>JAWWEV010000001.1:75764411-75795714 GCA_035583235.1 Hafferia zeledoni | reverse complement strand
ACCCTTCAGCTGAGACCTGTCTGGCATGGGAGACCCTACCGGCGGCACAAACCACCGCCAGCATAGCTCTCAACCTCGTGAGGGCACGCAAGCTTCTCCCCCACGACAAGGGGGTGTCCCCGGAGAAGAGTGTCACATCTACATGTCTTTTAAATACCTCCAGGGACAGTGACATATCACTTCCCTGGGCAGCCCATTCCTATACTTGACAACCCTTTTAGGGAAGAAGTTTTTCATACTAACCAATCTAAACCTACCCTGGCACGACCTGAGACTATTTGCTCTCATTCCATTCTATTATTTTGCAATGTTAGGCTAATATTCTTACTTGAATGAGAAGGAGGCTATGAGGATTGCTTATTATTTGATCAGCATGTTTTATACATCAAGAGACGTAAATATTTTATCTACACTTGCGATTAAATGAAGACAGGAAATTTGGCTGAAATATAATTAATATTGCATCTTTGTTTCCATATTAAAAATATACATATAAAAGTATACAACTTGCCATATGTAACAATTTTCTATTACTGACTGCATGTTCTGTTAACTTCTACAACAAAGAGGAAAGAAATATGCAGGCTATTGCACTAGTGTGAAGCTAGAAAGACTGAACAGATAAAGATAATTCTTACATACATCTAAGAAATACCATCTGAAACACAAAACCAGGGATAATTCTGATCTCTAACTAAATATCTTTTGGGAAAGTGATATAGTGAAATGCAGACTGTCCAACAATCCCTTTGGATGGACTGATAATAATTTGTTACACAGAACAGAAAGCAAGAAGACAAAGACCTTAGGAAAGAAGACAGATGGAAAGACACACTGAGAAAAGTGAAGGCACAAAATGTGAAACAACTAGCAAGGAACATGCAAGGCAAACAAAGAAAAAGATCAATAAGAAAATTAGCTGCAAGAGGAAGACAAAGGAAGGCTGGTCCACTATTCAACAGCGAAAAAAGCTATCAAGTCACGGCACTAAGAAAAACCTAAATGTTTAGTGCATTTACTGCTTCAGTAAAAAGGTTACATGCAATCAGGCAGATAATGTGAAAATAACATAATAAACAAAGCATTTAAGACATAAAAAAGCAAACAGGCTAGAGAATATACCCATTCGTTAGTTGGCTTTAAATAGTTCAGAAATTATGAAATTCAGGGAATATAGAGGATTTGCTGAAGCAATTTCAGAAGCACTTAAAAAAACCATGGATAATGAATGGGTTCCAGGAAGACAGGGAAAACTCATGCTATCTATCTACCCTTAAAAAAGGGAAAGCAAAAAAACCTAGAAAACTATATATTAGTCAGACTATTTCCTATTTCTAGAAAAATACTGGAATGTATCAGAGAAGAAAAAAAAAAAAAAAAAAAAAAAAGCTCTGCAAGCCTTAGCAGAAGGGATGATGAGTAAGAGTGGAAGAACTTTTAAAAATCAATTTCTATGGGGGGTAGGGACGAATAAAACAAGATTTTACTTGTTTAATAAGCAAAAAACGCTTCTGATATTAACAAAATGCTCTCAAAAGTTGTCACGAGTTGTTATTTTAACTAAGTTACACTCAAATGCAAAACCAGTTGGAAAATGATATTCAGAGAGATTAAAATGGTTCCTTGTTAAACAAGAACATACTGATTTGAGATACCTGGAAATCTACTGTTGGCCTAATCAATATAAAAGATGTAAATAATCTTTCTGCTGTAGATGGCTTTAAAACACCTTTCCCTTCAATATTGAATTTGATTTTCATACCAGAATCACAAAAGTATGTGGATTGTTTAGAAGTAATAGAGGGCAAAATAACAAAATCATCAGATGATTTAAATATGACTTGTAATAAAATATACAAGTAACGTAAGTTTAACCCAGCCTAAAACTGAGGAAAGGCATGATAGGAGAGGAACAGAATAAATATAGAGTAAAATGATGGAAGGAGAGGAACAGAATAAAATATTCTTCATGTCCATTGTGGGTAGTACAAGTAATAATAAGCTTTAACTGCAGAAAGGAAGATTAAATTAGACACAAAGAAAAGCTTACTAGAAGTAATAGCTATGGTCTAGAACAGATTGCCTTTTGAGTGTGCAGAATATCCATCAGTGAGATTTTAAATAACAAGGTAGATAAAAACTGTTTAGTTTTGTCCTTTATTGTCTGCAACCTACACAATTTTGAGAGATTCTGTCTTGAAAACATAATGCTGCCATTGTTTCCCAGACTTTACGATTTGCTGACTTCTTGAGCCGGCTGTGGTGCTCAGGACACTCACAACAAACCAGAAGAGAAGTCTGGTGATCCAAAGGATTGTGTTGAGATGGGAAGGAAATGCCAAGAGGAAATGTTAACTATTGGTTGCAAAGGCAAGAGAGATGAGAAGCTGAGGTTGGCAGGTGGAGTGGCCCAGCAAATAGAGAATCAACGATCTACCTGAGCTCAGCTGTCTGATAGCCAGGGTGCCTGATAAATGAACAGTTCAGCATTGTTAATCAGAGAGCAGGGAGGAACTTGGAAGACATAGCAAGATGCAAAAGTCAAAGACTCTAGAGACTGTGGCACGCTTGTAGAAAAAGAGACAAGAGACAGGCCAACTCAAGAAGGACAGTTACTGGATTTTACATTGAAAGGTTTTCTTCAATCAGTATGTGCCTGTGGAATGTGAGAACTGCCACTGGAAACAGTGAAACTGCTCCACCTACCAAGTATTGAAAAGCAGTTTTCTGTAAAGGAATGAAATCTCAGAAAGTTGCAAGTGACCTTTGTTGCTTCTGTGGCTGAAGTCCAAAGAAGTGTTAAAATGAAAGAGAGAAGAAGAAAGGAAGAAGAAAGGAAGGAAGAAAGACTTCTCTGAAAAACAACAGTTCACAGGTTTTTGTAAAAATACTTTTGTTAGGTGACAATAGAGTTATTATTAATTTTTAGTACAAAGGTCTCAGTTAAGTGAATGTGAGTAACATTTGAGTAAAGAAATAAGAAAGTATTTTTGACTGTTAATGTTTGATCCTCCTCTTTCTTATTAATGTCATTTATCATGTGACGATAATTTGGGCCATAGGTCACACAGATGTTTTTCTCTCTCTTCCTAATGACTCTATATTCTTTATCTGCCCCAAAATTTCAGCCGAAGAACCAAATCTAGAGATAATTTTTCCCAGTGGTTGCACCAATGGGAAAGTACAGCAGCTATCAGCAATGCATGAGGGGCACAGATATGGATGCTAGTAGCACAAGGGTCTGGAGGTGCTGAGCAGCCCTGCTGATGTTCCTGGTGTGAGCAATCAGCACAGGTAGGATACGGACTTGGAGGTATGGAGAAGCCCTGTGATGTGTTAAGAGGGTTTGCAAGAAAGTGGAATAAGGTCTCAGGACAGGATATGCTGGGGGACTCAGTGTGGATAGACTGAGTGTGGAGAGACTGAGCTGGAGTCTCAGACAAGATGGAATCTTGGATGGAAAGCTATATAATGTAGGTTTTATGGCTACAAGAGAGAGGGGATTATGAAGAGTTGTGGGGCTTTGGTTTAGAGAAACCTAGGCATTAGAGATAGCAGGACAGGGAGACTTATGTAAGGCTTAGTGAACATCTGCACTGAGAAGTCTTCAAGGCGCTAGAACAGCTGTGGTGCAGAAGAATTATGATTTGGCATGTGAAAGGCTTTGGTTCAGGGCAGCAGTGAGTTTTAAAAACTTTTTCTGCCCTCTAAACATCTATAACACGATCTTGGTATGAAGAGGGATCACACACACAGCTTGTGCTCAAGCTGGATAAAACTACTGTGCATGCATTTACCTCCTTTCCACATTCTTCCTCTTTTTTTATCTTTTATGATAGCTTTGCCTCACACAGAACTCTGGATGTCACTCTCTGAAGGATGACTCAATTTCAAAATCTTCTATCCTGAAATTTAACTTATGAGGAATATCTTCAGTGTAAATATCAAGGTATGAGTTTGCTGTATAACCTCTCTTTATGGAGAGGAGTATAGTGAAAAATATTCCTGTATTAATCCTCCCACTCTAAAATGTGCAACTAATATGGAATAGATCAGTCATGACCTCCAGATATCCATTTCTCTCCCCAACTATACAAATTATTACCTGAGCTGTAGAAACTCAGGCTGAAAACATCTGTAATTAGATAAGCTGAAACACAGCTCTTTGCCCCTCTTTTGAAAATGGCTAATTACTCAATTACTGAAAAAGCAGTATGTGTTTTCCCCTCAATTCTTTTCATACTCACATGTAATTTGATTAGCTGACAAAGTCAGATATGCTAGAAGCATTTACCGTTACCAAAGATGCCAATAACAAAGTATTCAAACTATTTTAGTGACTTAAAATGCTTCTTAGGTCTTCTACGATGGGGAATGGGACAATTACTAGGGTGATTGCTCAGAGACATGGTTTAGTGATAGATCTGTCATTATTCCATTCATGGTTGGACTCAATGACCTTAGAATCTCCTCCGACCTTAAGAACTTTATAATTTTATGATTAAGGTCAAATTATCATGAACTGGAGAAAAAGAAAAAAAAAAAAAAAAAACAAAAAAAAAAAAAACCACACACACATACACCACCACCACCCCAAAAAACCAAATTAAAACAAAACAAACTTGCACTATTCCTAAAGAAATTACTCATGTTCCTAGGAAGAATGATTTGAGTAAGGTTTGAATATGCTAATAGGCACATGACAAAAAATGTGTGACCTTTCTGAGAACATTTCATAACAATGTTAAAAATCAAAGTCACCTTTTAATCTCACCTTTTCCTCAAATTCAAACTTTACCACTCATAGTGAGATTAATCAATGGAAAGACAGACATTTGCAGTGTAGGTGTGTATTTCACATACAAATTCTAGATGTTTTTTTGGAAGTGACACCCAATGCAGAATGGATGCCTCATTTTTTTCCATTGACTATAAAAGAATGGGTCCAACTTATATTATAAACATAAAGGATAAAATGGAGAAATTCAAGGTGAAGATCCTGAACGTGACTCTATAGCTTACTGTAAGGCAAATTTTTTTCTCAACACTCAGACACCTGTACTTTAGTGCCTCCAGATGTTGGAAGCCTTGTAAAATACCTAGTGATGAAATGTGCTACTGTACACAAGGTTTAAAAAAACTTGCCTGAACTTCCTTTAATTCCAGCATATCCCATTTTCCAGGGTTTGTTATGTGCAGAATAGTATTACTTTGGAGGAATTACAAATTGACTACAATAAAATTATATAAATGAACACATTGATATGATTTAAGTCTGGGTAAAATGTGGAGAAAACTCAAAAAGCAGTTTATGACGATAAAGTAAATTAATTCACTCCAAATGTTACACCACAATAGGTTGTATGTTCTGCCAGATGTTTCTCCTTACACAAACTTTATTATACCGCAAAGGGCAATTTGGTTTAATAACAATAGTTTTTGAGGATAATATTTGTTCTAGAAAGCAGTGATCCTCTAACTTCACATTCTAATGAGAATCTCTTATTTCCCTTGATTCACTGGTGTTACCACTCATATGTTGACTCAGACAAAACACCAATTAGCTGCACACATACTGCAAGAGTGAGAAAGTAGGAAAATGATGATTGGTGTCCTGACACTGAAAACTCTTGATTAATATCCTTAATTTAGTGGAGTTCTTTGCATAAACTGATTGCATGATCAGTAGCTTTAAAGAAGCAAAACTAGCAAACAACCTGGGAAAAATGCCAAGTACAGGATCAGTTTCTTTGCTTCTGTATGTTAATGTACTTCTCAAGTCCATTGAGTGGACTTTTCTAGTGAAGGAGTCTAAGTACCTCTGCTGTTTAGGTTGTGTTATCATTAGCTGTTTGTCTTTCCAGGCTATACTATTGTTGCAGCCCTTTTTCTTCAACATATATACACTTTTCTACACTATGCATTTGTCTCTGAGTTGCTACATATTACTCAGACAGTGCTTCAGATTAAGAATCTGAACTCTTTCTGATATTGACAAAATTCCAATATACATATACATGTGCTCTCTTATGTTTATGTATACCTTACTCTTTCAAGCTGCTACCAAAAAGGCTAAAGCAACCTAAATTATATGCTGTAAATCTGAAATTTAAAATAAGTGATCTTGCATAAGAAAATGACATTATTTTCATTCTGCTTTAGCTTGTATGTTTTTTTACATCTTCCAGTTACTTTGGCCAACACAGTTTTTTCTCATGAAAAAATTAAGTCAGTGTTAGGTCTAGAAAGACTCAGATGCTCAAGCAAATAAAAGGAAGTCTAGTTTATCTTTCAGTGCATAAGTAGCTCCCTTGAATTTCAACATGTTTTATGAAATGTCCAGCAGAAACTGAGATCACAGGAAACTTACACAGCACATGTATCATGCATAAACTCAGAATTCTTCACTTCTCAAATTAGCAAGGCAAATAATTTTTTTTTTCTTTTTGTCTGTAGAGTAATCTCTACAGGTAAACCGCAGTTATAAAATTACGTATTGAAAATACATTATCTTTCAGTGAGTAGTGAAACTCAGCATGTCAATTTTCTCAACTTGAATTCTAAAGATTTACTTTGTGATGTTGATTGTAATGTTATAGAAAAATGGTGTGTCCTCTGGCCTCATATCCAACTGTTAGAGGTTCAAACAAACAAAAGTGGGGGTGGGGGGAGGGAGGTGTCCTTCAGGGAATTTTTCTCTCCCTACCAATACAAAGGTTTTGAGAGTTGAATTGTCAGGACCTAGATCAAAGGTGTGGTTGATGACTCTAGATTCCAACCTAATGGTGGGATGGAGGTGAGGAACAGACCCCCAGCACCTGGTACAGGAAGAGGCTTTTCCTGTGTTCTGGCTTCACTTCATTTTGGGCCGCTGCTTGACTAGAAGCCACTGTTTTGCTGAACTGGTGAGAGCTCCTTTTGGGTCTGCTCCTTCCCCCTTCCCCCTCCATCTCTGGGCACCCTCAGCTTCGGAGAGAGAGAGAGAGAATGAGAGGAGGGTCATGGCTCCTTTGTGATACACTGCAGACATTTTTTTTCCTGGAGACCAACTTTGGCTTCAAGGGGATTTCTGGGAACTACTACCACCCACCCAACTTCCAGTGTTTCCTTCTGTGGACAATGGACAAGGAGAGAGTCTGCCCTTCCCCACGGAAAAAGTTCTATCCTGCACCCACGTGAGTCATAAGGCCGGCACCTTTTCCTGCCTTATCTCTGCCTCACTGGGAAAAGCTGCCTCGCTGACCTCGTGGCCAGCCAAGGTGCAACACTGCTACCTGCTGTCTGTAAATATAATTGCATCAGGAGGACACTACAGTTGGGGGGTGGGGGGGGGGGTAGTTTTTGGTATTGGGGGAGTGGTTTGCTCTGGTCTGTTTATAGTCATCTATATCTACAGATATAGATATAAATATAGTAATTAAGAACAGTTCTTATATAAATTTTCTAATTAAAGTTCTTTTAAATTTAATAAGGGCTGAAGTGGTTATTGAGGAGGAGCTCCCTCCTCTAGTTTTGGTAGACATTTTGGTGTCATAAAAAAATCTATAGAGAACAAATTCTAGTAAACTGCATATAAAAAGTTGATACAAAATGGATTCTTCGATTTTTCATTTTCAATTCCAGTAACAGGTAACAAATAAAACAGATCTGACTTATGATGTTTTTGTACACAGTAGCTCTGAGGAACTACCTGTAATAAGTTAATGCAGTTTAACAAATTCATAATAAACTCAATAACACTATTACACAATTTTTGCATTCACACAGAAATGAAGAAAAGCCATTAATCTGAAACTTTCATTACTTTCTCTGGGTTATTCTAGAAAAAAATATCACTTATGGAACTCTGAAAGAATCAGCTTACTTACTACATAAACGAATGGGGATCTATTTGACATTTTTTAATTTGTTAACAGGAACATAATAATAAAAAATGCTTGTTTTCGGGAACCACTGGGGTTTCCACATTTCTCATCTAGAGAAAAAAAAAAAAAAAAAGACTGATCAGAGAATCACAATTTCGGTTGCAAAGAGTCTTAGGATCTTTGAGTTCAACCATTCACCTAGCACTGCCATGTCCCTGAGTGCCACATCTACACAACTTTTAAATACCTACAGGGATGGTGATTTCACCACTTCCTTGGGCAGTCTGTTCCAAAGCTTGACAACCCTTTAAGTAAAGAGATTTTTGTTGATACTCAAACTAAACGTTCCCTCAGGCAATTCAAGGCTCTTTCCTCTCTTTCTATCATTTGTTTGTTACTTAGAAGAAGCGGTCAGCCTCCACCTGGTTACAATCTCTTTCCAGGCAGTTTTAGAAAGTGATAAGGTCCTTTACTTCAGGCTGAACAATCCCAGCTCTTTCTGCTGTTCCTCATAAAACTTGTGCTCCAGGCACTTCACCAGCTCCTCTGCACTTCTCTGGACACACTCCAGCACCTCAGTGTCTTTCTTGTACTGAGAGGCCCACAACTGAACACAGGATTCAAGGTGCAGCCTCCCCAGTGCTGAGTATGTGGGGGATGATCACTGCCCTGGTCCTGCTCGTCACACTATTCCTGATATAGGCCAGGATGCCACTGGCCTTCTTGGCCACCTGGGCACACTGCTAGGTCATGTTCAGTGGCTGCTGATCAGCACACCCCCAGGTCCTTTTCTGCCACACAGCTTTCCAGACACTTTGCCCCAGCCTGTAGCACTGCAGGGGGCTGTGACCAAAGTGCAGGAACTTTGCACTTCGCCTTGTTGAACCACTGGCATCAACCCATTGATCCAGCCTGTCCAGATCTCTTACTGAGCCTTCCTACCCCCAGCAGATCAACACACCCACTGAACTTGGTGTCAGCTGCAAACTGACTGAGCAGGCACTCAATCCTCTCATCCAGATCACTGATAAAGACATTCAGCGTGACTGGTCCCAATACTGAGCCCTGGGAAACCCCACTCATGACTGTCCACCAGCGGGATGTAACTCCACTCATCACCACTCTCAAGGCCCAGCTACTCAGCCAGATTTTTACCTAGGGAAAAGTACATCCATTCAAACCATGAAGAGGCATTTTCTTTCAGAAGAATGTTTAAAAGCAATTTACAGTATGGATGCTAATTTATATATTCCTTCTCAACTTACTTGTCTCTGCATTTTTAATAGCTAATTATCTAATAGCAGCAGTTTAAAGAAAAAATTATTTCAACTACAATAAACACAAAGGCTATTTATTTTCATTTCTGACACTTCCTGTCTATTTTTATTTTTAAATTGCCATGAATGCATATTATCTTAAAGTAATAACCCTAAACCCATGAGTAAAATTTAGAAGGAAGTATAGATGCAGCAAACTGATGGTGAACATGAAAGGTAACAAGAACCAAGTTCCTGAAGGCTTTTCAGTCATTTGATACATATGTATAACAGTGTAGCTAAGAAATACATCATCTTGTCCTTTGAAGTGAGGTTAAGATATTGATAGCTTCATCAACATCTGCATTACTGTTAGCTTTCAAAAGCACTTCCCACAGTAAGCAAAGACAGTAACTGGTTTAAAGAGGAAACAACTACAGATTTGGTCATAGGTGATTTCTACTTTTGCCTTTGCAATTCAAAAATAAAACAGAAGGAAAAACCCTGTGAGTTGTACAGTAGGACTGACCCTTAAGTGACTGGCTAGTTACTGTAGCCAGTGTTTTCCCCAGTGTGTCATATGCTTGGCTGCCTTAATGAGAAATGAGCAATGTATTCTTGTAAAACATGGCACTGTAAGCATTTCTGGAAAATTCAGAGAGATACTTGAATTTCCCAGATATTTACCATTACTATTGAGGAGAAAGACTCCTCAATATTAGTGAAATCTGCAAGAGATGTCCTTCAGCATCATTTGCTAGAAAAGTGGTGTGCTTTTCAAAAAAATATTGTCCATTTCAATAAATATTTACTCAGGTTTTTTTAAATCATCGAACTATCTGACATAACTATAGAGATTTTAATGTTGAAGAAGAGGTACAGTTCCAATAAACTGTTGTCACTCTTGGCTGTGTTTGAAATCTTATTTTGGAGGGGGTTTTGTGGTTTTCTTTCTCTTTCCAGATTAACCTCTCTCAAACTCATTGCATTGTTTATAACCTAGCATACTCTAAACTTAAATATTAATAAATATGTAATAAAAAGTTCATTTACAATAAACCCATTTGTCTTATCCTGTGCTCTTCCTTAGTAGATGAATAGGTTTATTACTTATTAACAGTTTTAGTTTGAATATCCCATTCCAACTGCAAAGCTTGAGAAAAAGTTTAAGAGGGGAAAAGAAAACATATGTACATATACATGCAGAGCAAAAAGACAAATACTGAAAACATAAAATGCTAACCTAATATGTAGATATAAGGTTAGCATACATACATAGATGCAAACCTAAGTTGTATCAAGGAAGAACTGCTTTGAGTGAATACAGAGTGAGAGAGAAGTCTTCTGACTACTTTGTTATAGACTGCTTAGGGCTCAGCAGACAATTACGGGTAGCACTAATTGCATGCAAGGATAAGGACCTCCATATACATTAGACCTATTCCCCCATCATTCTTTCTTTTTTAACCACTGACAGTAATAACATTCTTGGAATCTGATTCAATAATTAAAATATCATTTTACTTAGAGCACAGGGGTTTCTTTTCTAAACTGTTACTACACTTTAATTTACTAATTTTTCCTATGGGTGTTCTCATCCTTAAAAATTTAATTTAGACTTTTTTTTTTTTTTTTTTTTTTTTAAGAATAAATTACAGATATAATAAACTGTGTTTAAATTCAGCTAGGTCCATTCACATTTTTGAAGTTCACATATTTTTGTTCCAACTGGTTTAAGTCCAACTGCCATTTACCCCGCCTATTTGCTAAGGGCCAGACCATAACTCAGGCTATGAGAGAGGAAAGCAGTGTAACGACTTTGCCTAATTAACCAAACCCAGGTGTGGAACACTTGGCCCTTCTGAGGCTGCAGTGCTTCATCAGCTGTCACTCCTTGCTGCACAGTGCACAAATCAGTGTAGCTGGAACACTGCGCACTGGCAGATAAACATGAGGCTGAGCATGATTTGAGAACAAAAGTAAGCCAAGGGCAGAAGTGGATTTCAGCCTCCTCATTTCATACCTGTCTTTCACCTGGAGTGGTAGAACTCTGTCTCATCTGAGACTTGGAGTAGATCCCAGTGTGCCAATCTTCTTCTGTTTGCTCTGGACCTTCCTCCATTTTTCAGTTTGCATTTCCACCCCCGACACCCCCCCAGACTGATTGAGTTTTTTAAATCACTTAGGCACATGACTACTTAAGAGTCATTAATCATTAATATACCTTATTTATTAATAAGCATGCTTTCTCTCAAGTCCTCTACTTTCTCTTGATATTCTTGCAAAAATTTTATTGACACTAACTGCTCTGGTTGACACTTATTTGCTCTTAGGTTTTGCTATTTTTACCTCTTCCCTGAATTTTAAAGGAACCTGAGTCCATTCAAAGATATCCCAAGAACCAAATTGTAAGTAAGAAAACATCACTTTTTTGCAGACACATATTTACACATTAAATAAAAGGGTGAAATATCGCATATGCAGTAATTGCTTTACTGCTCTACTGCTCTGCATCTACCCCTATTACCTATTTGATGGTCTCCCCAAAAAGTACTTGTTGAAATAGCTACAGCCTAGATGGCTGAAAGTAGCAAATACAGATGGTTGAAAGGCCTATGTGCAACAGGATAATATTGGGACTGTGGAACTATTAAAACAATCAGATGGACTGAGAAATGTGACTCTGAAATACAGTCTTAGGGGTTTGTTCAGTTTTGATCAAGTTTAAGTTACTCCAGTTCCTTTTTTGATCTAATTATGGATCCATTCATCAAGCAAGCTATAAATAAATTAGCAGCATCTTCTAACTAAAAAAATCATATAATCATAGTGATTTTTTAAAATCTACTTGTACAATAAAGTATATAAGTGATGATAAGCAACATGAAATTAATGTGGATTTCAACTCTGCAGGTTTAAATGTATGCTGATTAGAGGAATTAAGATGTAGTATACACAACAGTTGTTCTTTGAAGTGCATTTTTTCATCTGGAAAACTTGGGGCACAGTGCCCACCTCTTCATGCAAGATAGGACCTTTTTTTTTTCCTTCTATCATTTTTAAGAGATACTTGCAGCAACTTGCAAGACAATAAAATCTTTATTTTTACTTTGGAAAAAACTTGCAACATTGAACTGGAAGGGCAGTAAGGAGAAGCTGGTCCTCACTCTGTCCTGATAACTGTACCCACCTGATGTAAAAAATTTATGTATACTGACATGCAAACCTTGAACAGAATGGCAAAAAAATATACCATGAGATTTCACGTGCAGAAATAGGCAGTTCAAAGTTTCACATACAGCTTCAAAAATAACAGCTCTACTAAAACATAATCCTATCAGAAATATCAATTCTATTTTCTATGGACACAGCTACCACAACACTACTATAGAAAACACAAATCACTTTCTAATTGACAGACAGAGCCCAGCTGATTTTAAAAAGGGAGGGACTGACTCTAGTGTGGCATGACTTCTTGACATTAAATTCAGACTAGAAAGCTGACTTCAGTAAACCCAGCATTTCACAGCTAACGTCTTTCAAGAAGTGGCACTTTACAAAAAAAGATAGCAGAGTAACATCTACCCTAAATCCATATTAATATGTCAGAACCAGATAATGTCATTACCAAGTCTCAGTGATTCCACAGCACTCAGAGGTGTACTACAAGACACAGTTTCTTTTCAAAAGTACATAAAACCCCATTTTTTTTTTTTTTTCAGTATTTTGATCCTACTTATAGTTACAACTACAAAATTAACAATTAAAAGAGACAGGCAAGTTTTGTCTTTAATCATAGAACTTAGGTGTGATGTAAGAGAGTTCAGATCATCGTTATCATCAGTGCTAACTCTAATCTGTGCTTTAAGGTAAGTAGGAATACTTGACACTAAGACTCATTGCATTTGTCTATGCAGCAATCTTTAACAAGTACTGTCAATGAAATTAATAGGTTAACTGATTTGGGATTTTTTTTTCTGCTGCATTTAACTAATTTTCTTAACTCTAGAGCTGACTTTATTTAAGTTTACGACAAAATATTAATTGAAAACATTTGAGAGCTCTGATTCCTCTGCCGACTGTCTGATTGATATGAGAATGAACTGTACATTTCTTTGATGTTTAGTCTATAGGCCTGAGTTACTTGATCCTTTGTTCTTTTTAAAATCTGGCTTTGTGCTACATTTAATAATCTTACCATCATTCTCATCATTATTCTTATACAGATTATTGCACATGTTCAGCATCACTCTTACATAGATTTTAGAACTGTCATATTCTTTGTTTCTGCTAGGAAAATCACCTGAGAAATCTCTGTTAGAGATGAGAACTATCTAAATATACACTGCTATTCATGGATATTTCTCAGTGTACAGAATTACTGATCTACTGGGACAGATTAGCCCCAGAGTCAGTAATGCCGTGGAGCTGCAAAGGCATATGGAGATGGAAGGACTCACTGTGTCCTTTTGCTGTGGCTTCAAAGCCATGTTTTATCTTTTACACTGCAAGCATTAAGGACCTCTTTTTTGATGATAATTTCTGATATCAAATTATCTTTTATGTCATGTGATTTTTTAAAAATTTTCTTCAAAGCCACAAGATTATTTTAGTGGAAAGATACAGGAAGAATCACCAAAAGAAATAACTTATTGTCCTGCAGGACTAAGAGAACACAAAAGTAGCATTTTCTAATCAATACACAGGCTACAAAACCAGTGCAATTCAGCTGTGGGGCAGAAATATAGGATTGACACTAAACGGATGCATAAGGGATGACAATTGGATGGGATTGAAACAAGCATGAAGAAGAGACAAAAGAGGTAGAAAAGGCACATATTAAATAATCACACATTTCTGTAGAGGTACAAAAGCAAAGATGGCATTATGAACGTAAGCAGTAAATGAGGGACGTAGGTAGGAGTCTTACATTACTACTACATCTGTAGAGCACGAATTAGCCACACTCTTACACTTTTCCTTCATGACACCGTTTTGATAGTGCTTTCTCAGAGATGCAAAGCTTCATTCCTTACAGAAAAGCAAATCCCATAAAACCACCTCAAAATAAAATGTTTCTAGTGGTATGAATCATTCAAAGTTTGATTCAGGCTGGTTTACTCCCATGACTCCAAGCTAATGATCTTTCCAATCCCATTATGGCAGAGGGTTTGTCCATAATACAGGGTGTGAGTGTGCCTGACTGGTGAGACCAAGCACAACATCTGAGGTCAAGGGGCTTACTAATGCATGTAGCTGCAGCCTCTACAGATTGGTGTCATGATATAGTCCAGGTCCCTGGACCTCATTCAAAAAACGAAATTATAACTGATAATTGGTTGATGAGAAGTTACCAGCAAAATAGAGGTATTTTGTAACACAAACACCCAAAATGTTACTAGCAACTGAAAACTGACTCCAATCCTTTCTTATATTTCTATAACAAAAAATCTGTAAAATTTTATCTTCAGCAATTCATTTACATATTAAAACTAATGCTGTGAAAGAGCTAATAGGTAATTATTTTCATGATCAAAGTATATCCCTCTTGTTTATCAAATGCAAACAGCCTACCACAGCCTAAAGCACTCAAGTTACTTTACAATCCAGCTATTTAGATCTGGTTTAAGAATATTTTGTTATATATGTTTTTCTATTAATCATAAATATTCCTAATTTCTACAACTTTGAAGTTTCAAAAGGTAAACATCTGCTGCCTTTCAGATTTCCCTGCAGCGAAACACTCCTGCATGTTCTACTGGTATGTAAACAACAACTTGAAAATGAACTTACTCTTCACAAGTTACTAACATCAACATTTTCAAAGTAAGATTTTTTTTTTTTTTTTCCAATGACAGAGTCACAACTTGTTACGAGAAATTCTCATGGTTAACCACAATGATGTGAACTTTCCTATTACCTCCGGGTATTAGACAAAAATCTTTGCTTACTCAAGGAATTCCAAGCTCAACAGAAAATCTAGAGAACAAAAGAATTTTAAAAAAACCAGCCTGATGCAGTTCAAAAGATGCAAAGAAATGCTTAGGGACTCTATAATATTACAAGAATGTCTTTGCTGATCTACATGAAGCGTGACAGGCATAATCCAAGCTTCAACAAGAAAGATTATTAAAAGTCCTACCACAAAGACTTGTTAAACACGAAACTATGCTGCTATTAAAACATCACTTTTTGATATGTATGCAACAATATTTTAAAAGTAGCAAATGACTCAATATTGCTGAGGGGAACCTTTACTGCACTTTATCAAAATGCATCATTCATTAAGAATATGAGGAGTAGAATGGAATAACATTAGTACCCTACGTGTAATGAAATATAGGTATTGGACTCTAGATTGAGATTTAGAAAAATACTGGCTTTGTTCTTTATTCTGACACTGATCAGAAATAAATTTACTACTTGTGCCTTGCTTCTCTTTCTCATTTACTTATACTGTGAACTCTTTATGATTGAAACTTTGCTTACTACGTCTGCACAGCACCAGTACACTGCAGAACACACACTCAAAAAATGTGTACTTTGATGTAATCCAATAGCAATTTTAGTCATAATGAGCTCTTGTATTTATTTTTCATCACTACTTAATCTTACAGCTGCAGACACTCCTTTACACACTTCCTCACTTCTCCCAACATTTTTCTGAATAGCCATCGTTTGATATTCACATATCCTATGTCAGAAGTCTCCTGAACCAAGAATATAGTCAACTGTTTCCTGCTTCACTCCTAAGTAACCTAGTGTCAAATTAAATTACATCTTCCTCCTGTCTAAATGCTTGGAAGAACCCTTGTTATTCAGTCTTCACCACAAGTACCTACATATTCTGCAAAATGATAGTAGTTAGACATAATTTTGCTTAATCATCAATTTTTACACCATTTTACTAGGAAGACAACTGCAGTCTAGATGTTCAACTTGACGAAGTTTGAACGCAAATACTCCATCTCAGGTGGATGCCCTGATCAGGGTAAAAGCAAGGCGACTGCCTGCTCTTTGAGAGTATATGGTCAAAGAAGCTATTAAGACATGACCAGCATGACGGTAAGGGTGGACATGTTAAGGAACCTGTGGGGCAAATCACAAGGGTCAAGATCCAGGTAGAGGTGCCAGCTGGGTAAAGGGGCGATGTTGATATCCCAGGAATGTCACAAATGTGCATGTGCTTGGGAACTTGGAGAATGTTGTGTATGTGCTGCACTAGTGGCCTTCTGGGACAGCCTGTGTGATTAGTCATGTCAGTGTCCTCTGTGAGAGTGTGCGTGTGCGTGCATGCGTGTGTGTGTGTGTGTGTGTGTGTGTTCCCAGGATATGTACGCAGCTTCACTACAGCTTGAACCTGCAAATCTAATAACCCCTAACAACCCTAACACACATCATACTGCTTCAGAAGATCCATCAACCATCCTTTTGGCATTGGAGATAAAGGCAGAAATGCAACACCCTTGTTCCAGTGCAGAGTAAGAAAATGGAAATCTGACTTTTAATTTGTCACAAGGGCACTAAGCTGAAAGGGAAAAAACTAAAACTGGTTTACTTTCTATCTAAAGATTCATGTAACATGCCCAAGCACTTAAAAGGTAGAAACTGATGTCTATCTGGTTTCATAATTTCTTTTCTGAATGCTTGACATAAAAACATTTTTCAGATTAACAACATGCAATTTTTTCCTTTCAGACTTGAACAAAATCTGGTTACCAGCAATCCATAAGTAGAATGCTCTTGTTCTTCTTTTTTTTTTCTTTTTTTTTTTTTTTTGTTTGCAACAGTCCAAAATTTTAAATTTTGCAATTTTAATTTCCAGTTTAATTTATTAATGATTCGCCATGAAAAAAAAATAATTTGGGAAACAAAAGCCACTTTAAGTTAAAACTTACGACATACACAAAGTGTATTTTTATCTGCTTGTGATTTCCTGGGAGAGGAAGGGAAACAGACATTTATATTTTTAGCATATATTAAATAAATTAAATAATATGTACATGCAAAATAATGTTTCTAGTTCAGGTAAAGATACATGATGATCAGCATCTGAATTTCAAGGTACTTCAAAAACATCAAAAGCAAAACCATGTAAAATAGTATCAACAATATATTCTTAAAACATCACCATCTGTTTCACCTTGTGGAAGGGATGTGAAAGTACATCTTATGCATGGTATAATGCCACAAGCCAGTAAAGGAAGGTAAACTTCATCTTAGAATTAAAAGTGTTGATATTAAAATATAAAATATATGTTTTTCTTCTCAATATTTAATGATTCTATTTTCAGTTGCCTCAGAGCCAATGCTTTAGAGAAGAAAAATGTTTTTTACTTCAAATCTGTCTCATGCAAAAAACAAAACAAACCACTGAAGCTCTACCATTTATCATCCTGGAAGGTAGTGTGCATATATTTGAGATGAATGCGAATACATCATGTTTTGTTTGATAATACAGTATTTTTTAATTTGGTTCACTCTAAAGGTGATGACTTGTATAAGGTCAAACAATAGAGAAACAAAACAGAGAATCGAAAAAGATATGCCATCCTAAACAGCCCAGGTTGGAAGGGATCTTGAAAGATTGACTAGTTCAACATTTTGTGGCAAAGATCAGATTATCGAGCACCCTGTCCAAATGAATCTTGAAAAACTCCAATGTCAGGGACTCATCTGTAAAAAAATTACTTACCCAATGTAAAAAAAAAAAATATGTCTAAGATTGAGATGGAAACTTTCCGAGCACCACTTGGAGCCATTGCTTCATGTAGCCATGCAGCTTCTTGTGAAGAGAGAACCTCTGCCCTATTTGTAGCTGCCCTTTAAGTACTGCTAAGCTGAACTTCAGCCCATGTTAAAAGCCCAGCCATTTGATTGGTGGTCCTCTTACTTTGTTTTTCTTGAACAATTTCACTTAAAAATGATTGAGAGATTCCAGACAGAGACTCATTAAACATGTCTGCAGACCTTATGGAGAGCTGAACGCAGCCAACACTTCAAGTTACACCTGGAGACTTTTTACAAAAGCTGAATTTCCACAACTTTGTGCATTATACAGTTTAAAGAAGTACTTTTTAATTTTTTTTTTCCCACAAAAGTAAAGGTAAAGCAAGTAACAAGGAATCACTGCTGATACATCTCAAAACTACAGTGCCTGCCTTACCCACCAGAAACTACTCTTCCAGTGACCTCAGACAAGAAACATCACTGCATGCTACTTGTATAGTAAGCAGTAGGCAACAGTATGTACACAGTCCACTCATAGTAACACAACAGGGAAGTTACTCTAAAACAAAACTTTCCTACTGTTTTCACTCAAAAAATGCTCTAATTTTAAATAGAAGGTCCAGTTTATACCAAAAGCCAGACAGAAATATCAGCATGTAAGCAACCTGGTCTACTCAAAGGTTCCCAGCCCATGACGTGGAGTTGAAACTGGATGATACTTAACGTCCCCTCCAACCCAAACCATTCTGTGATTCTATGATTCTGTAAGTATCTTATGTGCTTATGATTGGAGAAAGCTGTTTACCTCCCACAAAGCAAGACACTTCCTATATATTCCACAAATAGGCAACATGACTTGGCAGCCACAGAGCAGAGGAAAATTTTCTGAAGAACTTTAAAATTTTCCAGAAATATTGACATAGAAATGAACTCACGATTCAATATACATGACATTACACTGACGTGTAAACACATCTCAACTTGGATGCAAAAACAATATTCTATTTCAAAGTATTCAAGCACTAAAAGAGAATCTGAGGAGCATAAAATATACACAAATGCGCATACACACACACAAGCACACGCATGCTTGTGTATGCTAATACAAAATATACTGAATTACTGAATTTAGTAAAACTCATCTTCAAATGTGTACATGTTCACAGTGCATGGACTACCCCACAAACAGAAGATGCTGTTTGGAAGGCAGTGGTATCAGTCTCTACAATTATGGGCATGACAGCATCTCCAGCTCTCCAGGGACAGGAATGGTATCTCTGTCCAAGATGTATGTTGTCATGAGATCTGGGGGTGCACTCCAAGGTTGTCCCAGCAGCCACTACTCAGCTGCCACTGGGAGAGAGCACTAACAAGCAAAACAGAAGCCATTGACAGGCACATCTGTTCAGATACTGAATATGGCTTCCCAGCTCTACAAAAGTTTCAATACCAGCCTGAAAAATATTAGCACTATCTCTTAGTTTTCTTTATTTAAGAATTTCCAATGAAAAAGACTGGAGAGATGAACATTTTGAAATAAAAAGCAACACCATTTTAGATGACGTAAAGACTTGAAATTATGAATTGGAATAAATGCAGAAGAAAACATTTTCCTTGTTCTAATATACTTAGAAATTGATTAAAATACAATGTTGTTGCTCTCTCAGAAAGAACTAACTTCTAAATTCAGCAGAAGAAATCTCTCTCAGGACTTTTGTGTGAAAAAATGTTACAAAACCCCCACATTTCTACAAGGGAAGCAGAAATTTGTCCTCAGTTGAAAACGACATTCCTACACTCATTATTACCTGTAGAACCTCTAATCTCTCTCTGCCTCACCAGCACATTGAATTTTCAAGATTATTGTACAATGTTGTATTTTAATCATCATCTGGGGTTTTCTTCAATTTTTGAATCAAATGTTGACTAATTTTCTGTAAAATACAAATAATTATGTACTTTTCATTTGCTGAATGATAGGAGAAATCAAAATGTGAAAGTATTCCTTATTGTGAAAGTAATGATCCTGAAAATAATATAGAATGTGCATCAGTAAAACAATTATATTATAATAACTAAGAAACCAACTACAGTGTAATCCATTGCATTTTGTTCTTTATTGCTGCCATTAAGTTAGCAGGGAATAGAATTAAATAAGACATAATACCTGCCTATTAAAGAACAGTTGATGTAAGAAGCAATGTTAGAATATAGTGGGAAAGTGCTTGACTTCTTTTTCACTTTTTTTCTTATTAAACAATTATTCCTGCACCATCTAAATCCTTCAGAAGTAAGTTCCCACTGGCCTAATTAAAACCCACTGCAATGAACAAAATCAACCCATTTTTTAAAAGCTTTCTTGATGTTCAAAACATACACAACGTGCTACAAAATTCAAGCAGATGTTTTCAGTTTGTAAGATTAAGAAAACTTTATATCCGTGTCTTCTCATGTCATTATTCACAAAACCTGATATCCTTCAGCTTCACTGTAGACTGAGGTCAGCAAGGATGTGATATAAAAATATAATGTTATTAATCCCCAACATGTAAATCTATGAGCTTGTAGCCAGCTCTGAGAGAACAGTATTTGTACTGCCGCCTAATCCATTATTTTTCACAATGCAGTAAATTGCAAGGCTTTTGTCATCGTGGACTTTTAAAGAGTACTTTCTGTAACTTGAAAGTACCCTCTGTGTAATCACATGTTGCATACTGAAAAATTTAAAGTGAGTAGTAATATGTGATTCTGTAATTGAATATAGAAAGAATTATCATCAAAATCTTTCAAATGTATACATCTGAAAGCCTGCAAGGAATTGGAAGTCTTTACAGATCCTCATAATTTAAGCATGGCTTTTCTCTCTTACAATTAGCAAGGTACAAGAAACATAAACACTGGCACTGTAACCATGTTCTTACAGCTTAGTGAGGTAAGTTACTATGAAGAGTGAGGATTGCCACAGATAACTGCATATCAGTCTGAGTAACAAAAAAAGAGATCTGTACCTTATTCTCATTAAAGACATTTTTTCATCAGTTCTCTTGGTAATAACATGTACTCTTTGTTTCCAAATGCACTTGCAATACTTGGAAAATAAAGAAAATGGGGATGGAGGGAAAAAGAGTGTAAGAGACATTACTTTCCATGGTACATTTGTATGTGGAAACTAAAAGTTGTCACTAACTAAAAGGATGGCCATGAATACTAACTATTCGCTCACATTAGCCAAGTGGCCAGTCCTGAAACAAAAGTAAAAAGCCTACCCTATATGGATTAATCTACTGTTTAAATTAATTTACTTCTTTATGACAGAAAACATGTATGGGAACTAATTGATGTAAATCCTCTTTATATTTTTACAGTTACCAAAAATAATTCACAACATAATACATTCCCCTACTTCCTGAATCTGCCTAACTTTGCGAGTGCCTATTCATGCAGCATCCTCTTTGCTCTGGAAGCTCTTTTGCCATTTAATTAGAATCCGCTGCATTTGCTTATTTCTGAGAGTTTTGCACTTTTCTCTTGCCTAGAATGGCATTTCAACACATGTTTAGGTAGATCAGCATCCAAATCCTATCTAAGATCCTTAGGGACCCCAAAAAATTGCATCATCTTCAGCAGGGAGGGTAACAGATATTACATAAATTTTCTGTAATATTTTTTACATCAGAAATAGGCATTAACTCCTATGCAAACCAAAGGAGAGTGAATTTTTCTGGAACCTGAACACTCAAAGAGACTGTGTTTTCAGGTTAAAGAAAGAACCTAAATTATACAGATCAGACTGTTTCTTAAGAAGCAAAAAGAAAACCTTCCACACATTTGAATCAACTCCTATTGACCCATAATGATCTCATAAAAACAAGGAAAATATCTTATAAATTTGGATTTATCTCAAAGTTTTGCAAAATAGCATGTTTATAAGGAAGATAAGAAACTCCATAACAAACTAATGCTATCCCAAGGTAATAATGTAAACTAATAAAAAAGATCACTACATGTTAACAAATTAATTAAACAAGATTTAAATTCATGCTTCAAATTATCATATCATAAATATTTTTTGCAAAGCCAAATAAGAAATCAAAATCCACACAAATATTTTGAGCATCAAGGAAATTTTGAAGATACAGTGTAATTTAAAATCACAGTGGCCCTACAACTCAATTGAAGATTAAGAATTTGTACAGCCACTGAAAGTTTTGACAATCAAAAAAATGAAGCACATTTAAACTAATTTCAACTCTATGTTTCCACCAAATAAGGTCTATGTTTCTGTCTTTCAAATCTGTAATATTTTGCTACTTTGGGTTCAAATCTTTTTTGTTTCTTTTATTTTTTTTTCATCAATCACAATGAATAAAGGAATGAGGATTAAAAGAAAATGAGATTCCAAGCTTGGTTTTCACCTCGTTTTAGTCATCTGCTCTATGTAGAGCTTTTGTTTTATTTGCATTTCCTAAAAATCCCGTCTCAAAATTCGAAAACCATCTGGAACAAAGGAAAAAATAGAGGGGAAGGAAATGAGAACACTGATATCTGTGTGTCATTCACTGCTCCTAACTTTGTTTGGATTTTTTTTTTTTTTTAAGTGGATCAAAGAACTTCCCAGATATTTTGTAAAACAAATTCTTCTAACATCAAAGTCCTATAAGATGTCACTGTTTTCCCCTAGTCACTGATGAAAAATTTCACTGGTTTCAAAGTTTGTTTTTGCTACTCAAGAATGAATTATAGTCAGGTAAGAGTGACATGAAACAGCATAAATTCCCTCATTTACTTGATTTTTAATTCATTTAACAACTTTACCGGCTAAATCCTTGTATTTGTTTTCTTTCATATGGGACTGAAAACCCTCAATTTATGAAACAAATGAGAGAATAAGAAGACCTCCAGCATGAACTAAAAAATAACTTTGTTGAATAATTCTTGCCAAGTGAGAAATAATCTCAATGCTATCTTGCTCATTCATATGCTTCCTAATGCAAGTTAATTTTCTAAAGAACTGCATGAGTCAGGTTCTAAGCCAAAGCTGTTTTGTCATTACTATAGTTAAAACAGCTACCAGGTGAAGACAGAGTCCTTAAAGCTACTTTAAGTTAATGAGTATGTTGCAGAGGTCTCTTGAACACCAAGAAGTACAACAAGAGCATGTAAATACAGTAAACCCTATCCCTGAGCTTCTAGTTGAGAGCAATTATCTTTGTCAGTAATTGACAGCAACTGATTTACTGTGATTTCAACACTAATTATGCCCATAAGGAGTCACTATTCTGATTAATTACTATTTACCTTCTCATGTGGAGCCTAAATAACGTGATCACCACTTTCTGAATAGCACTGTCTCTTCATAACAACCTCATTCATCTTTGTTGAAAGTATACAGAACAAACGAAATCCTAGTGTCCTTATATCTCTATTTGAAGACTTGTTAGTGATGGACCTTGGAAAACATGAACAGAAGAGCAACAGTGTGGTACAAGTGGTGGTAACTTTTTGTTCTTCAAGTTACACTTAGAAAAGGTAAATTAACTATAGGTGTTGCTGCACAGTATCTATTAAGATCATAAAATGAGGTAACAACTGCCTGAACTCTGAGTTTTGTATTGCTTTAATGATTTCTTACACTTTCAACTCTAATCCAAACTGAGTCCAAAGAGTACTGTTTGAGTTCTGGGAAAGCAAATCTGCTTGAGGGAAGATGCTCAAGAGCAAGCAAACTAAGTTACACTGTAATTGTTTCAAGAATTTACAGTAAGATGACCTCACCTTCAAAATGTCAACCTTTAGCTAGAAAATGGACCATGGACTATTGAACACTGTGAATCCTTTGACCTCGTATCATAAAAATCTAGAAATTAAAAACAATGTCCTTCACCATCATCAAGAGTGTACCCTCAGAAATAACAAAGAGAATGAAAAATTTCAGATTCAAGGCTGCACCTTGAATACTGCATTTAGTTCTGGGCCCTTCACTACACAAAAGACATTGAGGTGCTGGAGTGTGTCCAGGGAAGGGCGACTGAGCTGGTGAAGGGTCTGAAGCACCAGTTTAAAGAAGACTGGCTGAGGGACCTGGGAGTGTTCAGCCTGGAGAAAAGGAGGCTTAGAGGGCAGACCTTATTGCTCTTTACAACTACTTGAAAGGAGGCTGTACTGAGAGGGTGACTGATCCCATGTCCCAGGTAACAGGTGACAGGATAAGAGGCAGTGGCCTCAAGTCATGCCAGCAAAGGTTAAAATTAGATATGAGGAAATACTTATTCTCTGAAAATGTTACCAAGCAATGGAACAGGCTGCCCAGGGAAGTAGTTGAGTGACTCCCCATCCCTGAAGGTATTTAGAAGACATGTAGATGGCACATGTGTGTGGTTTACCGGTGGACTTGGAAGAGTCAATGGCTGAACTTAATGGATGATCTTAAAGGACCTTTCCAATCTCAATTATTCTGTGATTCTAAATTCAGGAACTATTTTTCCAGTTAGGTTAGTCCTTAGCATTTTCTCATGTGTGTCAACTTTTGTGTGGAGTACATCAGCCGTAAGTGCCTGTAATCTTTGGGTACAGCCAGCTGTGCAGATAAAGAAGGCTTTTTGAGTTAGGAAAAATTTCGGAGCTGCAAACTGATTCTGAGGCCTACTAGCTGGCACTTAATTTAGACTGTGAGAAAAACCAGCAAGCTAGCAAAAACAAAATGAGATAAGAGGGTTTGGGGAGAAGCAAGCATGAGAAAAGAACGTTGAAGAGATAAGTTTCTCACGGCAAAGAGAACATCTGTGCAGAAAGTGCCACCCAATTAAAAGCTGTAATAACATTTATAGACACTGTGATACAAACTGTAGAACTTGGCTATGGGTGGGATTTTACAATATATATTGTGTAATTTGAAGTTAGAGATAGCTTTTACCTTTACCTATTTTTTTTTTTTCTTTTTCTTTTTTTCATGGAGTAATTTAATAAACTATCTCGTGTGTGATACCTGCAAACCGTGCCCTCTTTCTTTTTTGGCCGTCATGACCTACTGCATATTACTACAGCCAGCTAAGAAAACTGTGACATGATACAAGGAGTATTACACAGAATATTAAAAGCTATGAGCCTCGTAAAAATTCGCATCAAGAGTTCAGGCAAAGGTGTAATCTGGTATGTATGCAGATTGTAAAGATCTTATAAAAAACTTGCGTGCCATTAGAAAAGATAAAAAATCACTGGTATCAGAAAAAAGAACTTGCAAATTTCTCTCCTGAAATTATCAGCTCTCGAAGTTTGTTTTTATGTATTGCAAATTAACATTTTGTATATTTCTAGTAGATTTATTAATAATTATGGTTCAGAAGATCATTTAAGGGCTGATTAAAACCTTCTGGAAATTGCTCTGTCAATTTAAATTCTAACTAGACTCCTACCTACATTACCAACCACATAAAGCTATCTGTAACGTGCAAAAATCAATACTAGTTAGTGTACACTCCATTGTTTTGTTTTGGGTTTTTTTTGGGGGGGGTTTTGTGGTGGTTTTTTTGGTTTTTTTGTTTTTTAATCTAGACATAGAATTATAGAATCCTTAGAGTTGGAAGAACCTTAAAGGTCATGTAGTTCAACATTCCCTACCAGGATTCCCTGCAGGAATGCCATTCACCAGATCAGGTTGCTCAGGGCTCCATCCAGCCTGGCCTGAACACTTCTAGGGGTGGAGTATCCACAACTTGTCTAGGCAACCTGTTCAAGTGCTTCATAAGCTTCTGAGTAAAGAATTTCTTCCTAACATCTAATTTAAACTTGCCCCCTTTCAGTTTAAAAGCAGTGCCCCTTGTCCTGTTCATTACAGCCACCATATTCCAAGTCTGATTAAAGAAAAATAGTGGTTGAATAGCACTTAAACATTCAATGATTAAATTTCATGCCTATTGCACACTTCTATTGTGCTGTCCATACCTTCCCTCTTCACATTGTAACACAGACTCCTCAGTTCTTAAAAGAGGTGATGATTTACATCTCATACAAAGAATACTTAATGTTTTTAACAAAGGACTAGATATGGAGCAATTTAATGAGAAGTGTTTCTTTCCAGTAAACTATTAAGAACATTATACCTCCATAACACATCCTTACTTCTTTTAATAAATAGAGCAAGCCATCCTTCAAATTATTGTTGTAAATAGCACACAGGAAGAAATTTATCAGTACTGAATGACTGTTTCAAGTGCAGAAAGTATTTATGATCTTTACCACTAGGGACAGCATTCAGTCCAGATCCTGCTCGACTATTTGGAAACTTCCAGCCTGAAAAGTGAGTTATTCTGGTCAAAGACATTTTTCTGCATGACAGCTTTGACTGGCAAAGAAATTTCTGTCCATGGTACCAAAAAATTTAACATCCTGCCAAAAAGAATACCTTTGACAATTACATGTGGGTTTACAAAACCTTGGTCCCAGAAACCTTCCAAGGATGATAGGCCACAGAATGATGTATCAAATTAATCTATCACAGAAACAGAAGACAGGGAGAATTTTTTTTTCTTCTAAATAGTGTCAATATCACTTTGCAACATAGTATAACCAATGAACACTTTCATTCCCTATAAGGAATTAATAAAATCCATAGAAAAAGATCAACAAGATCCTTAATAGAGGTCTGCCACTTAAGCAGTTTTGTGTACTGTAACTGGAAATAGGCATAATGACCTCATTTGCAAATGAAATCTGGTATACAGTGTATTTACATGCCAACCTCTGACTTTTTTTTATTTCAGTTGGATTTGATACTGTCCTGGGGAACAGAAAATGGAGCTCTAATAAAACATCCCAAGACAGAATGTCCAGCTCTATGAAGTACTGAGTAACAACAGAACCTGTTTTAGGAGGGAATTCTACATGAGACTGGCAGACTTGACACAAGAGCCTGTAGGACCCTTTCTGAAGCCACAGCTACTGGTTAGACAGTACTATAGGGGCCTCAAAAACAGCACTGTTTCTATTTTGCTACCCAATCTTATGCAGTATCTGCTATCTTCTGTATCTGAGTATCTTTCCATATATGCTGGATGAGTGAAACTGGGTAGTTTTCATCTCTGTAGCAAACACATAATTATCATTCCATTCCAGAAATTTAACTTACAATATAAGGAATCACATATATCCTATATTGGCGGAGTTCATTTTGGTACTAATCACAATGCTTTCAAACAAATTGGGGGTTCAAAGTTAAAGAAGTGAAACACATATAATTCAGGTGACATTCTCTCCCGACAAGTTCCATGTTTTCTCTGCAGTATTTAACAATAGCAGAAATCTCTGCTTCAACTATTGTCAAAGGTGTACAGAAATAAAAAAAGAGATCAATCAAGTAGAAACTACTCTGTGCAGATGAAAGTAACACATTGTCCCAATATCTCAAGTACAAGAAAAACTAGCAAGACATTCTAAGTCATCACTCTTTCTGCAAGTAGTATTGACAGGCAGTCAAGGACTGAGGTCACAGTATGTGATCAAACTCATTTTATTCATACTTTTTTTCCTTCAAATCTTATCCTAAGTTAAAAGCAATTTTATAATTCGTAAAGTTTTACTTGCTTTATCAGCAGGGTTGAATTTTTTTAACAGTGTGAACATATCTCACTAAAATAATCCTTTTGAAAATCTCCTTGTCTGGTCAATTTTTGACGAACTGAGATTATTAGGATCAATTTTTGAGTATAAATATTGTTTTATGAACTCCATCCTATTTGGTTACTTTATTCTAGTTGGTTAGACTGTATTTTCTGAATATTATGTTCAGTATTAATTGTGAATTATACCAAACTATTAAAACAACTAAATTCTGATAAAATGTTGAGATACTATTATGCAATATTTATATATCAACAAGAATGTTATAAAGAAGCTAATAACAGAAAAGCTACAATATCAAAGTCTTACAGGCCGTAAAAGTATGTAATTATTTTTTAGAATGTCTAAAGTGTCATCATCATCATCATCATCATCATCATCATCATGGCTAGGCTTCGCGAACGAAGATTTGGGAAGGGCACTACCCACGCTTGCTGCAAGCGTGCTGGTGGCTAAAAGCTATTATACACCTGGAGAATCTATTAATATCCCTTCATGTGAGCAAAAATACTTTCAGTTCCATGTTTTTCTTTATTCTCATTCAGAGATCACATCCTTTATGAATAAAATGTGTAACTTCATCCTACTTGGGTCACATCCAATGCTTCAGCTAACTTCAGTGAAGAACAAATTATGTGCAAAAGCAAACATTACAAATCCTGTATGTGCTGAAGTTTAGGAGATCCATTACTCGCTTTCTTTTCAGACACACTGCAGAGATGATGGAAAACCAAAGTACATCTCTTTTTCTTTCTTCCACACTCTCAGTGCCATGCAATTTTTTTATTTTTCTAGCCCTTTGGCAAAGACTGTGGAGGAATTTATTCTTGGACAGATCTAGCCTCCTAAGAGCCTCAACCTGTCATCATTTCATTACTGACAAATAATTACTGACAAATACATTCTAATGTGCCACTCTTAGCTTTTTTTCATTAATAAGCATCTACTGAACTAGGATATAATAAAAAGAGAAGTCATGCTTTGACAGATTTTGGTAGAGGACAGAATCTTGTTAGTTCGCAGTGACATTTGGTTTAACAGTTATGAGCACCGACAACAGTGCAAATCAGCACATAAATGCAAGAGAAAGTATCATTCACCACAACAATCCTTTGACTTTTCTGAAGTGTACTTTAAAGTACTTATGTCAAAAAAATACATTAATGTAGGATATACTTACTAAACACTCCACACAATGCTTGCAGATCGAAAAAAAAAAAAAAGAAAAAGAAAAAAAAAATTAGCATGACCAGTCACTACTATATTCTGCTCTAGCAAAACATATGAAGTGTAAATTTTGGTAAGTATACATGTGATTGACTTCATGAATTCATGAAATGATTCATTACTGAATATAGCAATATTAAAGAGAAATCTAGTTCTAAATTTATAAAATTTATTCTTCCAAAGTGTCCTAGTTACAGCGGCCAGGACCAGTTTATAACTCTGTAGGTGTAACCAAAACCGTATTCTACACCCTCTACATTATTTCTCATGAATGGCTAATAATGGATCATTTGCAGCAGCCGCCCAGGGCACACCTGACACCTCAGGCTACAAGCTGGGTGTTAAGAGAACCCTGAGAGAAAGGGAAGTGTTTCTTCATTTTTCACACCAGTGTGTGATAACTCCCCTTCGGGGAGGCATTATCACCTTCACACCCAGCCTGAGGGTTCATGTCTGCTAATGGGCCATTAGGGACTGGCACCACAGGCAGCTTCAATGACTGCATCAAAGATTCCAAAAATAGCCCATGACTCACAGAAGCAAATCACCCATTGTGAAACTCCCTGCTCTGGGAGAGGCACTAGGCATTCCTGTAGGGGGTGACAGTGTGTTTGTGGATTTCCTAATGTCTGAGGTAATTGATGAAGAGATCAATATAGAGCTGTTCAGAGTGTATCCTTGAAGGAAAGCAGTTTGGACTGCACACCTGCAGAATGTGGGATACTTTGTAGCCAGTAGAATGTTTCCATGTATGCTTAGCTGAAATGACTAGCCAATAGTGTGATGATATGATAAATAAAGAAGGAGACAAAAGACGAAGCTGTAACTAAAAAAGAAGCTCTAAGTTTCAAGCCTTTTAATGCCTGTTGTGCCTGATCCTCTTCTGACTGTCATTTAACTCCCCCCCCTCACCCCCACAAATGGTGACCCCAATACATTCCTATCTTCGAGTTTTGGAACTCCTGGTACCACTCGTAAGGTCCAGAGAAGGATCAGAACCTCAAAGGACTGCAACTGCTACTCTCAACCAGACTGCGAGCATCATCCTCATGAGCAGGTTTTCCTTTCCTTTTACTTTATATTCAGGAAGACAATGTGGCATTCAGCACAGGGGCCAATGAATACCATTCTGTTCATGCCCCAGGGTGCTGGGTTATAGCTCTGCTATTGTTATCTTTTTAGTAAATTGGAACTCTGACTTGTAATCTCGCTTGAGCTGGGTTCATTTTTCTTCCCAGTTTACCTTTAAACCAACACACAAAATTATATACATTTTAAAATCATGAATATTTTGCCTTATTACCTTCTGTTTTAAATAAAAAGTTCTATTTTAACTTACATTAAAGTTTCCCAATTAGAAAATAACAAACATAATCACACTTGAACTGAAATAAAATTATATTCATTTCTCAGTGTAGTTCTCACAAGTGTGATACTTACAGGAAAACAGTAACTTTTCCACTCAGAGTAACATAAATGGCATAAATGGCATCTTGATCTTAATTTCAGAACAGCATGGTTGCCTCCAGTCTTTTTCTATCACAACTGAAAGGGCTGTGGACAATCTAATTTACTACAAAAAATGCAACATTTGCTTCTTTCTTTCCTTTTCTGAACTTAATGTTAAATGTTTTTCCATCTGAAGACACTCGTATAAAGAATTTGGTGGAGAGCCCCTTGACTCTGCTTAATGCTCTGCAAAGTGCTTTTTTACAGAGGAAAAAAAAAGACCTTTGTTGAAATGCTCCCCTTGCTGCTGATGTAGAGGTTGAACAGAATAACTAGACTCTGTGGCTTTTTCAGGGGAAGAATTTCATGAGCTTTGAAGGATATTGCCCAGATCACCAAGATGTGCAAGTTCAACATCTGGCATGTGACCCTCCACATAAAGCTCTATTGGCACCTCAGAACAAATTATCCTTTCCCAGTAACAAACTAATGGTGTTCTTCATTGATTATGTTCTGTTTTCCAAGAAAAATATACAAGATCTGTATCAGACTATCAATTTTAAAATTATTTCAGGCAAGGATATGAATCCAAACAAATTCTACATGACCATGAAAACACATTTTCCTTGTTAAATATCAGTGGGAAATCAGTTTATAGTATTTAGATTTAAAATTGTTGTAATTTAATGTGTAAGCTAATCATACTATAAGGAAAACATAGTTCCAGTTTCTGAGGCCACTGCTTTTTATTTTTCCACAGGTCTATTAAAAAGCACATTATATTTGATGGTAGTTATTTTTTTTTTCCCAGTGAAGATGATGACAAAATAAATATTAATTTTTTACCCCTAATATTTAGACAGGTAAAGAGAAAGCAAGAGTGGGGAAATAAACAGTCTCTTAACCTTTTTGGATGGAGCTTCAGAAAGAGAGCTACATGGAACAGAAGGCAGAAATATATGGGATATCTGTTATCTGAAGTTTGGACACTACCCTCATAGAGTAGAGTATCAGGTCTTCATCCCCTCATGATTTCTGATTGTTTTTCTTTAAAAAGAATAGTGACACTTTTTATAAGGGGAAAGGAAAGGAAAGGGAAAGGAAAGGGAAAGGAAAGGGAAAGGAAAGGGAAAGGAAAGGGAAAGGAAAGGGAAAGGAAAG
>JAWWEV010000001.1:75726719-75759020 GCA_035583235.1 Hafferia zeledoni | reverse complement strand
AGGGGGAAAAAAAAAACAATTGGGTCATAGAAATGCTTGTGTCATCTGTCTTCAGATATTAAAAAATCAATCAAACAGGAAATTCTTGTAATTCTCTTGGCTTTGGAAGGACATGGCTGGATTGCAAGAGCACTTCATTTTTCATGTCAGGAAGGGATAGTGGGAAATACTGCCCCAAACAGCAGTGAAAGAACGCTGTCATTCCATCTTGCATCCAGTCTGAAAGTACAGGGCTGACAACCAGTCTTCCATAAACCCATAGAATTTCTGTGTTTTCTGGGGGTTTAGTGCTTCTTGGTTATAGAAAAAAGCAGTTTATTTGACTTATGATGATAATATTTTTTACACATAACTTAGCTGGGTTGGGTTATCAACTTTCCACCTCTGACTTTTTATTACTGTCAGCACTACTTTGCATATTTTCAGGATCAGAATAGTGTAACATTATGTGAACACTACAGATGTTGCTTCTTACAAGTTCTCCAAGAGCTCCACTGAGCAGCAGGTAAAAGTTCAAAGCCTTTAGGACAAAAATACCATAGATGATACCATGGAGGAAGAAGTGCAGTCACCCTTCACCACGCTCGGTTAATCATGGAAGGAAAAGCTGGAATAAAAGATGTGGTAACAAATATCACAGGCAGGTTCAGGAAAAAGCCCAATAAAACATATATATTATTAAGAATGGAGAACAACTACAGAGAAAATTCCACTTCTATATACAGCACCATGATTTACATCATCAAATCATACATAATTTAGATCAGTAAAACTATTTGACAATTAGGTAAAATGTTTTACAGTAAGGCACTTAGAGTCTTGCTTAGCTTACTGAAACTATTATTGAGAATGATATAATTACATTTATATGGAGAAAACGCTGGATATTAAAGGGGTCTTTAACAGAAAAGTTGCTCGCATGCAGTGTGATTACCTACTGAATCAAATTACCAAAAAAAACAAAGGGCTCATCTTTTCCTCCTGACAGTTTCAAACCAAAATTTACCTCTCTGTAAAATAGTTTCAGCTATTTTACTTATTAAACTCAGTATAGACGTAGAAACATAATGATTGACTAGATGATGTACTGATAGATGTTAGCAAGAGATTTTGTCACAGCTCAGACAGAGCTTCAGCTGTCAAAAACTACGAGTAAGGAATTATATTAACAGGTTTGTGGAACAATAATACACTTTTCTTACATGCACCCGGTGAGAGTGATGGTGACTCCCAAACTTACAGCTGGTTATCAGAAAGTACAAAGCTACACTTCACAGTTATTCATTACTACTGTAGTGGAGCAAGATACCCAAGCTGACACAAGGAATAGTGTCATAATTAACTGACTAGGGGAAAAAACAACTTTAACAGAAATAAACAACAGAATGCATTTGTTTAGGGGAATACTTTAAAATATGTCAGCCACAAAATGCAGTAAGGATAAAAAAAGGGTCATGCTTTCTATCTATTCATACTCATTGCCATAGTGTATAAGCAATTCTGAGAAAACGAGTTATAGCACAATACTTTTTCCTCTTCAGTCAACCCTCAAGTAGACCTCTGCAGAGAGCCAGCCAGAGAGATCTTATATGTGAGAGAGTGAAAGTACAGATATGAAAAATGTGCCAGTGTCACTCATCTTCCACTTTTTATATGCTCTGGCAGCTGTTCTGGCAGCTCAGTGAGTTCAGAAATAAAAAATTCAGAGCTGATATCACATTAATTGGGGTTGGTCACCTAAATGAAGACTTCAGATACCTCTGCACCAGTGGAGGAAGAGAGGTACCAGTGGAGAAAGAGAGGAAGATCAGGTCAGTGTTGGGTGGTCTGAACCACCTTTGAAGCACAGGCTCTGCCCACCAACTAGCTGGTGAACTTCATGCTATCAGCACCTAATTTTAATTTCCTTTTTGTATTTCAGTTCAAAAATGACTGAAGGCGTGTCACAGGCAGTTGCAGCACCTTTTCCTAGCCTATAACAGAACTTCATGTGTTGTGACAATAATGTCAGAGGTCCACATACGGTAAAGACAGATGAAGTTGCTGCAGTTTCATCCAAATGGCCTTTAGGAATTAGTCTCTGTGATGAACGTTTCAGAGAGCACAATATGGCACAAGTCAAACATTATCTGAGAAAACACTAATGGCTTGGGCAACACAGATAAATACTAGTTTCAATCTTCTTCCCAGGCTATGTGCTATTTATCAGTACAGATACAGCTCAAACTAAAGTTAGGGAAGATGAGTATCGGCTTAAGATCACACTACTGTCACCCTGAGTGAGAGCAACTAAGTGCTGAAGATACGGCCATGGTGTGATGTCCCATCTCTGTGACCACATGTGAACATGTGTCTGAGCTGCACCTCTCCCTTACTGACAATTGTCAGCATAAATCTACCCTTGTGTTTACTAGACAAATTATGCTTCTTTTTGTTCAAAAGCTTGCTAATTTCCCATTTTATTCCATTGCTACAGTTTGTTTGCAAAGAGCTAAGAGCTGGTATTTGCAAGCAGAAGAAACTTTTCCTGGTTAGGACAGCAAATATCTAGAAGGACCTACTACAGCTGGATCAAAAACAATGTTTATGACAGCAGCCTCTCACATATGCCTCTCTTTTTCCTTCATTTTTAAAATCTTTCTAGAAAAAGGCTCACCTATACCACATTTTGTGCAGTACTTCCTCCCCAGGAAAAGAAAACAACCAAAAAAAAGGCAAAAAAAAAGAGACATATTTCACACTCCTCATTTATCTTTCATGCTCCTCATTTATAAGAAACAATCTTAAGAAAACAATTACACTAAAAGCAATAAAAGTCAGAGTGCTGCATTATTAAGGATTGTTACAAATCTTCTCATAGTCCCACTTGACTAAGGACAACACATGCATGTTTATTTACTGATAAAATGAAAACACAAGAACTTTTTTATATCCTAATGCAAAAAGCAAAAATACTTAACACAGATCTATTCAAAAGCTTATTCTTTCCAGAAGTTCCCAGCAAATGACTGGAGTATATGTGGAGTAAGAGTCAGAAGAGAAAGACTTGAAAAAAATGTGTAAAACAGAAAGAATTGCTGCTATTTCAGATAATTTCTAAATATATAATAATTTATAGAATAATTCCCACTTCTGATATTTTGCTGGTCAGATACAAGAGTAAGGAAATACATCCCTTCTTCCTTTAATTCATAACTGTCTTCTATTATTTATGACCTTAAATATTAGTATTTATATTGGATAAAGCACATCTCTATTATTTTTAAGCTGAGAGAGATGCTAAACTTCAAAACTGTGTTTTGATCACATGGATGCAACTTTGAGTGATAGAAGAAATATTTGAAATTACATATTAGTCATATCTTCCATCACTGTAACTTCGAGGCACCTTAGCATTTATTCCCAGATTAAGTTCTGATGAATTTCAGAGTTCAATTCAGAAATTCTACAGTAATTTATTCATCTAATTTATAGATCTCTCACATTTTATACTAGAATTGTTGCTGTCAATTGTCTTGAGGAAAGTTTGTATATTAATTAAATATTACTGTATTTTCAGTCTGCACTGTACAGAACTCATGCAACAAGTTTACAAACAAATCCTTATGAAGTACAATATGGTTCTGATGCATTTACGTGATTATAAATATTCAATAGGGATATTGACAATATTGACAAACTATGTCAGCCTTTTAATTAAATACATTTTACAATTAGTTATAAAAAGCACTTAAAGTGACAAGGCTGCCCTACTACTCCCCTTCCCTGAACTTAAAGTAGCCCATTTACCATAAAACAAATAGGGTTAATAAGTACATCTTGGGATGAATGTAAGTATCTACTCTAGTAAGAAAGATTACTAAACCAGAAGTTATGACAGACCTGTAATCATAGATGCCTTTTATTATAAGCACTGGAAGTCGTTCAAAAGCACAGTGACTTAGGCTATGGTTTCACAAGTCTTTGGCTGCAGTACCAGACAGACACACAACTGTTTGTGCAGCTGCTCCACAAAGCAGATCAGGGAAAGTATCCAATTTAAATATAGTAACAGAAGGAAAAATTATCCAGCATTAGTTTCCTACTGTAGTTCATAAAGAAGTCACAGAAGTGGTTGGGCAACTACAACAGCAGAGGACACAGCACATTCTGTAACAGAGTCAGGAGTATGAAGCAAGAAAGGAATGGGAACACCTTAAAGTGCATATCGATGCTAAAAATAAAGAGAAATTTAAAAAGAGCTTTAGGATAAAACATGATCAAAACTGATACTTAACTAAGAAATTACCAAACAAAGCTATCCCATCCTGTCTGAACAGAATATTATTCCTCAACATAAATGGTTCTGATACAAATCAATGAAAATAAAGTGGAGTAAGTCGAACAAGACAAAAGTAGCTACACTTGTTACAAGATACCTCCAATACTTAGCTGGCTCACAAGCCTTGGAATGTATTTTATCCTTCCAGTACCACACATACATACAAGGTAAGCAGGTATATAGGCACGGAAGCTGAAAATAAAAGCCATGCTCACAAAAAGATAATACTCATGTATTAACCTATGTTAAATAAGGAAGTCAGGATTATAGGGAATCCCACAAATCTAAGAGAGAAGATTCTTAACTCAATCAGCTGAACCTCTATTTGCAGAAGGAGATAGAACATAGATGTTAGCAACCAAAATACTTAAAAGATAATTAATACCTTTCAATACCCAAATTCACAATGGCAACCCAGTTCCTACTGAAATTGATGTGAGGTAGGAGATGAAGAAGTAGGCTCATCTTCTTCTGTGAGTTGATTACAAAGCAGACCAGAAAAGCTAGGCTCCTAACTGTGGTGTCCAAGTTGTGTGGAAGGGAGGTCGGTTTTGATAACTGTGGATTTAGTCCAGCTGCTCAACAGCACTCCACTTCAGCACAGACAGCAAAGAGTCTTGTGGCTCTAGGCTCTTGCTCTTGTAAATTGTGAAAGGTACCTCCAGGAATTCTGACTGGTGCACTACATTGTCCTTTCTCTCCACAGCCTACACTGGGAGATGAAGTGCCTAATTTAGTACAGAATTATTTTCAGCAAAGTTTCTAAAACTTATAATCATTAAGTGTGAGTGAACAATAGCAAGAAACAGGTCGTTTCAATGGCAAGTTCAAATAACGCCTCAGAAAGGTCTTTCAGCACATTCTCTACAGGTGAATTAATTATCTCAGTGGTTCCATCACTCAGCTGTCTTGAGTCAGTCAGTGCCACATCACCATGCTATCGAAATAATTTCAGTGAGGTGTACTCTCCACTTGCCACCTCTCAGATGAAACACATAAATCCTGGACATAAAAATCCTCACACATTCAATGTATTAACGGGGGATGGGAAAATACCTACCCTTTCTGTGAGAGTTTATTAAAAAAAAAAAAAAAAAAGGATTTAACCCGAACACAATAGTTTATGATGCAAACTCTCCTGCTTTTATTGTACCAGAAGAGACAACTTAAACTGGATATTGATGGGTTACTGTGCTTGTAGGTTCTGAGCCCCAGTAGGGAAAATTGTTTATCTATAAAATGTTTCTCAAACTACTTTTCTCCAGATTGATACTACGGACATTCAAGGCAAATAAATTTAACTTTTGAAGCAAATGCAACCGTGATGGTTTTCTTTATTCTTCTTGAACAAGAAGTATTAGAGTAACTATATTTATAAACCATTACATGCAATCCTTCAATGGCTACTCTTAAGAGAGCTTTAAATGAAAATTTTATAAATAACAGAGAACACTGGCTTTCACTTTCACGTATCTGGAAGTGTGAAGGAAAGGGTCAAAGGCAAGAGTAGAATTTCTCACAATACCTTCCTTGTGAATAACAGCTGAGAAGTCTGGAAAGCAAACTAATTGCTTAACTTTCACATTATCAACAAAGCTGTCTTTTGAAAGCACAGTTAAAATCTCTGTCATCTGTCATGTTTGATCAAGTTAGTTTTGACTGAAATACTTGCAACTTGCACTCTCCAAAAAGAGAGCTCTTTATTTTCTTTAAAGGGTTTCAGACACCTAAGAAAATGACATTTCTTTTTACTTCTAAGCCTTTTTTGGGAGAGGATGAAGGAAATGGTAACAGCAAGTGCTGCTATCAGAACAACACAAATGATGAAACGAATGGTGTTTAGTTAAAAAAAATACATTGTAAGAATGAGTTACTTTGATTTTTCTGATACCTTAACACTAAATATTAAAAGAATCACAGAATCGCAAAATCAATTAGGTTAGAAAAGATCTCTGAAATTGTCCAACCTTTGACTCAACACAACCTTGTCAACTAGACCACATGAACACCCCCAGGGATGGTGACTCCGCCATCTCCCTGGGCAGGCTATTCTAATGTTTAACTCCTTCTGTGAAGAAACTCTTGTCCTGGTTCAACTTGAGGCTATGTCCTCTTGTTCTGTCACTTGTTGCCTGGGAAAACAGGCCAACCCCCATCTTGCTATAATCTCTCACGTAGTTGTAGAATGCAGTAAGATCACCCCTGAGACTCCTGTTCTCCAGACTAAATAGCCCCAGCTCCCTCAACAACAGAAAAGAGGGAGCATGTGGGTCTATCTCTACATATGGCATGTCAAACAGAATGAATCTCTCAACTCTTGATTCACATCAAAATACTGTCAAACATTCAGGATTTCAATTTTGCTCCTAGGTATTTTAAGAAGCAATGATACCTGAAATAGAAAAAGGAGAATTTCCAAAAAAAATATATATAACTAGGTATTAGCCCATCTGTGCAATTCTACCCCTGACATCACATCTCTCTTTTCAGGAATCAAGATATTTTCAGTCCCTATTATGGGACTGCTGACATCTTAACACAGCAAAACAATTGTATAACTTCAGCAAAGACCCTAAAAGGATGACGCTGTATTATATATTTCACTTTTTCGTCCTTGGGAAGCCAGATATCTGCATGCATTCCAGTAAACTACAGATATATACTAAGCTTTTCATACTTTCTGAGTAAAGAATAGCTTATTCTCCCACTCTCATTGCATTCAGCTAATTCCTAGACAGCAGTGTTAAAAATGCTATTGGCCAGCAGCTCCACTGCCATCCACACTAATGTCAATAAAATCTGCTTAAAACCAACTTGAATGGGATCCAGCTACTTAACTGTAAATATGCAATGCAACAGAAAGAATCCCAGAATGTCTGTGATAGTCAGGAAGACGTGGCACAGGATTCACAGAACTGTGCTTTTGTAGAAGAACCCCTGAGGCCAGGTAAGAGTTTTCGATTCACTGAATATAGTATTAGATGTTTATGCCTAGGAAACCAAATAAAAAAAGGTGCCTAATTTGTGCAATACACAGGAACAGAACAGCTTTGCTTCTAATATTACTGATTTTAATCTCAGAGTCAAATGAAAGTGCTAACTAAAAATTACTAAACTAAAAATAGATAAAGTTATGAACATAAGAAGGAACATCAGATAAATCAGACCACAAAATGTACATGCACGAGTAAGAGAATGTTATATTCAATTTAAAGAATTATGACTGATATAAAAAAGGAAAAGCACATTTAAAAAGAACAGGGATCCTTCATGCTCTGAGAGCTGGCTATGGATTGTTATCTTTTCATGACTGGATATGTTTTTATTTCTAAGCATTTATTCTGCTGAGGATCTCACTACATCTATCAAAGGCATTATCAAGGAAAGTGACTACCACCTGTTTTGCCTTCGCAAAATAACAGGGCTTATTTTTGCAGTCGATTTTTTTTTTTTTTGTGAAAGTTGTGTAAAGATGAGGCAGACAGATCACAATCTCTTTTAAAGAAAAAAAGGGAAAACTTATCCACAGACACAAAGCAAAATTATTAAAACAAAAGGTCTGTACACATACGGCAGCATTCTCCTAAAGTTAGGTATACTAGCACTTCCTAGTACACTATTTGGGAATGAAGTTTAATCTTCTTTCCTGAAAAACACATTTCTCCCTCCAGCTTAGCAACAAGCCTTTCAATCACTTTTTAGTTCATTGTTCAAGCTCCTTTGTCCTTAGCCAAGCCAGTTGTTTGTGGCCTCCTCAGGCAAGTAAAAACGTGGTATCTGTGGTGTATACAGAGAGGAAAAAAAAACAAAAAAATCCCAGCAATATAATAGATCTGGATCTCCATGTTGAAAAAACATCTAACACCTAAATCACTGACTGTTTTCTTTAACACATTCTAAAAACCAACAGAAGTGAATTAACTCTTTGTACACATTATTCACCCAGAGAAAAAGTAATAAGATCATTAAAGTATGCATACATAAATACTGAGTTAAAAAAAACCAAACAAACAACTCAAACATTTTATCACATCTCAAATTATCTTCTCTAAATATGGAAAGAGCCAGATGGGGCTTCTCCTTGGGATGAACAAGCAGTATGGGAGCAAACACCTTTCACTTGTCCTATGAAAGGTCAGCCAATCACCCTCTGGCTGGGATGAAAGATTTCCAGGGCAGGAAGGAGAGCAGGCAGAAGAAATCTACCTCTAGCGAATCAACAAAAACTCAGACAACAGCAGAAAGAACTACAAATTTACTCCCTGCTATGAAGACACACAACAAGGATGCTATGTCAGTGGTTGAAGCATTCTAGGTTTGACTGTTGTTTTGAATTCACCAGCTGTTTAAAATAAAATATATAAACATAAGAGACACCAGAGACCAAGTCCCCCTCTGTCCATTTCAAGGTAGGCATCTTTTCCCTCCCAGAATGGAAAGGAAGGGAAAGAAACACAAAGTATGTGTTCACAGAAAAGTAGCATAATTAAAGCCTCAGGGAAGATTTCCACCACTGTGATCTCACCAGGTGAATACCTGTAAGTACCTGTAAATACCTTATGTTCACCAAGCAACTCAATACCAATGTTGAAATAGATATGGGATGGGAGCAGACATTATAAAACATCTTTTAAAAACTCCTGAAGTAGAACTTAATTGAGACAACATTGAGTACAAGAGTTTTCTCTTTGAATTAATTTTTTTACATCTAAAGTATGCTATCTAACAGCACTGTTCTTACAACTCTGATTACCTAATCACAAACATAATACTAGGATTTGTAGATAGTGATAATCATTCCTAAATCATGGAAGCTTGATTTAAAGTTATTCTTTGCCTGTATAATGCTATGGATTTCATCTGATAACATGGAGAGCACTTGGGGCAAGGATGGGCAGGGACTGTTTTGCGTGGTGAAATAGCAGTGTTTTAAGATGTCAAGATACCAAAAGTATCTCAGTTTTATAAGAAACTAAGTAGTTGTCACACACCTTTCTCCATCTACAATCAAGTAATAAAACGTTTGACAAAATCTTTAAAGTGCTGTTGTGTTGTAAAACTTGATAGTTTGAAGTCCATCAATGGATCTCAGGCTTTACTGCTTTCTTGTAAGTTGGAGGCAAATTCATTAATATGGCCATTATCTTTTTTTTTTTTTTTTTTTTTTTTTTTTTTAAAGCCTCAGTGAATAAAAGCTAGCTGCACAGAGCAATAATGCCAGTGATGTACAGGTCTGTGATATCCAAAGTAGTAAGTGAAATATAAATATGCAACACGGCTTGATGCCCCTAAAGCCAAGCAATCCAGAAAGAATTCATTAATGATACAAAAATGCCTGGACCCTAAGGTCCTTAGGAATTTATAAAGCAGGCAAAGGGAATCCAAATCAACTATAAACACTTCATGTAATACTCATATTTAAGAAGAATTTCATGATACACATACTAGGCTAAATCCTACTTAGTAACAAAGATGCTTGGAGAGATTGAATACCTCAGTGGTCTTCCATAACTCTGCACAAGGGAGAAACCTGGGGGAATGCATGTGGAGTTGATTCTACTCAGTTTTCTGATTAAATGGATATTACACATCTTTCAAAGAACCATTACAGTGCCAAACTGAGCTGTGATGAATGCCTTCCTATGCTCATGCTCACCATTTTTAAGACTAGAGGAGGATTGTAGAATCTGACTGCTGTGATACACCTTGGGCCTACAAAATAATTCTGCACAACAGAGGGCAGCGGATGACATTTGAGTACAGCACCTCGTCAAAAGCTGATGGATGCTAAACCTGAAGAACTTGAGATGGCATTGATATTCTATCATTCTTGAGTACTAAAATTTACCTTATTTCTCACCTGAGTCAATCTGGCTGAGCTCCCAGACAATGGCTCTTGTTAGAGCTTCAATTATTAAGGATCTCTTTAGTACCTAGAGCATTGTAGCTACTGATAAGCTATAAAAATAAAATCCCAGAACAAAACACAGATTAAAGCAATTCTAAGGAATCGTCAAATCTCTCATTCTTCCCCAAGAAAGGAGAAATGACAACTGTGACTATCCTGACAGATGTTGAGGAATTTTTCTGTTAGTTAGAGAGCTTTGATGACAAGGGATGCCAAAGCCTATGCCAATCATCTACTGAATATGTTATTCAAAATGCAGGAGAGCATAGATTTATTAACAACATACAATGGCTCCCAAACCACCAGTTGCTCAAACATCATACCCAAGGGCAGCATGTACATTTGACATCATGCCCTAGAAACGCTCCTCTGATGGGTTACAATCATTATTTCAGACATGGTCAAGAAAAAAGAAAACAAATGATATAATCACATGTTACAGAGCATATGGGCAGCAAATGACACAGCTCAAGGCTATGCCCATGTATGTGGTTACTCTACTATGGAAGCACTGGCCTAGATCCTGCTTATGCCTGGACGTTGTAAACGCACCTCAACCAAGCTAAGGCAACCTCCTCATGGCCAGGAATCACCCTGATTAGAAGATGCATTTAGCAGTGTGGATTTACTTTTTAGCTCACCAGATTTGTATGCTGAATTCTTCCAATAACTGAGTATTTACTCTGTCAACAAGGGCAAAAGAATTGCACTCACACTGTATCTACTTATTAATAGATTCTGCTGACTGAAGTTTCAAGTAGTGGAAATAGAGCTGTAGAGTGAATCAGCATGTTTTTCCCCAGAATTTGTACAAGCTCTAAAGTTTTGAGTCAAGAGTAACCACTTCTACCTTTTCCTATATTATTATGGGAACAGAAGCAAGTTAGAAGGGGTTTTTTTGGAGAACTTTCTTAAACTTTGAATTAAACTTGACATGCTCTGCTTAGAATGTTTTTCTTGCTTCATTTTGCTAGAACATCAAACAGAGTTTCCTTGGTCTTAAGAATTTATATTTTTAACTTCTCAGGAAAATGCTGGAATGCTGTTCTCACACTGGTAAGGTTTGAAATTTACAGATGTGGTAAGTCAAACAACTATCATTTGTTCTGAATTCTCAACATGCACAGCGAGAAGATGCCATGGTTGGTCTTCTCTCAGTGTCACAAGAGTTACTTTCAAGTAAATGGGCCAAGTTAGGGAACTATTCCTTACAGCTTCTAGCCACTGCAGTTTAAAGATAGATGATGCAAGGAATAGAGGAATCGTAGTTTGATGAACACAACCCAAACTTTTTTCTTTAGGTTATGTAAGGAGAGTAGTGGCCTCACTTGAGGAGCAGAAAAGAAAGTCTCTGGATTCTTTACAAAAAATCACCTGATTAGTTGGATATATCAGATTCTCACTACTGCCTTTGATTTTCCCCTTCCTTTCTGATACTTATAGTCACTTTAGGCTGTAACCTTCTCAAGATAGGACTGTTGGTATAGCTGTACATTGTGCAGGTGAGGGAATTGAGGGTGTAAAATTCTAGAGAACCGAAGAAATCAAAAAGACACACCTGTTTCTCTCTTTCTGTTTTCTTCTTTCTGCTTATTGTCCTCATTCTATATCTCACCTATTACTTCTCTAAGGTTTGGTTTTTTAGGATTTTTAAATTTCTTTGTTTTGTTTTTTTTTTAAACCATGCCTCTGATCAGTATGCAGACATAATCTGATGCTTAGATATTTTTTAAAGATCTTTAACTGGCATGGATACTTTTAATTATTTATGTCACTAGTATAAATGCTCATGATTGGTTTTATAAGATCTCTTGAGTTTTAAGAAGATATGCAAAAGATTGCACCTCTGTCCATCTTCCCAAATCTGTTTGACAGTATGCTACTGTTCCAGTTGCATTAGGTACCATAGCAACTGCAGGAAGGGAAGCTGAGTATGAAAGAACTATTTCAGCTAGGGAAGCAAATCTGTAGTTAGAAGCAAGAACAAACCAACAATCATGATTTTTTTTCACCCTTGTCTGTTCTGTATCTAATTCAAAACCTGTGATGTTCCTGAAAAGGAGTAATTTGAATTGCAATTTTCTTTAACTTTTTTTTTCCCCTCAGGCTCCAGTGACTGTTCTGTAACAATGATGTTGTCTAAGGCTTCAATATAACTTAGCCCTTTACTTTTAAAATATACATATACACTACATACAGTTCATGTAAGTAAAAAGGTGTAATCATTGAAGTTATTTAAATCCATTTAAAAAGGACATATTTGATCTCATTTCCTTTGACCATTACGGGCGTAAAAGCCCCTACCTCACCTTTAGACGCTACATGTTGATTTCCACAGTTTGAAAGAGTGAACTGGAATCTTTGCCCAAACTACAGTGTCATTTGCTTTTCTCAAGCTTATGCAGGATAACCTCCATGGGATCAGAAGATGACAGAGGACAAACAGGACCAGCACGTCTATGTAGTGTCAGGCCTAGAGGACAGACAGGACACCCTATGACAGCTAAAACAATAGTAGATAGATGCCTGTTGTGCAGCTGAATCAAGCCCTGAATCTCATCCCAATGGTTTACTGTTAACACCTTTGCCTCTGGTAGGGTCACACCGCGCTATGTCATTTACATTTTTTGTTCTTAGTTACCTTTTCTCCTCCTCATGGTGCCATTGTAACTTCTAACTATTTCATCTTCCACATGCTCAGCTAGTTGGTACCACAGTAACACAGTACAGAGCAAGAAAGCAAAATCAAAGTTCTTTAAACCAAAGGGATCATTAATCTGCCTCACAGTAGGACTAAGTGCAGTGAGTGGAGGAAGAGCTATCTTTAAAACTTAAATTATAATAAATACTCAAATAAACCCTTATCTTTAAAAGAAAACAATAGGTTTATGATCACCAGGTAGAAAAGAAAAGCAAAAGAAGCCTGTTTAATAAACCATTAAATATAAAATGGAAATATTATGTGAAGAACAAAATCTTTCCCAAGGGGGTAATCACTACAAAATTTCCTTAAATATTAGCTTCTACCGAATAACACAATAAAGAAAAAGACTTTGCTTAAAAAAAAAAATTACAGATTTGTATCCTCTACTCCGAAGAAAACCTTTAAACTAGATGGCTATTTCAATTTATTTTTAAAATAACAAGAGCAAGTCATGAAGTATCAAGTCCCTCATGGGATTGATCAAAATTGAATTTGCAGTTTCCTGTACTATGCTGACAATCATTTACAATAAAATCAGAATGAGAAAGGGAAATTGTCTGTGGGACCACTGAGCCAGGTAATAGCTTCATTATAACACAGTCACATTGCAGAAAGCAAATTAAATGTACATAGAATTTTAATATGGTCGAAGTAGACTTTATTTTGTTCATAGCATTCTTGCTTGCAGCTTTTGAGTAACAGAATCAGGAGTAAAAAAAGTAAATATTCATTGGTGATAATCAGGTATTTTACAGTACCAGCAATTTGTTTAAAATAACATGAGGTGGAAATTGTACTAGGCAAAAGCAAGAAAATTATCTTACAAACTATTTTAGGTTAAAATTGCCATAGCATAATGGAAGCACAAAGGAAAGCCATCCTATAACTTCAAATTTCTAGTCCTATTCTGCAGATTTACAGCATTTTAAATTATAACTACTTTATCCCATCTTACAAAACACAAAGACCTCAGAGGTACAACACAAAGAATGTGGGCTACTTCAAATTTTTCATTACTTTCAGATACCTAGCAATAAATAAATATATTATACATACATAATGTATTTTACACAGGTAGGGAACAAAGACTTGGTATACTTCACTATAAAAATAACACATTAATTTGATTTCAAAGAAATCTTCTCAGCCACATAATAAGCCTGCAAAACATTTATGCTATACTTTGCACAAGTTCATTTCAACAAGCAGCCAGTCTGTGGCTATCGCAGTGGTAGGAGTGGAGGGGAATGTCCACTGGAATTTAGATCCATCTCTCTTCATTCTTTAGGGAAGTTAGTTAATTGTCTCCCATTCAGTACATAATTAGTTCTTTTTAAAAGTCTGATGACCTTGGAGGGGATTCATTGAAAAGGACATCAAAATGGATGAGATTCGGACATGGAAGTATATCCAGCACATAGTTCATACATCCTTGAAAAATACTTGTCCTAAAGTGATTCAGGCTTGGGAGGTGAAACTATGCTACTGCAGACTATACTTACAGATTACAAAAATGAATAAAAATACTCACTGGAATAGCAACCTTCCTTTGTGGCAGAGAAGTATCCCAATAACCAAACTACAGAGCTAATTTTTTTTCACTTTGCTTCTCTCCCAGTGAATATTAAGTAGCTGTATAAGTATCTGTATAGACCAGAACAGCTGCAACAGGGAAGTCTACTAGTTAAACAACGAAAAATAAATAATCCAGAAAACAGCTAACTCTCCTCAGTAAAATCTGCTGTATTTTTAGACGCTATCCAAAAACCCTACACAAATGGCGACTGTACAAGTGCTGAACAGCTGTACAGCTAATCTACAGTAAAACTGTAACATGCTGTACTGTGACCTGCATACGCATTTCACAGACTCACAGACTATTCTGAGTTCGAAGGGACCCACAAGGATCATCAAGTCCAACTCTTAAGTCAATGGCTATTTCAAACCTCTAGTCTGCATAGACCTAAGTTCAAGCACTTAATGCAAGTTGAAATTTGTAGATTTATTAAAAATTGATATTACCTGTGTCAATAGCTCTTTTAAGAATCAAAGTTACGTATGACTGCTACTGACCCATTTAATGACAGTAAAAGTTTGTTTCATTACCACTGTTAAAATCACTATGTCACCTACTACATTACATGACACACATGCCTTTATGCTTCATTCAAGAAGAGAAAGAAGAGTACTTATTCACTTCCTATTTTGCATGTAAGCAAATTGCCCCATGATAAGCAAAGGGGTGAACAATAGATTTCACAAAATGTGCACATAATCTACTTGCACATTTATATCTCTGTGGCAGGGAAGCAGTTCCCTCTAAGCATTTAGCCAGCTTTCATTTACTTCAGGTTAAAAGGAATCACCTCTAAGTAGTTACAGGCTAGAAACTCAAATATTAGCTTATTGCTCAATAACCTACTCTTGTTCACAGACCTTACTCATGCCCTTGAGCTATGTTGGACAAGGCAGCCATAGGGTTTCAGAGTAGGAAACTTCTGAGGGCTGCTGCTTTGGTGTGTAGAATACGCTCACTGGGGCACAACTTCAGACGCTTCAGTGTACGTAGCTAAATATTTGAAATTTAGCTTTCAATACATTCAAGGGTGACACTGCACTTAGCTCAGTTGTTTAACCATAGGTTTCTGGTGACATTTGACAAGCCCTGAGGTGTTTAACAATAACCTCGGGGTTTTGTCTCCACAGGAGCAAAACTCTCCTCACAGGCTTATGTATACAGCACAGTTCCTTTATGCCTACTTCCTGGCTTAATTCTCTCTTTACTACATTTCATCTACTTCAAGTACAGGTGTAGTTATTTACAAAAAGTCAGTACTTGGACTTTTAAATTTTGTAATATTGTATTTTAATATTTGTTGTCTTAATTCCAATTTGATGCAATTCTATTCTCCCCCATTTTTCCTTTTTGCTGTTTTGACAAGATGGTTTTCTAACTTGAAAAATCTCTTAAAATGCAATCAGATTTACCCATTCTAAATGTAAATGTATCTATCTTTAAAAAATCCACCTAAAACCAGGTAAAGGTTAGTTTACTTTTGTTGGGAAAGAAGACTGGTTTTACCTCTCACAAAGCCATTGAAAATGCAGTCCACAATTTCACTTCTCCTAAGCACTATGTCAGGTTCACCAAGATGCAATTTGGAAAAAAAAGAAATCTTAAAATAAGACTTTTATGCTGTAAACATTGCAAAATTCTTTAAACTTCCAATGTAGACTATGCAGTTCATAATAGCATAATTACTAAGTGTCCATTCAAGTGACGGTCTACAGATCTACTAGCTATATATAAAACAATTCCATGGTAAGACCAATAATGAAAAAAATTGTGCACAAAGTTTTGAAAAAATTCACGTTCTCTTAATACTGATATGTGTATGTATGTATGGCCAGACTTTGCGAACGAAGATTTGGGAAGGGCTCTCCCCATGTGGGTGTGCCCTTCAAGCCTGCGCAGTGGATTTTTTAGGTAAGGCTCAGCATGCACAGAACTGGCGACATCATTTAAGTCCTAAGGTCCATCTGTCACAGCTGAGCGAGCTTGGACAGTGACAGTGAAGTCCTTGGGACTGTCACAGCACCCGGTACTAACCGGGGCTGACCCTGCTTAGCATCCCAGATCTGACGGGATCGGATGGCAGGGAGGCATTGAACTGCCCAGAGGACGGTCCCCACTGAGACTCAAACTCAGGTCCTTGGGATTAAGAGTCCAGAGTGCTCTCCATTACACCACAGGACAACCCACTGAGATACAATATTCAAAATTTAAACCCATTCTGCAAGCATCTTTGTAATTGAAGCGATCCATTATGTTATAGTATAGTTATGTTATCTTCTTGGAGAGAGATTAATAAACAAATCCTTTTTTGTTAAAGCATAGCAACCATACATTAAGCTTAAAATTAGTTAAAACATTCAAATCACTTAACATTTCTTTGTAAATCATATTTTAAGCCTGTCTTAAGGCTAAGAAAATTCTGTTGAGCAGTCTAGTCTAAGCCCTGGCCCCCAGTGCAAAATTAATCCTATTTATATAATTCTTGGCAACTGTGGTCTTGTCCAGCTTGTTTCTAAGACCTGTGGACACAGAAACCCCAAACATTTTGATCAAAACCATTTTAATGTTTTAATTGGAAAATTTGCTAATATTGAGCCTATATTTTTTGATGCAATGTGACACCATTGTTTTTTTTTATCTACTATAGACAGGGTACAGATTAGTACTTTTTTCTATGTAGATTTCAGAGCATCTTTTTGCTCTCTTTTATTTCCATTCACAGATCTCACTGTCTTTCTGTTTAAGAATCTTACAAATAGTTGCCTGCTTAACATTAGCATCAAACTGCTGATTTTTGTCATCTTTTGAACTATCATTACTGCCATAACTTTTCCTACAGAACAGATCCATTGCAAGTTATTCGCCATACCGTTATGTCTTCCAGTGTTTCTCCCCACTTAAATGGAGCACCTTGCATTTGTTCCTATTGAAAAACAGGTTTTTCACACTGTCACCAGCTTGTCCAGATTCTTTTGAGTTTGTCTTCCAACATGATTTGGCTTGCTAACTTTTTTCTTTTTTTCCTTTTTCATAACAGAGAATAAAAATACTAAGCGAAAACTTTTCCATGCATACTTGAGAATCTTGGAAATCTAAAAGGCTGCAAGCAATTCTATCTTTGAAATGCTAAATATTCATTCTAAACCATTAACTTTGCACTGTCTTCTGTTGGAGTTCAGTCTTCTTTCAAACTTCTACATTTTTCCAGCTTTCAGTATCTCAAAATTCTGAGAACAAGCAAGAAGCAGGCATCCACAGTTCCATGAAAATGCAAATTTTCTATAGCCACCACTCCCAAGGGAACAATGCTTTAAATTTGTACTTTATGGGGTTTTTCCTAATGTATAAGCACCACATAAAGTATAAAAACCCTAAGTTAGCACATGTCTTCGCTGATTACTATGTTACACAAATATATACCCCAAATAGTGGTTAGCTGGGTACTAACAAAAATATGATTATGAAAAAAAAAATCTTAGTGCGCACAGACACTGAACACGGCATCTGTATCAGCTTAATTGTAACTCGATCATTATTACAACTAGCAGAAACAATTGATGGTAAACAAACAGGCTGAGACAAGAATGCAGGAGTACAAGTGCACACTTAAAAGTTACAGTTTAAGAAAAGACTGATGTGGTGAAAACTGTTACAGAAGCCCATTAAATCCCTCTGTGTGTATATACACACTCCAGGAGGGCCTACAGGCACAGAATACATGTAGGCAAATAAGTATCTGAAAGATAAGAATGAGATAGAATGGAAATAAGTGCCTCTGTAATGATAAAAGACTTGTTTGCAATACACAAATAAACCCCAGGATTATTAATGAAATTTTAAGTATTAATCTAAATCTCCATATAGCAGCCTCTTAACGTTTTTTTATGTGTATCAGACACACTGGGTCCAATTCTAAGTTACAATAGCATACAGCTTGTCCTGCTTTTTTATTATGAAAGAATGAAAATACCATCTGAATAGACAATTTCTGAAGTTAGTAAGGTTTGTATAAGAGCTTTGCTCCTTAGACCTACAAGTGGGTATAACCACTTTCCTGTGTTATTAAAATTCCCTACCTCCTTAGTGTTTTTGAGAGCATGATCGTAGCTGTAGGGAAGGACTGCTGAGCAACAGAGAACAAGAAACCAAACTCTGGTGAACCACAGACATTCTTGAGACCTTCATCCCTCAATATAACAACAGAGTGATAAATCAGATCTCTTATCCTGTCTACACTTCTGACTTTGAATAGAATAATACGGTTTCATTTAATTAACAGAAATTGGGATTCACTGGTATTTCAATTTTAGCTAATTTATTTTGCTCTTAAAATAAAAAGGATTATGAAGCTGACAAAGAAGAAAATGTTGGAACATCAAAGCAGTTCTTCATATTGCAAATTATCTAAAGGGCAACATATCATTTGAAACCATGAGTGACATACAGCAGCACTTCTTGGAAATCTTAAAATCACTGTTCAGAAAACTTCACAAACAGAAAACAATTGAATCAGTGCCAGGGCAGATTTGGTTTTACAAGGACAAAGACAAATTCAACTATTTCTTAATGGAAAGAAGGCAGCTCAGAAGCTTTCAACACATTTTCTAGTTCACACAATTTATTTGCTCACTACAACTTTATCATATGTAAATGTAGTAATTGTTCTGTGATTTCAAACAATATCACATAACAGTTTGGCTTCATGTAATTCTGGTCTAGGATAAACTGGACATTGATCAATTGTGCAGCAATAACTCCACAGAACAACATGAAACTGCATCAAAAAACCCTGATGCAGTATACTTCAGAACATACATCACACAGGCATCAGATTTTTCCTATACGGCAGGAAAAGTGTCAGGCAACCCCCTACTGTAGAATGAAGTTTATTACCCCCTGCATACAAATGCACACTTGCCAAGCCCACTGTTACTGTGACAGGTTGCTACATTCAGAAGTGATTGATGCTTCCATATTTATACAAACTATTGTACAGTATCAAGAGTTGTCAAATACAGTAGCACAAAGAAAAGTCCATTTGCTTTGGACTCAACCAAATTCTTAGCTCTAAATTTTTATTTCAATCTTGTTCTATGTCAGGCCTGGCTGCTTTTTAAAGCTCTCTTGTGGGAAAATAGTGAAGTGACACAGGATCTGCTATTCTGTTGCACAGTGCTCCATCCCACTGCAGATCACCAGATTATTAGTTTTCTGTTCAATTCCTCTCCACATTTCAGAAATTGTAGGGAATTCTTTTTTCCCCTACACAAAAACTGGCACTGTATTGTGACTACACCGTGACCTTGGTGGCACTTGTTTACCTTTTGACCAGAGGTATAGACAAGCATCAGTGTGAACTCTGAGTAACACCTAAGAACCGTATAAAAGTAGTGGTTTTGTGTACATATGTATAGAGAGAGTTCTACAACATATAAAATAAAGGTTTAAAATCCGTTTGTTTTTCATGGTTACTAGAATGGAGATGTTACAGCAATCACCATATAGCATTCACAATCTTTACCTCAAATAGTAAGATAAGAAATACTAAAAAAGCAGAGATGTGCAAGAATGTTATCCTACTGAAATAACTGCCTTGAAACATGATTATCACAGAGCTTAAGTTCTCTAGTCACCTTTCCTGAGGGAAGAATGATTTAGTATTCTCCATAATATATGTCCCACTTAGCAGATTATTATCTTACTTAACTTCACTCTCACCTATCCTTCTGTTCTGTTATCAGTCCTCAAAGTTATTAAAAAGTAATAGATTCACAATGAAAAAGAAAACACACATTTTGAAACACCCTGAAACTTAGAAAAAAAATGTAACAGGATTCACTAGGAAGCAGTACCCAAGTGGTGCTTTTTGCACCATTTGGCTTGACATGTCCTAAGAGACATGGAATTTTTGCAACTTTTGAAAACTGCCAAGAGTTACTGTCAGCAGGCAGCAGTTAACACCACACAAACCCACTGAATTTTGAAAAACACTGGTTGGTGACAAATATATGTCAATATATGTATCTGAATTTACTCTTGTATAAAGATACATGCACACACATACAGTTAATAGACAGGCAGACAGCTGCCTCATTCCACCAGCACTGACATCCTAAAGTACTTGGTAGTTAGATGTCCTGAAGTCTCAGGGTCTCTAGACTGTATTTAATGCAGAGTGAAAACACACCTCTGAAGACCTCCAGAGCCAGATACAGATTACTTATTTCAACTGCTTACTTCTCTTTACTGAATATGTAGGAAGCTGAGAGAAGCATGAGCTCTTTATTCTGTTTGGATCAAATCCATCCCTTTTAGGCCAGGGCATTCAACCTCAACATACTTTGAAAAGTGGCAGGTGACAGCAGTAATAAAACCCATGACACCTGCTCCCTTCTGTACACACCCCAACAATCGCCTTCATGCTTTCTGCCCAGCTCCTGAGATGTCTGTCCAGTTGCCAAAGTAGCAGCAGAGGTAATCATGCTTCTAGCTGCCCAGTCCAGCCTCATCTAAACATAAAGGGACTACCTATAGATTTGATGCTGAGACAGACACCTGTCATACAGTAATTCAGACTGGGAAGGACCGTAAGTAGGTCGCCAGTCCAAACTCCTGCTCAAAGAAGGGTCAAAACTGAATTCTGACCAGGTATTATGTCTTAGTATGTTCCTAGAATTCAGAACCGAAAAAAAAAACCCCATCTGCAGCATATTATTATGGCTTCTGAATCTCATATCACTTAGCTTGAATTTTAGTTATCAACGGTTGCAATTTTTCAAAGAAGAGTGGTATATTCAACAGCATGTTTTTCCACAAATAACTACTTCAAGATTGCACAAGGTTTTAAATCTAAATACCAGAATCCATAGAACATTCTCTCTCTATCACACTTCTTTACATAAACTAAAGACAAAAAAACTAAAGACTAAAGCATAAATGTATAATGTATATAAAATAGATATACTTTAAAGTATATGCTTCGAAAAATACTTGTTTAAAAGGAAATGATGAAAGAAGACAGTGGGAGAATCAATCAGTGTTATGGCATGTATTTGGGAAGGATGGCTTGCAACCCTGCAACAAGAAATGCTCGCATGTGTTTCACCAAAAAAAACCCCAAACTAAAGCCAGAGGAGACGAGGTTTATGACCTGACGAGACGGCTCCATGGGAGTTAGCAAGAACAGGCACTTTATTCATCTGCGCATACAATTATATACCTCTTTAAGTCTGTAACCTTCTGCAGGTGATGGCACTCTGTGAAATGATAATTGGTTAATCATGTTATTTACATTATATTGGTTGACTATGTGCAGCTGTTTAGAACTCTGCCACAGCCATCTCAGACCTTATAAAATAGTTCTTAAAGTCACATCACCTAATTCACATATGCAGTTCAGCACACAGCTTGCTTTTTAAGCCAAATACCAAATAGAATTCTAACACCAAACAAACAAACAAACAAAAAAACTGTAATTCCCAGGCAGTTCTGAAACCATCCTTCTAGAGGGAGTACAACAGAATTGCCTGGCTACATGGGCAGGCTCTTTTCTTTGTGTCAGTGCTTCTTGAATTCCTTTCTATGTTGTAAATTAGCATTGCTAGGAAAGTTAAAATGCATATATCTCATGTTAGCCTCTGACATGGTGTTTAGGGAATCCCTCTGGGCTGACAGGCCATACAGTTTGAATGTGGATTACCTGAGAAGGGCATAAAACCAACCCTCTGAATAACTGCTCAGATTGCACAGAGGGATCCAGAAATATTTCTCCTCAAAGGCACGTATGTATCCCTGTCTTTCAGGGAGAATTCACCTACAAGGGAGATGTACCCTGCACGCACTCTGAAAATATCCCACAGGACATAAAAGGAACAGAAATACAACTTTTGGGTACTGATTTCACTTGATTTCATTTAAATGTCATTTCAATCCCATTCTTGTGCAGACTGAGAAATCTTGGGATTGCACAAGTGTATTATCTAGGTAGCTAAGGGCTGGGTTTGTGCATTAGTTTTTCTCTTGGACTGGGGACAAGGAGGAGATATTAAAACACCAAAGCAGAGAGTACAGCCATCACTTATGCAAAGTAATTGGTTACTGAGCTCTGCAGACTGTACAGCCCTAGGTCAGCAAAGCAATACAACATATTATACTTTTATGGAAAAAAAAAAAAATAAAGCTAATACACAGAAGGTGAAAGGAAAAATGACGGCAGAAGAGAGGGAGAGATTTCTTTGCACATTTTACCAACAATCTCCTTATCATAAAACCCATTGACAGCTGCATTAAGCAGGCTAAATGGCAAAACTCCCAGAAGACAGAGCAACTCCAACTTGTTTTTAGCATTAGACAGCCTAAATTTAATAAAAAAGGGAAGGCTTCAGAACTCCAAAGCCAACTTTTCTGTCCATTTTATGATCCCAATCTGCTAATCATTTCAGCTTCACAGGTTAACAAGAGAATCACCAGAACAACTTCCCAAGCCTCTATGAAGTTACTATGTTACCCTGTCCAATCAACTGGTCATAAAAATTGTAAGTACATATTAGTAGACAAATTACAAGACTGTGGGGCTTTTTCCTCAACACATATGAACTCTATATCCCTTTCTATCACATAAAACCTCGTATCATCACTATTTCTCACATCTTACCAGTTCCTATCCAATTTCTGCATTAACTTATGCCTCATTAAATCAGAAAAAAAATTAATAGTATATGCAAAGTAATTGTTAAAAGGCAATCCCACCACCCACCCAAATAACTACTATTTATCTGGTATCTTCATGTTGTGCATTAGAACAACCTAAAACTTTTTTCATTTTTAGAAACTCAAAAGTTTACAAAACTAGATAGGAAAAATGAACCTCATAACCAAACTACCCAAGTATGTCTAACAGAACAAGACACAGAATATGGTGGGTGGAAATACTCTAATAACAAAAATCTCTCTTTTTTAGTACTCCAGGCATTAATTTTGCATTTCAGTATTACCCAAATTAAAGAAGTTCAAGAGGAATGTCAAGTTACTGGCTTACAATTAAAATCAAAGCATCTTATTAAAACAGTGTCTTACTTTTTCTGAAATGTTTTTTTTAAAGTCACAAATTCAAAAAACAATGCTGTTTCTAATCACCTACATGATTTAATACCCCTTATTTAAAAGAATAAAAGCATAGGGAGAAGCTAAAAATTAACAGGTATCTTTTATTACATGCATAAAATAGTCACAGATGAAAATCAAGAAAAGTATGAACAAGTTTCGAAACAAACAGCAGAAAGCCTTACCTTGAAAAGCAGCTGCACTATGAGATATTAGGAATTTTAATGTAGCACTTGATGTCTGAAGCACTTGCTGTATATCTTGCTTTGCTGCAGTCTGATACCTTTCTTCCATCTTTTTGGTACAGCATGTTGGATTTTTAGAAGTACAAACCTGGAGATCAATACCTAAGGAAAAGGTAATAAGATAGTTACATTGATTTATATAAACCAGAAGTATGCAAAACAACACATGGAAAACAGCTGCTTTTTTTTTTTTTTTTTTTTTTAAATGGGTAGTGACATATAAAAGAAATACCAAAAGCTTTTAAAGATATTTGGTCTTGTTAAACAGAAGGAGATACTAACTAAAATTCTGTGGGAAGAGAACAGAATATCATTTCCCTGACACTGCAATCTTGTTCCAGCAGTGAATATTGCTACCTAATGTTGATAAAATACACAGAATATGCATTTTACATCACTATACACATGGTGTATGTCCCATTCCTGGAAACATCCAAGATCTGCTTAGACGGGGCTCTGAGCAAACTGACCTAGTCAAAGATGTCCCTACTGATTGCAGGGATGGCCTGCATAAGTCCCTTTAAACACAAACTATTCTGTGATTCTATCATCCTCTACAATACTGAACTGCTGGACCAGCTCACAGCTCTTGTGCTTCTGTAGATCTTGGACTCGAAAGATCAAATTACTGCCAAATACTACAAACAAACCAACAGAAAGCCCATTCCCAACAGGTTCCTAATGAATACGTTCATATTAATTTTATATGGAGCAGTCCTAAATTCCAGTCCCTTACTGAGTCTTTCTCTAATGTCAAACATTCCCATTTATTCATTATGCTGACTTACTACTTCTTCACTAATAGGTTGGGAAACATTTCTAGAAAGAAGTATGTTTTCAAATTTGGGGCAAGCTGAAATTTCAGAAGGGTAATTCAGTTCTTTCATAACTTTACAATAGAGATAATCAAGCATGAAGACACCTTATTCACCCTTCTTGTTATCATGTGGTACTTAAAATCTTTTAAAATATATACTGTATCTAAGCAATGCTTTCTAAAATAAGGAACAAACATATCATGAAAGAAGAAATATGTGAGAATTTAAATTATATTAATAAAAAATTTAACAATCCAATCTAAATTCTGTTCTCAAATGCATTGTTTCACTGACAGATATCACAAGATTTCTAGTAAACATAGTGAGAAATGCTTTTTTGTCTGCCCTGTGGACTAAATTCTAATCCTGTGGTTGTATAAACATCACTCTTTCTTCATAACAGGTAAAAGAGGAAGATTATGATTGGAAGAAAAAAGGAAGAAATTAAAAATTTGACTTAAATCCACATTGCCCTTGACTCTATACCCACTTTCAACTCTTACACCACCTCTTTGTACTTTTATTTTCCTACCACTAAAACTACAAGATTTAACATATTTTTACGATTATTTTTTTCTCAATTTTTCCTCTGATAAATCACTCTAAGATAGTATGAATATAGTTATGGAGAAAGGGAGGCCTTACACATTTTGTATCCTAAATATTGTGTTAGTTCTCTTAAGTAAACTAGGTGTTTTAAATACTACACTCCAGAAACTTAAGAAAGAAAAGTTAAGCTACTGACAGGTTGATTGCAACATTCTGGAAAAATGATGAAATGTTTAAATACATTATATGAAACTCATGCCCCTTTATCTATGCACTGATTGAAGCACTTCAGCTACACAGTGAGAAAAAGTGTTATTATTTACATACAGCAATCCCAATTCTAAAGCAGGAACCGATTGTGTCATAAAGATACGGAAGATTCCTTAGAAATTACATTTAAAAAAGCATGAAACCAGAATGAAATAGGCAAATTACAGGGACCATTAAAAATGTGAAGTTATGATAGTCCTTGATGAATACTTGTCTCTACAATACTGCACAGAGGTAATTTGAGTCCCATGAAAAATAAACAAATTTTCCTTGCTAATTGCAGATAATATGGTCTCAGTTTTACTGAGTATTTCCTTCTAGTATCACGAGTTTCCATCTTCACAATTCCTGGTCACTCCACCATAAAGCAGGTGTGGAGAGGAGGATACAATTTAACTTTCAGTATTAAAGACTACAAAATTTATCTTAATTTTTAAAGGCTCTTTTCTGCTTCATGCCTTAGGTTAATGATGTAAGTTTTCAGGCAAAACTAATCCATTTTAGTGAGGAGTGCTGCTAGGGAATTGACATAATTCCATATTTATGAAGACATAAATTTGACTCTATAGATACAAGAACAGTTTATTGCCCATGTTAAAAATGTGTGCCTTGAAGTAAATCCATTTTGCAGACATAAGCAGCAGTAAATACCATTATGACAAAGGAAAAGTAGTACATATTTTAACAAACCCTACTACAACACAGAATTCACCAAGTCTAACGTTGCCTTCATGGTGGCATGAAAAAGTAAGAACACAACCTCTGCATGTGAAAATAAACTAAAGCAAGTGATATGCATGTAAATCTCTTTGGAGTGCTTTCCAGTAGCAGTTTAACAGACAGGGATTGGTACACCTACAACCCACAATGCAGGAAGCTGAACACCTTCACTAGCACAACAAAAAGTTAAAATTCTAATGCAGAGATGAACCACTGAAGTTCTGAGAGTAAGAAATATTATTTCTTAAGTGTTATACTATTGCTACAAGATATCTTTTCCTTATATTGCTTAATGTTTTTGAAGGCTATTTATCCACATCACTGATTAAAAAAATACTAATTTCTATGTTCTTCAGTACACACATATTTACAATTTACAAAATCATTTGTTCTGTCTGGCTGCTTTTATGAATCTCTTGCCATGTGAAAACTTCAATTTTCCATCCTCTGATATGCTGATTCACAGAAAGAATGAAAATAAACCTGTGAAAATAAACTATTCTATTAAATTACCTATTTGTTAGCTACTCTAGTATTTGTCATACATGTCAAAGAAAGTGCTTTGTGTCAGAGTTGACTTTTAATAAAGTTGCTGCCTCTAAGCAACAGGAGATAATGAACATCTTAAAATAATTTTCATTATGAGTATTAAAAACCCAGTTCACCAGTGCTCTACAACCTCAGAATCCATCTAACTATTTATATAGAATCTCCCTCCCTGCTTATCTCCACTGCATGACCCATGTTTCTCCAAGCCAGACTCCAGTCCTTTGACCCCACTGATTCCAGCCTCCCAGTTCATACCAGCTCTCCAAACGAAGACCCCTGCACTGATGACCATCCCTACCTTCCTATAGCATTTCTGTCTTCCCACATTCCCAGGCCTAGACATCACTTCCCTACTCCCAAAATACTCAAGACTCGTCTCATCCCACTCTTCCTCACAAACCAATGGCATGCCCTACAATAGTTCAAATCACAGAAAACAATAGAACAAAGCATATGTAGAAACTGCAACATCACCTAAGTGCAATATAAAGCTGCTCTTGGTAAAGATCTGTCTGCAGAGGGCAATTGCTGCAGGGCAGCTAAAACTCCACAGAAAGCAGGGAAGGAGCAGAAGCAGGAATGGACCAAACTCATGGGACAAGAAGCAATCACTTCAGACGCTTATGCATAAGGCTGGCCACACCCAGGACTTAAAACAGGCAAAGCTGGAAGTTGAATATGAAAGTTTGTTTTTCTGTGACCTAAATCTGTAATTCTTATGAAACTTGTTTAAAAGTTAAATCTTATGATCAGAGCAGTGGGGATAGCTTTAGCACACTTTGGTTCTGGAAAGAGATGGCAGGTTACTCACGGGACTGGGTCAAGAGAACAGATTAGTAGTGCATGACTCAAAAAAGCTACGGATCAGTTACGTTAATACTACCTGCTCCATGGGTGAGTTACACTACATGTTTATAAAACGCATATAACCTCAAGTGTGATAATTCCAATGCAAAACATGTCTAAGTTGACATTGTTTAAGAAAATAAAACCCTGCAAACATCCATTAATCCTTTCAAATCCTCTCACTCAAGATTAGATACATTTGCTGACATATTGAATACTAATTAATTTTATTAACTACAGTAAATGGGAATTTTAAAATAGCATACTGTTAAAACAACAAGCAGCAAACTGGACTAATATACCATCCACCTACAAAAAAAATTAAAGGAATGATAAATAAGCCTGCAGTAATATTTACTCATCATACCAGAAAGGTCAAACACAGTTCTCTCTCTGCGTTTTTTTTTTTATTATTCCCAAAGAGCTTATCACATAAAGACTATCACAATAAAAGACAAGTCAAGGTAAAGCCTGTAGTGGGCCAGCAGCAATACATCTAACACATGAAGAGGAAAAATGTTTACATTGCTAGCAATATTCACAGTATTGCATTACAACAGTCTTTTTTCCCATTTGGTTACTGCAAATTATCTTCTGCTTGTAAGACAAAGCAACTCACTACTGTTGAAAAAAGACAGGCAGTCATCTAATCATGTAACAGACACTCTAAAAGAGAGGAACCATGTTATTAAGTTGTTTGGACACATTTCAGTGCCACACCAATTTCAGACTTACTGTGTTCTCTGTTCACTTATGCATGTTCTTAAGCTGTTCCCTGAAAAAATGAAAGGTTTTATTTATATCTGCTTATTTAAAAATAGATCCCTCTATTGTTAATTCTTTAAGTGTATTCTTTAAGCATATCCTTTAAGTTCCACCTGCAAATGAACACTCAAATTAAGTTTTTCTGCTTTTAAGACTTCCTATGTGTTATCAATTAAATAGTTTATTAATCCTGTTTGTGGCCTTGAAAATTTATTCCATATTGATATCCTAACTTTTTGGTCTGACTTCACCCCTGGAAAACATGCTCATTGGACACTCTACTGCAGAGAAGCAAGTTGTGAAGAGAGTGAATGAATCTTGAGACACTGCCTAGTTTGGTTTTCTTCATAGGCATGTTTTCAGAGGAGAGATCAGAAAGAAAGAATTAGTCAAATGACCTGACCTATTACAGTATGTCTATTGGTATTAGTTTAGTGGTCTCATATTGACAAACCAAGCAACTTTGCAATTCTTTGAAGTACTTGTGGGGTTTTTTTCCTTAAAACTCCAATTATGCTGTTCCAGGAAAGCCTTTTATCTTCATGAAGAAGTCAGAATGACTTATAAGGAAAGAGTAGAGAGGAAAGGAAGCCACTTGTGATACTAGTAATCTAAGACAGATATTTTTCTAGCCCACACACATGAATTTGGAGGTGTCTGTTACACCATTATTAATACTACTACTTAAACTTACCTTTGGTAACTAATATATCCTTAAGTACATCCGAATTGGAACTCTGTAGTGCAAATACGCTACTAAAAGAGTATTTTGTCCTGTCAGATGGCCTCAGGAAACAAGCTGAACAGTTAGGCACAAATTCATGATTTCATCGATTCATAGTCGGACTAAGATCTGGATCAAATTATGAACTCCTATGCTGCTGAAACCTCTAAGGCTATTACAAATTTTACTGTTATGATACATGTTAAACTCATGTCTGAGCTTGCCAATGCCCATCTTTCCAAAAAAACATGACTAGCATCTACTGAAGAGACTGACACAGATGCTAACTCAGAACAAGCCTGACTTTCCCTAAAAGCTGTGTATATCTTACAGGGGCAAAACACACTAAACAAATAATTCCATTTCTAGATATCCAGGAGATAACCCACCGTTCCTATACTACTCTTAGAAGGGCTCTCTCTACTCTTCCTTCAAGGTACTCTTCCAGTCTACCATTACCACTGAGATTCCTCAGGATTACTTTGGCTTCCAAATCCTTTTATTCTACTTGCCACTGGAAACAATTATTCTCAACATGCTCTTCTAACTTCCATTTTCACAAAGCATCCTGAGAATCCTGATACATTCTTCATCTTAGGCACCTCTCTTCCATAAAAATTTAACATAATTATATATTTAGACATATATATTTATTTTCTAGCACACTTTTTGGCAACTTTCCTATTTCTTGGTTTCGTATTTTTGAAGTTTTATATGCCTAACTACCTTTATTTTCTTCTTAACCTCAGAAAATGTTTAAGCATAAGAGTCCAACAAATCTGTCAGAATAACAAACACTGCAAGTTTGAACTAAAATTAAACTACAAAGAGAAAGATAAATTAATCTACATTAATTAAGCATCATCTACAGTAGGACTTTCTTCTGTTCTTATTCACAAGTTGAAAACATGACTATGAAGAAAAACAAACTATGCAGCGTCTCAATGAAGATTCATTCACTCTTCTCACAACTTTCTTCTCTGCAGCGGAGTGTCCAACAAACACATTTTCCAGAGGTGAAGTCAGACCAAAACGTGAGCATATCAATATGGAATACATTTTCAAGGCCACAAACAGGATTGATTGATTAAATAATTAAGTAAGTAAGCAAGCAAGCATAGGAAGTCTTAAAGACAGAAGAACTTTGGCAATTTGAGAGTTAATTTGGAGGTGGAACTTAAAGAACACACTCATGTCTGTTTCTCAGGGCTAGGCTAGGCTATTTTAGTACAGGTAAAGTGAAAAGCACTAAGAATCAAAAGGATAATTTAAAAAAATAAAAGGTAGACACTTTTGTATTCATGTCATCAACAAGAATTTAGATTTTCTAGCTGTTCTCTAGGGGTACATAACCAAAGGTTAATCATGGCCTTTAATGACTGTAGTTTTGAACTAGGTTTATGATCCTAAATACTAGTCTGTGTTATCAAATACATCTTTTTAGAGCATCACAGAAGTGTTTCCATGGTATGCAAAGCATTACAAACAATTATTCTAACTTTCTCTATAACATATGACATTGGTTTGTTAAAGGAAAAAGTGAGGTTTCTAAGTGGCTGGAGTAAGTTTGATCCACGGACAATGGACATGAACAATGCCTTTTCTTTTTCTTTGTTCATGACATCTGCAAACATCCTGGTTTTTTACTTCTTCTGCATGTTTTTTTGTGTATGCATGTAAGTATGTTAGGGGAATCAACTATGCAAGCTTGGCAGTTGGCTAAATTGCTTCAACTTTTACTGGCGAGCCAAAATAAAATTTTTGGCTTGCTGCCCCTTAGAGAATAGGATGGCAGCAGCCACAAAGGAAGAAAGAAAACACAACTAAAACCCAGCTAATGAAGCAACCCCTTAAAATATGCAGAGTGCTCACCTTAGACTAGTAATTCATAACTTGTGATGATCCTGATTTTTTTTTTTTCTGCTTTGCATTGTGTGCAGAAGAGCAGTGCACTGTAATCACAACATATCAGTAGAAAAAGGGGTGGGGCTCCTGAATTTTTAACCTGTCAGCTCCACAGTGGTGCTTGTAATTTGGAGAGGAAGGGTGTGTTTTCACTAGTAAAGTTCACTACCAATCTCTCATAGTGCATCCAGCTGCCAGGAAGGATTTCTGGGAGCAGCATCTGCTAGATTGAGCAATTCCTATAATAATACACTTAACTCTGGAAAACAAACAGGCAAAGTTGGGGCCTGCACATGCCCAGAAGAACTCGACACAGTTGGAATAACCCAGGCATGATGAAACAGCTTGAGTGGCCACTGTGCATCAGGAAAGATGAGGAGGGAAGACGGAAGGTTTTTCTTCACATTAAGAAAACTGTTGAAGGTACGGAATGGATAAGCTGATTGATGACATGCAGTGACCCAGGACCAAAAATCTCAGTGAGGATGACATTGTGGTATGAACTTGATATCATGCAAAGTCAGGAGAAGGAAGTGGATTGAGTCATCTTTAAAGCAAGATCCTAGTTCTTACAAGAGACTTTAAAGCTCACAAAAACTGACAGAGGTAGAACACAAACAAACCTGAAGGATACAAGCAAACCTGAAGATTTTTGGAGAGACTGGGGATAAGTTCTTACCACAGAAGCTAGATGGATCAACCAAGTATGGCACTCTTTTGGATTGAAACTAACATAGAAGGATCTAATCACTGGGAAGGTAATCAACAGCAGCTTTGGCTTAGTGCCCACAAAATTATGTAGATCAAGATCTCTCTATTCACAAATAGCGAGTCTAAGAGGGCTTCTGTACTCACTGGCTCACTGAGAACTTGCGGTAAGAAGTTATGTCCTACAAACTTCAAGGGTTTCCAAGACTTGTTTGTCACAGCAGTATGATAGTGTCAGTTGACATCTGGAAAGTTGAAATGTCTCATAAGGACATTAGCCTCTGAATCTTAGCAGATAATAATTATATATAAATGTCCTCCCTCTGCTTGGAACTGAAAATGTGAGAAAGAAAACTTGGCAAAGTGTTTATTATTCCATTGCCTGAAACACAAATAACATTGTGTTTCATACAGCATCATTTTAGACAATGACCATCATTTCATAATCAGAAGTGCATAGATGAGTTGTCAAACCAAATGAAAATTAGAACTTGTACTTGTACTTGTACTTGTACTTTTTCTCCTACTGACTTGACATGTGTCTCTTTCACAAATAAACAGTAGCTTCATTTCTCAGAAGCAATGACTTCC
>JAWWEV010000001.1:75705249-75726619 GCA_035583235.1 Hafferia zeledoni | reverse complement strand
CTTTTTCTCCTACTGACTTGACATGTGTCTCTTTCACAAATAAACAGTAGCTTCATTTCTCAGAAGCAATGACTTCCTTCTTGCCTACGAGGATCTTGCACAAAACCTTGGTCCAATTTTTCCAGTATGCATGACCTTTCACCTACCACATTTTAGCTATTAATAAATTACATACACAATAACTGGTCACATGCAGTTCCATGTGTACAGAGGCACAGACATGAATAATACTTGTTTAATATTTCAAACAAATTAAGATTAGCTCAATTACCCAAACTCCTCTTAGTATTTAAAAAAATGTTAGGCACTGCTTAGCTCTCATATCTTTGCCTTTTGTAAAGCAGGAGCTAATACAAAATTTTATCTAGGCTTATCATGGGCTTTAGTATGGCTTAAAGAAGACATTTATACCTTCAATAAAACTCTAAAATAATAATGAATATTTGTTTATGATTTCAGCTGACTCTTCAATATTATTTTATTCCCTTGTTTTTATGGCAAATATTTTTTTAAGCAGCATCTTTTTAACATGCGTATCATTCCCAACCCTAGGGAAATTTTGTTTTATACTTTCAAGACTGCAAATCACATACATACAAAGTACATTTTATTGACCTACTTTTTTCCAGCTCGCTAAAGACAGCTGCTTTCAATGGCCAGGAAAAAGTAACCAAATACTACATGCAAAGAACTCAACTCACTAAAACCTGAGTGATGGCTCAAAATCTACAGTAGTTTTGTAGCTGTTTCTTTATAAAACTACGTAACAAGCAACAGCTTATGGATAATATATCAGTAGAGGGTATGTAAACCAGAAAGTGAAACAGGTCATTACATTTCAGTACAAGCAATACTAAAAACCACACACACATATTTTCTGTGTTTTCACATCTAAAAACCTTCCCACCTTCCACAAGAATTGTTTTATCAATAACCAATTTTGAAATGCAGAGAGAAAGCATTTTCTGCTCCAATAAGGCATATTGTCTTCTTTCAGTAGCACATTCTGATGGTTCTACATTGTGATCTATTTTGAGACAAAAGCACAAAAACAGCTACAAGTTAAATAACTTGCAATAAAAAACTGTAATAACATATAGTGACAGAAACAGTTACACTATGGGAAAGGTTTTACAACTGAAAACAATCTAGATGGTGTAGGAAAGACAGCTCAGGAAGAAAAATGTAATTTTTCTGAGGTGTAAGTTTACCTGTCTGGAACTGATTTCAAACTTTTATTCATGATCTCGGCCATACAAATCTGTATTCTCAGTACCTTGAGATAAACAAATGTTGACAGTATGAGGATGTTAATTGTCAGGAAGAGAAAATGCCAGATGTGTGGTAAATTTCTCCCTGTCTACTTAGACTTCCAAGAGATCAAATCCAGAGTCTGAAAGATCACAAAACAGATCTAGAATTGTCACGACAGAGCGTCTTTCAAAAGCCAGCATTGAAATGCCATATGGTCTGGAAGTAATAAGTCAATGGTTTATTTCAAAATGGATTTGCAACCTGTATCAGACATGAGTCCTTCTCATGCTCATCTTCTGATATTTGTTAACTCATTTCTGCTACAAGCACCACTCCAGACACAGCATTAAATACAATCACTATGGTTGCTGCGAAGTACTTCAGCACTGCTCAGTAAAAGAAATGGTGATCAGCCTTAAGAACCTGGCCCTGACTCTTGACACTGTTGAACTATCACCTCACTTCTTTCAGTGGCTCTTTTCAGAAGGCACCAGAATTTTTATCACCTGCACTTCTACAGATGGTGCATTCTATGTACTGCTCTCAGAGGGCTCTCTGTGCAACAATGTAGGATAGGTTTGGCTTATTCCTCATACACTCCAAGATCATCTCCTATCAGCAGGCACCCTAGGAAGGTCAAGGCATCCCTCCATACACCCACACTATCATCTCACTGTACAAAACATGCCATATTACCCTACAAGTGCTGCCTACCAAAAGATTTCTATTTTTAAGACTGCTTGAATTGCAGGAGAAGTGAACCCACAGTGCCTTGGCATTACAAAAGTATCATATTGGTTCTTAAGATTCAGGGGCAAACCCCATCAAGTGAGGACAGTCCAACCCTTCTGCAGGAGACCAGGCTTGCGCAATGAATCACAGAATCACAGATTATTCTGTGTTGGGAGAGACCCACAAGAATCATCGAGTCCAACTCTTAAGTCAATGGCCCATACAGGGGATTGAACCCATGACCTTGGCATTATTACAACTAAGTTTTATGAAGACATGAGCTAGTCTGTTCCACTCAGTATGAGAACCAGGAGTTGGTTGCCTGTAGTATGCCCATCACCTTCCAGGCCATCCCACCCAGATTAAGTCCTAAGGCTACCAAGCACTGCTGACTTCCTAGAGAAGATGAAAAATGGAAGATAGAGATAGGGAAGCTGCTGTATGGTTAAGCCCATTCCTTTGTTGGTTTCAATGTAAAAATATTGTAAAGATTTTTTCACTGTGATAATTCTGTGAATCCAGAGGTGAAATTTCACACATGCATAAAATTACACTGTTGGCAAAAGTCCTTACAAAAACAGACATCAGTTACTGATATAACAGAGCAATTTACTTTCTGTCTCTGACTAAATCCTTTTCCAGAGCTCTGAGTTACAGTTAAACAGATAATTAGGAATGCCCCTGCCTGCACACACCAAACAGAAAAAAGAAAAAGAAAAAATTGACTTCAGATAGAACAAAATTCCAAATTACCTGAATATAAATCATACTAGAAACCCAAATTAAAATTTAAATATGATCTTGGGATTGCATCAAAGTACACCTGTTCTGGATTTTAGACTGACATGTATTGTTACATTAAGTGGAATTAGCAAGAATATTTTAACTTGAAGTAACAAATGTATCAAAGACCAACTTTTTCTGAAATTATCTCCTCCTTCTGGCATGGTTTTTCTCATTTATTCAACTGCATAATGATTTTCTTATCAAAAAGCCTTTGCAACAAAATTTATACTAATCACAGTCTTTAGTCTCTTTCATGCTTCTTGTTCTCATAATTGCATACATGATCTCCCAAAGTTTGATGAAAAGAAGCCTAGACTGATTCCTGAAAAAAACCCACCAAACTAACAAACCAAAACAGTAAACAAACAGAAACCAACCAAACAAACAAACTACTGAAAAACCAGATTCCTCCAGCACACCTTTTTCCCCACTTCACTGGGAATTGTTTGATTCTAAAGTGCCAGCAAATGCAGTATTCTCCAATAAGCCACAGAATTCAGCTTTTTGGTGCAAACAAAAGCCTGAAAGTTTGTTCACTGACATACCTACTGGAAGTCCTTTGTCACGAAGGTGAGCGTGAATGGTTTAGTCTCCATCCTATTCTGCTGTTCATAGAATCATGTCATAGAATGGTTTGGGCTGGAAGGGACCTTATAGATGATATAGTTCCAATCCTTCTGCCATGGACAGGGACACCTTCTACCAAACCAGGTTGCTCAAAGCCCCATTCAGCCTAGCTTTGAACACTTCCAGGGCCAGGGTATCCACAACTTCTCTGTTCTACGTATTTTGAGAGAAGGAAACCAGAGAAAAATATTATTTGCAACCAAGATAACAAGGAAAGCTCAGAGCTCCCATTTAACCTGTCAGAAAAATGAGCTGCTGAAATCAGCTAAAAGCACTAGCTTTACTAGCATATGTACGGTAAATGAGTGGAATTCTTCAAGAATTCTTCTTTTGCAGACAACAGTTGGGGTTTTTTTACAAATAATTCAAGCCATATCGATCCACAAAAGCAAAACAAAAACTCCAAACCTAACCTTTGAGACCCTTTTATACTTATTTTATGCTTTGTATATTGTTTGATTCTCCATAAAACAAAAAGCATCTTACAGGTTTTTAACTGAAGTTTCTCTGTACAGTCCCACCAACACTGCACTTGTAGCACAGAACCAGACAGGAAAAAAACCCAAAGTACTTTCACAACTAACATTTAAAATCAGTATGAAATGTTTCCATATAGCATGTGATGGGGCAGAGCATAAGTCTATACTATAGTTCCCAAATCACTTCTACAAAAAACTGAGAACAGTTAGTCAGGAGTCTTGATTGCTGAGGGTTGCAATAAAAATCTTGGGTTTGGTAAGTATATTCATTTATTTTGATTATTAGTTGACAATTTCAACACTATGATATGCTGTGATATGTGAATGACAACAAAAACTCAAATTTTTAGTTCCCATATCCCTCAAGATCACCTTCACACATATATCTGGCATTTTTACATAGGACAGTGGTATTTTTTTCATCTTTAAAGATACACAAACTACATAGAGTAGCTGCAAAATTAATTATATAAAATAGTGCATGTTTTTGAGCTAACATATATTCAAAATACAGACACAGACGCAGTCCCCAAATGAAATAGGATTACAATACGCAACACTGATATACGGCTGCTTAGTTTTTATTACTCCTAAGAAGAGGAAAAACATACCAATATGAATGGTACAGCCTTTTTTATTTTAATACATGTAATGAACACAAGGCCAATAAAAGCCTTATAATTTTATAGACTGTAGATGTAGCCTTCCACTCTATACAAATCCATACACCAACTAACATTCCTGATCTTCTTTAGCTAGTGACCCTACTCCACCCAAAAGGTGTGGCTCAGTTTAAGACACTTAAATGAAAGTGTTCTTATACAAGCTACATCTACGGTACCACTGAAATAAAGACGCAGAGGCAATGCAACAGAGGCATTTATGCAGCTTGCTCTGAAGTCAACACCAACATTTGACTGAACTGAGTAGCTCCGAGATGCTATAGGCTGCACTGGTTGGGCATTGTGGTTGCCCACAGGGAGCATCTGAGACACCAGAGGTATCTCACCCACCACCCACTGTGCCTTCTGGAAGATGGTAAGTCTCCCAGAGGCATTGTATCTGTCAGCCCCATGGGACATTCTGGAAACTCTAAGAAAATGGTGCCAGATGCCTACATTTGAGTAACCAAATTAAACCTTATAAAGGCAGCTTGGACACCTACTTTCATAAATGGATGCCTACAAAGAGTGTCTGTGTTGTATGTTTGCATGTGTGTGACTTCCACACAAACATATTCCTAAGTGCTATCAGAAAAGGTTTTAAAGTATGTTTACATCTTGCCTCAAAAGAAGGCTTAATATAGAAGATCAGTAGCAAAAGTGACATTTCTTTCCTCTTCACATAATGTTTTCAGCCTACAAACACCTTTAATAATATCTAAACCTTCTAAAACATTCATGTCATCTCCTTTTCTTTTGTTATTGCCAACTCTGGACAGATGTTACTGTTTGCAATTATTTGTTTCATGTATCTTGGAGATCAATATTACTCAGAGCAAGAACTCTGACACTTATAAAGGGCTCCTTGAGGGCTGGTATTTTCCAGGCTGCCCACAGCAATGCAACTCCTTCAAAGAGTAAAAGGCTGCTGACCACGCAGTCGTACTGCACCTCCTGCTGCCCACTGCTTGCAGGGGCAGCAGCAGAGAGAGGAATTATCTTATTATTCTTTTATTATTCTTATAATTCAGAACCAGTTTTTGCTTCAAACAGGAAATTTAGAAAAGTCAAAAGAAAGAAATGAGAGTGAGTGGTGGTATAAAAATACTACACAGGAAGGGAGGAAATCAGAGGAGCAGAGCAGAAGAAACGTACATAAGGTATCATAATTCTTTCCTCTTGAGGCAACATGTTTCCTTCCTATCCCTAATACACAAGTGAATGTATGGTAATCAAAATAAAAAACAATGACAGAGAAACCCTAATAGTTACACTAGGCTATGGAATGAGAACAACACATAGAAACAGACCATGGAATTCATACTGGTACTATTCCCAGAAATAGTCAGCATAAAAAATTAAATCACTGACAAGGCTTTAACTTGGATTTCACTTTCCAGACACTTTAATTTGCACAGTTCCTGTCTAATCAGGCTTTCCAGCTGAAGTGTTTATTTTCTTTTTAGCAAAGACAATCAAAAATCTTTAGCTGAAGACACCATAAGAAGATAACAATGCACATTGTCAAATGTACTGGTAACCTAAATATAGTACTTTGAATTGTAAACTGCACACTACAATATTAACTCTGTCAAATTTAGAATTATCTGTCATGCTTAAAACAAACATAGTATGCCTCAACTTGTAAAGATAAACTTACAAATCACCTTCAAAAAAAACTCCAAACAAACCCAAAACAAAGAAGCTATCGATATTTTACAGTGAGGGAAACATCAATACAGCTTTTGTTGCATTGAGAAGTCATTTTATGCCAAGGAAATATTGATACACATTTACTAGTCAACCTGTTACCCAAACACAAACACATTTTATAGATATGTATATCCCCAACCATGAAAATACCTGTATTTGAATTTTATGATGAGGACTAGTGAAGTCAATTGGGGTTCTCATGAAACTGGAAACAAACCTCAGATCTAAGGAGGTACATCATGCCTTGCAATGTCATTTCGTACCCTCTTAAAGAAAAGTTTTGGTTTTGATACAAATGGTAGATATACTCAAATTGCCATTAAGGCACTACTTTCCCGGAAATTTTATTTCATTAGAGTGACAGACAGATATCCAGTAGAGAAAATGCGCAGCCCCACGACTTGCAGCGGCGTTAAGTCATTCTCATTCCACACCAGACTAATTCCACCAGCCCCAGACGCAGCTCGGTGACTCTCCCTTGCCTTCAGGGCCCGCCCGATGTACCTGTGCCTGCCCGCTGGCGGCTGCAAGCAGAGCGACCCCCAGCTGAAGCTGGCTCGCTCTCCTCTGCGCGATACGGCGCCGAAGTGGGTGGGCGCAAGGGGGTTTGAGGCAGGTGTGAGGGTTCTCCAGTCCCCAAAGCGCGAGAAGAGCGTTCCCTCTCCTAAGAAAGGGACCAAGCGTCTCACTCAGAGCACCTCGGACAGAACCCGGATCCTCGGTCGCGGGTGACCCGAGGAGCCACCCATAGCCGCCGCCGGCACCAAATTCAAACCCGCCGTCCTCGCACCCCGGCGGGGCAGCCCCCGGCCCCGCCGCTCCCGGTGCGTCCTTCCCCGGCAGCTCTCCCTTACCTGCCCGCGGGGACTCCGGGACGCCACCGAGAGGACCGAGCCGCCGCAGCTGGAAAACTTTCCGGACCGCCTCGCAGCTCGGCGGCGGCTCCGCGCCCGCCGAGGCGGCGACCAGGAGCAGGACGCCGAGGCTCAGGACGTCGAGGCTTAAGCTTTTCGCCCCCATTTTTCTCCGGCTGCTGCCGCAGGGGAAGCGAACGAGGCGCCGCCGAGCCGCCCGAGCGCGGAGAGGCTGCGGCGCCGCCCGCAAGGACCCTCCCCCGGCCCGGCCCGGCCCCGCCCGCCGGACCACGAGGGGGTCCCAGCGCCCGTGTCGCGGTGCCTTCCCACCGCCCCGTCTGAGGAACAGAGGAGAGCCCCTCGTAGAGCCGGGAGGGAGCGGGTGCGGACGCGGAGGGGGAACTCGCAGGGAAAAGAAGCGATGCAAGTGTGTGTGAGCAGCGAGTCCCGAAAAGCACGCAAAAAAAGGAAGACTTAATTTGTAGCACTTTGGGGAACTACTCGGAACAGGCTTAACGCTGTCAGCGAAGTACGCCACTCGCTTTGGCTTCAAATGCCAAATTTTTACTTGTCTGACAAAAGTCTTCAAGAATTCAGCGCTCTTCAAGGTATCTTCAAAACTTTCAGTTTCCTCGGGCAGAAGTGACAAAGGACCAGTTTACAAAACCTTCTCAGGTCTACAAACCGAAGTCCGCTGGTATCTGCAAGAGCAGCCGAGGAAGCTGGGACTCATCAGGTTATCTTTAAAATAGCTCCCTTGATGCCAGCGTCAGGAATTCCCTCCACGCACAAATTTAAATGTCACACCTTACCCACCATTATAGCCAGAAATTTTTCTTTGTGTGTTTTGAAGCTGCCGGTGGTCATTCAGCACTGTAAAGCATTAGGCTTTCAATTTAAAATAACTCTTTGATCTGTGTCAGCAGTTTCAACACAGGACTGCAAAACCAGTTCTAAGTGTGACTTATTCTACACATTCATTTAAATACGGTTAACAAATTGACACATAAGTTATTAAAACTTGCACTAGAGGTCAATCATTTCACTGCTGAGCAAAGCAATAAAAGAATGGCATTAAAATTATCCAGTCTACTGAGTGACAGTTCATAAGAAAGGAAGAGGACTAGTATTTCCCTGTTTTGGATCCTCTATACTCCTGGACTTGGAAACTTCTGTTAGCAAGCTCCAACGTGTATTACGTGAAATGTCCTTTAACAGAATCTGTTCTACAACTCTTATATTTTGATGTATGAAGAGTGAACACCAATGAGAGGTTACAATCATCATGATAAAGTGAACTACAACAAAATACATTTTAGGCCCCCCATTAGCAAAAAAGGGGGGGAAAGAAAACAGCAAGTCCTACTGCAAAAAAAAAGATCTGGTTTAGATTAAAAAAAAAAAAAAGTTCAATACTTTGAGTGGAAGCTGGTAGGAGGCAGCAAACTCCTTATCAGTCAGTAAAACACTTTTCCTTAAACAAAACACCTTTTTTTTAAAAAAAAAAAAATATTGAAAAATATCACTTCCTGAACATGGAAGCCAGAGAACATAAGATCTTATTCAGCAACTTAAAGATGGGAAAGCAAATTCTGGAAATGATGAAATCCCATCCTCAACACCTAGTGCGAGATGTGCAGCACTCACAATAAACACATGAAAATAAAGTATTAGGAGACAGGGGAAAATTCCTGCAGGTTAAGAAATTTTAAGACAAGTATTTCTACTTTATATATATATATACACATAGATAGATAGATAGATAGATAGATAGATAGATAGATAGATAGATTCTCCTTTACTTCACAACCACATGGAAGTTTGCCTACAGATGATGTTGGGAAATCTCTAGAATTCTATGGCTTCCATTTGAACACGTACTTCCTTGCATCTTCCACTAGTTACAATTCAGAAAAACCTCTACCCTCCAACTCTATGGGCCAAGGGAAAAGGAAGGGTTTATTGTAAGAAATTGAATATACATGTTTTAAAAAGCTCTTTCAAGATGAGGAAGATACTACTTTAGTCAAAAAGGTGAAGTGGGCTTTTGTTAGAGGATTTGGGGGTTGCATTTTCTTTTTTTTTTTTTTTTTTTTTAATACATTTAGCATAGGAAGTGTGAAGGAAACAATTAATTCTGGTTCAATTATGAGATTTAATTTCATTTTCTTGCAGGTTTTATTCTTCAAAGTTTCCATGATCTTACTGTTAAAATGTATATTTTAACTAACAAGTTTAATGAATCAAATATTCTGGAAAATGTTTCTGCATGTCTTCAGTCATATGCAGAAGAAAGGGACTTATTCGAACATGACTGTGTTTACATATATATAAAGTTTATGAGATCATTAAAATTGGTCAGGAAGATTCAAGTCTGTAGTCAAAGCTTTAACACATGCTCTTCATGGTTCATCATGGATATCTATCTGTTAGCTCAAGATGACTAAAGAATATCCCTTCCACAAATTCTCTCTTTGCTTCTATTCCTTAATCATGAACAATACCACTGTATTACCTGAAATGCTGGCACTATGCCTGAGGAGGTTATATCTTTAATTTATCCCTCTAAATCACATCAAGGTAAAATGAACTTTTCTATTATTTTTGGTACATCACAGTAAGTTTCCTGCTCATCTCCTTTGGACTGTCATCTTGCAGCTGCTGAAAACATTTTATATGGCTGTGCCATCTTCCCTGTTTGCACCTCTTCAGACCTACTGCAAAAAAATAACAAAAAAACCCTTCTCACACTGACTACATGCACTTTTGTCACATTGTTTGTTGTGTCAAACACAAGTTACTTGGCTTCAATTGTGTAAGTCTTTACTGGTCCCATCTCAGGATGGAAATGGGAGTTTCAGCTTCCAGAGGATCTGTCTCCACCTTATCTTCTGAAATGACCAAATGTTTACACTGTATATCCTATCACGTCTCATGTATCTGAAAGTAATTAAAACATCCATTAAGCTGCCTCACTTTTCCAAGTCACTCTTCAAATCTTTCTTCACTGTAAATCTTTTTACTATTATTTTTATATATCACACTAGTTAAGGAAACTTTTTATTAAGAACATGGACTGTTGTGCTGATTAGTATGTTCACATCATGTCCCACTGGCAAATTCTACCCATCTATTTCTGGTCTAATACATGATCTCTGTAAGTTCTTGATTACAATACTATCCCTTTGCTTTTTATACATCTTTGAACAGAGTGGGGATCTTAGCACTCAAATGGAGCTTCTTGAAATTATAATAACAGCATGGAGGGGAGGGGGAAACAATAACAAAAGAAAAAAAAACAAAAAAAAAACAACAAAAAAAACCAAAACAAAAAAAAACAGTTCTCTTATTTCAGATTGAGATAATTAAGGTGATAAACTAGGACTTAGAGCTACACAGCATTTGTATTCCTAACAGTGCCACACTCTTACACAAATGACCCCATAAACTTAGCAAGGTGAGTAAAACTTCATACACAACTCGTAAGTTTAATTCATCTAATGGTCCATTAAATGTAGGGCTGAAAAAGAGCTGACACTAGTCTTGCAAAAGTTTGACCTCATTTGGAGATGAATTCCCAAAGAATATTGGTTGGGTTTTTTTAATTTTTTAAAAGAAGGGGGAAAATAATGAATTTTAACTGAAAATATTTTTGAAATCTTAATGAGAAAACTGTGTTTTCCTTCATGCTTGCAAGAGTTGTCACCTGAGACCTCGGGGTGGGGTTGGGGGGAAGACCACCGGGGACATTGATGCAAACCACAGAGGAGTATTTTATAATCATAGAATACTTTGGGTTGTAAGGGGCCTTTAAAGGTCATCTAGTTCAACTCCCCTACAATGAGCAGGGACATCTCCAACAATCACAGACCATCAGCATTGTTTCCTCCTACAAATGCTGTTCTACTACTAACATATATAGAAATCTAAACTTCAGTTGACGCTTCCCCCGTGCGTTTCGGCCCCAGCATCCCTTCCGTCCCAGCTCCCGGCCTCTCCGAAACGCCCGCATGTTCTCCATCTTCCGGGCCAATTCAGCCAGCAGCCGTCTCCCAGGAAAAGGCTGCTGGCAGGCAGGCCCGAGGACGCGCTGCTTCCCGTGCCGCTGGTCCCACGGAGCACCGCCAGCGCGCGGGGAAACACGGGGCCACCGATCGCCCCCGGCTCCGCGAGTGCATCCCTGGAGACCCAGAGCGGGAAGACCCTCCCATGGTGGGGGGAAGGGTCCCCTCCCCGCCGCCCCCTGGCTCTGCATTACTGCCTTTCCCCTTCAAGCAAAAGGGAAAAGGGTGTGCAAGTGCAGACGTGGGATCCTGCCTGCGCAAAGAGAACTTCAGTTCTTTACAGTAATTCTAAGTTCAAGCACTGACTTCGGAATACTGTATCCAGAAGGTAATTGCACATCTATTTTCATAAAGGTTTTATTTGATTAATAATTTATACTTCAAACATAGCTCAGCAGTCAGCCACGTACTTTGAAAGTACTCCTTACTGCCAGGTACAGTTTCCATGGAGACTTCCTTAGGGTGAACGCTCAAACTCTTGTTTTCCTTTCATTTTAAAAACCAGTGCAGACAGACCTATACACTCTTAAAAGTCAGTAAAGGCTTACGTTTCCATTAGTAACAACTCTCAGACATCTATTTTTAGATCACTAGTAGCTACCTGCTGCCACTGTTGAGCGGGTGACACACCTCATCATTAGGTCCCATGTGAAGTGACAAACTAAGTGAAAGAATTCCTACTAAATCCCAGGTTCAGACCAAAACACAGTACATCTTAAGGAAATGAGTATCAAAGAAAATTAATGCAGACACCTTCCTTTTCTTTAAAACCATTCAAATATTGAAGATACCAGTAACTGGCTGTTTCTCTCTGCTTGACACAGACTGAAACTTTGCCCACCTCTTCCAGGTGAACATGTGAGATACTAATGTGTTTTTAAAGTATCAAGGCTACGACGTGAAATCACTGATGTTACCTCAAGTGCACGGTAGTGGTTGTAGCAGCTAGTCTGGGGAAGACCAGAACATCAGACTGCTTCCAAGTAGGGTACTAAAAGGAAGGAGTACTGAGTTCCAATCTCTTTCTACACATGACCAACTATTTAATCTAAAAGTGCTACCACTGATCTCTTTTTGCATTATAAATGCAGAAAATATAGCCACAACTTTCTATTCAAAGGCTGTTGAACCTCTTCCTGAACTACATCACATGCTTTTCCTATAGATCACTCGAAAACAGGATACAATTTCCATCAGCACACACAAAAAAATCTATGAACTTGATAATGAAATTCACAATACAAATTCAATTTCCAATTTTTAAATACTTAAAATCACACTATATGATGCTGTCAATGCATATATGCCCATAATAACTTGTTAATGGTTATTTCTCCTGGTATTACATGTATGAGATCTCCAAAATGCCTCAGTTACAGAAAAAAAAGCTTCAAGTGGAAATTGAGATTACTGTGGATACCAAAGCTAATCATCACACAACAAGGTTTCATGAATGCTGTAATCCCTAAACTACTTGTGAAGCAGTACTTCAAGATTATTGGTCATTTTTTATTAAACAAAAAAAATGAAACGAGTATCTAGAAACAATTAGATCCCAAGTCCTCTGCAAAGGAAAAAAAAAAAAAAAAAAGAACAACGGAAGTGGGCTTAAGGAGATACTTAGATATCATAAATTTTTGTACTTTCTTATTGTCACTGAAAAGACCTACATTTTTTCTTACATATACACAAAATCTTTCACAAACAGGAACCAAACTGCTTTCCATTAATGAGGTGATTAGTCTTAGCTCAAGGCATAACCTGGATGAGGATCTCAGAGTTGTATGTTTTTCTGTCTTACCAATAGTATTAACTTATGTTTCATGGAAACTGTCTATTACATGTCAGCAACTTAGAAGCCCATTGTAGAAACAAGAATTAGACATTGCAGTATGTAAATACTTTGATATGTTAGTCTGCTGTTGTCCACTGACTGTTCCAGAGTGCTGTATAGACAACACGAGCATCTACGTTTAATCTAAATACTTAATAATATCTGGTTTGACTAAAATTTATCAACAATATGTTAAAATAATAAAAAAAAAATATTAAAAACTAGGAAAAAGTGATTGAAGAACATATTTGGAAAGCATTTTACAGGCTCAGAAGAAGAGCTAAGGGGGTTCTCCAGTGAATACTGAACTGTAACTATATTCCAGCTTTGTCTTTAAGTGCAACTCTCAGATGACTTTTATATAAATAAATAGTTCAACAATCTTCATTTAAAAAGGAAAAAAAAAAAAAAGTGGGGATAGGTATTCAACTGATACACTTTTGGAGGTTCACTTTGCTAGAATATGTTGTTTGATGAAACATTGCTAAAATAGTATGATGCCATACAGCAATCAAAACTGACAAATTCTGATCAGCAAGGCTATTTTTGTTCTTTTGTCTCTTCCAGGAGACAGAAGGAAACAAAACAAGAGAGTTTTGGTAAGGAATTATGTTTGCACATCGTAAAGGCTCCTCATGTCCTTTTTTCAGCCTCAAACAGAACTTCATGAGCACATAACATTCAACTCTGTAGAAAGAAAATGCTACACATAGACAGCATTTGCATGGAACTTTGGGTCACTGTATGATTTCACTGGCTGTGTTTTCTCAGGCTGCTTTCTACCTCACTGTATTTTGGAGGGCTGAGCTGTACCTGCAAGGTTGCATTCTCTATGATTTTGTCCTGCAGTGCTGTTCCTACCATAAACTACAGAAGTTTCAAGAACAAAGCATGGTAGTAACAATCCAGATGAAAAACAAGCCACAAAGGAAAACAGTAACACAGAATACCTATACTACTTCAGGAGTGTATAACACAAATATTTCATTAAAAACAGACAAACTGCTTTTCCAACAGTGGGGGAAGGGAAATAAATTCTACATTTTCCTTTTCTCTAGAACATGGAAAATTTGGTGAGTAATGTTCCATCTCTCCAGTCATACTTTTGGGGATCAAAAAGTTGGAAAAAGTCATCAACAGAAGTTTCTAGTCTCATTTCTACACATTTATCCAAGACTTTCTCCAGACTTCTAGGACTAACTTTTTACAATCTCATTCATCCTATTAAAGTCGTGTGTTTATTAAGTGTTCCTGCAATGATGGAAAAGACAGCTAAGCAGCACCTGCTCTTCCATTAAGAAGTTATCATCTTGCTCTGTCAAACTCCACTGCCCACGAAATCCTTTATTTCCACATCTAAAGAAAAGCATTTCCCTTTTTAAGTACCTAAGCACTTACGCAAGTCTCAGTTTAAAGACTGTCTACATGGTCTTTGCTCATATCTGTCTCTTTTCTAGAAATGGATTGACTATTCTCTCCCTCCTTTTTCTTGATCAGGATGGCTGTCATCTGTCTTACTTGTATAATCCTGTAATAATATGGACCAGGGATGCTGTTAGCTATGCTGGTCTTAATAATATTGTGACTGATTCTGAACTGGTACTTGGCAAAGGAGCCCCTTATTTATCTTAAGGTAGGTGGCAATAGTGGAGTTTATGATTATTTGAGACCTAAGAGGGCTGGAAGCATTTGGCTATTTACAAAGTTCCTGATTCCAATTTTCCTTTTACGTTTCTAACCCGTTCAGTACAGCTAGAACTGAATTAACTTGTTTCGGCATTATGTATTGTGATAGCTGCAAAGCGTTGGAGCCACCAACTGTTCAAACATGGCAACAGCTACCTAACTTCTGTTCCAGAGTAGTGGATACAAAACACATAATGCAAAGTAAGTTCCAGGACCAAGAAGTTTCCCTTCACTACTTAAGACACAAGATCATATTTACCCTATTAAAATTCTGAAAATTTTGTATTTGATTCAGAGTATACCTATCTCAAATGGTTATATTGCTACCTCTAAAGATGAGACATTCACTTAATACCCTAGAAGCCCTTCCAGTTCTCTTTTCAATTAGACACTCAAATGAAAGACAGTTACATATAACTATGGAGCAGATGCAGTTCCTTGCGCACTAGTTAATGAAAACAAGTTCACACAAGCCTGTGATAAAGAATTTTATACATTCTCACTGCAATTATACCCGGTTTTAAAATACTTAAGGATGTTAATTAATCTATTAATCAACAAAATGAAAAGAGACACTTCAGAGCATACAGTTAAAAAACCTGCATGTTCTGCTCAAAGTCTGTCTCAACATAATAGCCAATAGTTTTTCTTGATTTTTAAAGTTCATCTTGAACTTTTGTCTTGAAATCCAGAATACAAATGTATTGTTTAATGTATTAATTCCCCTCATTTCATTTCCTCACAGAGCCTACTTTAACCATAAATTTTTGTCATTGAGCTCTACCAACTCAGTTAAGGCAGCCAAACACCTCAGCTGTCCAGGCTCTGATAATTCTGTGGAGTTGAACACACTATTAAAAAGTTTACTGATAATACCAAATTGGGAGGTGCTGTGGACTCTCTAAAGGAACAAGAGGCCTTGCAGAGGGATCTAGATTGATTGGAGCATTGGATAATCACTGCTGAGGTAAAAGTTAGTAAGTCTGAATATTAAATTCTGCATCCAGTACAAACTGGGAGAGGCGTGGCTGGAGAGCAGCCCTGCAGGAAGGGATCTGGGGGTGCTGGGCAACAGCAGGATGAGTGTGAGTGAGCTATGTCCTCTGGCAGACAGGATTGCAAACCCCACCTGGGGTGCATCAAACAAAGCATCACCAGCCAGTCAAGAGAGGTGATTACCACACCCCCACCCCCTCCACCCTCATATTTAGCATTAGTGCAGCCTCACCTCAAGTACTGTGGGTGGTCCTGGACCCCACAATTTAAGAAAGTTGAGGTCCTTGAATGTATCCAGAGGAAGGCAACGAAGCTGGTGGAAGGAATGGAAGGCATGTTCTATGAGGAGCGGCTGAGGACTTTGGGGTTGTCTAGTTTGGAAAGAAGGAGGCTGAGGAGCAACCTCACTGTTCTCTGCAGCTTCCTGAGGAGGGGAAATGGAGAGGGAGGTGCTGATCTCTTTTGAGATCAGTGATAGGATGTGCGGGAATGGTTCAGACCTGCACAAGGGAGGTTCAGATTAGGAAGCATTTCTTTACTGAGAAGGTGGTCAAACTCTGGAACATGCTTCATAGAGAGGTGGTCGATTCTCCAAGCCTGTTGGTGTTTTAGAGGCATTTGGACAATGCTCTGAAGAACATGCTTTAATTTTTTGAAGTGGTTGAGTAGTTGTACTACATGGTTGTTATAGGTCCCTTCCAACTGAACTATTCTGAACTAACTGAACTATTTCACCTGAATTCAATTAGCACATGTGGAGAAACACCTGGACAATGAGTACTTCTAAGTTTATTGAGAATTTTCACCAGTAGGCAATGGTATATAATGCTAATTTTCAGTTCACAAAGCATCTTGGAACAAGCTGAGTCTGTATCACAGCACTACAGTCTTGAGGTAGCAGACATAACTGAAAAAGCAAGATACTAGGTAAGTCAACTTTGCATTTCAACTATGAGAAACCCAGAACTTAGATCAATTTTACTTCATCTTAATACTATGTTGCTCTCAGTACTATGAAATAATAGCTCAAGCATCTAAGAAATTATATAAACTGAGGCAGACTCCATAGTAAAAAGATCAACTCTTAGAAGTTTCATGACACAAACCATTCTTCAGTTATTTAAGCCATCCTGTCTCTGTTAATACTGCATGACCACCTAATTCCTTGATGGAGAAACAAGACTCACAAATAAGCATGTAAAAAGAGCTGCTGCAAGATACAAGTCTGCTCACTCAGTATCCCAACTGTAAAGGGAAAAATATAACATATTCCCTTCATGTTCTTGCAACTACCTATAACTTCAGAACTTCTTGAATAACTGCTCACCATTTCTATAAACACCCTTAAGGGATTCCATCCCACTCCCCTCCCAGTTTTGTCTAACAGCACCCCCAACCGCTCCCAGCACAGCTGGGCATTTTCCCATGTTTGCAATCTAGCTAAGGCAGAAAAGCTCACCTAGCTAATATTTCAGTATTTCAAAAAGAGCAGAAAACCTTATGTGCTTCCAGGTCCAGCACCTGCACTGTTCACAGTTGCTTGAATGCATATAAACCAAACCAAAACAAAACACACCAAACTTTCATCTCCTCCCAAACAGGTTTTCCTGGAAGAACTTAATTTCATAGGCTCCACTAGTGAGAATGAGGGAATAATATGAAATGCCTAAATCTTCTCAAACTACAGCAATTCCTTCTCCATTTCCAGATCATTTGTAGCAGGTATTAGGCAGGAAGTAATTTACTAAGCAGCCTGTTCTTTGCCTTACATTTTGTGCACATAAAGATGTACTAGCTTTTGTATATTAGTAGCATTCCAACATGCATATATTCATGCACACAAAAAATATGTGCCTATTCAGAGACACAGATATATATTGTAAGAGAGAAAAAGTATAGAATAGGGAAACAAGAAGCAGCTGTGAAGAATGAACAATTTCTGAAGTTTGAAGGAAGTAAAAAACCTCCTGGTTTGTTTGTAACACATTTCTTAGCCCCCTCAAGGACAGAGCTGAAGCATCATTTGGAAGCATAATTACTTTTTTTGACCTTCTATGCCTAGGGAAAGGCTAGCTCTGAAAAAAGAGAAATTGCAAATATCTGTAGTTTTACTAAAGGCTTCCCCAAAATGATCCTTGGAATCCACAGTAGTTAATCAAATTCTGACTAACATACAGCAAGTTTAAACTAACATTGTAATATTCCTAAACAATGCTATAAAAGGTTTTAAACTATCTATATATGAATAGTGGACTAGAAAAACTTTAAATATAATAAACATTGAGGAAGACCAGTAGAAATGCTGCACTTTCAGAGTTGTCAGATCTAAAAAAAAAAAAAAAAAAAAAGGCGCCTCAGAACTCTTAGCAAACTAACACTGATATCAGAGTCGACCAATCAGATCAATCAAGATTATAAATGTCTATACCCTTACTATGCATGAAACTCTTGGAATAAGGTACATGCAAAATTCCTACCTATAAATCAAGTGCACACCAGAGACCCAGACACCAGTGAAATTCTGATTCTGTTGGGCCCATAAAAAGCCAATAGATGAGGATGTTTCCAGTGAGTAAAACAGACATAAATCTCTAGTTAGCAAACAGAATAGTGAAGCAGCTAGCTGTGGCTCTTCCAGGGTGTACAAATCATATAAGAGATTCAACTACTGATTAATGCACTGGTTCTACAAGTTACAGTTACCACATGAAAGAACACCACTTGCCCTACCTTGCCAGTCAAACACAAGGTGGTGTTGCTGCCATATGGAAGCAGCACTCAGTACCCTGAGCACACTGAACACCAGCCTCAATTCCTGGCATCATGTATTTATCAAGTGCTGTTAAGGAAACTTCGCAGTCTGACCATTCACGAGTCAGTCACACTCCCAAGGCCAGACACTTTCACTGCTGGGACCGAAGCCCCTTCACAGTGGGCAGCTCCAGTGAGTCCACGGGTGCCCCGCTTGACTCCCCACACCCCCCACTCACACAGTCGGAACAGGTTTCCCATAGCAGAGGTGCAGATGCCTCATTCCATAAAGCAATTTATTCACAACGCACTAACACAGAAACAGCCTGAGCTAGTGCCTCAGGAGAGACTCCCAACCAAGGCCCCCCTGGGCTTTTAAATTCTCACAGTCCACCCGGCGCCCCACTCTTGCTCTTCCTCCGGAGTCCTTGGCTCCTGCCTCCGGCTTTGTGTCCATCCACCTCGCTGGTGTCACCAGCTTTCATCTCCTTTGTTATCCAAAAGGTCGACAACTCCCGGCTACTGCTGTGTCTCTTAGCGTCCATTCACATGCCTGGCATCACGCATCTTAGTGCCCTCTCTTACACCAAAGGCTGGCAGTTCACGGCCTCTTGACTCCAAAGAGCTCAACCCGTATTTCAATCTGCAGCTTGTGAGCCCAGCTACCTGGACCAGATGTGTTTCTCAACAGTGCTGCCTTTATTTCTCTGAATAGCAGTCAACTTGGATGTCACACCAAAGCAGATATCTATAAACAAGAAATTCCAGGCACTCTGGGTGAGCAGGAGACTTTCAAAAGTCATGCTTTCAAGTATGGGGCTGGTTTTATCACACCGCCAAGGACCACTTAATCCCTAAGAATGCTTCTGCGCAGCAACACCTCGCGGCAATCTAGAATCACGGTCCCGGGAATACCATGTGGTGCAAAGCTGTTCCAACAGTGGTTCTTAGGGTGATTGATCCAGACTTTTGTGTTTTAACCACTAAGGCAAACTTAACAGGTTTCTCCCTGTTGCTTATTGCTTGAGGCAAAAATCAATCAATCATTCAATCAATCTTGCATGCCACGAACTTAAGGGACAAGGGAGACAGGTATTTTAATTCCCACTTTAATTTCACCCTATAAGTTTTTTTCTTTTCAGCATATAATCAAACAAAATCTAATCTTTACCAAGAAGGGACTTTTTATAATCCTCTCTGCTTCCACCACCCCAACCCGCCCCTCCCAAGTGGCTCTGCATGTAGAGTCTCTAAGCTCCAGAGACTACTCAAGTAGCCTTAACACTACTTTGGCAGCCCCCCCTTTACGACATAGCTCTGTTATTTCATTCTCTCCCTGTTCTCAGTAGACAGGGAAGAAACAGATGCATGTTTTTATGCACCTTCGATCTAGGCTTTGTTCACTGTGCTATAATAGAACTCTCTAGAAGTTAAACTTTTTACCCGTATTTGTTGTTTAAATTCTTTGGCCAAGGCTCCCTAGTAGGAAGGGGCAGACTTTCCAAGTGCCTTTTGTCTCTAGAGAAAAAACTCAGTTTATCACTAGCAGAACTCTTGAAATACATATTTCGTGTTGTATTAATATAGCATTTCCCCTTTTTTTCGTAGAATGGTAAGACAGTTCTTTTGCTTCTGCTATGTAAAAACATGCTTACATTCTTGTTGGCTCCCCAACGTTTCTTACGAAAGAAATGTAAGGTGGAATGTAACCTAATTGAAATGTCCTAGAAATCTGCAAATTTCTGCAAGTAGGTGATCCCTAACATACTACAGCTTTTCCATCCCCTAAGGGTAACAGGCCTACAAATCAATGTATTTTAGACCAAATTCCTATTTTAGTACTAGAGAAGCACTTAGCAAATGGACCTACACATATGCAGAAATGGAGAAAATAATTTTCAAGCTTAACTCCACACAGTTGCAGATACCTCCCAGCTGTCAATACCTCAGTATACACAATGCTGTTGACAGCTCCCACAAACTATTTCCCCAGGAAACCACTCACATGTCAGAGCATGAAGTATGTGTGTCAAGGCTAGCGATGCTGCTTAAGTTTGGGTGGGAATCAGTAGATGAAGGGTAGAGCTCAGATTCCAGGTCGTGTCCAGACATGCTATTTTGACAACTGCTTTATGAAAGTAACTCAGAGAAACATCCAATCAGTGCAAAGTTACATTCTGATATACTAAGATAGGTTGCCAGGAAACAACTTTGTGATCTGCGGAGAAAGTAGTGTTAATACAAGAGTACTGTCATCTTCAGTTGGAATCCAGGACAGTCTTTGAACACACCATCATAAAACACACCAGAAAGGATTCTCCAAGGCTTTGATTCCTTTTTCAACCACTCTCCATTCTCACAGTGAAAAGTTATCAAGACAAATCTTGATTTTTATGAAAAGAAAAAAAGTTTTGAAAACCACCAATTTCAAGTAGCAGCCTATAAAGGCTCTGTTCTCTCCATCCATGAAACTCGTGCCACAAGGGGAACTTTTTCACTTACCCTCTCAATGCAGTAGTTCAACAAAACTCTGAACACTCCCAGATTTTCTCTTATAAATGCCAAAAAAAACCCCCTCAAAAGCACTAAGCTTCCCTATGTAAAATACCTCACGAGAGAGAATAGGATACCTGAGAAAGTAAAAATACTCTTGAGCACATTCAATAGCCATGTTAGAATACAAGAAAGAACTGAGAACAGACCACCGGTCCAGCAAACTCTGCAGGTGGTTTTTCACCCTACTTCTCTGAAAAAAGAAAAAAAATAACCCACCTCTGAACCCCTCAAAAAAATAAAACAAACAAAAAAAGCCCAACAAACCTGTGGGAATTGGTTTACAATATCTAGAATGGAGGAAGTCCTGCCAGAAATGGATTTGTGAAGAAAATCAACAAGCCACTGATAATGCTTTAACAACTGATGTTTTTAATGT
>JAWWEV010000001.1:75695024-75705149 GCA_035583235.1 Hafferia zeledoni | reverse complement strand
CCATGTGGTCAGGGAAAGCAGGGAGCACATTTTCTCCTAGGTAATGGAATAACCTCCAGGACCAGGAGAATCATCCAAACCATTGCAGATTGCATCCCTACAACAGGCAGCCACACAGACGCAGAAGGAACCCTGCAGGAACACAAACCCACACCCAAAAAATCAAAACCACAGAGACCCCAAACAAAAAGCACAAAAATTTACTTCACTCTTAGAATGAAACCAAGTCTGCAATAAATACAACTGTTGCAGTGTTTATGAACCCAAGAGTGGCAGAACACTATCACCTGAAGCACAGTTTACCTTACTTTCTAGGCTTTCTTGGAGAAAGCACACTTCTAGCCTCCCCAACAAACAGGGTTCTCTTGCAGAAATTCTTTTTCTACCCTTTACTCCTGTACTCTACCCCTAAGGTTTTACCTCCATCCACCTCAACCTCCTGTTTAAAAAACATCTCAGAGAAATGTGGTATAAGCTAATGTGTTTTTTTGCCTGCAAATTCCAAGTGCAGTACATATTTTGAATCCATGTATAACTGCATTTTTCTACTGTGCTTTATTATTGTCTGAATTTAATAAACAATCCTTAAAAAGGGACAAAAATAATTTTGAATTGTAAATACCAAGGAGTGAACATCTGTTGTCAAAGTGATCATTACAATCCTCAGACATGAGTTGCTAGGAAATAAAGCATCTTCCTAATTCAGAATACAGCTTCAAACAGGAGCTGACTCAGAGCTGAGCAGACAAAGAACATGCTCACTTTCGTTTGCACTGATCTCCATGGATAACCCATATTACTAAATACTGCTCATGCAGTCTCCCTGAGCAAATCCTGGTTTCACTACCCTGCTAAATTAACCTCTCATATGCTGCCTGCTAGGATCTATTCATAACTCAACCATTTGGATTTAACCTGGCCTCACTGAGTTTCTGCAAATGGACACACGTGAACGGGGAGAACAGGAAAGAACTTCTTCCCTGAATACTTTCCTAACACCCGGATATTAAAGCAGAGACTGAGGCAGAATTAACAGCTGAATTTTACTTTAGCATTCTAGTCTCAGTTTTCACCAACATCTGACGTGTTCCAAGCTTATAGACGGACCATTGAAAATACTCCAAGAACCACTGATATGTTTCTTAACCATTATCGTACTACAAAATACTCTACATTCATTCTTGCAGTTATGTCAGGAAGCATACTGGGGCTTTCCAACACCTAACCAGTTCTTACAGCATACCCATCTGCACAGAAACCCAGTCCAACACTTTTAGAAACACTACTTACCTGTTACTGCAAAATCAGGGCTCTACTAGAAGATGCTGACAAATATGAGCAGAGCTTGGTGACATACAGAAGAACATTAAAAACCAGCTGTAGGACCTTCAGACTGGAACTAAATTATTCACTGAGCAGCTCAGAGACCACACCTTGCTCATGAGAGTTAACTAGCCCATGCAGTATTACACTGCAACAGGGGCTTGCAGCATTTCCATGTGATGGCTGAAAGGGAGCACTTCTTAAGACAGAGTACTAGCAAAGACTGTATCCTCCCAAATCCTTGAGAATGTAAGCATAATGCAATTTCAAAGAGATTCATAACACAGATACACTGATGCACAAAACTACAGCCCAGGACTGTAGTATCTCACATGAACTATTTAACAAAACACAACCACAAAGCCTTACCCCATATGTGGTAACCTCCAATCATAAAATCTAAGCACTGCTGTTTAAACAGCAGGTTTTACAAAAGCTTTTGCTAGATGAGAATTAAGATTTTACCTGAATTAAAACCCAGTTAGAAGAGATTATCACACACACTGACACTTTTCTGCAGTTAAGAAAGTTGTCCCTAAGCCATTCTAGTTTCATGATGAAACCTTTTTACCAAATCACAAAAAGACTGCTTAGCCACCCAGTAGTGACAATTTCTAAAGTTTGACTGTATAACAGGATACATAAAAGAAGCTCCACTTCAAGACTCAGCATATTTTTGGTCTTTGGAAAACTACTGGGAAAGTTAAAACAAAATAACAACTTGAACCCAGGGTTTTAACAAGGTTTAACATAAAAATATCTTCTATTTCCAAGTATTACAGTAATATTCATAAGCTACGGAGTTACTTCACACATAAAACAGGGGCCTTTTCTAAAGTAGTGTGGAGTGAGAGAAATAATGTAATACACACAGATTAAAACTAGTCACTCATTACTTCTGAAGTGCTCATATTTTACATCTCTGCAGAGAGGACAAAGAATTAAGACAAGCGACTAGAAAAGTGCCAGTCCTCTAAAACAGTAGAAGCAGCTTTCTCTCTGCATCAAGTACACTAAGCAGGAACTAGTTATTTTTGTTCTATAGCAGGAAAAAGGGCTGCCATACATAAATGCACTTAAAATATGTTGGTATCTGGAATCTTTTAAAGATTCTATAACATGTCACCCAAAGGATTTCTTATTGTTGTATGTCTTATCCATTGTTAAATTCCAACCATTTCTATCCCAACTGCTGACATGCCCCAGAGCAGGACAGTTGCTCCAATATTCTTGTCAGTCACAGCAGTATACAAGGCATACAAAATAGATTAAGTAACCCAAGCTATACTCATCTCCTGACTTAAATGAGCTTTCTACTATTTTCCCATCCACTCTTTTTTTCATCTTCCCTACCTTGAAATGCAACTTTCATCACCTTCCACCTCTCAGGGAATATCATGCCATTTCCAAGAGGAAATAGGCCCACATACAACTGGGACATGACCAGCCACCACTTACCTGCAGATTTCAAAAAACACACTTTTCTTCAACCAAAATCGCTAGATCAGACATATTTTGCAGTGACTACAAATACAGATTTATATAATACTCTAGCAGTCATCACACTTTTCCTTTCCAAGCATTGCTCCAGCAATTCAGTCTATGCATTAATAGCTTGCATTAATCAGCTAGCCCAGCTGACAATAACCAAATCCCAGATACAACCAAAACACCATGTAACAAACTAAGCATTTCTTCAGTTCAAAGGCTCAGCTAACTGTATTCACTGAACTTGTTCAAAAATCCTGTTCCATGCAAAGCACACTGGCCACTTAAGGAACCATTAAGAACATTTTTTTCCCTTAACTAGGGACATTTATTTCCTCAGCCAAGTGGATGCCTAAATCTGGTACAATTCGTGACACTTGAAGGAATCAGTCCTTCAAGTGCTCATCTCGAGTCACAAAATGACATCAAAAGGTACCCAAATTACACAACTATGTCCATTTACAGCTTTGTCTGTAGTTCACTACCCATGTGAAGAATCTGATTCACTCCCAGAGCCTCAAGTTTTTAACCAAGTATTCTGTATTTGGACATTTAAGACTAGAATTACTCACGTGGCACGTCATCCTAAAAAGTTAAATGCAATGAACAAACCCTAATCCCTCTCCTGTCCCCACAGTGCACAAAAATACCCCAAAACCCAACACGTAAGCCCAAAAGACTAAATTCACAGAATTGCTCATCCATTAAATGGAGAAGTAGGTAAAACTAAGTTTTATTTAACACTAAGAATGAAATGCTGTTAGTAGCTTCAGTAGTTTTGTCTTCCTTACAAAGGTGCAAAAATGCAGGTATAGAAAGATCCCTTTTACAGCTGTGTCTACTCACGGGCCCACTAGTCAGTTCTCCAGTGAGGAATCCCCCACTGGCTGTAGCAATTAACAGCCTTGTATTACTGTTAAGATTAATGTATGCAACACTTTTTTGTTTGCCCTGTTTCAAAATGCCTTTGTAAGTTTCAGAACCTGTAGAATGCAGCAATGACAGGGTAGTAACACGTTCCTAGCCTCACTGACTCCATGCTGGTAATTCTCATGCATCAGTTTAACAGATACCAGTTTCTTCTCCTGCTGACCGTATCAATGAAGACACATGTTCTATTGATATAAAAGACAAAGGTGCAGCAGATAACCCATCAGAAAGAGCATGATATAGTAAATGGAGTAGAGAATTCTTCAAACAGCATGATTTTCCCCCAGGTGGCAAGGAAGCAAATTACCAGAAATTTACTCTTCAGAGCAGATGAAGAATCAAAACATGATGCAGTCCACTGCTTTATGTTCACTTGCTTAATCTTCTGTACCCATGACATTTCTGTGTTCTAATCACTGAATGCCATTTGCCTATTCACCTGAAGCTACTAGAACCAGAGAAAAGGTTCCAGGGAAAGAATTCTAGTCTAGTGATTAGGACGAAATAGGGAGGAAAAACAAAGCCCAGTGACTCCCAGATTTGAAGAAAGCTGAGCCTTTACCTAGCGAGACTTTGTAGACAAGGCCACTTATGAATGACACACATACAAGTCATGTACCACAGAACACACAGTGTTGCATTTATTTTCTCAAGGCAGTATCTCAGTTATGTGGGAGAGATCCAACTCAGTGTCACCACAGCAGATGTTCCCTTCCAGTCCTGTTCATTTAATGACTATGAACAAGCTATTACTCAAAATGCCTATTCCTGACAGTCATCTCACTAGTTGATTTGATTCTTAAGTCAGCACAAAGAAAGTAAATCCTAAAGAACTGAGCTGGTTTTGCAGTATCATCCAGCAACAACTTAGTGGGCAAATGCTTATTTCCCAGCATGCTTTCTGATACCAAGAGTATAGAGTTTTCTATGGTTAACAGACAAGGTTTTCCTTATAAGGCTAACAGTGCTACACTAGAACTACAGGGAAGTATTAATACTGCTTGGTATTTCTTAGTTTTTGTTTAGCAAGACATACTTAGCTAAGTCCTTCCTGCATAACACACTTTAAAAAAATATTTCATTTTAGGCAATTCCTAAAAATCCACACAGCTTGAATCTTTATTAGCACTAATCTCCCAGAAGTTCCTATGTCTTAGAGTAATTCATAGCAGTTAATTTCAAAAATTATTACCTGTATCAAAGCCAGAAGAGGCTTTCCATACATGTGACAGTTTTAATAGACAAGGTAAATAGATCTGCAGAAAATGCCTCTTGGTATTTCTGGATGATTTTAAAACTGGCACTTGTTTTAGCTACCTAATAATTTCTCTGTAGTCAAGTCTTCCGCACAAAGATCAGTGGCAAGGCTCAACTTATTGCAGCAAAAACAGATGAACTTTAGCAGCATTATTTCTCTGCCGACAGTCTTCTGTCATCTAGTTCAATGTCTCAGCTACACTGAAACCAACATACAAAGTTAACGATTATTTCTGAGGAAACATTCAAATGACTGAAAAAAACCTCAATATACACAGAACCTGACCTAAGACAGGACTATGCCCACTGATTACATATCCTTAAGAACATTACTGATGCATTGGAGTAAGTTGAAATAGAGGATAAAAGTATAGGTATTTTATAAACAGAGCATGTGACTAACTTGAACTGGTAACTTAAGTCACTTAATCAATAAGCCGATGCTGTACTGAAGGCATGCAAGTAAGACTGATATTACAAAAGCAGTGCTGTAATTGCTCCTTGACTAAAGTAGATCCTATGTCTTTAAACTGATATATGACAGTTAAATAACTTCTGAGACTTGCACTATGTAAAAGTATTTTTTGGAGTCCGGGCAATAAAAAGATTATATTAACAAATGTCACATGGTTTCTTTTCACACAGATATTAAAACTACATACACTGGAACATACCTGATACACAATTTTTAAGGTGGGCATAAATAACCTCTTGTGCAAGCACTTGGTTTTAACAAGCTTCATTGTCAAACTGTAAAACACATCTTCAGGCATTTCAGAACTTGATACCTAACATGGCAGTATAAACATGATCACATATTAAAGTGCTTCCTGAATTTTCACTTTCAAGAATGCTGCTTTTACACCTAAACCTCCCATCACCAGCCTACTGCAGAAACTTACCATACAGAAATCAGGACAAGACGCACTTTATCTGCTGACTTCACAGACACAAGCTTCCTCCAATCAGCAAAACTAAGAAAATTTCAAGCTTGGAAAAGAGTATTTTGCACAAGAAACCGATGTGAGGAATATATTCACAAGAAATAGGGATAGAAACAAAAAAAGGGGCAGAAACCTAGCAGCATGTAATAAGAGCCTAAGTTGGCTTGGCTACTTCAGAAACCTGAAGATGCTAAGAATTTTCAACATCTTGCTAGAGGACAGAGTAATGTTGCAAGACAACATTGCAATAGTGTTCAACACTCTTTACTAACAACATACTTAGCTTTGTATTACATTTTGATTTGAAGAACAAGGGCAGCCTTAACCCAAATATTGCAGACTTTTCTACCACAAAGGAACTCTACTCTGCTTTAGAGTACAGTACAGGATCTGGCAGCTTCAAGAAGCAAAATGAGTACTTTGAATTTATGGCATTAGTACTCTGGAAGCCTGTTTTAGAACTAAATCCATTGATGTTTGGGCTATGAGGGTAGATTACTAATATGCAGGTCATTCAAAAAAGGAAGATGTGTTGAATGCTCCACTTGCAGATTTTAGCAACTGTTCCTTACGGAGCTGGTTACATCTTCCCCAACCAATCTCAGCTTCTCTGAAGCAGTTTTTTGCACCAGTTCTCCTTCAGAGAAGTTTTTCAGAAGGCTCAAGAGATGTTTTATTTCATTGCTATGCATCATATGCTGTGTAATTCACTCCAAAAGCTACAAGTTAACTACTTGTTTTATCTACATGAACGTAGATACTCCACAAGAAGTGGACACCTGACTATAAAAGATTCCAAGCTGATGAATGATTAAGGCTCTGCCTGTAATTTCATTTATTACTCTTGCATTTGACAAATTCTGGATGGAAGAACTAAGGCTAAAAATCCACTCTACTACCATTTAGAACATAGTTTCAGTATGACAAGAAGCATTACAAAAGAAAGCTGCTGAATCCTTTGTGCAATTCCAATTTACAAAGCAAGCTTACACTGAACAAGTCAAAACTACCACCCAGATTTTGTGATACCCAAGATCCCTTTCTTCCCAACAAATCCATGAAGAAACTGTAAACATGCATCCACCTCAGTTTAATAGAAAAGTAATAACAACCTTTAAAAACAGTAATCCACATTTATGAATTTCAGTGAATACATACTGTCAGAAACAAATCCAATACATACAAACAAGAAGCCAGATACAAAAAGAAACAAACCAAAACAAACAAAACCAAAGTCTGGTTACAAAGAGAATTACATGACTTTTTTTTTTAAGAAGAAACTTAGGAAATTTTAAATTTCATGGATCAGTGAAGGAGAAATTCCTTAAAGCTACAAAGGTGTTTCAGCCTCTATCCCCACCAACCTCAACAGGCCGGGACAAGTGCAATACCACAGACACACACAGCATTGCAACTGATCCCAACCTGTGTAGAAAGGGGTATAATTTTTCCACACTCACTGACTGACTTGTCACTGCCACAGTCAGTTTTGCATGGATTTGCACAGCAGAGTATCATACAGCTGGATGCAAACCTGCAAAACTAACCAGAGAACAGTGTTCAATTAAACAACAAATACATTGTAAGACACACTTAATATGTAGTTCTACAGCTAGCAGTACTTTAAGTGCTTATAATGCAGTAGATTAGTGAACACTACCTGCACTATAAGCACTTTAGTGCTACAAGAGCTGTCATTCACTAGACTGCTGTTAAAGTAAGGAAGGCCACAAAACATCCCATAACCAGCAGAAAGTGTTCCAACTCCTTGATGTAGATTATAACAGGCCACCATCAGCTTTGCATAGATTTGCACAACCACTCTCTTCTTGTAGTGCAACTATGCAAAACTAACAGAAGACTGCAAAGCAGAAAACTACTGGAACATCAACAGTCTTAACCTGAGTGACTGGATGAAGACATAACTTCTTATGCCAGAAGGAGCACTTAGGGCAGTAGATGCTAATCTACTTCACTATCTGCACTAGATGCACCTTAGTACAAAAAGCACTTGACACCACCACACTGTACCTTTCCATTCTCTGAAGTCCTGCAAGATCTCCTGAGGCAGTTGTCAACATAATGCTACAAGTGCCTTCACTGCAGTAGGTTCTATATATCACTACCTGCACTGTAAGCACTTTGACATTACTCTGACGCAAACAGCATTTTTTTAGCAATTCATGATATGTTGTCTACCTTGTACCTGCTGAAAGAAAAGAACAAAGTGAGTCTTTGATCAGGTTTAGAATTGCAAGCTTTAGAACAAACATTCACATTTCTGGGCTAAAGACCTGCTTCAGAGTAAACTGAAGCAGTCCATCAGCTCAATCGAGGACACTTGTATGCAATGCTCAGAGTACCAAACTCAATACTGATTGACAGCAGAAGAGCCCAATTGTGAAAATTAGTTAACTGCTTCTCCCATACCATTCTCAAAATGCCGTTACAACTCATGGAGATAAAAGTGACTGAGTTTAGAAATGTGAAACTGGTTAAGAGCTCCCACCAATTCTCCTCAATTGAAAGAAATTGTAAGCCCAGTAAGTATTTAACCAAAGTTTGTGCCCAATTTCAGGAAACTAGGAATTTTAAAATTAGATTTAATGTATTATACTAACAGGTTTCTGAAGTCCAGAAAGCATTTCATGACATGCCAGGTGCCTTCCTAAGTTTTTCAATTACTCATTTTGTCGTGCTGTTACAATATTTGCTGCCATTGCCAGATACCCTGTCTCAAATTACAATCCCTACAATATTTAGATTGGCCTATCTTAGCAACCAAAAGCAGGTTCTAATGATGGCTGTGAAATATACTACCACAACCAAATTACAGCTACTTGCTCAACACCTGAGCTTTAGTAAAGCAGGACAGCGCTATACTCAGAAGTTGAAACAACATTTTATTCCTTGTTTAATAGGAATATGGACTTGAGGGAACATGTAAACATAAAGCCTCCCTTACCTGGTACTTGCAGCCAGCTTAATATAATACTTTGAAACTACAATAAAACTGTAACTTGTTAGACTGACTGAAAAATGAGCTTTGCTCAAAGAAAAAAATAAGATTTGAAATATTAAATTTAAACGTTTTTAAAACTTCCTCACTATCCAGCTGCTTTAGCTGAACCAAGTGAGTGCTTAAGAAACTGGCATGATTCTCCTCTAAATGAGTGAAATTGTGGACTGCTACACATACCTCTAATCCCAAAGAACTCTTTGGAATTTAGTGGTCCTAACTGAAGTCTAAGCCTGAGCTAAAAGCAGTGGTTCTGCCTCTTCATCAAAAAAAAAAAATATAAAAAAAATCAAAACTTACCCTTGCCTGTTAAAAGTAACTTCCTCCACACACTGCTGCAACATCCACAGAAAGCTTCATTATGTCCTGCTGCACGTGGCGATACTGCGAAAAAAACCATGGGGTTATCTGCTTTTGGTGGCTGAGGAGCGAACAAAGTCACCGATCAAGCATGTTCCCTAATGCAGGGCTCTCCATCCCCACTCTACTCCCCGGGAGGGCGCGAAACGCTCCGTATCCCCTTGCGCGGCCATGAGCCGCCTCGTGCGACACCGGACACGTGGGCTCACCCTCTTTCCCGCCAGTCGATCCGCGCTGCGCCTCTGCGGGAGCGTCTCGGCGCTGAGCGGGCCGCAGGGCGGGCGGGCCGTGGTGGCGGTGCCGCCGTGCCCGGGCCGGGCCCGCTCGCTCCCGCACGGCGCAGCACGTGCTCCGCCGAGAACACAGGGCCGGCCGCCAGGGGGCGCCGCCGCCGCGGCGCGGAGGTCACAGCCCGGCTACGGCGTGACGCCCCCCCGCCCGCGCGGGCCCCGCGGCCCGAGAGGGCGCGAAGGGGCCGGGCCCGCCCGCTCCCGGTGGCCCCGTGGGCCGTGGAAGGGCCCCGGCTGAGGGAAGGGAAGCGACTTCCCGGACCGCCGCTACCCACACGCGGCTCCGGGCCTAACAGGGAACAATCGGCCCCAGCACGCAGCCGCCGCCATGTCCCCCGCCTCCTCCCCCTTCCCAGCAACATGGCGCCGCCGAGGCCCCGCAGCTGCCGCCGCCGCGCCGATTTCGTAATGAAGCTCGCGGCTCCCGAGCGGCGGTGGCGCCGCGGGGCCCGTTCGGTGTCCCCCGCCCGCCTGCTCGGCAGAGGCGGGAGGCCCCGCGCGCCGGCGAGGAACG
>JAWWEV010000001.1:75637333-75694135 GCA_035583235.1 Hafferia zeledoni | reverse complement strand
CGCCCCGCGCCCCCCGCCGCCCACCCCCCCCCCCTCCTGCCGCCCCGGCCACGCGCCGCGGCCCCGCCCGCACCCCCCGCGCCGCTGCCGCCGCCGCTGCCTCCGCGCCGCCCGCCCGCCCCCCGCTGCCGCGCTGCCTCCCCGGGCTCGCCCCCCGCGCCGAGCGGCCGCCGCCGCCTCACAACAGGTTTCCTGTCAGCGACACGCGCGCGGCAGCGACACTCACCAGCCAGCGGCCGCCGCCACCATCTTCCCTCCTCCTCCTTCTCCTCCTCCCGCGGCCCCGGCGCGGCGTGGCCGGCCCGGCGCAGGGGAGCCGCTCCGCTCCGCTCCCCGGCGGGGCGGATGGGGGGTGGGAGGCGGGGGAGGGGGAGGGAAGTGGCGCGAAGGCAGGTCCCGGCGGCAGCAGCGGCCGGGCTCGGGGACCATGTGGGTGAATGAAGGGCGGCGGCTCCCGCCTCAACGTAAATATCCACAAGCCCCGCTCCGCCCTCATTAGAATAGAAAACAAAGTGCTTCCGAGCGCCGCGCCGCCCAATCGCCGGCCGCGGCCCCCGCCCCCGCCCGCCGCCGCCTGCTGCGATTCATCCACGCACCAGGCATGCACCGAGCCCGTCCGGCCTGCCCCGCGCCGCACGGGCACCACCGCCGCAAACTTTGTCTCCGCCGCTCTGCTGGGGCCGGGCCGCAGCGGGGGAGTGCGGCCCCCGCCCCACCGCGCCGCGCGGCGCAGGGCTCCCGCCGGGGGATGGCGATGCCGCGCATCCTGCCTGCGCAGGCGGTGGGGAAGGGAAGGGAGGGAAGCGCGGCGTGGGGGATGCACATCGTGGCCCCGCGCTCACGGGAGGGCCGGGAGAGGCCTGGCCGCGGGGGGCCGGCGGGGCTGGGCTGAGCTGGGCTGGGCCCGCCCGTCGCCGCCGCCCTGCGAAGTTGCGCTCGGTTGGAGGAGTGAGGGGGCCGCGCTCGTCCCGCCCCAGCCCGCGTTCACGGCCCGACGCGGAGCTTTGGAGGGGGTGGTCCTGCATGTGACTGCACTTGTCCCGGGGAAACTCGTGCACTTGGGTCCGGCGGAAAGGGAGGATAGGAAACGCGATCGGCGAGTGTGCGGGTGCGCAGGTGTGGGAGGGCGAGCAGCAGCAGCATCCCGGGCAGCCGCTCTCGGCTGGGAGTGCCACCCGCGACCGGCGGACCCCCAGTGGGAACCTTGGGGGGCTGCGCTGGACTGTGGCCGGTGGCACCGTGCCTTAGGCAGGTTCCCTGCGGACGGGCCCCGGGAGCTGAGCCCTGCCCGGAGACACCCGCCGCTGCGGCCGCCCCGACGGCAAGCGGGGACCCGCGGCTGGTGGCGGCGGAAAGTGCCGGGGCCTGCGGGACGGATGGATGCTCCTTGTGACAATGCTGTGTAGATGCGGGGGCAGAGTGCTTAAGTGAAGCGCGCAACTAAGTTTTCCGATGGCCCTGTGTCATCCTTGCCTTTGACTCAGTTTTCTGGATTCTGATAGAAATTGATGGTTGGGAGATGAACCTACATTTCCATTACATAGATGCTTATTTTACAGACTCGATTAATCCTGTATTTTAAAAGGTGGAAGTGCCTTTAGTTACGTTATTTATATTATATTACATTATTTTACCCAACAGTTACATTTTATAGATGAACATTTCTACAGTTCTGTGTGTCATCATAAATGGAAAAGTCACCTTCTGAATAAAAAGACTAGAAAAACTGTAACCTGAATTTGCCATTTCTGATGCCCTTTGCGGTTTCGTTTGCTTTTCAATGGTGTCTGCAGACAACAGAATATTTGTTTCTAGCAGTTACTGTAGTTACCTTCAGTATATAGCAGAAGAAGTTTACTCTCTGTTCGTCATGTTTTGTAGATTTTTCGGAATAGGACACTAGTAGTTCCTAAGCTTGTAAATATATTTTATTAGAGGTACAACTTTCTCTTTTAGGTAGCTTTGCTGTGTTTCAACCTTCAGAATGTAATAAACCAGTAAGTTGGGGTTGGGAATATATGTGATGTTAAATGTCACAGAAGTTGATAGAGTTTTTCTCATCCGTACCTTGTAGTTAAGTTTGGGGTTTTTTTCCTCTTAAACATATATCTACTGATGTACACAAAAAAACTATAATTCTACATTTGATAAAGGATCATTTCAAAACCATAGCTGCTTTTTAAAACCATAGTAATGGAAAACGCAGTTGGTCCTAATAATTCTGAAGTTGTTCTTCCTTGCAGCTGAGGCTCCTTTTTTGCTCCTTAACCTTATTCACCACTACCCTCACACCATTTGTGTAATTTTTAAAAATTTTTTTCTTTCTTTTTTTAATGTACACCTGTAACTTTTGGTAAAAAGGCCAACAAAAGGTAATGAATAAGATGCAAATAGACTGATATTTTTGTTCTTACTGCTTTGGATGAACTCCATACCTTGCCAAAGTTAGCGACAATAGTCATGCTGATTGAACAGGTAAGGTTTCAATCCTTGTCGTATGCAAAGATTCCAAAGTGCTTTTGCAATTCTCATCAGAATCTAGAGTAAATAAAGTGATAGGAAAAGTAACAACACAGCATACCAAACTGTCCACTGGCTGAAAAGAGCCAACAGAAGCATAAGTGAGAAACAGTACAAGAATACTTTGTTTCAGTGAACTTTATTCATTTGCAACAGAGGGGATATTGCCTTCAGGACCTAGGTGTGTCTCGTGTGCCTCAATAGTGTGTTTCTAGGAGAAACACACTATTGAGGAAAAAAATATATTATTTCACTGATCCAAATGTCTGGGCCCATAGAATCTGATCTGGCTCCTACTGGAACCAGTGGAATGGTCTTCATAAAGCCCCTGTGCACACAGATCACCCACGAGCACAGATGTCACTGTATTTTGTGTTTCATAGCTGTAGTGGGTTCTCCTACAGATAGCATTCTTTTAATTTAACTTTGGAATTGACTCCACTAAACAAGAACCACTTTCCTAAAGAGGAAAAAGTTGCACAACTGTAAGTTTTCTTAAAGGGAAAATTTTAAAATAGTAAATATTGTTCCATATCTTGAAGAAAATACTCAGAAATTAAGGCCTTAAGGTCACTCCTTTGATATATATGAACTCATCTGTCCTTTATAGAGTGGTGGCCATCTTATTTTTCTTTACTGTTGTAGCTGAGCACATCACATTTATCATAATATTTACCTTCACAACAGTGTGACATGGGAATTACTATTTCTGTGTAACAGATTAAGAATCTGATGTACTGAGGAATAGAAATTAACATTTTCAAAGCCAAGGATAACATCTTAACTAAGGCTAGCTTGCTCTGTTTTAATTGATATAAAGACCAGGGAATAAATCACTATGCTTTATACATCACTCAGGATCACAGGTAATGTGTGTGTTATGCAGTACACATTACTAAGAAATCTTAAGAATTAGGTACTTTAACAAGCTGCCCCTAAAACAAAAAAAAAAATCTAAAGGAAAAATGAAACTTTTAGAAGTTTGTTAAAAATCATCTAGTGAGATGTACAATAGTGATACCAGCTGTTTGTCCATATGCAGTTACTAAATTGGAGTGAGGGTTATTAAAAAGAAGAGTTTGCAACATTCTTTTTTGGTGGTTTTAGGGTCTTTTATTTCTAGAATATAAATTAACTAGGTAGTGACAGACCAACAGAAAGTGCTCTAGATTGATATTTTACTCCCAACTTTAAAAATTACCCTTTATAAAAATTATTATTTCAAACTGTTGCAAACAGTCTGTAACAGAGGTGTCAGATTGACTAGAGTTCAGTCAGAAAGGAGAAAACCGAATGAAAAATCCCCCAAATACCTTTTTATGTTTGCTTGGCACTGCTGGTGCATGAGCCAGTTAGTTAAAAAAACCCCCAAAACTCACCTGAAGTAAAACATTCTAGAATTAGTGATTTTTTTTCAGAGCTAGTTCTTATTATTCCACTTACAGTTTCAAAAACACTAAATAAAATTGCCAAAACAGCAAACAAAATTATTTAAGAGGCTTCTCTGGTTTTTGTATTAGACTATACTTTCCAGTCATATCATTTTTTTTAGAATTAAGCCTTTAACTCTTGCATTTTATCATACGAAAATACATGAATCATAGTTTCAAATATTTATATTTAAAAGGAGGCATGTACTCTGTAGGGAGGTGAGTTGTAACAAGATACAGGAGTCCTCAGTCACAGGCAGTTAAACATCTATATTTGATTATTATTCTTGGGAGCGTAATACTGCTATCATTCAACCATTAATTTTATTTCCCAGTGTTTATGATGGTATCCTATCTGGAGATCAGTGTTTGTACAGACTCTACGTATTCATTTTGCTTGTAAAAATGTTCCCCTTTATATGTTAGTTTCATTTGAAGTATGGAAGTCTTTAATCTGTGGGTATTTTTCAGGATCTGTGGAGAGATGAAAATTTAACAGCTGAAGTAGCATGAAAAGAGGGAATGTTTATAGATGGAGAATGTTACATTTGCAGCACTGTTTCCCTTACCTCTGTCCTCTGCAGCTCAAGTTTTGTGCACACTGAGGCTGGAGTGGCTGAGTACAGGCAGGAGGACTTAGCCTCTTCTGTCTCAAGCTGGCCAAAAGTTTCTGCTGCTGGGATTTTTATGGAGACAAGTTTTGCTGCAAGGTGTGCCTTAGGTTTCTTGAGAATGCTAATAAGAAACTGGAAATACTCCTCAATAGGATGTTGGGCTATTCTGAAATACTTTGGAGAGATGTTTGTTACTGTGACAGTGATCCAGACTCAGCTATAAGATGCAAACCTGTTACTGAGAAGGGAAGGAATGAAGATAGGCTGCTTCATCTTCCGCTATTCTGTCCTCTGTCTCGGGATTTTACTTTCTTGGCTGTTGAAACTCTCCTTCTTGCTTACTGTTTCAAGTTGTTTACTGCCTTTCCTTTTCTCAGTTTCTAAGAAAACCTGTGCTCTCTTAAATACACAGTCTAGAGGGAGGCAAGAAAAGCAGGATTTACTTCAGACTGAACTGGATCTAAAAATATGGAGGTGGAGGGGAGGAGCATGGGTGTGAGAGTGGTAAGAAAGGATTTGGAAAGTAAGAAAAAGATGCTTAAGAACAGGCTTTGAAAAGAGAGGAAAGAAGTTGTGAGCAATCAAGACAGGATCTCTCCATGATGTTTTGCTCTGACATGGTTCTTAGAAATGTTCAGTAAGTCAGTCCATACTTCAGCCTTTCTAGGTACTGATGGATGTAATTCTTACCTTTGGTTCACTTTGCATCCATGCAAAAAACAGATACTCTTTTATCTGCTTTGTGAACATTCATAATTACTAAGAACATGTTTTCAAGCCTCACAGTGCGTTATTATTCATAATAAATGCACGAGCCATGAGAGAGAAAGCAAAATGGCTAAGTGGCTGTTGTACCCTTTTCCAAAATCTCTTTCCACTCAATAGGAAAGTTTTTCCGCTGTTGTCTAGGAATGAATCCTAGCACATTAACACAAATAATTATGGAATATACTTTCACAAATATGTAAGAGCAATTCCTGAAATGCATGTGGTTATGAGACATGATTAACTTTTAGGGATTCCTGTACCTGGGTTAGCCTAATGCAGCCACCTTTGTCCTGAATTAATTAGAGAAAAAAGATTAACAACGAAACAGTGGAAAAGGATGAAGATGGTAGATGAAAGGAATGAAAAAACATATGTCCTCTAAGAATGTGGGAACATAACGATTAATAGACTAAGGAAGAGAGAGAATTAGTATGGAAGAGGGAATTATTGTGTAATGAAAAGAAAATTATAAATGGTGAAAAAACTGAGAGTTTGAGAGACTTTATATGTTCATATGAAAGCAAGAGCTGCATATCAAGGCACAGTAGGCCCTTTCAAATAATACAATAATACCTGTAGATGTCATTATAAATGTTCTTCAGAATTATATCTGTAAATTCTTGACATTTGTACTTGAGAATTTTATATGTCTAGCTGTCCCCTGAATCTTCAGGACTTAAACTGTACTTCAGATATTCTGCTGAGAGCCCTATTTTGTTGCTGGCCTTTGACCCTGAAATTAGTCAATGAGTAAAGGACCACTCCAAGACCAGGACCAAAGTAATATGCTAATGTTTTTTGAAGCATTTGGCAGCTTTGTTGACCAAACATAATCATGATGTCCCAAATATTTGGGATGCACAATGGACTGAAATGCTTGAAAAATATATGTTTATGGACAATGTTCAGTAATAATGTTGTAATTCCACTTATTGCCTGCATCTCTACAGACAGTGATCATTGCACATTGAAGACTTCCTTTGACAACCCTTCCTTACGAGTGTATCTGGAGGGGGGTAGACTCATTTTATCCTCATCCCAAGGGAGGAAGAAGCTGTCCAGCCTCTGTGAGCTGTGTTCTCCATCATGTCACTGCCACCTTTACATTGCACTTCTGCAAAGACATTCATAGTTCTTTTCCTCTCCAGTGCCATCCTCTGCTCCTGCCAGCTCTGTAATGCAAACATATCTTCTTTTGAGGTGAGGAACTGTAGGAAGGCTATAGATGAAAAGGATATACATATAACTGTATTTTCTTATTTAAAATAATTTTAAGTCATTAGTCAAGGTAGGAACAAACTTCAGGTATTTATTTTCTCCCCTTGTATGTAGCATTAACTCAGACTTCTTAGTTTATCTATCTCAGCAAAATATAGTAATGTCATTTTTTCCCAACATTTTATGGTCAGGTAGGATAGCTATGTGTAGACTTCTGAAAAGCACTCTTTCTTATTAGTGAGAAAAATTACTCAGAAACCAAAGGGATTGTTGTTCATATGTATATATTGAAGACCATGGTGATTCTACCTTTCATTGTGGATTGTGCTGATTATATTATAGTAAACATGTATGGATGAACGTATACACCAATAAAAATAGTAATGATGTCATAAGCATTCAGCTTGCTCTAGTCTACTGAAAATATTTGACCATGATTTTAGCTTTCACAGTAGCTTTGTGTCAGTAAGACTAATGGTTCTTAGTGACATCAGAGTGCATATAGATCAAAATCCTTTGCCAGGTCAGGTCAGTAGCTTCTGAGAATTGACAGCTGTTGCAAACACTGGTTCTAGAAGAGAAAGAAGATAGGACCTTTCATAAGAGGAAATTCTGAAATACCTACCTCCCATTTTAGATGGCTGCAGGCTTTGAATAAAAATGTTTTCATTATTCTATTGATAAGTTTCAATAGATGTACCTAAAAAGAAATTGTCTGTATCAGTTAGTTCATCTGGCTTAAGGAGTGCTCTCTTGCTTGGAAGGTATTCCTGACTAGCCCACAGTCCTCAGCAAGTGTAAAGCAGCCAACATTTAGCTGAATTTGATGGTTATTTATTGCCTTCACTTCCTTCTCCTACTCAGAGTGGTAGGGAAGCCACTGAGAAGTTTAGAACTGCGATAATGTAATGGGTTCTGTTACTGTGCTGACAACAAAACTCATCATTCCTTGTTTCTCCTTTTCTACACTTCATATTACATCAGTAGGAAAGATAATTCAATATTTGCCAGAAATGGAATCTTGGACAAGAGCTATCTGGTCACTAGCATTGCAGTAGCAGAGTGGTGAAAGGGAGAAAAAATGGTTCTGTGCCAGCACCTTTGATTAATTAGTTTGACCACCATCTGTGATACATATTTTACACATGCAGACTACTTATACAGATAGGTACATACATATCAGAAGCAAATAAATACGTGTTTTCAACTAGATTTAGGCAAATTCTATCACTTTTTTGTGAACTTCTTTCATATGTTCCAGTTGTGCATATCTCCATTACATTTTTGCAGTACTGTTCGCATTCAACAACTTTGAAGCTAGTCCAGACTCTTTCATGAACAGAGAATCTTAACTGAATATAGTGTGTTCAAGAGCTGTGCCAAAATGTAGCATAGAACTTAAAATATTGAACTACAGCAGAACAAAGATCATGTTCTATGAGCTTTCAGTACAAGTCACTTTCATGGCCTTTATATACAGCATTTATTGGTAGATTAAATTTGAAGAAAAAAAATTAATCTGGATCACTGTTTTTTTCAGAACAAAGTAAACCCACACTTCTTTTAATCTCATATTTATCTGAAAATAGCAAAATATAGGAACAATTATAAATACAAATGTAATGAGTGAATGAAAATATATATATTAAAATATTATCAGCACATGCTGTTCTGGAGGATACAACAAACATTATTTGAAAATTACAAATTCAGGAATCACAGCTTACATATTCAGAGGACAAGATGACTTTTTATTAAATTACAATAGGAATTAATGTAAAAATTATTTTGTTTATTCAAATGTACTCTTAACGCTTTTGTTTCAAGAGACTCCTTCAAATTCTATGGCAAATAACATCTTTTTGATGTCGACTTAACATTTTTATTTTTAATATGTTATGTATATCTATAAAGAGAATGAAGGAGACTGTTATTTGTTTTAGCAAATAAAATAAAGCAAAACTCCACTGCCAGTTACTTCTTGTTATAGTAGGATTGAAGCCAACCCAGCATTTTTATAGTGCGAAGTAGGCCTGGAGAAATAGACTCTGCTTATTCAGTGGGTCTGCTCCATATATATGATCCATGCCATATCTAGTCTATTGATTAAAAAAAAATCTGTTTGATGTAACCCTAATTCATTAAACCTGAGGGGAAAAAAGAGTGTCTATGAGAGATTGTGGTATAGTTTTCTCAATATTTTTTTTCATCATCAACAAAGCTGTTAAATGTGTTTAATTTGTAAAAGCTCCTTATTTCTTCAGGGACATAAACAAACAGCATAGTTTCATATAATTTCAACATTCAAAAGCCGTTACATTAGGATTTAAAATAAAATCCCTAAACTTTTATGCAATCAATTACATTTGCTATCTTCATCTTTTTATTTAGGAAAAATTAACTACATATATTTCAAGTGATGAATTTATTTAAATGAAAGAAAACACATGAATGAATTTATATATTGTACAAATTCATAATTTCACTTTGCATGTGCGTCACAAGGGTTTGAGTTAGAAGTTAGAAACTTGCATGACAACATTTTATAACCCTTAATCTTGACGAATAAGTTAAAAATTGAAGCCAATAATACTGAATTGTCAGCGTTGTGCATATATGTGTGTAAAAATAAATATCTAATAGTTTTGAAAATTAATAAGCTGTTGAGTGGTTGTTTTTACAATGAACAAAATCAGACAGTAATGTTAGGTTCAATCGATGGAGTATGACCTCAGATTTCTTAAAATGAAAAAAAAAAAAAAAATAGACATTAGACACCGAAGAAATGTGATGTTTTTGTCATGGATTGTTCCATTAGAAATTAAAAATGTTCTAAATAATTTGGCTGGTATGCCAAATAATTTGTAACGCTTTGACCTAACATTATGATTGGAATGAAACAAATACAAGATAAATGCAGAGGTAAAATAGAATTTTTATTAAAAGGAACAAATAAAAATACCTCATCCTTCTCTAAGAATTTATTGTAATCATTAAGACACATAACCGTATGACTGATTAGATGTATCTTTAAAAAAATGTTTTGTAGTATTACACATTAATTAAGTTTAGTCATGATTTCTTTTGGAGTAATGGTAAAGCTATTTTTGACCTCAGCTGCACCATTTCCCTACATGAGCAAACAATATTGTAATCTCTATTTTTAGCTCTGATGAAATGCTGATTGTCCAAAAAATATCTTACCCTCGTTTTTTAATAAAGAAAAAAAAAAATCAAGATGAGCAGATCGTGTTCCACTTTTTAAAATAAAAGTGTTTTAATAAAAACATTTTCAAGAAAAGCCTAAAAGTTTACTTTCTCTGCTTTTCCTGAAAATATTTTCTCTTTTATTCCATCACCTCTCTTTCCATCTGCATCACTCTGGGTTTTTCCCTCAAGAAGACTTCTCAGCCTATAATTAGCCAGAGCATAATGATCATGTTTCTGGTACACAAACTAAGCTCACTAACAGCTACTTTAGGTATCACAACATCATGCTGCATTGTAGTATCTCATGGATGCACTTGCAAAATGTCGTTGGGTTTTTTTTTCTTTTTCTCCCAAAACTGCTGAGCACCAGTAACTTGCAAGATGCTAAGTGCCCTACTCCTGGTTGTTCATGTTGAGATTTTAATACACTCATTGCATCCTTATGTGCCCAAATAAGAATAAATCAAAAATCTTAGTGTAACATTTTGATCACAGCATCTTACTTTGTTGTTATGAAGTTCAGAAATGTATTTAGAATATTTATTGTATAGATGTATTTACAAACTGATATTATGACCATGTCTTATTGTCTCTTTCAGTTTGGAAGACTTAAAATGATGTTTTGATGTAATGTCTAAATAAAAAAAAATCGAAATTTATTTTCATAATGCATATATGCATATGTTATTTGTCAAATGTTATTGATAACAAGAAATCCACAGTGATAATTGTAATTAGAAAGCTGAAATTTACTTAGAGATTGTCTCATTTTTCTCTGATGAATGCAGAAAAGAAAATTATCCATGCCCTTTTTTAAAAAAAATTATTTCAGCTTTGGTCAGTTACATCAGTCAACTTCCTCCAGTAAGTTTCTCCAGTGAGCAAACAAGCAACATTAACAGCTTAAAATAATCTGAATTTAGGAGTCTTGCATTTTGTATAGGATGAGCTGGATATTTTGGGGGGTTACAATGTACCTATGCCATTGTGGCAGCTACAAAAATGTTTACTTTGTACTACAATGAGGAAGAAGTTTCTTAGGACCTCTAAACTGAAAACGTCAGACTCAAATGCCTCTGAATGAGAAGCATAACCAATATGAAATAATGAATTTGTACAACACGTGCAAATGCTTTTTCTCTTCAATTTGTAAGCTAAAACACTTTAGGATACTGCTTTACCAAAAGAAAAAAAAAAAAAAAAAAGTTGCACTACTCTATCTTTTTCCACAGCACAGTATTGAAGCAAAATATTTAACTTAACATTGACTCTTCTCAGTAGCTTTTTCTGGCCAATAAACATGGGACAGATTTATCAGTAACATAATATTAGTAGACTTTGACACCTTATGGTAGCTAGTAACTTGATCCAACAAATGAAAGACTGAAGACAAAAACAAATTCCTTGCAGAAGAGGATGTAATTAAATTGATACTGACAGTATAAAGTGAATTACAACCCAAGACCTTATGCTCTATCAAACTGAGGAATCAACTTTCATAGACAACAGGAGAGAATAAGAATGTTTTGGATATAATCATAATAATAATGAGAAATAGATACAACAATGGGAGAAATATGATGATATGTAACTATACTTTCAAAAAATACAAAAGGTGTTCTGTTAGTTCATCTTTACTCCTTGTCTTTATTCTGATTTTGAAGATTGCAGATAATGTGAGATGTGAATTCTCCTGTTTCTTTCCATATGTTCCTAGAGCAAAAATAGTTTCCCCTCTTCATATGGATTTCTCCAAATAAGGAATGAAGAAGTGGTAAATTAACTCCTCATTACTATAGAACAAATGCATGCTTCCAATATGCTGATTTGAGGGGAGGAGTGAGGAGACAGCTCTTTGGAAAACTCTATTTAAATCTGTCTTCTAGAAATTTGTCACTTAATTACAGATTTATTTTTTAAACAGTATTTAATTATTTGTCTTTATACATTTAAAAAGGAAAAAAAAAAAAGAAGAAAGAAAACAACAAAACCCCACAAACACCAAAAACCCAGCCCCAAACTTCTGACCTCAATAGGAATTCAGCAAGTTAATTAAAATAGATTTTCCAGTAAGTTTCATTACATTTCTAAATCGTTGATTCTGGTAAGAATGTGTACAATGAGATAGAATAATTCTGTCAAAAATCTGCCACTAAAGGACAATATGATCCAAACAGCAGAGGCGACCAGGTATGAAACCAAATTAGAATGTCAGGTCACAACTGAGCTACAGAACTGTAAAGGGATCCACAACAGAAAACAGAATATTTTTATTGGCATGTGCTGTTATGCAGCCCCGTGGATCTCAAGAAATTATCTTTCGTCAGGGCAGATTCTACTTTATGTTTTGATGATTTCTTCAGCACCACTTGTACTTTAATGTACAGTGAATATAACATCTGTTACAAGGTGTAATTTGCATTTATTATCTCAACATCTTTAGCTCTTCTTCTTGATGCTGCTACCTTTCTTGGTGTCTTCATCTTGTTTATTTTGAAATCCTTGAATATTTTATTGTGACCAAATCTATACTTTTCAAGTTTTCATGCTAAATTTTCGAAGGTATATATTTTAATTTCCCACATGTAAGATTTGCTTATTCCTATATCTACTCTCACATAATAATCTCTGATTTACCTACTTCCTTGAAATGTATGGAAGTTGCTCTGAGCTTACTTATGGCTTTTCTCCATATTTATTTTGTTCTCAGTTCATGGGTTTGAGTATTAAGTGTTCACCAGTTATTAATTGCTGCTAAGGAGAGTTGAATTTCAAACTTGTATACTGTACTATCTCATTATTTGATTCCAGCTTCTATCAAATACAGACAATTTTTGTGGTAGCTTTTTTAGGTGTCTCTTCAATCACATGATAGTTCAACTTTCTCTTTTAAAATGTTTTCATGTTCCTGGATGCAGAATAAAAATTGAAGCCTTATATGCTGTAAAAGTGAATGTAAATAAGAAAATTATATTACTCAATATTACTTTGCACTAGTGTTTTGGTTTGGTTTGTCAGGGCTGTATTTTGATTCTGGATTTTGATTTTTTTTTTTTTTTTAACAATTTGCATTTTCAGGATGATTTCAGGTTTTGCCTGATGTTTCAGTTTTGTGAGTTTTTATCTTTTATTTGCTACTGATGTCTCTTTTTTTTTTTTATAAATTATGATTTAATTTATAGATAGATATGCATTTGGCAATAGTTCAAAACTTACAAACATGGAAAATGAAAAATTAGGAAAAGACTGCTGCTTATACTGCAGACTGCCATTAAGGACTGAGTTTCCCAGATGTGCTGGATGCCCTTCTTCAATATTCTGCTCTTATACATACCTAGAAATGGATAGAGAATAAAAAAATAGCTCAAGCATTATATGCCATTAGATACTGGATGCTACACATAAATCCTTGCAATACTAACCTCTACTGCAAAATTAGTTCTATCAATATAGGTATCCTGACTGGCAATTGGATACTGTTTCTGTGCAAAGATATCCAATGAAAAATGAATGGCAAATAGCAAGATTCATATATCCAGCTAGGAAAAGCTGAGAAAGTTAAGGCATAACTTAGATGCCCAAATACTGATATGATATGAAAATGTGTGCAGTTCTCTAAGTTGCTGTTCTCTGACTCCAGGAATGTTTAGAAATCGTCTCATTTTTGTATGGATGAAATTTAACACACAGCTTACACATCAATATTAAAAATACCTGAGCATCAGTAAGCTCAAATAGAGAGAAAATTTGCTTTTCATTTTATGCATGTAACTACTTCTATTTTTTTTTTTTTTTTTTATTTTTGGAGGGGCAGGTACTATTAACTGACATTAATCAGAAAACAATTGCAACCTTTGACAAAAGAAAATCTAGCAAATGCTTTGCTATACCCTGAGAATATGGAGTTTATTTATTCATAGTTAGAAACACAGAATGTAAAGGCCACATAAAAGTGAAATGAGGTGAAAGAATCTATATGGATGACAGAAGTAAAATGCTTTCAAAGCATATATATGTCTGCATTTTAAAAAATTTAATAGAAATCAGACTCTTGCTTTTTTGTATACTTTTTCTCATGTTCAAGCAGTAGCTCAACTAGAAACTAAACATGTGATTGCACGTCTGGTCTGTTTTCATAGATGCTTGACACTGTTTGATTGTGAGTTAATGAATTTTCTTTACTTGATTTGAAATAAAAGTTTAGATGTGAAAGTACGAATCTATATTTACCTTACCCAGTACTGTAGGATTGTTATTAAAGTACTTGGTAAAAAATTATGGCAAACCAGATTCTAGTCCATATTTAATATTTATGTTGTGGGATAGTACTTAAAAGGTATGTTTTGTCTTCTCTGGATATTTTTTCCACAGAAACTGAAAGTAAGAGTTCCTGAGTCATCTCTACTTGGGGATGAATACATGGACAAATGAAATAAATTAACCCTTAAAGCTTCAGAGCATGTGGGCCTGCAAAGCCTCAGTACACCAGGGCTTAACCTCTCCAGGCAACAGCTAGGCTGGTCTTTTAGAGGGCTTTTAATGACGACCACTTTCTCACAGTGTTAGCATAGTCAGTGTCCCGTTGAGTATAAGTATCTGTGTCATAGACTATGTTATTGTTAACTTTGGGGGTGTTACATTTAAGTGTGGTAAAAAAGACAGTATGGGGCCTCTCAGGGCCAAGCTTCACAGAAAGTAATGTGGACATCAACATGATATCCTGTCTTTACAGCTTAGAACAAAGCATAATTAAATAGAGTTCTTGCAAGCACCATCAGAGATAAAGGTGAAATCCAAAAATGCATCTTTATTTTGCTGCCAGATGTGCTCTTGTAGGTGAAGTTCTGAAACCTGAAAATACTGAAATTCAGAGCAAATCTTAAGTTGCCCATCTTTTTTACAGCCATTTGAGATTCAGTGTCTCCACAGCTACATGAAGAACATAGAACACTTACATGGATGGATGCCATTACACTTAACAGGAAAAATTGCAAGCATGAATTCTGTCATTCAATGTGGTTGCGAGGTCCGGCCTTTTGCTAATGCTAAGTTCCTATACCACTCGTGAGTAGAGAGAGACAAGACAGAGTGAGAGATTTGTGTTCTTTAGTCTAATAAGAATCTAATCCTTAGATTTCAAGGGCGGGGGGGGGGGGGGGGGCGGTGCTGGGGGGCGCGGGGAAGGGGGGAGTAGGAAGGAAAAAGAAAAGAACTGTCACATAACTGAATGGTGCTGGTATGAGATACCTCCATTTCTGTTGTCAGTGTCTCCTCAGTGTACAAGATAGTTTAACTGATTCATTGGACTGTATACTTGAATATTCAATGAATATTGTATTTCCCATTTTTTATCCTACTGCACAAATTGGGAAGTACTGTAGTCTGTGGATTTTACAGAATGGTTCCTTTTGTTTGTTTGTTTGGGGTTTTTTTGTAAATTCCAATATTTTTTGACTTGATGTTTTTTCACCCTGTGCATAATTAAACTTAAGGGTTTTTTCTAAAACGTGTAGGATTTTCCTCTACCTTTTAACATTATGAAGCTTATTTACTGTAAACATGTTGGATTTCTTGTCGCGGTTTTTTGTTTTGTTTTGTTTTTTTTATATGGCCTATCTGCCCATATTCATACCACAAACTAGACAAAAACAGCAAAGCGAAAACACTATTAAATGTTTCCTGAACCAAAAAATAACCAGTGAGTTACATGAATTCAAACTGATTTCCTCAGCAGTCATTAACTTCAAAATAATTCCAGTGTTTAGTTATTGTCAGGTGTCTGGCCATTATAAGTCAAGACCTTTTCTGGCCATAGGTGAAGTCGGATACAACACTGTTACTAGTATTCTCCATAATAAATACATATATGTAAACTGTAGGTATCTACACTTGACATAGCCATCTAGGCGTCGTTTTTACACTGTAGTGAACAATTTCTTCTAGAGTGAACATTTTACATACTGAAGTCCATAATAAATTCCTAAAAGTGCCTTTTCCTTTCCTTCAAGTGTAAAAGAAGTCTACACTGACTAGCTCATGTTTAGGTAATATCGATACCTAAAACTACCTGAGTTGTATTTACCAGTACTGGCAAGATGTTTCATTCTGTTTTCTACTCGAAATAGCATGCATTCATGTATCTATGATCAGCCACCAAAGCCTTATCCCAAAAAAGTAGCTTTTGGCACTGCAAACCACAAGTACCTTTAATCACATTTTGTTCCTTCAAAGGTTAACACCATATGCAGGCACTCATAATACCTGATGTATCAAGGATCTTCAAATCCTCCACATACCTGTGTTGTACAACAACACCCTTTTATGCTTTGGCATATGCATACTATAGTTGATCTGAACTCTGTCTAAACATGATACAACTTCCAATTTTCTAAGTGTCTACATTCCCGTTTCACTCAACCTTTCTTCAGATTTTCTGTCTCCAGAATTTGGAACGACAGGATTACTATTTTGAAACAACAGGACTTTTACTGATATGTTAGTGTGTTTGTTGTCTGCATATAGAAGAATTTTGAAGAGCTTCAAATTCAAGTGAGAAAATGCTATAGCTTTAAAAGTTTAAAGAAGAATATTGAATTACGTCAAAGTATACCTCCAGTTTCAGTCTGGGACGACACAGACAGAATGTTTCTGTAGAAAGAAGATAAAGAGGCTCAAGGTATGTTACTAGAAAGGCACAGAGGCAGAAATAATGACCTTCTGGTGTCTTACCATTGCTCATTTTATGATCAGTTGTGGAGAACTTTAATGTGAGCACAGAGCTCCACTTAAAGCAAGGAAATGTGTAGCTTTGTAACTTGAATGATTGTGAAGATGCGATATGACATAACTTGGAAGAAATTCTCCTGAAAAAAATGGCAGGGGCTCAGAACCTCTCTTGCTTAAAAATAAGACATTTTCTTTATGATTATAATAGACAGCATTGTGAAAAATTCATCATGTTAATAATCTGCAATCATAACATCAGCTGAGGGTGGCTGTGGTACCAACAAGCTTGTCCTTTCAGCCCTACTTCTACTTCTACTTCCTTTTATTTATTTCTTTCAGCTATGTTGTTCAGGCTAGAGAATGCAAAATGTATTTTAGGATTATTTTGAAATTCAGGATAACAATAGTGTCTTAATGGAAAGAAGAGCAATATTTATATAGAACAACAGTATTTATATTAAGAGTATATGGCTATATCCTTAGCAAACAAATTATGAGAAAAACGTGATTAAATACACTCAAGCTCCTTGAATAATGCAACAGCTTCCTCTCAGCATAGCAGTTCCTCTATCATTACTCCTACTTTAGCCAGTTTCTGGACAGTGATAAAATACACTTTCCTAACTCAGTAAGAGATACATGAGTTCTGAAATCATTTGATAAATCAAGGTTCCTTTGTAACTTCATTGTAACTTGAAAACCCTTCCTGTTACTTTTGTTCCCAAGATTCATAAAAGGTGTCTTGAATAGTTAGCCTTTCCTTCACTGGATCTTGAAGCAGAACATCATTTTAACATTGCAGATGCAACTAGAATTATGAGCTAGTTCTCTTTGTAGGCAGTGGTGCATGGTCACTCAAATGGATAACTCCTGTCTGCTAAGGATAACCAGCATGCATCGCCCTTGCATGTTCCTAGTTTTCTACAATAAGAAACCTGGGCAACTCTTACAGGACACCTACAGATTTAGACTGCTATGGTTGGATTGCCTAAATCCATCCTCCTGTTAGTTATCCTTCCCAACACCCTTTCCACAGAGAAATATTTTTATTAGATGGAAGGCAAAAAAATTTCATATGTCTTCATGTTGTATTTTTGGAGAATGACAACAATTTTTTTTTTTTTTTTCCAAAGTATTTACCATTGATATGACTGTGCCACTGGAGACTAATTTGACCTTGCAAAGAACATCAAGCCAAGGTTTGGCCACTGGATAATCGCTCCAGTGATTGTATAATGAATCTGAAGCACAGCGACAGAAGTGGATGGACGTCTTGACAGTGTTGCCTTAAGTCAGACATACCAATGAGATAGGAGACATGCAGGAAAGAAAAAAATGAAGAGTGGAAGGCAAAGAGACAGAGAGGAAGAGTTCTAGAAGCGTTCTAACATGGTTATAAAATGAATGGGCAAGACATGGATAATTCTCAGAATGTGCTTAAGAGAGTATGCAGTTAGAAGAGGGAAACCTTGGTAATATAAACATCTGTGGTTCTGTTTCTGCATAATCATGGACTACAAAATATGCAAGAAATATTTTCAAAAGGAAGAACTAGCAAATGAGCTGCAAACCAACAAACCAGTGGCAACAGACTTCATTCTGTCTTCAATCAAGCCTCTGAAACTAGAGGAGATGCAGTATAACAGTGCTTATAAGAGCCCCCAGTTATAATATAGGCTAAACCCCTGAGATTTTATCCTATATCTGATGATTAGACATAACTGACTAGTTTAATGTAATAGTATATACCTACTTTTATGGATGAACTGAATTTAAATGGAAGTGAAGAGAAAGGACATTTTATTTCCTCAGTAAGTAAAAAATATTAGAGTTGAATACAGACAGTGGATGCAATGTACCATATGACAGGCCAAATTTGCCATGCCACCTGATTAGTCAACCTGATTATAGTCTTCAGGCAGCTTGCACATGTGAGTTAAAATAGCATCCCTAATGTCTTTGTAGTAACAAACCATGTCAGGAAGAAATTCAGTTGGTTGTTTATATGCAAACTACAATTTTGTAGGCCATAATTCATAACATCCTAAATTTAGGAAGCTGATCCACCTTCCCTAAGGATCGGAAGCATCATGATGTACTCACCATGCCCCAATCAAATGAAAGGCAACAATAATCCTACAGTTCAGATTAGTCAATTAGATATGCCATCTTGCTAGAGGGCACCTTTCACCACAATCTGCATTGCTCAGAAAGCAGTTCAATTAGACAGATAACACAATCCAAACAGAAAATTTCCCAGCTGTCCAGTTTAAAGATCAAATTTAAAATTGGTGTGCATCTTATTTTAAAGTTGATTATAACATGGATTTCTGCCAAGAGAAATAAAAGGCTGTTTTAAAGAAATATTTCAGCGATACATATTATAAAAGACATCATGGCAGAAACCATGAAATTGAAGGCAAGGGAATTTAGAATGAATTAGTTTAGACAGAAGTTTTATGAGAAGGAATGGAGAAAAAAAAAATTTCTTTTTCCTTCTGTTTAGGTTAGGGTATTGCTACTTCCATCTGGTTACATCATTTTTAGCCTTTGGTCTTATGAAATGGTATAAATGACACTAGCTGAAGCTGAAAGGTCTCAAAGAGAGTCAGTAACTTCACAGCATGCTAAGCTGGGAGAAAAGCACATTTCAGAACTTTTGTGTGTTTTGTGATACACAAAACAACTATACTTATGAAGCTTTCATTTTACTGTAACTTGGAAAAAATATACTGTTGTTTGAATCTATTATCACCCTGTCGGTCTCTCACTTGTAATACTTTGCAAACAGCCTAAGTGAATGTATTTAGAAAACCTTTAGAATGACGAGTCTTATGACTGTAAGGGTGGAGAGGGATAATGACAATTTTTGGAAAATTTTACTATGTAATGTTTGATGCCTTTCTGTATGTTTAACATGCTTTATTATTCCAATAATTTTTCTTCTTCATTTTTTTTCCTAATAAGCCTTGTTTATAAAAATACCGATATAAGTAAGCAAGCATGATACACAGTAATAAATTATTATCAGGCCAACTGTGCACACAGTCTCATAAAAGCTGGAGGCATCCTTAAAAAAAACACTTATTTCTTCACAAATATCCAAAACGCTTGTCCCAAGATGAGGGACAAGACATTACTTTGTTGTCACCTTTACTGATCATTAGTAAAACATTTTCAGATGATCCCCTAAGGAAACAAGACTCCTGTGGCAACAATTGCTGTGTGGGTATTGTATGTATATGCTACTAACTTAATTTCAGTCACTTCCTGCTTGATCAGTCACTTCGGACAGGGACAGGGAGCTGGAAATATGAAAAAAATGTGTAAGCTCTTATAGTTTTCATAAAAATAGGTACTTGGGAAGAGAAAACTATATTAATAAACATTAAAAAAACCCTTCAGCATGAACTCAGCCCATCATAAAGACCAGGGACTGTAGAGGAGAAAGAATTTTAAAAACAAATCCAACCAAATAAACAGTTTTGCTAAGGCTAATTCACTGCTAGTTACAAACTTGTCAGTATAAGAATTCAATATGCCAGACTTGGACATCTTGTTTCCACCTACAGCTTAGCAAGAGTTACCTCACCAGCACTGAGTTATTTACCCCAAACTAGTCATACTGGCTATGACTGTAGTGCTGAATGATACAGGGCTAAGGACAAACCCGCGGACCTGAAAGTGAGTAGCGTTGAATAGCCGTGACTAATAGCGCTGTTCACTTTCCAGGAAACTTAGGTACTTTTTGAGAAGGTCCGTTTCTATAAACATGAAATATAGGTGTCAGATTTCTAATAAATACAGAGACAGTTCAGCTTCAGATTTTAATTGATTCTGGTGCTCACTGAACAACCTAAATGTCAATAATTGCATCCACATCTTATACAGTGGATTTGGCTAGGAGAAAAGAAGTTGGAACAATCTGAGGCACTTCCAGACAGTAAAGAATTAAATATTTCAAGTAAGTATGTATACAGTATTTGAACTCATTCCCTGATGATTTTTTATTTCACAGTAGGGTATCCATGGTCAATGGGGCTAACAGACACCTCCCAAGGATGAGATGAATTATCCTAGAAAACACTTACCTCTGCTGTTGATCATAGTTGCAATGTATGCAATAAGCTTAGACTAGACAATCAGCTTTTAAACAGTTTAAATTAGGTATGATTAATCCCATCCTGCAAGGTACTGAACTGCTCTCAGGGTACCTGATTTCCTTATACAGTCAATGAGGAAGGCTAAGGTTTTTTTGAAGATCCAATAAGGAAATCCAATTAGCTTAATTTTGCTTGTGAAACTGACTCAGGCAGAATCACCCTCTTGTGAAAAAAATTTTTAGTATTGACTATCCAGGAAATTAAGCACTTGCTTTAGAAAGATTGCTTCAACAAATTTAAGGCATTTGGGTGTCCAATAAGGATGAACAGAATCCTTTTTTCAGATTTCCTAAGTGGTGGTGATCAGTGAAGAACCTTAGCATCATTAGAGGTATTAAATTTTAATATTTAGTATTAAAATTAATGTTTATATTGTCCTTTTTATAATCTTTACCACAATGGCAGAAGATTACAAAAAAAAAACCTACAAAAAGCATGCAGGGGGAGGCACAGCATTCTAAAATGTCATATTTTACACCTATACTGTTAATATAATTTGTATTATTAAGAACTTGTCTAAATTGAGGAACATAGGAACATTTCCCAGCTAGTGGATCCAGATGTATGATCCATCTGATTTCTCATTGGATGGCAGCAATTACAGCCCTTTGTTTGGATGAGTAAAGAACAAAGTGGTGTAGTCAGTATGACCTGTTACTTGGCACATTATCTTCATAATCTATGCTGTGAAGATTTAAACAAAAGCTTAGGAATGGCAGTTTAGGTCATGTCTGTACATACACGTACACATACATATAAAGATACTTAATAAAACATTATAGAAGTTTTAAAAACAGTTTATTAACTAGAAGATCATTTAAGCTAGAAGCAACATGCAAATAAATAATACAGTAGGAATCAAACAACCTCCCTGAAAGTACAAAGAAGTCTACTTGATGTATTTCCTCTGAACAGAAGATATGTCAGGCTGAGAATAGTAGTAGGTAACAAAAAAAAAAAAAAAAAAAAAAGGAATACATTTGTACCAGGGGGAAATAAAGTAGTATTTTCCTGTCCTTAGGGAATCTTGGAACTGATCTCTAGAGGCAATACTCTGGGATGGGCTGTAGCCAAACTGTTTCCTCAGACTCTGTGGCTAATATACCCCTTAGGAAACCCTTGTGACCAACAATGAGCAGACTTTAAGGAGTTATTTAAAGGCATATTCTAAATTTGCCTTTCATGTTTCTGGATTATTTGTTTCTTTGTTTTTTAATGGCCTTTGTAACTTTCCTTTTTTTTTTAATTTTTTTTTCCATTTTGTTCACTGAGCAGTTTATCTTCCTTTGCTAGGACAATCCTGTTTCCTCCTTTAGGCTTTTCTGCAAACTTAAGCAGAATTGCAGATAACAAACAGGTCCCATTAAAGCAATGGCACTCCCATTAAAGCAATGGCACTCCCATTAAAGCGATGCTCTTTTATTTGGTTATCCTCTGGCTACCAATCATCTACAGCAAACCCTGAGGCTACATCTATATGAATAAATAAAAAGGATACGGGCTGATCCACAGGCCCTGATGGCAGCAGCAAACACACCCTTAAAAGCTAAAATAATTTCTCATTCTCACACACAGTGGCCTCTTGCTTACTGCCTTGCAGACAACAGCCTCTGTCCAGTGGTATTTCCTAGATAGCACCTAAACATTTTCTGACAGAACCTTAGTTAGAAAGGACCAAAAGCATAGAAGCTTATGTGCTAGCAAATCACACTGACAGGGGATTGCTTGCTAGTAGTTCTTGAGCATATATGCCCTCACCCTGTTTATTAATACTGCAGACATAGCAGCAGGGTTCAGGCATGATTGAGGAAATAACATTTTAACAATTCTGGTTCCTTAATGTTCTTAAGGTATAAGAGCATTTTTATCCGTTGTGTAAGAGAAGTTCTCCATATTAGGAGTTGACAAGTAGAGCTAAAAGAAAAATATCAATACCGTTCACTTCCCCCCAGTACATTTAAGGGTTCCTTCCAAGCCTGTTTTTTTCTCCCTCTCCTTCTTCCACAGGCATTCTAGAAAAAAATAGAGGGTAACAGAAACCTTTAATATAGATTCACCATTTCCAATATAAAACTAAGACCAACCTTCTTCAAAAAACGAAGTGTAATTTATATGGCATACAACATATCACTCACCTTAGCTATTGTATGTCACAAAATACCTAGAATATTTTAAAGTATTGACAAGTAGCTACATTCATCAAATTCTATTCCTGAGGAAAAAGATAATGAAATACACAGAAAACAGACATGTCTGGTAGTGGATCTATATTTTCAACAGAATTTTTTCAGTAGTGCAATTTTTGTCCGGAAACCAAGAATTGAGAGGTTTAGCTCATCATGGATTTCTAAAGAGTCTGATTCAGAGGAGCTGCCACTGTCAGTTCTGCTTGAAGGCTGAGATTCTAACTCACAAAATGATTTCATCTTTCTCAACATTTATATAAAATTTCAATAGCTTTTTCAATCTGTAATAGCTGAGATTTTTTTTTTTACACATTGGAAAAGAATAGCTAGTAAATAATTCAAACAAAATTCAGTTTTAGTTGACAAAGTTTTGTCTGTAATGTCCTATACACAACACTTTCTCTAATGAGTTCAAGCATCCTTAACAGATGCAAATGATATTAGGCTGTCAGTTCCTCAGCCAAAACTATTTACTAGTGCCACTGTGTAAATTTCAAGCAGTCTGAAGTGGAGTAGAACTGAGACATGTAGTTTTTGATTTCTGGAGAACTATTTGTTTAAGACAGACAGAAAATTTAGGGTAAGTGAAGTAAGTGGGTGCAAAGCCAGCCAAAATGAAATGACTTTTCCAAACAGACATAGCAACAGTCACTGCACATACTTTGTCAGTTCTATAATTTTACTTCCTAAAAATAGGAAAGCTAGTAGTTAAATAATAGTTTTCAGAAAGTTTCTCTTGGCAATATTTTGATAAAGATGTCACTTGAAGATGACAATGCTACTGAAACTTTTAGAGCTGCAAGAGTGGAAAATTAAAGGTTCAGCCTGGAGAAGATGTATTTATTTATCTATGAAAATATTAAGTATGTATTAATCATTGTTTCAAATTGACATCTGATGGATCATTCCACATCTGCTATGACTATCGCAGATTTCATTCTATAATCACCCAATATTGCAGGTTTTTCCACCGGGGAAAATATCAACAGAACAGATATATTGTAAAACAAAGACTGAGACAGTTTCTCATGCTGATTAGGGGACAGCTGAACATGATTAGCAAGTCTCTTAAAAATTTGAAGGCCCAGAAGAAAATAATTCAAAAGATGAATGCTTATCTCAACCTGTTGCGCTTGGAAGCCTGGGCTTGAGATTTTGTTGAAATAATTCTTATATGAAATGGATAAAACCGAAGAGCAGAGCAAGATAACACAGTCAGAACCTCAAACATGGAAACAGCCATGAGGAGACAGTAGAAAAGGAAGAGGTCAGTTGGAAGGGACTTACAATGATCATCTATTACAATTTCCTGTGAGAGTTTCTCTCATCCATCAGAGATGGATGTTTAATTTGTAGAGTTAGATTTACTTTATTGAAGATTTCTGTCTTCCCTCTGTACTACCGTAAAAACATGGAAATAGGTCTAGACCATCTGTTTAAAATTAGTGGTGTTAGAAAGTCAGATGACATGAACCACTGTTTGTTTTTTGTTTTTTGTTTTTTCTTTTATTTAATGACTGCTTTACAAGGGTTTTGGAGATTTTTTTTTATGTTTTGGTGAAGGAGATACAATAATAAAATTTCACATTTACATACACAAAAAAATCTTCCATTACATTTTTAGTTTTCAGGATTCTTTTTCCACAAGGAATTGTATTTTCCTGAGGTACAAGTTGATGTTAACTGTTCACATCAGCCCTTATAAATATATATAATCCCTCTTTACCTTACCAGTCTGTGATAGTTTTGCTCATGTATTCTAGCCTTGCCTACTAGACTATGAGGTACAATTCTATAAACTAATATATCTGTCAGTGATACTTATAAGATATATCTTACAATTACAGACTGTCAGTGCTCTACTGGTTTTATATATATATGTTTTTGAGGAGTGACGGCATCTTCCAAACACAGAGGAGCCCCAGGTAAACACAGCTTTGGAACATGCTCTTGTTACGCTATGTCCTTTCCAAACTCAGTATTTAGTATATCACACTCTCAAATGCTAGTTCATACAGCACAGTTCTGGTTACATATACAGATCTTCCTGTTCAGCTATTTTTGTATAAATCTGGGGGTTCATGTATCCATTCTTTCTTGTAAGTGATGAAGATTTCAATTTGAAACATCCATAGAAATGACTTTACAGTATCTGTAAATATTTCAAAACAACTGTTGAAAATCAGAGAAAGAAAAAAAAAACAAACAAGCCAAGTTGGAAAATAAAGGTTAATATTCACCAATCCAACATATTGTAAATAAAATTTATGCTGGTGTATTTTCACAGTTTTTTAGGCTCTGAGAACTCAAATGATGGTGAAACTGTTGCATGTCAAGACACATTATCCAATAAATCTAATTTATAAGGAATGCAGGCAAAATCTACTCTGCTGCAAAGCTCTAAAAGACGGCTGGGTGGCAAAGGTTAGGATGTGTGTCAGTCATTTCTTTCACAATCGATGGAAAGAAACAGGTGATTCTTTTGTGTAATTTATCACATATTAATAAAAACCCCTAAAGCTGGCCAGGTAAATCGCATCCCAAAAGTCCTTCTCTCCCTTGGTTACAAGGACAGTCTAGGATGACTAGCTCAGATGCAATTGTGTACAATGACTGATGTCTACAATCTGCATAAAGGAATTTTACCCTAAAAAGCACTAGGGAATGAAGCTTCATGGTGTCTGTATACCTGAAAATTTTAAGTGTAAAAAATTTGAAACCTTTATGAAAGTTTCAAATGAAACCTAAATTTGTTAATGTAGAGATCAATCTCACATGTAAAGTAACCTATTCATAGAAAGAATAGTTTGTCTTCCGGTTTTAATTTTAAAAAGCAATGTGAGCTGGTACTATTTCCAGCCATTTTGAAAATAATGCATTAAAATATATGGAGTGTAATCATGTTCCCTATGCAGCTGGGATAAAGTGGGGGGCATTAGCTTTGTTTTATTTACACAGATAACAATGCAATGCTAAATTTGGCTGAAACAATTTGTCCAACTATGTCTTTTTCTAAAATTCCTTTCTTAATTACCACTCTGTCCACATAATGAATAAGGACTGTTTGGTTAATTTTCATAAACAGCATTTTCATGCCTTAAAACTTTAGTCTTTAAAATTATTTCTACCATTTAAAAAATTATTTATATTCTTTTCATACTCTGAAGAGATCTAATTTTATACTTGTGTTAAAGCTAATTTCTTCCAGGTTTATACCTATATTATTTCTATATTATTATTTGTACTGTCTTTCAGTACAACAATAAGGTCATATTTGTTTAATTAATTTCTTAAACTTTACACTTCTTAAATATGAAAATAACACTTTTATTATCAGGAAGCTGTTTAAAATTTATTTCATGACTGGATGCTGCAATTATTAAGTAGCCACTGAAGCATTTCTAAAACAAAACCCCTTTGTTTATGGACTTTCCTCAAAAACACAGTCTCCTAGGAAAAAAAAAAAAAAAAAAGTAGAATCTAGCATTATTAGTAGTGAAAATTGCCATTTGGTGTAACTGGCAAAGTGATCTCTGTCCAAATGTCATTAAAAGCACCCTTCTAAGACTAATTCCAGAAGTGCTCAACTCCATTATAACTCCATTATACAAATTATGCGTAGATTTAATCATTCACGTGTTGCTATTTCCTTACCATTTTGAATGGTGAAAAAACCCCAATCTGTATAAACCATTTAACACTTAAATTTGTTTTCAGATACATGTGGAAATCTGAAATTAAATTAAATCTCAAAAGGTACATCTGCAGTATGAAATGCCATACCTCCCCAGTTTACTTCTGAGCTCTCATCTCCTTATCATTCACACTATGTAAGCATTAGCTCATTTATGGTCTTTTTTTCCTGGACCAAAAAAAAAAAACCACAAACAAGCAAACCCAGTTTCCTCTGCAACAAATCTAGATATAGCTTTGGGCATACTTCACTCTGCTGGCAGTTCTGATGGTTTCTAGATGTAACACTACAGAGGTCTCAGCAGAAACCTCTGCAGTCTACTTGTACATGCATGCAAATGTATACCCATAGTAGAGGTCTGATAAAATAAATCTGTACAAAACACAAGCAGTACTTGTTATTCATTATCACAACACTAAAAAAATAGAGAAGGTTAAGTTAGTTTATGTTGGAAAATATAAAAATTGGCCTTTATCCTGTAAAGGGTTGGATAACTTTTTTTCTATGCTCTCTTTTTCCTGTTTAGCTTCAGTTGCTGTATGCCTGTTTCTGTGATAGTGGAAACAGCCAGTGAAATCCCTGTGGAGGAGAGCACACTCCCACTCTCGTGTTTACATCTTGTTCCTGTGTGTTGCAGTGCCAAGCTTGCTGCTAGCATGTGCACTGTCTACACTTAGCACAACAGAGAGGTAAGACTGATGAAGTTTTTACCAAGGCATCTATAGGTTTGGGAGGGATGGATCCCACCATCCACAAATGAAAGAACCACCCCATGATGGTTCTCAGTGCACCTCACTACAGAGGCTGTGTGGATAGGACCACAATGCTTTCACGCACTGTCATTCTCTGATGCTATTCTCAGATATTCCCATATATCTCCATTTATGTTGGTGGCATGAAAAGTTTGGTCTTTCCCTAAAAATATTTAACACCACTAATAGTGCTTGAATAAAATTCAACAAAGGCAAGTGCAGGGTCCTGCATACCATGAGGAATTACACCGGGCACCAGTACAGGCTAGGGGCTAACCTGCTGGAAAGCAGCTCTGTGGAGGAGGACCTGGGGGTCGTGGTGGGCAACAAGCTGTTCATCAGCCAGCAGTGTGCCCTTGTGGTCAAGAATGCCAATATTATCCTGGGGTGCACTAGAAAAGCATCGCCGGGAGGTCAAGGGAAGTGATCCTGCCCCTATACTGAACCCTAGTGAGGCCACATCTGGAGTGCTGTGTCCATTTCTCGGCTCCTCAGTACAAGAGAGACATGGAGCTCCTGGAGTATGCCCAGCAGAGAGCTACAAATATGGTTAAGGGACTGGAGCATCTCTCTTATAAGGAAAGGCTGAGGGAGCTGGGCCTGTTCAGCCTTGAGAAGAGGCAACTGAGAGGGGACCTCATCAATGTATTTAAGTATCTGAAGGGGGGCTAGTAAGAGGATGGAGCCAGGCTCTTCTTGGTGGTGCCAAGCAATAGGACAAGAGATAAAGTGCAGAGTCTGAGGAAGAACTTCTTTACTGTGCAGGTGACTGAGCACTAGAACAGGCTGCCCAGAGATGTAGTGGAGTCTCCTTCCATGGAGATATTCAAAAGACATCTGGATATAATCCTGAGTAAAATGCTCCAGGGGATGCAGCTTTAGCAGGGAGGTTGGACTAGATGACCCGCAGTAGTCCCTTCCAACTCAGCCATTCTGTGATTATGTAAAAATCTGCATGCTTTTTTTGTGCTTAGGTACAGGCTGTAGAACAATATTAAGGTTGTTAGAGTGAAGAAAAATGTCATTCTGACAGACTCCTTTTTTTTCTATTACCACTTTGCCTTCAGAGAGGATCAGTAAGGAATTGAACCAGTAAGGAATTCCCCTAAGCCACTCCTAGTACTTATTTCTTGCTTAGTTATTTTAAATTTTGAAAAACGAACTAGTGTAGATAGCATTTACTTCCTAAGGAAAAACTCGATATTCCTGGTTTTCTGTGGATGAAGTTAACAGACTGAGCCATAGCACTCCTGATAGAAGCAAGCTGAGGGATCAGAGCAACGATATGATGTGGAATGCAATGGTAAATATAATTTAGCATGAGATACAGAGTAAGAGGTGTTAATTTTTACTTCCAATCCTTCCAACTGACACAGAGACACTAATTCTAAAAAAATTTCAGCAGATTTTTTTTTAAAGAAACAACTACTGTAAGCTATGTTACACTTTTGTAAATGAGCTATTTGAAGAATGAGAAAAAAGGCATTGAGTTGTAGACTTAATTGTAAGTTGTTTTTTTTAATTAATATCTTGAAATATGACTGCTGAACCATAAACAGATAACTTTTGAGATCACATCTCACATTTCTGGATCCAAAAAGCCCCCTTTTTTCTTGGCTAAAATGCAGGAAACTTGGGATGCTCTTTTAATGTATTGAAATGTATTGGTTACTTCTAAATCAGTAAATTGATAAAAACACCCTACTTTCTTAACTGCCACTGTTAAACATTGTTTACAAAAATGTAAGAAGATTTCAGCTGCGTACCCTTTCTTCCCTTGTTAAATACTGCTGTTGGTTATTTCACATTGTAGGTGCCAACAGTAATGCTTCAAATTTCCACTTTGACTGAAGTTAGTTTCTGAGGAAACTAAAACTCAATTTTGCTTCAAAAAATGAAAATCATGAAAAAACCACACCTTTCAGGACTATACTGGAATTTGCTAAATCAAATTTTTGTTCAAGGCTTCTGTCTGCTTCTGGAGGAGGCCACTTGAATATCATCAAGTGTATTATCAAACATGAAATTAATTTTGTGGTTTATATTGCATCTTGATAAATTAAGCTTTTTAGTCAGGAGTTAATAGTTACAGTTTTCATTGTCAATGCTGCTCCTTTGTGGTACTGAGGTAGTTGTCTAGATTCAGATTTATGATTTGATTACTCCTGGTATCTGTCCAAAGATCTACATGCAACCGGGAGGCATAACACCTGCTTCACAGAATTACTATCTTTTAACAGCACGTGATGTCTAAGGCAAAGCTAGTTGTCTTTTTAATACTAAGATTAAAAGTGCTTTCAAAATAATACCCACACCTATTGATCCAAGAGATTCAAAAGGGGTCAACTAATTTATTTAATAAGTAGTTGCAGGACAGGGATGTCTGTAAGCCAATAACACCTGTAGTAAGGTAAACCAAATGGTTTAAAGCAGGACATAAGGTTTGTCCTAAAGAAATATTCTTCCATCATAGAAACGAATGAATGATTAATCTCATTCACCCAGCTACAAAGGCATTTACAAACGCTGGGACATACAGCAATAATGTGCAAAAATAACAAACCGTGTGATACTGTACGGTTTGTAAAAGATACAAAACCTTATTGGTAAATGACTTCTTTTTTTTTTTTTTTTTCTTTTCTGTATATTCTTATTTGGGTAGAGACAGAACTATTAAACTTGACAAGCATAAAAAACACGGAGTCGCTAAATAATGGTTGGAAGAGGTTTCTGGAGGTCATAGAGTCCAATCTCCTGCAAGAGGACTATTAAGCCACTCCCAGGTCAGCTTCGATGTTCAAAACACTCCAAGGACAGTCCCTGATGTCTCTGGCAGCTCCTAGTCTTGAACAGCCCTCCTGACTTTTTTCCCTCCTAATGGCCAAGCTGAACCTATCAAGATCACACGTGCAGCATTTTTTCACTCTTTACATCATCCGGCACTACTGTCACCTTCATAGTGGCCCTTCAAGCAATTAGAAGCAATCACTTAGGCCATTCATTAGCTTCCTTTTCCCAGGACCACCAAAGCCCAGTCCCCTGCTTTTTTGAAGGGTATGTTTTAGGCATCAACCATCTCAGTCACCCATTACAGGACTTGTTTCTTTTGGAAGTGGGGAGCACCAACACTGACTGTCATCTACCAGCTCGAAGTGCCAGCTAGAGGGGAACAGTCATTTTCTTTGGTCATCCTTTTCATAAGTGTGGGACAGTGACGGCACGCTCTGGACCCACGCTGGCCATGGCCTCTGCCTGGTGCTTTCCTGCGGGTCAGACGCGTTGCTCGGTGCAGTGGGACCACGTTGGATGCTATGGACGATGCAGACCTTGGTCCTCTCCCGAAGGAGGTTTCTGACAGTGACGCCACTCCTGGGAGCTTTCTGGCCGTGACCCGACACGGGACAGCGCGTTTCTCCAGCCGCAGCACCGGGCGGGACACCTCTGGGGGACGGCAAGGGGCTCTTTGTTCCCGGAGCAGCGGCGCGGGGTCGGGCGGGCAGCGGGCGCTTCCCGGCCAGGCAGATGCGGGACTCGCTCTCGGCCTCCCCCGGCTGCCACCAGCCGATGAAGGGGGACCCGGGATCGCCGCCCGGTTCGCGCCCTCCAGAGCTCCGCACGGCCCGCCCCTTCCCAGGACAGCCACCCCTCGGCCCCGACGGGGAGACGCCGGTACCGCCCGAGCCCCTCCCGCTGCCCGCCCCGCCGGGCCCGCGACTGCCCCCACGCGGCCGCCCCCGCCGAGCCCGCAGCGTCGGGGAAGGGGCCGGTACTGCGGCTCCTCCCGGGGCCGGGAGGAGCACACAGCGGGAGGGGCGTGCCTTGGCCGGGATGCTCCGAGGAACTGCTCCTGCCACCGGCCAGGGAAAGGCTGCGAGGGCGCCGGGCTTTCCTCAGGAGAATGGGCTCAAAGGAAATCAAGGGAATCAGATGAAATCAGAGGAATTAAGCCAGGAGCGAATTTCGCCTGCAGATTGTGAGTGTCAATAATCCCAGGCTCACACTGCTGTCAGCGAAGTGGTAACCCACAGCGGTTTTATATCTGAATTGGTTGGCACTCTCCATATCACCTGCTCTGTTCATTCCGTTTATTTGTTTTAGGAAAAGTGTTCCCCATTGCTTAAGGAACAGAGTAATCCATCGTGTGCTGCCTCTTTAAGATGCTATATATGTAAAGTTTGGTTGCTAGGTCCAATTTTTTTTTTTTTTTTCTTTTTTAATGGATGCCAGATGTAGGGAGAAAAAAGTAGTTTACGTTCCAACAAGCCTACAGAGTGGATGTACATTTCTAGCTGTTAGCAAAGCACTTGCTAATTACAATGCTTATTCCTTCCTTCTCTTTAAAACATGGATAACATGCATAGTGTCCTTTATGCTTAACTGACTGAACGTTATGATACCAGTGCTATTTTTTTTGTTGTTGTTTTCAACAGTGCAGCAAATGTTGAAAATTCAGCTAAATTCTCTAAATACCTTAATTATGATCGGGAAGAGCTAGTTTTGTTTTTTGTTTTCCCTGTTTGAAAGCTAGAGAAAGTGACATCTGAGTCGTGAACAGATGGCATCAATCAGTCAGCACAAATCCTGCCTAACGTTGGTGTTACAGTATAGTACTCTACTCAAATGAACATAAATTTTGGACACCAAAACGATTTTTAAGGAAGTGTGTTGGAATAATTTTGTCCATGTGGTATATTGCTTTAGTTATTTATTTAGTTTTTTAAATTTTATTTTTGGAGTATCTGGATAAACAATTTTTGACTCATTTATAATTCTTAAATAAATTGAAGTTTTTTTTAATTTTATTTAACAAACTCAAGTTTTAAGTAAAGCTTCTCATAACTATCTGATAAATATCCAAGAGATTATTTCTGTTCCTCATATTAAACACTAAGCAGACTGGTTTGTCTTTACCTCTGGTCTAATTGTGCATTCTTTTCAGTCCTATTTAGTCTATCTTGCCTTTTTGGAAGTGTATCAATCAGTGTTCCTCCTATTTTTTCCCCTTGCCAGCCCACCCTCAGCCCACATGCATGGAAAAGGGGAAAATTGCCTCACGTATTCATCTTCTTCCAGCAGGCGAGTAGGAGGTGTTTTATGATACCTTATTCCTCTGTAATAGGGAAGTCACAAATTTGCCCTACTACATACACTTATTTAAATATCTTTTTAATCCAGAAATCGTTGTATACAATTTAGGGGAAAAGGCAGTTTTCAGGAAAGTAAGGAAAATTTCTAACTTTGTTCCAGATCTAGTTTATATCTGCTTACTGATTAGGTTACATTTCCTCCTTTTTTGATAAACCCTTGTGAATGACTTGAGTGAAGGCTCCTCATGATTTGTTTAATTCCCATGCAAGCTGCTGATGTGGTGTGAAAAAGCTTACAGACCTTTCTCAAGCTTTAGGATGGGGAAGGAAACAACTTTCACTGTCCATGGAGGCACAGCTTCTCTTATCACCCTTTTGCTGTGTGAAGTGGTACTCCATCACCACCTGGGTACTCAGGGAAGCCAAAACTCACCCTCAGTCCACCCCCTGGAACTCTGTAATCACAACCACAATCTGCTCCATGCTCCCTGATTCCCCGGCTCACATTTCTCGTGCCACCTACCATCACTGCCAGCTATCCTGTTTTTGTTACCAGTCACAACCTACTTGCTCCTTTCAGTTATTGTGAGAAGACCCCAGGGCTTCCGCTTACCCACAGAGACCGGAGAGTAAGGTTGCTTCTCTCTGGCTTTCTCTTTTGAGCTCATGGTATTGTTTCCTGTGGGGTGACCCCGCAGCCTCTCCACCCTTGCTCTGAAGGCACCCTTCAGGAAAACAAAATTACTGATTGAAATCCCCTCTGAAGGGGACTGGCCAGCTTCACAGGCACCTCATTTCCCAAGTGGATCCTCTAACCATGAGCATCTCCTTGTCCAGTGCTCCTGCTTGTCCCACATTGAATCCTGGAAAGAGGATTTTGCCTGTTGAATAAAGGGAAGTGCTGTGAAGTCTGGGGTCAGGACCTATTTTGGTTGCACTTCTCTCGTAACATCACCTGATGGCCTTTGGGAAATTCACTGTGCAGTGACTCTATCCTTCTGAAGAGACATGGAGGTTCACAGTAAACAGAGAGAGACTATCTCCTAATTCAGACACCGAAATACTCTTTTAGGATCTCAGAGATACCTTTGGAGGAATCCGTAGAGTTTTCTTCACTGATAGACGAGTAAAGAGTTAGTTTCTAATTCTGATGAGTGTTTCATCTAACAACAGGAAGAATAACATTCAGGAAAAATGGCTTGTGAGGGAAGGAGAAAGAGATCTCAGCCATCCCACCTTTTGTTGGTGTTAACAAACCAGACCTAGTTTGCCATAGTGGGTGGTAAATTTCAACCAAAGCGTCTTTAAAAACCAGTTGTTTTAGTTTTTTAGTAACGATTATATTCAGAATACAGGCTCCTAATTCACTTGCTAAGAATCAGGTTTCTGCCTTTAGCTGCCTGACCTTCTTGTCCTGCAAAATGAAAATTCAGAGCCTAGTCTGGGCAATTTGAACATGATCCAGAGGCAGCTACCTATCAGAGAACAACCTGGCTCTATATTATCAACCCAGCCAGATTCACCCACTCCAGCTATAGGTACCACCTGTTACTCACCTAACAAAGTATGATACAGGTAGGGTACAGAAAAGCCTTATTGCATGAATTGCACTTAAGGTTCACATTCATGGGATTTGAATTTCAGAATGATATAATAAACCTTATGACAGAAAATGCTTCCTTCTCACACCATACTTGTTAATGTAGACCCAGGCTAACATAAAATGACAAGAAGGATCATGGTTTCAAGGGGTTTGTCTTCTTCAGGAAAAGATAGCATTTGAAGTAGGAGAACAAGCTTAAAGAGTTGTATTTTTCCCCTTGGACAGATTATCGGGAAGGCATGAAAAGTCATAGCTGTTGAAGGAATGATTTTAAAGAAAGAAAAAAAAAAACCAAAACCCCACAACGATTCTAAGTGCTCAGCTGTAACCAAACAGGAGGTGGTATGTTTTTTTACTTTAGACTCCAAATGTTACTGCATTTCTAAATCAAATATTTCTGATCACTGAGGAAATACATAGTAATGCTTTTTACTTAAAAATGTACTACTAATCTCTTTTAGAAATTATTTTCAACCAGTTACGAACCTTGAGTATTTTATTTCACAGCAAATTACTCCTACGTAATTTGAGACCAGTAAAAAAAAGCTCCACATATGATTATATCCAAAGAAGATATTGATACATGAATAAAAAGCAACACACAAAAACCAACCCAAACTAAACCCAAAAAACACAACCAAAAAACCCCACAAACAACAACAACAAAAACCAAACAGCCCCCCCAAATCCCCGCCCCCCACCCCCGCAAAAAACCCCAAAGAAATCTTTTCCAAAAATGATTAAAATTTTAATGTTAAACATTTTCTCATTTGTACAATGTACAAATGTACAAATGTATTTGTGCATGAGTGTGTGCTTGCAGATGGATGCTATAGCTGTGACAACTGAGAGATGTGTTTTAAATTATGCTGTGAAACAAGAAAATATACTGGCTTTTTCATTATTGACTATTTAGGCATCTGTATTACAAACTGAAGAATGTGGAATTATCTAGATTATGTTAGAACAGAACACTCTAGAGGGAAATGTAACCATCTTCCTTGAAAAACTGTGTCGCAAGCAAAAGATAACAAATGCATGTTTTGTTTGCTTTAAAACTAACATTTTTATATTCCATAAAAACTGTCAGTAAAATATAGTGGAAATGAGCGCAATCTACTCTGGATATTAACAACCTATCCACATTTTTATGATTCTATAGTAAAATGAGAAAAAAATCATCATGAGAAGGAAGCTTTAATGTGTTCTAGTTAAAAAGTTTGAGAAAAGATGTTCTAAATATTTTGAGGAGGAACAAATATTTTATCACCAGCTTATTTTTTCATCCATCACTTCAATTTGTCAAATCCAAGAGAGATTCCTGGAACTTGAAGAATCTGAACATGATGTAGGTAGAAGAGAGATATTCTTACCTCCTTTCTTAAGAAGAAACAGTCACTTTGACAACAATCTTCAAGTAGCAAAGTAATTTAAAACCAACATTCACAATTTTAACACAATTTTAAGCAAGAGTCACAACTTTTTATTGAAAGCACGAAGTGAAGTGTAAGAAGAAATATACAGCTGCAGCAACAATAACAGGAAACCAGAAGAAAAAGGGGGTGGGTTCTGCCTCTTGATCTGAATATACTCGAGATAAAAGTAAATTCGACTTGCTTTGGTAAGTAGTTGCATAACAGGTGTCCTGACATTTGGAACATCCTACACACACACACACACATATGCAGAGATACACGCACCAGGTATCTAACAGTGAGAACTTGGCTTCTTTATCTCTCTGGTAGTTTTGGAAGTATATTCTCAATTATTCAGACCTGAACTGATTTGGAATCCTGAGTAAAAGGATTTTTAAGTTTGACTCAGAAAATAAGAATGCCCAAGAACCACAGGCATTAGTGCTTCATGTTGGAACACAGTCCTCCTTCTGCTTCTTCACTCCCAGATTTTCATTAAACTTAAAATTTGTAAAAGTTTGTATTACTCATCTTGGGAAAAAAATAAATTATTAGAAGGGTATATTATTTTCTAAACAGGAAGTGTTCTATTAAAGATTGGGATCTTTATAAATTCCCTAAACCTTCCCAGTTCTCTTAGAAAGTGTAACTGCTACTGCAGCAGTCTTACAGGCTTGCAAGTACATCCAAATGATAGCACTCCTTCAGTTTAAAAGCTGACTTTGATTTTGCTCATTTCTCTCAGGGGAAAAAAAAAAAAAAAAAAAAAAAAAAAAGTTGTTGTGGGGTTTTTTTGTTGTTTTTGTTTGTTGGGGGGGAGGGTGTTTTTTTTTTTTTTTAGAATATGCAGGAAATGTATAGAAGAAGAAAGTTCTATATCCTCCACCCTATTATAGGTACATTCAAACTTTCTTAGATTGCATGCTCTTTCTGAGCTGTGCATGCTATGCTGTACGTAGGAATGTGTAAAATATTGATACCTTTGAAACTTCAGACTTTCAGCATTCTGCAATCTACCTGAAACAAACTAAAAGAACCCCAGATGCCAGAGCACTTCTTAATTTCCTTCCATATCTTTGTAAAAATTACTAAGGCACACAGAACTGTAGTAATGAAGGACTATCTCTCTCCACATCTGCAGTGTGCAACACAAGAAGCTCATTCTGGCACATCCTGACTTCAGCCTTGACCAAAAAGGAGTAAGGACAGAAGCTACTGAAGTGCAGCCACCAACACTTCCCCAGCAAGTACTGTAGCTATGGACAAAGATGATCTGTTTAGATTATACTGTTCTTTAAAGAGCTTCCACGAAGTGATAAAACAGTTGAAAGTGGTAACTGATATTCTGATATAGACTCATTTAACCTGATTTTTTAACCCCATCTCTGTCATGGACATTTTTTTACATGTAACAATTAAAGACAGACAATTTAGTCCCATGTTCTCTTTCATTCAAAATGGTCTCACTAACTTGCAGTTCTCATGGTGCACAGAAATGTCAGTTAACTTGGAAGTAACAATAAAGATAAGCTTGGTTCTAGTATTCAAACCAGCTTTTAATTTTTCATTTAAATACTGCAATTAAAATTATATAGTACTAAATAAAACACCAATGAAAATAAGCAGTAACTTTTAATATATCTATCTAACAGATATTGCAATTTTGCTCTTTCATGCTGAATATGAAATTCAGAGGAGTTTTTTCTGAAGAGATCAATCCTCATGCTTGTAATGATAACAGGTGGAAAAATAGTAAGATATAGCTGGTAAATGAGTAGTGCTTCAGTGTTAACATGAGTGACAGAGCTTTGGGGTTTAGGTTTGTTTTAAACATGATTGCAGTATCAGAAGTGTCAGGATCTCTTCTGTGTGCCTTTACTAGAGCAGATACTTTTGCAGTATCTTCAATTGAACTGAAACAAGGTTTCAGATTAAACTGACACATTTTGTTTCCCAGTTCAAAGGAGAAGGAAATTGGTTTTCTACTAGGAAAAAATTACTATTCTGGTCAATTGATTCCTGTAAGTTTGAAACAGACTGTCCCTAATCACTGGTGCACAGTGAAGGCAGCAGTGCAGGTGGAATTTTGCAACAAATACAGTAGCAGGGAAGGGTGCCAGTGCAAAGAGAAGGTGGCACACACAATGTGAAAAAGACAGAGAAAAGAAGACAATAAAATGCAGGTTGCCTTGAAGCACTTAGAAGAAAACTGTTCAGGGACAGCAACAAGGGGAAGATTGCTTGTAGTGAAATAATAGGTCTATGAGGGAATAAGACCTCAAGAGTTATTTGAGACTGTTGGAAAGAAAGTTCTTCTTAGAAAAAAATATTTGACATTCTTGGCTGTCACTCCTTTCACTGGCACCCTACATGGTAGCTAGTTATTCATTATCAAATGACTAATTATTATGGTATTTGTCATTGACTTAAAACACATTATGTCCATGTTATTCGAGATTCGGTAGGACAGAAGAAATATGTGGAATATAAGGAGTTTTAGTTTTTAAAACATATATATAAAGCATGCTAGGTCTTTTATTTTTTTGAAATCACTAAATAACTGATGAGGAAGTAAGAAGTGCCTTTGGAGATTTTGTTAAGTTATGCAGGTTTGGAGATGAGGTTTGGACAAGGTGAGGAAACGTAACTTGCACTTATTCTCAATATGTTTTTATTACATGTTATATACCTATATATATATCTTCTCTTTCGGGAACATACGAGTTGTCTGCATACTAATTTTTCTAACCCTGTGCTAATCCTCCTCTATTCCATGTATGTGATTTCTTGCCTATAGACAGAACCCTGATTTTCAGAATTCATTCTCTTTATATTCTAGTTAGGTCCTGTTACAGCAGCTCAGTTTCAGGATTGAACAACCACATCCCTACAGCCAAAAGTAACTTGGGTTTGACTATCAGAATATGCTTTGTAATCGATGATTACTTCAATTTGGCAAAGTGATGCTTTTAATGACTGTGGTTTGTTTTTTTTTTTTTTTTTTTTTTTTTTTTTTTTTTTTTTTTTTTATGAAAAAACAGTGGTATTAAAGTAATGCATATTACCAAGACTAGCTAATCTTTGATATTAGATACATTCAGTATTTGAGTGTAATTTTTTTTTTTTTTTTTGGGGGGGAGGGGGAATGTTTCTCTTGATGTGTACAAATTACAGCAATCAGAACAAATTTTGTGTGGTTTTTAATGAGTCTCTTATCTCCATCTCTATCTATGGTAGACACAGTAAGAACTGATTATGTATCACCCTAACTCCCTCACATCCTTCTGGATGTCCCTGAAAAACATTGCATGTTGAAAGTTTTTCAGCAGGCACCCTGATCTGGAGGCTGGAGGATCTGGACTGCAAAGACATCATGAATTCATTTGCCTCCAGTTTAGATACCACTGTAAGTCCTATATAGTAATAAACCCACAAGAATAAATAAAAGATGCATGCAATATTTACTGTCTAAACAAGGTGACAGTATTATGGAAAAAAAAAGTCACAAAATTTGGCAATTCCAGTACTTTCAAAACTGCTGTCAGTGCTTGTTTAAACTGGCTCCTAGCAATGCCAGAGTACATGTAGGCAAGATAACAAACCATTATTAAGCATTTATTAAAGTTCACTTTCTTGTCCTCTTGTTTAGGTGGGTGATGTGGTTGCTCATGTCCATAGAACAGTAACAGAATCTGTGTCTAATATATCTAAATATATACAAAATCTAACAGAATAATTGATTTCAGAGAAATTGTACCTTTTCTTTTTTTTAATCTTAAAGACTGTTGGTTTGTATTAAAATACGTATTAACCACCAGACAGTAAGTCTTTGCTTATTGTTTAAAAAACTAGTTTTCCAGTTTCATTTGTCATTACCCTTATGATGTTTTCTTGCAGTACGTTATTTACTAGCTACAATTTTTGTTCAGTGATACTGCCATTAAATGTCATGTTTGATATATTTTTAGATAACTAAACATGCGACTTGATTTACCTGACTTTTAATTAAAAGTGAAACCAATAAAATTTTATTATTAAATCATTTTATATTGCTAATGCTAATATATATAATACAAACAGACAAAGGCAAACTTAATGAAGTCTCTGCTACAGCTAATATTGTCATATTATTACCTATGTTTCTACTGTTTATCTTTTAAAAATAACAGCTTTAAGAAAAGTAGAAAAAACCACAACTGGAATAATCTGGTTTTCACAGGCCATCCAATTGCAAATGTAGTACTCATGACAACAAAAGAAAGTTTTTCTTTTGCACTATTTTGAAAAAAAAAAAATTGTTTTAATTTAAAAACCATTCATTTAGTCTCCTGCTAAACTACACAGAACCACACTTCTTTGAGGCCTGATTTTTAATTTTGAAGTCAAAGAGCTTCAAGTGCAAGGAAGCAATCCACAGAAGATATCAATTATAATTATTTTGTGTTTTTCAGGAGCAAAATGACCTCCAACCAAATTTGTTGCTGTGATTGCATGTTTTTTTTTTCTTTATTTTCTGAGAAAATATAAAATTATATGCTGGTATTGCTTTGCTTCAGTGAAAAACCATTTAATAAATGCATAGGGTATGTTTCAGAAAGAAACTAGAAGTGAAAATTAGGAAGTTCTCCATCTCCTCTGAGAGAGATACTAAGACAATAATAAAAAAGCAGTGGAGTTTGGTGTTTCCCACACTATCTGCACTGGTTGTCAATATATGTATTTTTCCCATCTTGAAGTGGTAGAATACCAGCTATATATATTCATGTCACAAAATCACATAATGGTTGAGGTTAGACTGGACCTCTGGATGTCACCTGGCCCAATCTACTTGTTCAAGCAGGGCCACTTGTGGCAGGTTTAACAGGACTGTGTCCAGATGTTTTAGTTTTTTGTTGTTGTTTGGTGGTTGTTTTTTTCTTAATATCTCTAAAGATGGAGACTCCACAACATCTCTGAGCAACCTGTGCCAGTGCTCCATTATCTTCACGGTGAAACAGTGTTTCCTGATGTTCAGAGGGGACCTCCTGTACTTCAGTTTCTGTACATTGCCTCTGGTCCTGTCACTGGGCACCACTGAAAAGAACTTGGCTCTGCCTTCTTTGCACCCTCCCTTCAGGTATTTGTACACACTGATGAGTTACCTGCTGAGACCTCCCCACACCAAACCATCTTCGTTCTCTCAGCCTTTCCAAATAAGAAAGATTATCCAGTCCCATCTTCATCAGCTTTGTGGTCTTTTGATGGACTCTCTCCAGTATGTCCCTGTGTCTCTTGTACTGAGGACTCTAGAACTGTATGCAGGACTCCAGGTGTGACTTCATCAGTGCTGAGTGGAGGGGAAGAACCACCTCCCTCGACCTGCTGACAACACTACTTCTAATGCATCCCTGCATACCATTAACCCTCTTTGCCACAACGCAAGATCTCTGTTTCATGATTACTTTGGTGTCCACCAGGACACTTAGGTCTTTTGGGTGTCCCAGACTGTACTTGATGCCTAGAGGTGTTCCTCCTCAGGTGCAGGACTTCACACTTTCCCTTGTGGAACCTCAGATGCTAATGTCTGCAATTTTTTTTTTTAATGTATATTGAAGGAATTCACAATCTTACTTTGAGATAATTAATACTCTCATTTTTTGCTACATTTTGGAAAAAAGTAAGATCACTACTTTGCACATTCAGATCAGTTTGTGTTTAACTGCACTTGAGTCTGAGATAAAGAGTACTTGCAATGGAGTTTGCTACATGTGAGTTTGGTTGCACTAATTGACCTCATAACCAGTCAGATGTTTTCATACTTTCATTTTTATACTTTCATTTTCTGTTTGCCTCACTTTTTCTGTTACACTCAAATGTATTATTTTCCAAATATTTAAAACATAGCTAGAACCCTCTAATACAAAGGCATTCTAAATGTAGTAATTTTTTTTTTACCATTAGTTCATATTTAAATACCTTTAGAGTAGTCACATTCATGAGGAGAATGACTGTTGAAAATAGAGGTCTTGATTCAGCAGAATATTTAATACATAATTTAGTTTTGAGGTCTTAACTGTCCAAATGTCTAAACTACTTCAGTAACATATGCTGTATATTTTTATTGTATGTTACATGAGAGTCAGAACTTATACCTAATACCTTCAGTTATTTGTATTAGACTCATATATCCCATTTATTTCTAGGTACAATCAACTATGTAGCTATACAGCTGCCCTGTGGTGCATCTCAATTACTTCTATTCATCTAATCAGTGAATTTAGTAGTTTTGGTGCCACTATCTGAAAAGAAGGCTACTTAGCCTTAATTAGAAATTCAGTTACAGGTTTTGGATGCACAAAGTGAATTATTTAGAAATCATTTTCTTGTTGAGACACACAGAAAATTCCAATAACATTTATTTAGCTGATATATGATTGGGTCACATACACTATTCAACATATGGATACTTATGTCTTATTGCATGTCTTTGTGCTCATTCATTCATGTCCAGATGATTTTGTGACTATGGCACATTGCTTTGCCTAGAAAAAACAATGTGTCTTTTCCCCACTAAAATGTCGGAATATAAATAACATCTAAACCCTCACATTTATTTTGCAGCAACATACATTTTTTCCTCTAGATGGCAATATATTGCAAGAAATGTTGTCAATCTGCTCGCAGTACTTTTAAACATTGAATGTGACAGTCTCCAGAAGGTATTTAAAGTGAAATTACTCTTTCTTTTCACTTTTTTTTTTTTTTTTGAAGGTTGATAAGTGTAACACAAGGTATAATTGGGAAAACCTGTAAAATTGGTAAATTAAATGAGTTAGGTAAAATCTTCAGTTATAGTATATTCAATGCTTAAATACCTACCTATAACCAATGGTCATATGGAATTTTACATCAAGATAACCTGTAAAAGTACTTCCCAAATATGTTAGTATTTTTCACATATATTACTATAAGAACCGTGCCTTTTACATTTCCATATCAAGACTTGAAAATTCTTTATTGACTCATTAAAATTTCTGGTTTGATCAGTAATTACAATACAATGTAGCAAAAATAATATTACAAAACAGTGAACAATACTGATATAGAAAATTCTATATACTATATTAGAGGTAGCCATAATGTTGTAGTAGTGATGATCGAAGAATACAGCAAGACTCAATATGTCAGGTGAGGTGATATCTTTCCTACATTGGCTGATATAAACAGGGTGTTAAAACAGACATTTTTCCAGACATCTCAGTCAAACACTTTTATTTTCCCCTTGTTCATACATTTTAAATCTGGCTTAATCTTTCTCTAGTCTTGTATACTATAATAAAAAGATAGACTGTATTTTCTTGAAAGCATTAAATAGAAACTCAGGGGTTTCATGGTACCAATGCATCAGCATATAATAATCTGGAGCTTATATATATTTTATGTATGCTTTTAAAAAACACTGTGTGTACCTTCTGAAAAGTACTGAATCGAGACACTTTGAATTCAACCATATAACAAATGTGAAATATCTTTTTTTCTGTACATGAGTTCTATTTTTTTGCCTAAAAAATAAATACTGATAGTTTATTGGAAGATTTTCACCTTCAGTCACTTTAGCAGAATCTGACAGGTTGGTACATCACCCCAGAAGGTTTATTCATAGTTCATTTTCCCCTGATACTTCTGGTATGGATTCCTGAGGAATTACTCAAAAGAAATATTTTTCCCCACACTTTTGTAAAGTGAAGAGATGATCTGGTCACATGATCCTGAGGACCCTGAGGATAAGCTCTGCAGCTGGGTAGGTCAACTAGCTGTGAAGTATGGCCATAAGAAGGAACATGAGTGGGCAACAAAAGGGGGCAGAAATGGCAGTTTTAAGGCAACGTCTGCAAATGTATGTAAGTTAGTTGTAACTACAGGATAACTCTGTGAGTTTAGGGATGGATTTCTCAGCACTGTATATTTGCCCTCTTAAAAAGGAAGTGTTGAACTGGTATTTTTGGCCTTCTGGATCTGATTAGGAGAAATAGTGGGATACCTGAGGCTAATAGATACTGAAAGGGAAGGCACAGATCAAGACAGTGGGGCATTGGCAGACACTGATAGTGGAAAAGCTGTGGGGATTTCCTTTGACATGGCAAAAGGATGATGATCCCACTGTTGACTATAGGTTTTAAGATGTCTCAAGCAAGAAAATATGCTACCTGATTTCACTGTAGCAAACAGATGAAAGCTGCAGATATGTGAGAGTTAAGAGTGCAGTAAAGGAGTTTGCTAGCTGGTTTCTTTGAGATAAAAACATACAGGTTGAAAGACTAATGGATGGGTGGACCTATTCAAGGTAAAGCATAAATAGTGTAGGGAGATCCGTAGAACTTTCTGTGGACAAAATACTTGTGAAGCAAAGAAATTAGTGCAGGAAGAAGTGGAAAAGAACTCCAGGATCCCACTTAGCTAAGTAGAATGCAAAGTTCAAAATTTGAATAGTGGCAGTTTCAGATATCATTGAATATAACATTACTGTGGCGTACCCAGACTTCTGGAGCCTGTTTGTAGTGTCCAGCCCCAAAGCACTTCAAGTGCAGGCGACACTGAGCTGAGTTCTGTGGTGAAATCCTGGATGTTATGGAAAGAGACAGGGTATAACATTGATGCTTCATGCAATACTTCTTAAACTCCTTAAAACTCTACCGTAATGCATTAGAAAACAATAGTTGCCATTGGGAGTTAGTGGTATGCTTTTGCTGCTGCTGATTGAAAGTAAACCCCTTAATAAAACCATGTCCTTGATAGTGAAGAATGATACACATTTAAGGCAGAGCAGTGAAGCACTTTGTCTGAACCTACAAGGCTGTAGTACTACAGGATGTCACATGCATGGCCTCTGTGCCACTGTGTACATCTGGAGGATATGTCTTATTGTGCAAAGTTATTAGAGAGCAAGTCTGATCGAGAATAGAAACACGTAACTACTATATACCAATTCTTCCCACTGTTTTATTTCCTCTTCCCATGACTTAAGAAATTTTTTAGATCAATGGATCACTCAGGATTTGGGGTGGTACAAATATTCAGATGTGGTGCAGCTCTTATGATACAGCCTTTTTTTGTTTATAGCCAAAGGGAAATATATTTGGAAATCTGCTTCACTTTGGTGATCTCCAGCTGCTAGATCAGCACTGTATGATAACTTACTAACTTCAGGCTTCTCCTATCAGTACATGAGATCTTGTCCCCCTTTTTTTCTGGAATTAGTGAGATGTGCAACAGAAGCATCAACCTGTCTTTACCATGACCATCTTTGTCACTTATATCTTTTAGATCAGGGAATTATTATGCCAAAAAGTGTTAATCGGTAATTATAAAAATAGGTATTATTTAAAAGATAAGTCAGATGTGGCTGCATAGGAGTAATGGTTGGAATTCATCTAGCTAAAAGATTTCCAAGAGGCAAGTCCTCCATTATCAGAACTGTCACCTCAGACTTCTTTGATCCTTACTGTGAAAAAAAAGGCAGATCCAAAAAGTAATTAATTTAATCCTAAATTAAGCATTTAGGACAGGTTTGACCAGTAAGTTTCCCTTTCTCTCTATTGAATAATTTTAGACACTAAATTTAGGTAATGTGAATCTCACGCAATATCTGCTCTGAACAGCCATGGCCTGACTTGGTATATGTTTGTCAACACCCCCCCTGCTCTAGGATATATGAGGACATATGAGGACTTTTTTTATTGTTGTAATGAAGCTGCAACAGAGTTACAGCTATTTAAACTGAGGAAGATCTGGCCTGCAATGTTGTCATAAAGTCTGTCATATTAAATGAAGTCACTCTATTTTCCTTAGAAGGGTACTAATACATTATATATGTCTGCTAACCTGTTATAAATTGGGGTTTACACTAAGGCATCTAACTTTGTTAGTTATTTTCATATGCAAATTTCTGTAATGACTACAAACCCTTGGATGTTATGAAAATAATACTGCACTGCCTTGAATCTTTTAAACTTGTTCTGTCTATGCTAACTTTGAATGTAAAATGCTGTAAACCAGCAGTATCTACTCACTTAGTACTTGTTTTAAAGAGAGGTAGTAAATGAGATAAAGGGCAAGGAAGATAACAGAGATATTACCTTGCTGCAAAAGGTTGTACAGAATTAAATTAATTAATTAAAGAATTTGATTCTTTACTCCATATTCAGAAGAGAAATTACTTCTATGAACTATTCTTTAATAATTCTGATTATTTATGTCAGTGCTACAATAGTTACCCTGCGGTTACACACTGAGAAACATATTTTTTTCTCTTGGAAAAATCCTTTGTGATAATTTTATCCAGTGGATTCCTTTTCAAGAACAGGTTTTACTTGTATTACCTCTGACATACCAGGGAATGTATAATTCTTGAAATTCACATTGTCTTATCTGTATTTTAAAAGGTCTCATGTAGTTTCTATACTTCAGGGATTCATTGCATTTTCTAGAAAGTATGGAACATTTTCAATTCATTTAAGAATAAAGTAGGATGGATGCTGGAGCATCATATGTGATGATAGCATATGGATGAAATCACAGAAATAAGCAAAATTCCACACTGCTTTTGAAAAGCAGATGCTATGAAAGGTAGCTGCTGTTAGGATTGTGACCTGTACCAATATTAACCCATGGATTAAAACCAGTGCTGGAAATCCTAGACAGCTTTCTGCAATAGCAGCTCTAAAAGGATCTTTCCTTCTGTACTTCACATATAGGCTCATTGAACCTAGTCACTGAACTTACAAGGGGTCTGACTTGCTTTTGACTAGAGCCTTTATGAAATTCCAAGTCTACAGCAACAATGTCACAGCTGACCTGTTCCTGATGGCAGTTATCCCCACTCAGAGAAGTAGATAGGGTAAAATATGGCCCAAAATATACTAAGTTCATTCTGGATGCTTAAATCTAAACTTTGCTTTGTGCAAGTATTAAACTGAGTTGTGAATGCTTCCCCCTTGAACATATTTAATGAGACAATGATGGTTAGTTTTGTTCCTCCAAAAGTGGTGTCTGTCCTCCCCAGTCTGCACCGCAATGGCCACCACTTTGCTTTTGCTGGTTCTACTACTTGCTAGACAATTGCCAAATCAGGGAGATAATCTGGCAGAAACCTAGCATTACACTGAAAGAATTTGTGTTGGCCCCAGTGCTGTCAGTTCCCAGAGCTGTCTTGATGCCTGATTTCTTGTGTATATGCACAGGGAAGACAGTTACAGTAAAGGAAGGATAACCTTCTCACTGGCAAATTCAATTTAGTTTAGATTAAAGTAAATTGTCTGTACCAGCACGGTTCAAAGTTTCACACAGCCAGTGTGTTCATCTCATCATTTAAATAAAACTCCCTGGGTGGGTGGGGGGGGGAAATCTGTTAAAACTTTAAGAACAATGTCCTTTTGCACTTTTCAAAGGAAGATAAATCAGTCAAACACTCTGACAATGTATTTCTAATTTAAAGGAAAAAAACCCCACAAACCCAGTGGATGAGACAGCAACCTCTTCCTCTGTTTTCACATTTGGGCTTCTGTCTGTCTACTGATATTGATTAATAGTCAACTCTTAGTTTTGTAGGGTAATTATATACAACAGATCATTAGGAATGCCTAGAAGGAGTGACTGAAAATTTTATAACTTCTGATATTCCTTAAGACACCATTTGCCAAGGGATTCTGTTTCCAGTAGTAAGAGCCAGATAATAACTTACAAATTATTCTGACAAAAGACAGATAGTAAATAGTATGTATTGGAATAGATCCATTTATTTTCATTAAGTTGCTATCGGTTACTACTTTCTTGCTTACTTGAGAGAAAAAAATCTGGTGTTTCTAAGTCACCTATTTTAAAAGTCGGAATATGTTTCGGTAAGTTTTTTGTAATGATCTGGGCCAGAGTTTCCTCAGCTGTAAATGGAGACTAATTTTTCAAAAAGGTATAAGGAGACATAATTAACTAATATTTAGGAAATACTTTGAAATCCACAGATGGAACTTTTCTAAAGTTAGCCCTACGTGAATAGTGCTCCAGAGAGCTGAGTTTGTTACTCAGCTAATATTCTGCGAAATATGTATCAATCAATCTGTAAAAGTGAAAATAAATTCAGAATTGCTCAAATTCACTATATCATGGAAACTAAATTAGCAGAAAATAGAATGGCATGCTCCTGATATGGAGCAGAATCTACCTGACATTATTTTGAAGGAAGCTTCATCTTCCATATGTCAAGAATGAGTTTTTCTTTCATGAGACAGTAAAGAGGTTACTTTCTTTGCAGAACAGACCATCATAGGATAAGATTTGGACACATAATTGTAAAAAAGAACTTTTACCTGATTAGCAAAGGAACCGGCAAAGACACATTTTGTCTCTAGCAGCACTAAAATACAGACTGACTCAGCTAACTTTAAGGGAAATGCATAGTTAAGAGTGCAATTGTTCTAATCTCCCTGAATATCCGCTTAAGATAGATAGATAGATAGATAGATAGATAGATAGATAGATAGACAGACAGACAGACAGACACATACATACATACATACATACATACATACATACATATGTCTCAGGATAAGAGTATTTGTAAGTGGTTTGAATCACCCTTTAAATCTGCCAGGTCTACTCTACTTTGTGAATAGGGAACTTGTATTCCTGCTATGTTTGACTGTATTCCTGACATAGTACTTCAGTTGCTAAATTTATGTCATGAAAGGTATCACCTATTAAAGGAGAAGTAAGCAGTGCTAATAGCAACTCCAGCTATTCTGCTTGCTTTTGAGAAGTGGAAAAGAAGGAAAACAAAATACAGAATGTAAAACAACAACAACAAAACCCCAAGACAAATGTTGACTTTCTGGTTATTGAGATCTACTTTATAGTGTTATCCTGTTCATGACAAGGTAAATCAGTAAAAACACTAAAAAATCCAGACACAGCACAACCAAAGGATGAATGTGCCAAAATTCTATTTGTGCATTGCTTTTATACATAATGTCATAATACAAGACAGCAAAAATCACACAGATGAACCCTCAGTTTTTCAGGAGTTCAGAGAACAAAAAAGCAGCCTGCAGCTAGCTTTCTCCACCTATGCCTGGCATAAACACATTAGCTAAATGCTGTATTTTATTGCTAAATAGAAAGAACCAAACAGTGAAATGTTAAAATCAAGCAAGAGCTAAAGCTGGCAGAATAAGAAAAACACTAGCGTTCAAAGAACATAACAACGAGGGAGTAATACGGTCCAAAAATGAATAAAAGACAAGGGACCACATCCAAAACCAGAGTAGGTTGTAAAACGTGGTCAGAGATAAAATATTCCCAGTGGAAGTAAACGGGAGAGGCAGTATATATCATACTGTGGTCAAGCAGAAAATTCTGCAAATTGCCATTCACACAGACACTAAATACCACTTTGTGTCTGCACTGTTACCCATTTTTTGGCATTGTACATGTATTTCCATGCTTTTTAAGAGCTACTATTTCAATTATTTTAATCCTCATGGTGGTGGCGATAGACTGTTATCAATAAAAATACGTAACATATGCCTACTATTGGCATCATCAGTCAGAGCAAAGCAAATTTTGAATATGTTAATGTGCATTGAATGAGGCATGTAAGTCAAGCTTTTACACTTCATTTAAAAGTGTTTTGATTTTAAGTGCCTTTTAAGATCCCTCATAATTACTTCCCAATATTAAAACAGGAGTCCACGTCAGCTCCCTGAAGGGACACAAATATGAGGTTATTTGACAGAAATGTAAATAAAGTAGGCATAGAGATTGTGACTCTTGTTCTAGTGAAATGTTGCATGTGTACAGATGCAGATCAACAAAATGGCTAATGCAATATCCAACTGCCACCAAAGTGAGATGGTTCTATTCCTCCTATCCCTATTGCTGTGGTCCCCCTCTGCATCAATTTTAACATTTTTCAGACATTCTGAATAGGTTGTCTGATAAATTAACAGAAAATTAACATGCTAAGGAGGAGTGGAGTTTTCAGTTCTTTCAGAGGCTGAAATCAACTCAAAGGACATTTCTAGGAAGAGACAGAGACATACTAGCAGAGCAGTGTGAGCTGCATAGTTGGGTATGCAGGCAGAAGGTGAGGAGAAGGGCTGGTTGTTTGCAGCCACCTCCTGTAGCATCAGCTGGCTCGTATCTGTCACTGAATTGCAACCTCAGAGAGGGAAAACCACTAAGAGCATAAAAAAAGTAAGTAACAAAGATGATGTAACTCCCCTGATACTGTATCTACCATTGAGAAAAAGCTAAAGAAAGAGAGCATTTATGCTTATAGTTCCAACATTTCAACTGTAGGGAGGAATAATTTGCACATCTTTTATAAGAAAAAAATAGTATTACACCAAAGAAGTGACTGATTCTACCACCAGCTTCTTTTCTAAATGGAAACAGTTTGTGTTTTACAATTTTTTTGCTGCCTATTTAGCTCACAGAAAGGATAGTTGCATTGTCACTGACTGGAATTCTTTTAATAAAGTAGAAGCAAGTTCTGCTGAACCTAAGTGGATAAGCGAATCAGAGAAAATGCTTGGGAAATCTAAAATGGGCAAACTCCCCTATACTCAAATAGAGACCAAATAAAATTAATAACAATATGACAATGCCTCTGGAGTACACTGATTTCCGCCCACAAAAAAAATGATGAATGACATTTGGATATGTATTTCATTCTTTGTCAAAGAATTTGCTTTGGGTGTCCTGAAATACTAGTGTGCCTTTTTGCCTTTTCCAGGTGGAGCAGAATGTGTCAAGGCAAATCTCAGGGTAGTGTGCCAGACAGCACAATCCCAAAATGCCACTCAACAGGGTACAGTAGGCTTGTATGGGAAACTTACTGTACAGTATTATGGAAGAGAAGAGTGAAAGAAACACATAGGGTGATTCCTAAGGAGGGAACACATGAATCGCCAAACTTATCTCAATCCTAAGGATGAAGACCTCAAAAGAAGTGTGTATGTTTTTGTGGTAACCAACAGAAACCACCAAAATTTGCTAGATGGAGAGCAAGACTGGAAAGACATTATAAGCAAAACTATTTTCCACACTTTATCTCATCTGTCGTATTGGATGAGTTCTGTATTTTCAGAAGTATCTTGTTCTTGGTGTTAGAGTAAGATCAGGGAATTATTTTGTTATTAAAAAAAAAAAAAAAAAAAATCCTTGAAAATAATGGCCCACTGTAAGGATTTTAAGAGTTTTCTCTAGTTGACCAGGGAAGCACAACTAAGAAGCTTCTAGAGTAAAACAGGCAGATAGAATAGATGACCAGAAACCTAACTGTCATCTAGAACAGGTTTCTTCCAAAGAAAACTTTGGTCAAATTACTAATACAGATGAGCTGTAAGAAAGAATGATAGAGTTGAGAAATCACAGTCAGAGATCTTCAGGGGAAAAGAGCTACTTGGTTTTGTCTTTGGAGCACCCAAAGGATTGACATAGGATTGGAGTATTTTCACAACTGTTATCTATTTTTTGTAAAGGAGGACTTTGCTGGAACAGGTTCAATTTGCAGTGATTAAATATTTAGGTAGAATTGGAATTGCACTTTACACTGATTGAAAATAAGATTAGGTCCCTCTGAGTTCTGAAATTTGATAGGCCACAAACCTTAGAAGTACAGCCCTGTGACAGAAAATGATTTTTGGCTTTTGAGTGAATAGATTAATCAAGTTAAATTTAATTTGTGGAATAAGAGAGTGTAGCAATAATAGGAACGCAATATCTGAGAGCTGATAAGTGGTGAAAACATATCCACAAAGAGAGCTTTAATAATATAGGGAGAGGCAGACCTGGTTGTTACTAGTTTTAAGAAATCTTGCAGCAGCAAAAACTGGAGGATCAGAGACGGGCCAAGAAATTCCCTTTTGCCATTATTTGTTTATTTAAGTTCTCATAGTTGAATGATAATGATAGGAATATGTAGCTACAGACTGGAAAGCTTAAAATATATTGGACAAGTGCAGAAACTGAAGATTTAGATACTGATTTATTAATGAGCTATTCAATAATAACTATAGAAGAAAACCATTCAATTGGTCCTAAGTGGAAAAAGCAAGGACTGAGCATGATATGCCTGAAAAATTCATATTTGAAAGGAAATTTGAGCAGTTAAAATAAACCATATTGCAGTCTCCTCTGGGATCTTCAAGGTTCAGTGGGATGTCTGAGTATCTTACTGTGTGCCGTAGATTCTCCAGCCCCTGCCACAGTCATGGAAAGATACTTATACCCATGCTATCCACTGTTCTCCTAGTCCATATTATTCAACTGAGATACCATCCTTTGTCTCATCCTTTGTCTCATCCTTTGTCTACAGTGCAAACTGTGCTGGGGAGCCAGTCGTTCTGTACTTTTACTCATACCTCTGCTGCACATTACAGTGATGAATATTTTATTATTACTAAATTAGTTTAAACTAAACCAGGTCAAGAAAATAAAGAAAACCAAAATAAAACATCCCTCCATTTCTTTGTAAAAGTGATAAAGAAAGAAATAAAAAAAGTGTGGGAATTTAGTCCAGTTACACTAAAATTATGTAAAGTCTCTGCTTCAGTAACTTGGCTTAGCTCCTTACATTCAGCCTTCATATATGACTGGCTTTCTCTAGGTGTCAAGTATTCTAGCTCCCACAGGCAATCTCCTCTTCAAAGCATTGTCATGGGTGCAACTAAAAATAGGGTGAGCCTTCTCTTAACTAGGGATTGACCCTTCCTTCCTTCCTTCCTGCCTGCCTGCCTGCCTGCCTGCCTGCCTGCCTGCCATTGGTTGCATAAACATTGGGACTATACATGCTACGGATCTGAGTACATAATGTGATGTTAAAAGAACTGACTGGATCCTGGGCCTCTCCTTGTGCGCCAATAAGGGCCACCTGAATGACTGACAATCAGCATGGCCAAGAACAGAAGTACGGGAACTCAGATTATCTAATAAGACAGGACTCACTTTCTAAAAAATAAACCATCCCTGTCAATAGATATTTGGGCATGGATAACACATATAATTTGGTCTTGCTGCAAGGGCGGGTGGGGGGGAGGATTCTCAGTCACTTATTAGGGAGCCAGAGTAAACTCGATTATAACTTCAGTGCTATGAGATTGTTATGAACAAGTTGTGGGAAATATCCTGACAGAAAGGCAACACAGTTGTGTGACTATCAGAATTTATTAGGCTGGTTCTTTTTCTGTTTGCAACACAGATCATCCAGGGCTGCATTTCTGTGTCAGGGTCTTACAGAAAGGTATTGACTAATCACAAAGTATTAGAAAACTTGGATTGTTTTAAAAGGTGACAAAAATTATAAAAATCATATAAGTAAAAAAAAAATTGTAATCTGATCTCTTTCTAGGATTATCTCCAATACCTTCAGAGGGGGAAATTAAGAAGCACTTAGTGGGCTGGGTGTAGTTCAACTGCCTCTAGTTGCTACCAGACCTGTAGCTACTTCAGGGAAGTGTGCACTCACGCCTTCAGCGAGGAATTACAGCTCTCAGTCATGCAAGAAATGACTTGGCAGTACCCAGTATTGGCTTTCTGGTTATTGCATCTTACTGACAGGAATGTATCAAATACAGAGTAGTTCAAGAGGGAGTTGTATTTGAGTAATACTTTAGACATAATCATTTTAAGAATGAAGAGAAGTTGGTGTGTAAGAGATGTCACATGGTGGTTGCTGTGATTAAAAGATTAAGTTCATGTGTCCATGCTTTCAGTCCTGCCCTCCAGTAGTTTTACTTGTGTGCTCCTTTTGTGATGCAACAAAACAAAATAGAATGCTTATGTTGTCTTTGATGACTATATGACATATACACTGTTCTCTAAATATCTGGTTTCGTCACAATTTCTTGGTTGCCTATAGAAGGAGCTTTTCATGATTCAACTTATAGAAAACAATAAAAACCACCATGGTATTAATCTGCGTATGTTTTTCAATCACATAATCTTATGACTTCCCCAGATCTGTGTTTTTCTTCCTCAGAAAAACTGTTTGTTTTTTTTTTTGTAGGCAATCCATTTGACTACAGTGGAAATAGTTATGACGAACATTACTATTCAGAGTGAGTAAGAGTTTTGCAATCTTGTCCTTAATGTCTATGTATTCCACAATTTATTTATAAAAAGATTTTTTTTTTTTTTTTTTTTTTTTTTTTTTTTTTTTTTTTTTACCTTGGGAAAAAAGATCAAAGGAACAATTTTTCAATGGTCTGTATTGAATTAGTTATAGCTAAGGAAAGGGAAAATTTTCTAGCATCATTGTTTCCCTATGTTTAGTACACATAGAATTTCATTGTGAGATTTGTTTGAGGATTTTTTTTCTTTTCTTTTTTACAGCAGTTCTTTATTCTAACATATTTGTTTATATAGTAGTAATTAAAGATAAAAATTTGTGAAAATGCTAATGTTTTCTGAGTGACTACACAGGGAAAGTGCAGTAACTATTACTGTTAAAGCTCCCACATTGGCAGAAAGGATGAGATAAACTGGAATGTGTCAGTACTTCAATTCAGTTACAGTGAAATATAAAGAGTCTAAAAGAAGCTTTGTTAGGTTTTCAAATGCTAGCACTTGGAGTTCATACCCAGCTGTGATGGCACAGTGCAGTACTGTCTAGTACTGATGCCAGTTTCAATGCCATTGCGCAAAAAGGTTACTGAATATTCCTAAAATCATTTGGGCTGCAAAAGGAACCCCTCTCTCCAGTGAGCATGTCTTCTCTTCTTGCTATGAAGAGAGTACAGTGAAAGCATTTGCTAATCCATTATCATTATCTTGTGTTTAATTATCACTTTGATTCCTTTTTCTTTTGTACTTAACTCTTTTTCTGTTTCCCCTCTATTTTATACCTAAAACATAATAAGGTTCAATGTGATAAAATTGAGTGTTTGTGGACATTATTGTCCAATTACAGCCCCCACACACCAAAATTAAACTTCATAGATTTCTGCTTCAGTCATTGAACAGAAGGCTAATCTGTGTATTATGGTTAAATAAATTAAAAAAAAAAAAAAAAAAAGAAAAAAAAAAAGAAAAAAAAGAAAAAAAAAAGAAAAAAAATAATCTGGCTCCATACAAGAGAATCAGAATAGGAGAAATTTAATTTCAGTTCTGGGTAGTTAGTCATAAGAACTAGGACAGTGGCTCAAATACCTGTGTGGGTTTAGCTGGGTTGGGTCTAACCAATATTTTTCCTCCCTCAAAGCCTACCATTCTCATGGCATTGTGCTAAGCAGAATGACATTTGTGCCTGAAAAGGTGCAGTTTAGAGTCAAGTGTGTAAAACAAAACACACCCCATTTTCAGCTCAAGTTCACAATTGCATACACTGGGGGGACTGTTCACCCATATTGTTTCCCCTCAGAGGTAAGCACAGCTAGAAACAGGTCATCTACTGCCTGCACCTCCCTGTTCCAAATGTCACTGTGCCAGCAAAGAATAATTTTGAGTTGCAAATGAAACTCATTGATTTTGGTGAAGCCTCATTTGTGATAAAACTGGGAAATTCAGTCACAAATGAAACTCCTTATATTCTGTTACTGAAAAATTCAAAAATCTGTCCTTCTGTACAAAGCAGTGAAAGGTGTGGAAAAGCAAACTCTAAAGTTCATAGAGTTATATAGTAAAGTTCTTCAGATCCTTAAAGAGCAAATACTTCACATAGAAGGAAAATACAACTCTGCAGCAGAATTTTAAAGTTCAATCAGGTAATGTAACCTTATATGAAACATGAACAAAAAAAGCAGTTGTCAAAAAGAAATGAATGGTCAGTTTCTGCCCATAGATGGCTGATAGTAACAGTAATCTACTTTTCATCTGGTTAGGTACATTTTTTTTTATATTACCATTGTAAATTGGAGTGTGTTAATGATTTAAAAAGCAAAACAAAACCAACTGTTGCTGACAAAACAACACATTATTTTAACGGTAAATCTCAACCAAGTTCTCTGAAACACTTTTATGGGAAGCCTGGGGTCAAGCAGGACCTACAGTGTGAACTGTGAACTTAGATTGTAAGTTTTGGGGAACATTTAGGTTCAGCTGGCACTCAAGAAGGGGTGTATGTGCATCTTTCTGTTAGGATATATTGTAGTGTTATATTCAATGTCCTTGTCTTCTATGTGTGATTTTAAAATCAATCAATCAATCAAACAAATAAACAGTGTTGTTGAAAAAGCCGTAAATACTTCCAACTGGGAAGTTAGGAGGAGGGCTCTTATTCTGTCTTCTGGGGAATGTGCCATGTTTTCTTCTAATATTTATTGAATAGAATGCACACTGGCACCCTGTTGTCCTGTTGCTACCATATAAACAACTGTATTTATTTAAACAAGAACAATAAATATCTATGACATTTATAATTTGGGTTCATGATACAAATTCCCCATTCATATTTACATTGACACTTTTATATAACAAGAACACTGAAAGTCAAGGAGTTGGATGCTTTTCTATGTATTAACTTATACAACTAGAATAAAATTTGGGTTTGTATGTTGAATACATTTTTATCTATTGATAATCTAAACTAAGTAATTTTAGTTGTCAACTGTACTTATAGATGATTTGCTAAGAGTTTCAGTGGAACAGTTGCTCATTAGTGTGTGACAAAGGTGAATAGTTGATTGAAAAACTTGATCAAATAGGTTTTCAATGCTTATCTGCAGTTTGGAATATTTCTGTCTAAAAGTAAAGGCATAAATTGAGTTGGATTAAATTCTGATTTCTTTAGAAAGGTTCTTTCTGTCTCAAAAAGCATTGATTAAATGTATTGAAGCACAAATCTTGTCAGTTCCCATGTTCTTTAGCATGAGTTCCTGTAGTAAGCATCTAAGAAATGTTATGATTTACTTTTTTCATAACACTAGCTCTATCCCCAAAGTGACATAATTGGGAAATCCCATCTGTGCATATCATCTGCTGCCTGTTAAATTACTTTACTCAAATTGGTTTTGGTTATATCAATCAGCCTCAGACTTAATGCAATTCCTGAGGAGGTGGTTAACCTTAATATCAGTTATTTGCAAGAATTTAAATTACTGTTGTTCACAGGATAATGGGACAGATTACTTTCTAGGAATATATTGTTTCCTCCAGTTAAATTGAATACTGAGATATAGGTACAAAGCCACAGATTTGTGAAGGCACAAGTTCAGTTCAGTCACAATAGAATGCTAAGATGATATTTTCCACATTTAGAATAAGACAAATTCTTGAAAGTATTAATGTAACACTGTCAGAGGAGACCCGACCAAGGAACAACTCATCAAGTGGCAGAGATATTATAAACGCTGGATGAATGAAGATGCAGAGACCTGGGACCCCGGGCAGCGCGTGCCGCGACTGGATCGGGACCGGGGGGGCTTGCGAACGGGCACTTCCCCAGT
>JAWWEV010000001.1:75617038-75634243 GCA_035583235.1 Hafferia zeledoni | reverse complement strand
TCTCTCTATCTATCTCTCTATCTATCTATCTATCTATCTATCTATCTATCTATCTATCTATCTATCTATCTATCTATCCATCTCAACTGATGCTGTCTTGAAAGTCTTTTGCAGAATTTTTAGGCATCGGTTTTGATGCACTGGCCAGGAAACTGAATTGACAAGCTGGCTTTTCTTGATTGAGAAACTTCCATCTTGAAGCGATTCTTCCCTGCCAGCACTGCTCAGAGGAGTCCTTCACATTCCATGGACCTGTGGGAGGTGAGGTAGATAAGGAGCCTGTTTGGTTTTCTTAGCTAGCCCTAGAAAACTGGGCATAGGGAGATCCCAGTAGGAGATCGGGGTGGTAAGGGGCAAGTATTTGTTTATGGTTTTCCTCGGTCTCAGGGCAAAGGGTATCAGGACTTGGGAGGGACATCCTGGGTCTTGTTTGGATTTTTCCTTTTCCTTCCACCTTTTCCTATCTTGTAATTTGCCCATGTGGATTTGGCAATGACCAGTCTGCAGCCCAGGCAGATTTGGCAGGACTCCAAATCTGCACTTTGCCCAGGCAGGTTTTTGGCAGGAGTCTAAAATCTGCAGTTTGCCCAAGCCTGCTCCATTAGGAAAAGGGGGGAAGACTTTTCAGTGTGTTTCTCAGAGCATTTGAGGGAGACTTTTCGGCATGTCTCTCAGAGCAGTTATACGGAGTCGTGAAGTGAGGGGAGGGACACCTCCTTTCCAGTAGCCTTAGCAGACTGTGCATATGGTCACTGATGGCATGGTACTGCAATCAGGATTAGTAACCTAAAGATTGTAAGGTCAAATCCCAGCTGGTGTTTCTCATTGTGTTGCTGTTTGTTGCTGTTGTTGTTTTTTACTTCAAAGTATGGGTGCTTGGCACTCAACAGGACAGGAAATCCCTAAAAATTCTCTCCTAGGGCTTCTATTAAGGCACTGGTGTCATTTAGCTGGCCTGGAAACAGAACTTAAGAAGCAGGAGTTATTTAGACTAAGTATACATCTTTGGCCAATGTACACTAAGAGAAAAGGAGAAAATTGGCTGAAGCATGGATTTTTGCAAAGCAAAATAGTGTTAAAGTTCTTGTCATCCTTACAAAAGGAAAAGTGGTGGAGGAAGATCAGGTATGTGGAGTTATTTCTCCTTTTGGACCATCCAGATTTGAGGAAAGACTGTGAGTCTGAGAAACATCGGAGGCTGAGCCCGAGAAAACACTCATAGAACTTTCAGTTATGGTATTAGAAAAAAGTACAAAGAAACATTGCAAAAGGTTCCCTATTGCTCAAACCAGGACAGTAATGTTAAGGGGAGGAGGCCCCTCTCCAGGTGTGTGGACGCTGTGGGTGGAGCTGTCGGGGACAGAGCAGTGGTAGGTGCGGCCGCAGGGATGGGTGGTGCTGTCAGTGCCGGCACTGCCCCTGTCATCAGCACCGCCCCTGGTGGGGCCACCGCCTCTGGTATCGGAGGCGACAGCCAGCCCCTCACGTATCAAAGGAGAGTGGGGCGGCTGAGGATCGTGGTGAGCAGAGGGGTAGGGGAGGAAGACATTACTCCTCCCTTCCCCTCCCCCTGCCTCTGCCACCAAGACTGCTGTTCACAACTATACAAGGAGAGAGGCAGCTGTGATGGGTCTGGACGGCGTGGGGGTTGTGGGTGACATCCCTTTTTGGACGGCTGCTGGAAGGGGTCCCCTTGTGTCAGCAGACTCTGTGGCTGCTGCAGGAATAGTCACCGTGGGCAACGAAGCCTCTTTTTATGTGGCAGGGCAAGCGGCAGGACTGGTCTATGCTGCATCCACAGGGCAGGCGGAGCTTGCGCAGTTGCAGGCGGATCCACCTGGGTAGGCAGAGCGACGCCTCATCAGGTTGACTCGGGGCAGCTCTGGGCTCTCCCAGAGCTGCCGCCTCTGCAGGTGGCAGCTGCAGGTGGAAGTATGTTGTCTAGGTGTGATCACCCTCCCAGGCTGTTGCCAGATCCCCTGTGCCGCCCTGCGGGCCAGAAGCCTGATGGGAGCAGCTGTGCCAGCGACTCCTGGGAAGCGGAGGGGTCTGGTCGCAGCCTCGGACCCCCACAGCCCCCGTGGGCAGAGCCACTGACCGGTTCTGGGGGTGCACGGAAGCCTCGGGCGCACTGCTGGCTCGTCTTGCCTGCGCCGCCCAGGAAAGGTTAGGGGTGACCTGTTAAGGAAAAGCCCCCAAGGGGGGAGAATTTGGGGTCTTGCTCAGAAGAAAAAGTGGCGAGAAAAGTGGCTAACTGCCCATTTAAAAAGTATGACATACCTCAGTTGCATCTTCTACCATTTTTCACTTGTTTTTTCTTAGTCATCTCCAGATCTCCTCTCTTACTTTCAGATAGGTTGAAGGTTCCTTACAGAAGTTTGAGCAACTGGCAATCAGCATGAAGCTTTCTAACACACTGGAAACACATCATGCATCCTTTCGCAGAAGTCATCAGCAGTACTGTTTAGCCTCTGCAAACTGTCTTAATTCCTAATCCTAAAAAAATCTGACTTGTAGGCTTTGTCTTTGATAACGAGAACACAGCTGCCACTGAGTTACTTAATGCCTTCTACTGAAAACTCCTACAGCATCAACAAAAATTCACGATTTTAACATCTTATCTATACATTGGCATATTACAGGCAGCCTTAGGAGTCATAGTGAGCAAATCAAGTAGTCGGTTGTACTGAGAAAAGATGTGGCATGTAGGTAGCAGTAATAGCTTTTCTTAGAATAGCCTGTATAGTTGGAAAAAGAACATACATTCCCTTCTTAAATCTGGTGTAGAAGGAACAGACTTCAAAGTTAAATATGAGTTGACAACACCTGCTCAGTTTAATTTGTTTTGATTTCTCTTTACATTTGTGCCAAATTACTGGCTAGCAGTAGCAGAAAAACAGAAATGAAAAAAAAAAATATTACCTTTTTATCAGCTCATTTGATTCATCGTTTGCTTTCTACCTCTACTTGTTCCTGCTATCAACTGAATTATTTACTCCTGCCTGGTACTGGCTTTAGCATTCCATGTGATTGCAGCACATTCAATTCTTTAACTTGACCAAGTCCTGCATGCAGCCCCCCTATCCTTTTATTTTCCTTCCTTTTCTGTGAAGTTAGGGTTTTTTTCCCCATTTTAATGAGGTGAATCAGTTTATCTTGTGATCAAATTATCACAAGTGCTTGTTCTAAGTAAGCCATAGGAGTGTGGGCTAGTGCAGATGGAAGCAAAAAACAAAAGTTTCTCCTTTGAAAAAGAAAGCTGTTCAGTTCTGCAAAACTGTACCATGTAGTATGGGTAACTGGATGTTTGCCCTCAGGGGACAATGAAATTATTTCTGAAGCTTATGGACATTACTTTTTCTATATATCTGGAATAAATGTGAGAGTTAAATACATTGGTTTGTGGAATACTTAATTGGAAAAATAGAAGCCAGCATTCAAAATACAGAGCCGCTTCCAGAGGTGGAAGTAAATTCTGTTGTTGGAAGAGGTTTCCTTTAAAAAGAAATTGAGATGAGGCAATATGGCAATATTTGTTTGAGCTATATGTATGACAAACTAGAAAAATTATCTACCTATAGAAGACAACAAGAAAGACCCAGAGACAGATATATAAGCCCTTAGCCTGGGACACACTGCTTAGCCACAGAAGACTGGAGTGCTAGCAAAAATGAGGTCTGGGATTCTAAGCAGCAGTGGTTGTTTTAATTTGTAGATGTTTAAAGGAAAAAAGTATTATTTGTACAATATTATATCACAAAAATATGTTTACCTAGTAGAAAAAAAACCCTCTCATAAAACTTTAGATTCAGCTAATTCTTTGGGTAAAACAAAGGATGAATTTTCTTTATAGATAAAGCTGTGGACAAAAGTATAGGCAAAACATGCTTATCTTTCTTAAACTTTTTTTTTTTTTTTTTTAAGGAAAAGGGTTGCTTTGATATTTTAGAATTTGTTTATCTTTTTGTATGATTAGGAAATTTTGTGTGAAGAAATCACATAAATGGTTTTTCATGTAAATGTGGGGGTTTGGCCTTTTTTTTTTTCTTTTTCCTCCCTGAAAGAGTTCTATTTGTTGCTTCAGGTACGTATCTCCTGATCAGCTGCAAAGAGAAATGGTATTGGATGAATGTAGCTGTATAAACGTAATGAAAAAGGTAAATCACATGAAAATATTCCAGTTAACACTTTGATCTTGAATTGCTTTTTGCTTCAAATGGTAAAAGAAAAAATATTTTGAAACAGAGATATGTATTTATTTTTAAAATCATAAGCTCCTTTTAGAGTTTCAGGGCTTGTCTTTCTACTGATTCCCTGTTTTTCATGGTTGTTTACCTTAGAGAAGAAGCTGTATTTGTAGAAAAAAGCAACCAGGGACAAACAGAAGATTTTAAATATTCTTTTCATGCTTTTACCTCCCTTTCTTCTGGAAAATTGATTAAAAGCATTCCTTTCAAATTCCACTTTTACCTTCCACTTTTCATTCTTACCGTATTTTTCATTTTTCTTTGAGCATTAAACTTTGCTTTTTAATTTTCAGTGAGGAAAAAGGAAAAGAGGAAATAAGTGTTTTGATTCTGTTCTCCAATTTAATTTTTATTAAGTGAAAGCAAATGTGGAAGGAAAAATATCCCCTTTGAAGTTTCTAAATTAGGAAAATTCAAAATAATCTAAAATCACAATCTTTTGCAAATTCATTTTGCATAATGATTTAGCCATATTATTTTGTAACTTAAAAATAGTAAATGACCATTCTTCTCTTAGCTTTTTCCTGTGTTTTGTGTAAGCCTGGTGGTTCAGGATATCTTATTATTGCATATGTACAGCACACAGCACAGTGGAGCCTGAGTGATATTCAAATCTCCACTGTAAGCAAAGCAAAAGTAGGAAATACAACCTTTAATTATTATAATGGATAAAAACTGGTAGAAATTATAATGTAAAAGCTATCTATTGAAAATACATGCAATTACCTATGCAAAAAGTTCTTTAATAATTGAAATAAATTATAGTTACAGAATTATCTGTTTTTACTTACAATCTGAGGACTTAGTATTTTAAGCTATGACACATTCATACCAGAATTTTGCACTTGCTTTCAAAGAAATGCCATTAATTTGGATTTATTATGCTAATTAAAGAGAACTAGAGAGGCACATGGAACTGATTACTTTTAAATCAAATGAGCATTCACAAAAAATTAATATACAATTGGTCCTGGGAAATGTACAAGCTGAATTTCCTGTTCAACAAAATATCCTGTGAGGTGAGCAATTGTTCTTAGTGTAGTAAAAGACTGCAAAATATTTGCATCTATTTTTATTTCAATATTATTTGTTTAATCATAAATATCACTAAGTGCTTTAGGGTGATACTAAAATTCTAGGGCATTCTGTTACCACTCAAACCCACACTGCTCTGCCCCCTGCCCCATCCTGTTCCATCAACAACGAGCTTGTTTTTTCTCTGCAAAGCAGCTTCCTGCTTTTCATGAAAGCACTTCTTTCAGCTACCACCTTAATATTCCTTTTTCTCAAATAATTTGTATAGAGTATGGAGTTCCTTTGAACAGCAGAGAGAGGCCATACAGAGAGCAGGACTGGGATAAGAACAGAGATAGCTGCCATCTGCCACTTTAGCTAAACTGAAGCAAATTGAAAAGGCTCTTCAGCACAAGTTCTTTCTATTTATTTGTTTAAGCCCATCTCATGGACTAAGGAACAAAACCCCTTCAGTTACAAATGCACTCTTTTTCCGACATCATATCTTTCTTTTACTTATTTAACAGGGATATTTTAGAAAATCAGTGTACTGTGTATGACACCAAATTCAGTTGGAACTGGGAAAAAGATGTGATCCAAAGCCCATTGACAGACTTTGGAGGTTTAAAGTGTGTGCAAACAATCTCAAAAGCTCCATATTTTTTAGCTGAATGCTACGATAGTGAACAGGAAAAATAATCCTGTAAAAGAAGAGAATATTCTGTTAGGGTTAATGCAATGAGAGGGAGCTAAGAAACCCTGCAAATGCTAGCATTAACCTACATGAGCAGTCCCTATTGTATTTATTATCCTTAGAGCAAGTGGGAACACAGAATATGTTTATGTCTCTTGCAGAATACAATGTGTTTGGGACTTCGATCAGTCACTAGCTGTAGTCATTGTGCTAGTCTTTTGTCTCTGTGAATCACAAAAGACTGAAATCACTGAAGGCAAGGCTCAGCCTTATTCCACACAATTCTGAAAGATTTGTCATTTTTATGTTATTATCCTTTTCAAATCTGTACTTCATATCTGAAGAAAATTAAGCTAAAGGCAAATCTTGGCCAAATTTATGGGTTCAGGAGAATAAAATCAGGAGATGCAAAGAAGTAATAATGATTTCCAGTAAAGTGCCTAAGAAGCGTGCTCTTTATGGTGTATGCAGAAGCAATTTAGGTCCATATAAGTCTCTGGATAAACTTGTGTGTGCAACAAATAATTAGCAGTAGCTGTGACAGTTAGGAAGATGAATAGTAAAGTTTTAAAATCGGAAGACCATTACTTAGCTTGTGAAATTACTCTATTTAGACGATAAACTGTTTAATGGGATATACAGTCTTTTAGGTAATACTTAACCCCAAAAAATTTTCTGTCTGAATTTTTCTCTTATTTTGCAGACAATGATATCCATAAAAACATACGTCTTAGAACTATATTCTCAATATGAAGGTCAAGCATCAAATAGAATAAGAAACAAAGAAAAATGATAAGAAAATGCACCATATATACAGTTATGTATTATAGTGTGACCTGAGAACTATGGCTACCTCTAGGAATCTCAGATGATATGTCTTCAGGTGTCTTGAGAAGTAAGAAAATTGTAACTATCAGAGGGTTGGGTTTTTTACAGAATACTTCTTGATCTGTCTGCTTCTTTGGTTATATATGGGTATAATATTTTTGAGAAACTGTCACCAAGAAGAAATATAATATATGCCGTATCTTCAGTGTTCTGAAATCAATAAAGGAGCTTGTTTGTTGCTGCTTTGTAGGATTTTTTTGGTTGTTTGTTTGGGGTTTTGTCCCCCCTTTTTTTTTTTTTTTTATTTTGTTTCCCGTTGCAATTGCTTTTGTATGGAGTCAAGAAAATTAGTTTCTCTTAGGAAAATTCTCTTTGCTTCCAATTTAAATATATTTGTGTCATGCTATTTTTGAGACAGAGCAATAAATGTAACAACTGAAGAGAAAATATATCCTGTCATTATCTACACAATAAATTCACTTTTAGAGAGATTTGTTTGAGCAGAGGAAAATAGAAGACTATTTTTAAGGCAGTAATTTTAAGATTCTTATGTATGCAAATGGTGAAGAGAATTTATATTTTGAAACCCCTTCAATTTAAATAAAGAATAATCCTAGAAGATTAGAAAATTTAGACAGTATGATAGAATATGTATTGACTGAGTGGGGGAAACAGAATTGCATTTGTTAAAAGATTTTATAGTCATGGAAAGAATTAAAAAAAATAATGAGGGAAAAAGAGGGAAAAATTGAAATAAAACTGAGTAGTTCATATCCAATATTTACATTAAATTATACATTTGCAGAATGTGACTGAGTACAATGCATAGAATCGATGTCTTTCTTTTTATATCCAGATCTGTGGATAAGTTCCTTTAATGAACCGTATCATAGATCTTACTTGGACAACCTGTGCAGATAAAGTGTTTGTATTTGATTGATACAATGATATAGAATCCAAGATGATTCTATAGAGTATTGAAGTCAAGTCGTTCAACACAAGTTGTGGAGAATATAAAGTGAAACCTTGTAGTGCCTTGAAGTTATGAGCCTGACAGGTTTGTTTTGTTTTGTTTTGTTTTTGTTTGGGTGTGGTGTTTTTTTTGTTTTTTTTTTTTTTTTGTAAAAGCTATAGATAACAATAATCTGACAGGAGAGAACTCTGAATAGCTGTCATTGTGGGGTCAATATGACTTGAAAATGAAACACAAGGAGAAACATTAGTTAGTCACAGCACATAGGCATGGCCCAAAGCACAAAAATGAGATTTTTTCCTTTTTTACTGTGAAAACATTGAAGTGAAAATTAATTAAAACTTTTCAACCAAAATGATGTGTAATTTCTGTGAAGTAATTGCTAACTATTTTACTCAAGTGGAAGCACACAGAGCTGGATTTGAGAAGGGCTCTTAGTTTTCATCTAACTTGTTTTCTCATAGTCAATGTAGGTTTTTGTAATTCAAAAGCAGCAGATAAAGCCACAGCTTAAAGCTTTAATATATATATATATATACACACACATGCTAACTAGGATTTTCAAAGTGCTCTGCGAGCAAAAGCTCAGAAGGAGGTGGTGGGTGATAAGCGATCAGAGATTCTCTTCTGCAGGAGATGGAGGCACCCATCTGCCAGCCAGACATGGTTTTATGGACTTTTGTTGTTCTACAACATCTGGGATATTTTTACTCAATGATAATTGAAAGATTGTGAAGATTGAGAAAAGTGTCCAATGAAGGCAAAAGGTAACTGTTACGCATATCTTCTCCAAGAGGAAAAAGGATGATATCTGGCAAAGTAGAGGGTGCTTCTCTGACAAAAGGACTTTCCCTCCTTTGGTTTCTGGGAAAATCATAGAGCTCTGAAACTGATAGGTGTCTAAACAGATGTGAGCAGTGTGCCCTGGCAGCATGCTAACAGCATTCCAGCATGACTGTAACCAGGAGGCTGAATATTCCCTTTGTCTTCCATTTTTCAGGCCAGGTACAGACTACTGTATACATTCGTCACCCAATGCAAGACACCATCAGACTGGGGCAAACCTAAAGGATGGTCACCAGGCTGGTTGGGAGCAGATTACTTGCCTTGTTAGGAGAGGCTGCATCTCAGAATATAACTGAAGAACAAATATCTGTAATAATGAAGAACTATTTAAGTAGTACATCAAAAGTTTTTCAACTAATCCAAACTGATGAAACTTCTTTCTCCATTAAAAAAAGTTATTAAATTTCTTTTTTGTCAATATTTCTATATTGAAGAAGTTACAGGGTTGTTGATTGGCCTCTCGAGTCAAGTGGATTCAGGATGTACCTCACAGGGCAAAGACTGGATTACAGGACACACATGGGATCATACAGACAAAATGCAGTATAGACTGCACAAGCGTATGTGTCTGGAGAGCCCTTTAATTTAGGTGAACAGCAGCTGTTTTGCAATGCAGTAATGGTAAAATTGAGCTATTTAGAATCTAGAAACCTAATGAGTCTTCACTGTTGCTCAAAAAAGCTTTCTTTGATCATAAAATCACATTTTACAGTATTAGACCTAAGAATGCCTATTCCTTGTGCTCAAAAGCCATTTTGAGTCTAACAGAAATGGCATAGCTGCCTTGGAAGAACTCATACACAAGATTTTCATATGAATTACAGGAAATTTTCTTATCAATTTGTATTGAATTAGTTTTCATGCAGAAATTAAGAGATTGATTGTACATTTCACACATAGGTCAAGAACTCATTTTAATAGTTAAAATGAATTGCCTAAGTCAAGCATTTCAGTCTGAAATGTTAAAGGAACAAAAAAACAGAAAGGCTTTTCTTTTCTGTTTCTTCAATAATTGCTAGTTAAATCCTGAACAGGTATAGATGATTGCACATGATTGTGTCACTTTGTATGTAATTAAAAAGATATTTATGAATTGTGATAAAAAAAAAAATTCCATGCAGGGCTAACACACATCCTGGAAGTGTCATAGGTAGTTCCTCTTAATGATTTATAATAGCTACTAACAGTGTGCCACATTGACCTGTGGTTTGCAGTGAACACCAACTGCCATCTGCACTGATATATGATCTGCTAACATCATTGCCTCCAGATACGATAACACATTTAGTAGAGAGTGGCAAGGCATTTCCTGTTTGTGATATTCCAGGTTAAGAACACTTGTGAAATGATTAGAAGAAGTAGCAACAAGTTAGGTGGAACTCAATTTTTTCAGGGCTGTGACTTTCAATAAAAATAAATAAAGAAAAAATACCAAAGATCTGAAAAACATTTTAATTTCTCTTTCCCAACTTGTAGATTTCCACATTGGAAAATGAAATGTCAAAATAAAATGAGAGTTTTATAGTTGTTGTATCTCATATTTAACTGAAAAAAAAGGTAAGCCTTTTCTTACCAGTGTAATAACACTTCAAGAAGGTTTTCAGATTTGGTTTCAATTATTTTATTTAGGCACTCTCTTATAATTGTAGATTTACTTTTTCTTCATTAATTATTATTTGTTAACATGAAAGCAATGAAAACAGTTCACCGTAAAGCAAAAGATATCACTGACCATGCCAGAGACATCAAAGAAAGCTTTGTCTATCCTGAGCCCAAAACCAGAAGTGCTGGGAACATAGACCAGATACCTGATTTTTAACCTTGTTTTCCTTTGGACTTAAGCAGACCATGAGTAGCATGACACTGTGTTGTAGTGAATTGTGTGATTAGAGTTTACCATCTTAAACTCTGATCAGATTTTAGGTGGCATTAGGGATGTGTCCTAATTAATGAATAGGAAGCATGAATTTATGCTGGGTTTTGCCTCTACATGGGCATAATTTCATAGATTTTGATTTACATCTGTGCAACACTGCTTGGCATAGGCTAAGGCTAGAATTTTTCCTGTGAGAATCCCCAGATGGAAATAGTGCTGAATGCTTCATAAAATAATGTCCAATACATTGTGAAGTTTTAAGTGCCATTAGTTCAGTGTATGGTACAGTGTATGTGGGACACAGGTGCTTCTCTTTATGGCTGGCAAATCCATATTGGAAAAACTGAACTTCCAGTGTATTGCAACCTGTGCACTACACAAAAATAAAAATTAAAAAAATAAATTAAAAAAAAATCCCGGGAGCATCAGGATCTAACTCTGCAACCTACTGCCAGGGGAAACATGTATCTAGCATGAACATTTGATTCAGCCATGTATTGGTGGAGTTACTGTGCATTACCTGTAATTTATCTGAAATCCAGTTGAAATACCAAAAATCCTTGAAAATGTCTCTGAACAAAATTATGGTGAAAATCTGTGGTAATCTTAACTCAGAAATATACTTTCTTAACTGAGTCTGGAGTCTCATTGTACCCATCTTAGGTGGAACAGGTTTTTCAGCTTTTTTCTGGCCTCTGTTAGTAATCTAGCTGGCAACTTCTGTATGCGAGAGCTTTTGATTGTCCTGTATTTAATGAAATGCCTCCCATTTCTCTTCTTTCTCTAAATATTTTTGATTTTAAGAAGGAGAGATGCATGCATTTTAAGACAGAGACTAGAACTAATAAAGAAGAGTAAAGCAAATATTTTTTTGAGCTGAGACCAAAGAAATATGTATGGAAACTGCATAATTGCATACTTTGCTGTGTTAAACCACCTTTTATTGATATTTTTTTTACTTTAAGTTAATTGGGGGGTGATAATATTGTAGGCTATTCACATTGTAAACCTAAGATAAAAATAAATGGACAATACAAATTAAGGTTTCCATAGCAGTAGTAGTTTATGTATCTGAAGTGTTTGCAACTGTCGACTGGACTACTGTATACTTTGCTGAATAGTTTGTGCATTGATGAGTTAATGGCTTTATGGAAACCTTTAGCTATTATGTTTACTGACTACAGTGGAATAAATCATATCATCTCATTTGGTATTTTTTTCCATTAGTTTTTCACAGCTGAGAAATTCCTATATATTAAATAATTTATTAAGTAATTTATTAAATAGTTTCAGATTTTTTTAACTATAGTTAATTCTTAGTTTCTTATATGTTTACTTCCCAGTGATCTGGGTATACTCCCCCTTCTGTCCTTGGAGACCTTTATCTCTCTTCTCCCTGCCCCCATCCCTTATTATTGTATCCAGAACTTGTTGAAATAACAATATTTGGTGGTTCTCCATTGTCCTTTATGAACTAGAGAATTAAGTACACTTAATTTGTCTTGTGGAGCATGTCCTGTTGGTACCATAAAAATCTTTAGATTGTTTTTGAACTATCTATACTTACATATATATAGATTTATTTTTACATAAACCTTTTGACCCTCTTGATCTTGAAGATATTAACCACAGTCTTAGCCTTAGTAAGGTGGTTAGCTAACTAGCTTAGTTAGCCTCTCCAGCTAAACTAAGTAAACAGAAAAAAAGACTGTTGCTTTAATTTCATAACTGAACCCTCAAAACCAAACAATTTTATAACCTGGAAACTAAAGGATGTGGTGAGAGGCATGTCAATCACAGCCAGAGGATCATTGTTACCACCGGATCTGATTACTGCTGGCCGTTGTCTCCAGGAGGACAGGGTGTTTCAGTTCAGCTGTATTAAGTACAAGTCACATGTCATTGAATCAAAAGAAAACCTTTTACAAACTCTGGATATATATTTAGGCATTGAATAAAGAATTAATGCAGTAGTAGAGATGAAAATGAGAATCTGGACTTCTAAACTTGCTGTTGAGCAACTATTGTTTTATTTTTAATGCTGAGGAAACTGAGGCATGGACAATTACCTTGACTCTCAAAAGGGATTTTCCAGAGACATTCTCAGAGAAGCTGCACGGATATTAAAGAATCACGATTCTCTTTTCCTATTTTATGAAGATTTTAGTTTACTACTGTAATGTTCCAAACCACTGCTGGTTTGTGGACCTTTGACTATTCTAAAGTAAAGGAATGCATTATATCATCTACAGCTAGTCTCCCACATGCCTTATAGACAAGCAAGAGTAATTTATATTTCAGTCTTGAAAGGTCGGAGAACATCCTAAGTGCAATTTATTAAAAAAAAGTAGGTAGAGAAAGTAGTTTAGGAGTTGTTTGATTTGTTTGTTTGGTGGTTTTTTTTCTTTTCATAATAAACTGGTTAACAACAATGATATGGGGACTATGGGTGATACCCAGTTCTGCAGTGCTGTTGCATCCCATGTTTTATGTTTAGAATTAGGCAATGGTGAATAACTATGAAATTTCTACAGGTGTATTAGACAAAATGAAATCATGAACTCCTATTAAATAATAACAAAAAAGTTATGTATTGACATTCTTTGGATAAGCACTTAGATTTTTTCTTCTGTTGAAATAGTATTTTTCTGTATATCTAAAAAAAAAAAAAAAAAAAAAAAATCAAAAATACCTTAAAAATAAGGGAGTTTAGTATTATTTTGCCGAAGAAAACCTAAAATAATATAACCAGTAAAATCTAGAAATTCTATTTAATTTTTTCCCTTCTGTTGACAGATTCTGAATGGTACATAGAACAATGCATTCACAACAAATCAAGAAAAATTACTTGCACTTGTCTCAAGAGTGGACTCTTCACACATAACTAGCTATCAGCTTTTAAGAATTGTGTGGGTTATTAACATGAAGCAAAACTGCACAAGTTTGTCCTGCATTGCTCATTTCTTTAAATATTCAGTAACTCATACATCCTGTATATTTAGCCAATAGGAAAGAAAGCAACAGCAGATTTAGTTTATCTATGTAAAATTAACTAATGCAACTTGGATAATGGGCATTCTACATGAATATAGCATCCAACGTTTACTAACAGTAACTAAATTAATGATTGTTTTTAAACAGCATATGAAAATACTATAAATTACTGGCTACAGTTCAAATAAAGAAGCTGACTTTATTAAAAACAAGCACAAGTACTTTGTAAAAATGATGAGAAATCGGCATACGATGCTGGATTTTTTGACTACTTTGTGTCATCTGTGTACATCCTGTTATTTATAGAGAGACACATTTTATATAACTACACACGTCATCAGTAGAAGCCTGATGACAGCAATTTAAACACCTCATTGATGTAGGCTACTCACAGTAATTTCATTTATTTTACTAGGATCCATGATTTTCAAATTGCATTTAGAGCAGAGAAGTAGCCCTAGTTCCCAGTACCACAAATGATGAGCAGGTATTCTTTCTCCCGTCTTACAGAATGAAAGATGAGCCTTTCTTTGGGTATACATGCAATGATGAATGCAAGGATACAAGAAATAATTGACACATAAGGAAAGTCTTCATCACAATTTTATCCACAGGGCAGTTCCAATTCTCAGATAAGGGAAGAATTTAATTTTTCATCGACAGTTGAATTAAATGGTTGCATGTTCACGCGCTAAAATTTCCTGTACTGATGCATCCACTTTTAGTGACTTGAATACTATACTCATTACAGATTCAGTATTGATTGCTAAACATTCTGTTAAATAACTATTTATATCTTTAATCTCACTGGCTTTGTCCCAGTTTTCATAAACTTTCTTGTCCTCCAACAACAGTGCCAGGTTGTGAAAGAGAGGAAAAACACATTTTAAGTAACAATACAATGTAAAAATAAACCAAAATTAAGTAGTATAATGGGAACTTTGGGATGGGAATTGTCAAAAACCTGTGCACTTCAGAAGAACTCCATTGGGGAAAGCAGGCTGATACTTTAATGCGAAGGGTTTCATTGACTGTTACAGTAATCTATTAACTGTTAATATTTCATTAGGAAGCTCTTACAATAACCACTATGACCACAGCAGGCTGAACTTCTAAGAGCATGTTTAATCCACATTATCTCAGTGTGAATTGGTACTTTAGCTCCAGCCCCAAGGCTGCTCTAGTTAAACAGCACATGAAAACATATGTGTTTGTTCATATGGGCACAGTCTTTGGTGCACTGGTATCTAAATAATTTGAGGCCCTGATGAACTTCTCCCTAGCACCACTCCTTAATTCCACATATTATAGGCACAAATCTGGGGACCATGCCCAGATTGCTGGTAATTACTGGATCTTGGAAACTGAATGAATTGTAAGTCTTACTTTTTTTTTTTTTTTTTTTTTTTTTTTTCTTTTTTCCCTTAACTGAACTTTTAGAAAAGAGAATGAAGAACAAAAAAATCAATTAAAGCCAAGAAATTACTTTTTCAAAGAACAGGCAGGACAACTATTTTAAGTTCTCAGAATTGAATGACAAACTTGTTTGAAGGATAAAATGTGCTCACATTCTGTCAAATTTTCCTAAAAGAATAGTATGATAGATAATACAAAAACACTATTGTAGTCATGGAAATAAAGGTGTTTATTGCTATGCATTTTTCTTTCAGTAAGGAAGTGCTCTTGTCACTTGATATAGCAAAGGCATTTTGGCTGGTTCCACCACTGACAAGATGAAGAACTTGCCTTTACAGAATTTCTGAAGCCCAGGGTGTCACGGGAAATGCAATATTATCTGTAGATAGATTATGGAAGTGCACATTGCACTGCAGTTTCCTTGCTGAAAATGGAAAATCAATACGGCATCATATGCAAGACACATGCATCATAGGAACACTCAAAGTGATAAAAACTTTCTGATGACCATCTCTTTTTTCATAATTTGCTAATTATCTGGTTCTTTCTTCTTTCAGTGCCAAACTTCTGCTTCTAAACTCAAAGAAATTCTCATCTACATCTTCTAATCCATTTTCCACAGTTCTCAGCTGTAGAGCAAGAGAACAAGAGGTACTAACATGTGAAACAAGGCCATGAAAGTGGTTTTCATGGACATGTTGAAGAGGAAAGCTCTGAAAGTGAAGGTGAATATATATATATATATAAAAAAAGTCTTCTGCTTTCTTATTTCTAAATTAAGTATTAAGAGAATTAAGATAACAGACTAATAGTAGATTGATTTTTAACTTTTTTTTTTTTTAACTGAATTTTAAATAATTATTTGTTGCAAATACTTTTTTCCCCCACAACAGGAGTTTTAGTATTTAGAAGGGAGATTTTTTTGGAGAGTAGTTTGTTTTTGAGTTAAAGGATCTATAAGACTGTCTGTAAACTCAAATTTTTTCATACTCTTTGATGTTGAATCAAAACCAGTATCAAAATAGGCTAAAGCTAGAACAGTGGCAAGGAAATAGTTTAATTCTGCAACCAAGACTGAGGGTTTCTAGGACAGAGGCCAGTGCCTCCTGTGCACGTATGGGGACTTGTAGGATGGAGACAAAACAATCCCAGCAGCATATGAAAAAAAAGATCTGGGGAAAACAGGGATAGGATAGGTGAGATGCGCCTCAGACAGTGTCCATTTTAGGCACAAATGCACATTGCCATATGACTAATGACTAATTCCAAATAAAAGATGATGATACTGAGAGAGAGCTAAGCAATATAAAAATGTGACCTTTCTTCTTTCCACTGTGGTTTCACAGAAGTGTTAAAGAATAAAAAGAAGAGTAAAACAGTTTTTTTCCTAAAAAGTACCTCTTTGTCACTTTTAGTAAATCACTTTTCCTTTGACTATAATCATTAGGCAAAAATTAGATTAACTATTTTGTTATATGCTGGCTGAATTTCGTACAGATATATTTCATATGTGTTGTGAAGTAAATAACAGGTTTTAAATACATGGCTCCAGACAGATGTTGTGAAGACACAAAAAGATGGAAAATCATGATACTAAAAGATGTTGCTGCCAGTCTCATGCATAGAGTAACTTGTTAATTCGGCTGAGGCTGATAGGACAATTCTTTTCTGCTTAAACAAACAAGGTCGGGCTCCTCTTACTGATAACACTATAAAGTTCTGCTGTCGGTGGAGCTAAACAATTTTAAGATAGGCAACAGGAAACATCCATGGCCATAAATCTTAGTACTTTTCCAAACCAAGCAATAAGCTGTATCTCATGGTAATTTTACTTTTTTACATAATTTATATATTCAGTGTATATTAAAATGTTTAACATCACTGAAAAAATGAGAATAGGTGGTGGAAACATGAAATCATGTAGAGCAGACAGACTGAAATCTGTTTTACACATTATTAGTGCTTCTCAGTTTAAACCGTGCGTGCTATTAGCTACCACAGTGCTAAGTGCTTTAGATAATGTATTTTTCAAGGAAATTAAAAAAAAAAAAAACCAAAAAAGTGCCAGAGAGTGTATAGGTAGCTTCCATTAGCAATAATGGGAGTTTGGGCATAGTCACAACTTACAAAATCCTCAGTTTAAAACCTGTTTATCTGATAATGGTTGCAGGCTGGGAGTGGGAGCACAGGAGCACTGAATTAACACATCTTTTCAGATCCACAGTCTTTGCAAAGAGGTTAATTTCTTTCTTTTCTTTCTTTCTTTCTTTCTTTCTTTCTTTCTTTCTTTCTTTCTTTCTTTCTTTCTTTCTTTCTT
>JAWWEV010000001.1:75602595-75614301 GCA_035583235.1 Hafferia zeledoni | reverse complement strand
TCTATCTATCTATCTATCTATCTATCTATCTATCTATCTATCTATCTATCTATCTATCTATCTATCTATCTAATCTGCTAATCTGTCTGTCTGTCCGCCTGTCTGCTTATCCATCTGTCTATCCGTCTATTTATTTGGTTGGTTTTTTGTTTATTTATTTATACCACTGACCTATAAGTAAGACTTGGGACAATTATGCAAAAGCAACAGAATAATGATGGAACACATTACATTTTACATGAGACATTTTATTCATTACCATAACACCTACTGTTAAAGTGGATGTGTGAAAACTGCCAGGATTCAAGACATTATCAATAGCTTTAATAGGCAGTTCACAACACTAAAATGTAAATTCCCCATTTTTTATGGTTTATGGTTTCTGGTTTTTGTGTTTTTTGTTTTTTGGGTTTTTTTTGTTTTGTTTTGTTTTTGTTTTGTGTTTTTTTTTTTTTTCCTAAATTTCTTCTTGTTAATCAGCAAATACTTTATGGGGATGAAAATTCCCACACATGGGATGTTATCTTTCTTAAAAATCTCAAAAAAATCTACCAGCCTCTTAGATCAGCAGGAAAACTGGAGAAACATACATGTAAATGTACTTGAGTTGATATCAGAAGCACAGCTGGTCTTTAGATTCTTTGGAACTAAGGAGCTGGTGATTTTAGAAAATCTAAAAAAAGCATTACTAGTCCTGTATGATCCATTCTCTCCTCCCACAAGTGTTCTTTTTAAAAACCCCACGGCACTCATATAATGAAAAGTAAAGAATAAAATTGTGGGTTTGTTTTTGTTGTTGTTTGTTTGTTTTTAAATATATGAGGCCATTGTTGACTAAGAAACTTAGGAGAGGTAAAACAATTGAATATTTTCATTTATGACTTTCATACAATAGATTAACTCCTCGGCTGACCTAAACAAGGACTCACTTATTGATCTCAGAGGAATTAAATGCCTGGGTCATTTTGCTTATAGAGGTATACTGCTCTACAACAGTACAATAGTATCTCATGGGAACATACTTTATTTTGATGGCTGAACTCTTATTCTCAGTATTTCAGAAACTAATTTTTTCACAAACTATAAAAAACTTGATGCTAAAGATTTTTTTTTTTTTTTTTTTTCAGTTTCAGGTGTCATATACTGCTTGGATGCATGTGATATTTTGTAACTACATAAAATACTATACTTAGTCCACTTCATTCAATAAAAGGCAATAGGTTCTCTGAAATTCAAAGAATATAATTTTAAGGATAGCTGCCTTATTTATTAGGTTATGGAATTTTATTCAGTTACAGATATCATAAGTGACCTGGGTAGTCACTGTGTTCACAAAAACATGACTGACCTTTCTGAGCTTCATTGGATATTACAAGAAATTAATGTAGGAAAATAAATTGCCTAAGGCAAATTCATGGGCTACTCAAAATAGAAAATAAAGTGCCAGAAAATCTGACTTTGTAGCCCACCCAAATTCTGAAAACAGATAATGGAGAGATAATCACTTTTATCGACAAGAGAATGTACTTGCATATGCTGATTTCACAACGTTAACCGTGATTCTTTTGTTTTGTATTGAATTCAGAAAAAAACCCCAATGCAAAATGAGAGTTCCAGTGACCTGTGTTCTGTATGTTATACAAAGGAGCAATTACTAGTTATTGATAATTTTTTGAATATTAACTGACTATATTTTGCGGTGTCATTTTATTATTCATCTTAGAATTGGTTAAACAACAGTTAACATCAGAGGAAAGTTGTTATTTATATGCTTGCATGTCAACCCACATTCATTAGCATTGTTGTTTACATACAGCTAACAAAAGGAGGTTAAAATAATTTGTGATCACAACTACAAACAGAGAATAATGTTCATCCCTTTGCAATCTGTGCATAAAAGGAGGAAAATATCAAAAGCATAGTCTGTATGTAATGGACTTTCAAGGACAGAATGTTTCTATAAATGAAGTTAATTGGGCAGTATTCATTCTTGCTCATCATAGTGTTTTGCAGCATTTCAGAGCCCAGCACCGCAAATGGTGAAGGCCATTGATTTTTCATGGTACTTCAGAATGTCAAGTGGTAAACAAAAATTATAAAAGGCATAATATGGTCCCAAAGTGTATGCAGAGCTACATTTATTGCTTTGGATTTGCTGATTCACAGAAACTGATTCCAGTTGTATTCTCATGATGATAGCTTATGATGATGATAAAAGGACTCCCTAAATAATTTCAGTCCTTGCATTCATTCTAGAGCTATTTTCTTTTTTTACTTGTGAAAATTGCAGATAGCATGTGCAGTTCTTACTAAAATATGCATTAAATAAATGGCTCAAACCACAGCTGTTCTGAGTTCTCTCTGCATATCTGTCATAGAGGGACTTTCATTTTCTTCTGAGTACATTGTATGTGGGGAGTGTGGTACCATATACAGCTGCTGTTTTAACATATGTATGTTAAAAATATAGAGTGGAATTCATCTCACTGTGTTTTAGAAGTCCATTTTGCAGCTAATCATTCAGTATGCACTTCTCAGAGCCCGTTTAACTGATGTTGCAGCACAGATTTGAGATAAGACATATAAACTGTGCCTGTAAGTCCCATTTTTTTTATTCTGTTGACTGTGAAGGGAGCCTTAGGTGACTAGCTGAGAGATCTGCAATCCGAATGTATAACTTTAGTTGATATAATTAGACATTTATATTGTGATTCAGCTCATGGTAGGCACAACTGAAGAGTGAAAGCCCCAAGACCCCAGTAGTACAGTGTAAGAAATACCTTTATAAAAAAGCTGCAAATAGTTTTAAAGTGATGCTGGGTAGAAAGATCATTCGGGGATCATTCTGTCAGGACAAAATGACTAGTCTTTTACTTCCTTTTCTCCCCTTGAATTCTGTTTTCAGTGAAAGATAACAAAGCAGAATAGACAGTATATATCTGGTTTTAATCACAAGAAATTGCAGTCACTTAAGTTCTCATTGTTCATTTTTTTTTCCCAGTAAGAGAAGTAAAGTGCCATGAATTATATCCATTCTCTGCCTTTGTTTCACTAAAATAGGCAAGCCTGGTCTTTGTGGCTCCTTTCTTTTTCTTTTTCCTTTCTTGTTCTTTGTGTTTTTTTTTTTTTCTTAAGTCCATGTGATTTCCTCTATATCTATTTGAAATTTTGTTCATCTTTCTTTAATGGGTTCATCGGAATTATATACAGTTCCTCAGATTCTCAGCAAGACAGTAGAACTAATAGTTTCTTAGTTGGAAAGGATTGCTTTGGCTACACTACACTGCCAACTCACAGGATCCAGGGAAACAAAATTGTTTTTCATCCTCTGTCATTTTAAGGCTGCTAAATTTTCAGTTCACAATATCAGTTGTCTTGTATGAGTCTCTGAATGCACTATCTAACATTTTTTACTTCTGTACTTGCCATTTCACTAACCTAGCCTTTGACCGGTATTGAATATCCTCAGCCTTTACTTCATGTTCAAAATCCATCTGCAGCTCACTGCTTTTAGTGTGATGCTCCTAAAATGAGAATGCTAAATAAAATCCATTTCATGAATGATCTGGAATAAACTATTTTTTGCCCATTTTCAATCTGGATGGTGAAACTTCATGTTCTGCATAACCTGTTCCCTTCACTTTTCCAGACTGTCAGTTCATTAGGAAGTAATTCACTAAGCTCAGCTAATTTATTAATTCCTCTACTAATCTCATAGTCCTCTTTTAAATGACAAACTTCTCAATATGGCATCACATGAAATGTTAGATTTTTATATAGTTGAGATCTTTTTCACCCCTGTCATCCAGTCCTCTGTCTGAGCCTGTAACAATTTTCTCATTTAGCAGCTGATTCTCATCACTGTGAGTAAAATGGTAGAGTTAAGTACAGATACAGCCATTACCCCATCCCCTTTTCTATGAACTGCTTCTAATGCTACTTTTATTTTGAAGGTTGTTAGAGAGGAAGGAATAAAACAACATATCTGAATAAAAGCCTAGTTATTAAATCCACTGAACTGTTTTACCCTTGCTATTTTGTAGGAGTTGCTTAGCACAGTGATAATGATTCAGTGTTGTGACTAGGTATAAAAGCATCTAAAATAGTTAGGTTTATGGCTAAGTTAACACATAGTGTAATTCTATAAAACCATTCCATTTACTTTACAGAAGCGTATAAGAACATGGCTTTTAGAAAACAGGTCCCCTTTCCATTCCAGGACTATGAATAAAGGAAGATGACTTTTTGATGACAAGCAGCTGCACTGGCAATATTTATGTTGTTCATTAATGCAGTAATTGGAGTAGAGACTGAATTTCTAGGGAAGTCATCATGGAAATATAGGAGGAAGACCAATAATATTCTTAGTGATGAGTAGGTTTTTAGAATGAACAAATTATAACCTCTTTAGGAGGATAACGAGTAGATTCTGCTCAGCCTTTCATATTAATTTAGAGATGTAATTTTTTTTATTATTTTTCAGCCAGTTCGTGCCCAAGAAGCTTAACACTTCTGTCCCTCCTCAGTCCCACAAACTATTTGACTGCCATCCCATGCACTGACATAAAACACCTGCAAACAGAGTAGGACAGGTTGGTAGGAAAATGCTTTTAATCAATGCCACAGTCTTTAGCAGGCATTCTGTTAGAGGAAGGTATTTCAAGTTTTAGGACATAGTCCTTTTAAAGCTAATGTTTAAGTACCTGTAAAATCAATGGAGAAAAGCAGATGCCATTGAAATACTCCTGAGAGATATTTGTTCAGTATTCTCAATTTGAGTAAAGACACAAATTAAGTTATCCTGGAAGAAAACGAATAAGACTCATGTATTGTTAAGACAAATTTCTTTATCTGAAAATCTTGGAACACTCTATGCTTTAGATTTATTCTAAAATACAACTGTATCTTTGTAATAGTTTTACAGATTTTGAGATAGATCTGGTTTTGATCTCCAGCAATCAGTGGTACGTATCTGTCTGTAATTTTATTTCTTTTCACAGATTATAAGAAAAAAAAATCTTTTCTTGTATAAACTGATGGTGGAAAAGATATTGTTGATTTATTTTATTTTTGTTTTGTCTGTATATATTCCTTTATCACACAAAACCCCAAAAATATTTCTAGTAACTGCAGTATTTTGCAAAAAACTTAAATTCATCACATGAAACCAGAATATAGTGTTAAATATCTCCTTGCAAACTTCGCTGAATGTCTGCTCTGAAGTAATTGAGTCTAGGAAAGAGATAAATCTTAAGTAGGTCAAGAGTTTTAATTTCTTCAATGGACGCTAGATGGCAGCATTAATCAAGATACTGCATTACTTTAGCCCGTTTCACTAAGGGCAGGAGACCCTCAGAGAATTGTGTGAAACATTTATTTGTAGGCTTTATTTTCCTATTTTGAAAGAGAATTCAGATTAAATATTTATTTCCAGTGTATGGAAGTTCCAGGGCTTATGACTTCATAAAATAGTATCTGGTTGTGCGAGTGGTACAGGAAAAGGCAAATAGTGCTTTCACAACGAAGATTAATTAAAAACCCATGAGAAGAAAGAGAGGGAAATTAACAAAGTCTTGATGTAGGACTGGTATAAGTGGAAGGAATAAAGGATGCACAAATTTTAAATGTAGGAGTAAAGGTTGGAGAGGCTACATGGAATGTCAGCATAAAAATGGAGATTAATGGAAAAGCATGGGGGATCATAAGATTTTGAATAAAGAATCTGGGTATCAAAACAATAGATTTCACTTCTTATGTATCAGCATTACTGACGTACTGATTCTTTAACTGACTCACCTACCATGACTTGCTATTATTTAGGAAGAAATATTATTAGTATTTTCAAACTTAAGCTTAATGTCTTTTTCTGTAATTGGCAAGGATGAAGTCATAAGCTATGCAGTCGTTGCCCAGCACCTGGGTTTTCAAATGCGTCAATACAGTTTGTTTGCTTGACTCATAACACAGTGATGGCTGATGGTAAAACGACTCACCCACCTGACTCACTCCCCAGTCTTAGCAACACTTGCTTCAGGAGAGCCTTTTACCTTGAAATCCATCTGTCTGCATACCTGTCACAGAACTGCTGGTCAGACTGTAATTCCCAACAGGATGCTAGAGCAGCCTGCCAATACTTCAACCTCTGAGCATCTGGAGCCTGATAAACTGATCAAAACTCCTTGAACTTCTCTCTGCAAACTAGGGCGACCTCTTGTCTTTTTGACCATAACTTCCTTGTTCAGTGGAGGGCAAACAAGAAGTTATCTATTCAATCTAACAGGGCTCTGTTAGACACCAGATCAGTAACTATTGGGTCAGAACTATGTTGGGGTGTGTGGGTGTGTGTGTGTGGGTGTGTGTGTGTGTGTGTGTGTGTAGGGGACAGGGATGGGTCGTGCCTCACAGAGGTGGTGCTGTATCCCTCATGGCAGCCCCTGAGCCCACACAGGGAAGCCCCAGAGCAGCTGCCAGTCACAAACAGCCTGGGAAAACTATAACCCCTCACAGCTCCTGGAGCCCCTGACACAGCTCAGATTGGCAGGGACAGAGAGAACACGGTCCCTCACCCTGGCCTTTGCCCCCAGAGTGGCTGAGGGGGTCTCAGGCCTCATGTGGGGGGCTTGATAATGGAGACCAGAGCAGATGAAACCAGAGTTTTTGGGGTGCTAAGTGTTGCAGCCCTGACACCTGGACATATGAGAGCTGGTCTGCCACAAAGTCTCAGTCCCTCTTTCTCCTCTCTTTTCTTGCTCCTTCTGCTTCTTTTTCTTTTCTCCTTTCTTGATGCTTTGAGTGGCTTGAAGCTGGAGGGACTGGATTTGGCTTAAGTGTTGTAGATTGATTAGATCTTGTTAAGTGTTGTGAATTGACTAGATCTTGACTTAGTGTTGTGGATTAATATGTGCTGGGTCAGTATTGTGGTGGCACGTTTTGTCTAGCTTGTGTAGGGCCCTTTTAGAACCTGGGCCAAGTTCCCTTACTTTGTCCCCTAAATTAATAAAGAAACCCCTTGGGAACAAGTTTGTGGCTTATTCTCTTGAGGCTATCTTGAGGTATTAAACAACCCTCTATATGTGTATTAAAGTAAAACTCCTGGTTGAGCTGTGAGCCTGCAGCTCCCAGGGCTGGAGTGTTACCAGCTCTTCAGCTTGTTTTTCCTGCTCAGCAGAAAAATGAGTGGTGGTGATGAATCAAAATTTCATTATGGTCATGAAATTACCACGAGGATAGTGCACAACATGGTCACAAAGCCATAGACAAAGAGGAGTTTTCGGTCACTTCTGGTCAAAACAGGAGTTCATTTTAGGTGGGATTGAAACTAATAGTGTCATGGGCCATGGCTGTGCTTCCAATCTCCTGGGAGCAGGGCTGGAATCATCCACTGGCCTGCTCTGATACAGTGTGGATCTGTGGCCTTGAACCTGACTGCTGTGGAAGTGTTGGATGAAAAAGAGGTGGGAGAAATTAGGGTGAAGTTGGGGTGTGCCCCCTTCCCACCATTGGGAGCTGCTTAGGCCTGAGATACCACATCTCTGACTGGGCTCATTCCTGCATGACCTGATCCTGGACACATTTTGTTGACCTGATGTCCTGGTCTGGCCTCAGTCTGTCTCCATCACCAGGGAGGTGCCCAATGCCTGGGTCTGGGGCTGCTGAAAGGGGGTGTAATGGACCCTGGATGGCCAGTCCCTGCCCCACTGCCTGGGGGAGACACTGCAGCTGGAGGCAGCACCATTGGAGAAAATAATTTTGAAATCATACTTGAACACAAAAATAAGTCATCCATGCTGCATGCCACAATATGCTTGATTCTTACTCAGAAATGCATTAGCAGCAACACTCTGTGTGAGCCATGGGAAAGAATTTTCAGTCAAACTCTGATCAGAATGGGAGAGGCCTCACACAGAGTATTCATTCCACTTCGGGCACCTGGTGTTAAAGAAGACATGGATCATTTAGACAGAATTCAGTGGACAGAAATAAAAAATACTAAAAGATTTGGAAAGCACGGGCCAGGCAGAAGGAAAGCCTGTTCTGCACTGTTTGACCTTTAAGACAATTAAGATGTAGCTCTTAGGAAATGATCAGCTGTCCCCTGTATCTAACAGGTAAGGATAGAAAAAAAGCATAAGACACTAGTTTAAATTGAAGGGAAAAACAGGTTTATTTTTAGTATGAGAAATGTTATTCTAAGTTTGAGGATGGTACAACACTGTAAGACTGTGGAATGTGCTTCACCTAATTTTTCTACTGTCATTTTAGAGAATGGTCTGCCTCTGTAATTTCAGGTCTCAAAATATCTTCGAGACCTTCATTTCAGTGGTATGGCAGATATGAATCTTATCTAGTTTTTTATTTTGTTTTAATAGGTATATATTTTTTCTTTTTTCTCCAACATTAGGACTGTTCTCCATTGTAAGGAGAGCAGAGCACTGGAGGTCCTTTAGCAGAAGTACTATGATGGAATCTTGCACTACAATGCATACACAGCTCAAGTTCTCAAGAACAGGATTGTCCCTAATTACAATGTATTAAACTCTGTCTAAGTTCCTCAAACTATTTCAACATAGTTATCAATAGCATCAAGTACACATCATTATTAGGCATTCACTGTGTTATCTGAACTGCATGGGTTATAGCTTGTAATTTCATTAATTAGAAGCTCAGAGATATTTTGTAGGATCTGGAAATCTATATATGTGGTGAGGAGGCTAAAGACAGCTAGCTTATTTTGTGGCTGAAGCTTGTGTTTATAGCTTCATAAAACATGGCCTGTAGCTTTATTACAGCAATCATCCCTGTGGGTTTTTGTGACTACAGTTCTGTTTTTTAACTTTCCCCTGCAGAAAAAAAAAGTTGTATGGTTTAAGAGTATGTTGTCATCCCTATAGATTTTTCCAGAATACTGTGACAGAATACTGGATTCTATAAGATGGTTTAAAGGTCCATAGGAAGCTTCTTGTTCTATTTATTCTAAACCATTTTAGTGCAACAGAGACATGTTCCTGTTGTAGAATCCTTGCTGTATGTAAGGGGGTTTCAACCTTAAATTCCATGAAGATCATTACACTGAAAATACTGCTACATAGCCAAAATCAACTTGAAATAAAATCCTGAAGTAAAAACACTCACACATGTATTTTATTATTAAAGGAAGATAGAATAAAAAGCTAGAGATCAAAGGGAGTAGAGAAAAATTAAGAGTTCTTCTGTTCCTGTGGAGCAGTTTTTACATTCAGTTAAGAATGGGTTCAACTCTAATTCAGAGGTTTATCTCTATTTTTCTGCTTTGTCGGTACCACCTCTATTTTCCATTCGGACCTTTTATTTATTGACCTCTAGGTCAAAAAATATTTCCATTTATAGTTTTAAAAGATATTATTATTTTTATGATTGCAATTTTGAAGTGGTTGTAGTTTACTTCTAAAACAAATAAATATGTGTGATTATTACTGCAATCAACTTTAAATGTTACATATTAAAAGAAGAACAGTGCCAAACCCTATAAAATTGTATAAAAATTAATTTCTATAAGTGATGAAAATGCAGGATCCTACTAATAAATATATTGTTAATATTCCTAATACTGTTCAAGTGTTTGCTATGCCACAACGTGGGAATGCTGATCAACTGAGCTTTTTGAGTCATTGTGCCAGCTACTCTCACAAAAACCATTAGATGGCAATGTTCACATGACAGTACCTTTACAGAACTGCTGGAAACTTTAAGGCATTGTGTCTTTCTATACATTCATTTATTTCTTGGTTTAAGCATTACTATTTTATCACTTTTCTATTTTTTTAATTTTTTTTTTTAATGCAAGGCTAAAAGAAACCACACATAAAAAAAAACTCCCTGAGGTTCTCTTCCTGTAATGTCTTACACTGCAGCTCAGAGCTGCAGCTCAGTTTTTATTACTATAGTTTCCCCAATAAACCTTCATTTAAGTAATCAGTATAAGGCCAGGCAGAGCATCAAGTAATGCAGATTTACGCACACCTTAGCTGTGTAATGAGGCATGAGGCAAAAGCACAAGACCACCTTATCTAGCTTTTCATAATGCAAGCAAAGTAACCATTAAAAAACATAAAAAGGATTTGAATGTACAGATCTCAAGTTGATTGAGATTTAATATCCTTAGATTTTGAAAATATTTTGAAAATGTAGTATCAGATTGCTAGTAAACTAATTCCCATGCATCTCTGAAGTTCTTTGATGACAATTAATTTTCTTCTAATACATTCATATTATTATTAACACACCAGAGTTTTATTTTAAATGTTAAAACAAAAGGGTTCTGTATCAGACTGATATGTTAATTCTCTTTGCCTTATACAATCTGTAAAGTCCAAAGATGTTACAATGTTAATACCAGGATTCACACTGTCTTCACTACCAGGTTATTACAGTGGAACTTCTGAAAAGGTTAGAGGTCGTGTTAAGCTACTTGGCTGGGTTTTGTCTATGGCTCAGCCTGCAAGTTTCAAAGAGGGAACCAGATCATCCACTGATGCAGAAAAAAAGTAGTATTTTGGAAGAAAAAGTTTGAGTATTCTCTCTGGAGGTCAGAAGGGAGTTGTATGAAAAGATCACATTTTTGAAACATTGAAAAAGCAAATCCCCTAGAGCCAGGCAATAAGGTAGCACATTTCAAAACATAAACTGCTGAAACAGCTGTATGTTACATACACCAAAGATTCCAGAAAAGCTTTCCCTGTTAAATGTGATAATAGGTCAGAAATTTATAGCAGAAATGAATACTTGCAGCGTACAATGTTGTCTTAAGAAGTATGGTCATTTCATCACGTGAGTCTGACTAAATGTATTGTCTCCATGGTGTATGTCTGTGTTAATAAACCTGGAATTCGTAAGTGGAGAGAAAATAGACTGATGATGAAGCAGCAAGAGCACCTCCTAAGTGAAGAAAGGCTGGGAGAGCTGGGACAGTTTACCCCAGAAAAAAGAAGGCTCAGTGGTATCTTATCAATGTCCATGAACACCTTCAGAGAGGGTGCAAGGAGGACAGAGCCAGGCTCTGCTCAGTGGTGACAGGTGACAGGACCAGAGGTAATGGGCACAAACTGAAACACAGGAGGTTCCCTCTGATCATCAGGAAGTGCTTTTTTTAGCTTTGAGGGTGACCAAGCAATGCCACAGGTTGCCCAGGCTGGCTGTGGAGTTTCTATCCTTGGAGATAGAAAAACATCTTCTGGACATGGTCCTAGGCGACAGACTCCAGGTGGCCCTACCTGAGCACAGGGTTTTGCAAGCTGACCTCCAGAGGTCCCTTCCAACCTTATTCATTCTGTGATTCTTTGAAATTTTTTTCAGATTCTGTTTAACTCACCCATTTTCAATGGCTAATTTAGGATGAGGTGAATCTGTAAAGTAGTTTTCCTATTAAAAATTACAGCTTTTATGTCTAAATCCTAAAATATAAAATTCAGTATTAACATTTCAATTAATTTTGAATTCTCTAGGAAAAGGAAGACAATATATTTCATTGTTTGTGCCATATGCTGCTATTTAGCCTCTGACTAAGAGAAAGGTAGAATGTATGGTGACAAAAAGTATTCAGGTCCTTCCTTTCTGCTATGGACTCCTCTATTTTATAGTTTTTAATTCTTCTCTTTATTTGGCTCAGAGGTGTCCTGCATATGCTATCTATCGTAATTCTATGAATAAGTGTCTACTCTTTTTACTTCG
>JAWWEV010000001.1:75551344-75602501 GCA_035583235.1 Hafferia zeledoni | reverse complement strand
CCCCGCCACCATTTTTTTCCTTTGAGAAAAGCAGTACATTGTTTAGGCATTCTAGGCATCCCCTTAGGGAAAAAAGAAGCACTGTATTTTTTTTTTTCTCCTCAGGATAGATATTTCAGTTGTTCGAATAGAACATACTCTTCTGCTTTCACTACAGTAAAATGAGGCTTCTCAATCAAGAAATAAAAAAGGAACTACCTGCAATCTTTGGTCTTCTAAATTGACTAAAAAGTTTAATCAGAAAAATTTATGTAGTAGTTAAAGCCTCCAAAATGGTGTTGAAGACCTACCATAAAGATTTCAGTCCAGCCAGGATCCAGCTAGCTTCCTTAAGGACTGTATAAATTGTTCATACAGAGAGGAAAACCTGTCAATTCAGAAATTTAAGGAAATCCAGGGTTCATCCATACAATCAAGCATTTTAAAGAAAGTCTACATATTCGTGTGAAGCAGCTCCTCAGTTATAAATGCTCATTATTTTTTTCCTACTATATAGCTGCGACAGTTTGTACAAGTGCACCATTTACACCATATATTACACCATAAATTTCAAATGCTGTTTATATAGATTTCCCATTGTCATCATTAGCACTTTGACATGGAGACATCAAACATGGACAAAAATGATCACCCAGAGGAAATCATTAAGGTGGGGTGGTCTGCCTCAGGTTTTTCAGAAAATGAATACCAGGAAATGGCTTGTGTTTGTTTATGTGTTTCTTGGTTGGTTTGTTTTGTTTTAGTACATCTCTGTTTCAAATGTAAAGCTATGTCAGGAAAGGACTTCATGATCCCTAGTTGTGGTGTTTATACTACGTTTACCAATAGCTGCTTTTTTGTTCACCTGAATTTGAAGTGCCTGTGAGAGTCATTCACTAGAAACCAGATTTGAAAAAGACAGTCTAAAACTCCTCTAACTTCTTAAGAAATGCTTTCCTTTGGTCTAATATGCTCTAGCACTGGTTCTAGGATTTCAAAAGAAACAGTCTCAGACAAGAAGTAGGATGAGTTTGAAAGTGTCATTTTCAAGAACAAATTAAGAATTGTGCTTTGGAACCCAGTATGGAACAAGACGGTGGAATTGAGAGGCCCAAAACTAAAATGTGGTCAAATCTACTCTTTTCCAAACAGGGCCACACAACCTTATGTTGTGGTTTAACCTCAGTTGTTAACTAAAGCCCATGCACCTGCTTGCTTACTCCCCCTGCACCCCCTGTACCAGTGGGATGAAGTGGAGAAAACTTGTGGCCTCAAATATTAAGACAGTTTAATAGGTAAAGCAGAATCTGCATGCACAAGCAAAGCAAAAAGGAATTAGTTCACCACTTTCCCTGGGCAGGCAGGTGTATTAGCCATCTCTGGGAAAGCTGAGCATCATGGTCACTTGGGAAGACATCACTTCAACCATTCCCCTTCCTTCTCATTCCCCTCACTTTATATACTGAACATGCTGCCATATGGTGTGCAATATCCCTTTGGTCAGTTGGGGTCAGCTGTTGCAGCTGTGTCCCCTCCCACATTTTTGTACCCCTCCATCCTCGTGGGATGAGATGCAGAAAGCCCTTGAAACTGTTCAAGCATTGCACAGAAATACCAAAAACATCCTTGAGTTATCAACACTGTATTTAGCATGACTCAAAACCAGAGCTGCATAACACATTACTGTGAAGAAAGCTAATGCTATCCTAGCTGAAACCAGCACTCTTCTTTGCACTAAGGAAAACTCACCTGAGGTTATTAACTCAGTTTCCACAGGTACTTTTTGAGGAAATTATGGGAAAAAAACCTGCAATCCCTTGGCTGTCTTTAACAACCATTTTAGCAAATAAATTAAGGGAGAGAAATGTTTATGCATATAATATATATTTTACATTTTGTTGTTTTGGAAATAATTTTTTATTTCAAAATCCATATTTATTTACCTATTTTATTTTAAAATGGATTTTCTTTAGTGAATCCATGATAGTTGTAAATGAATGACCTATTCAATGTGATTTGCTATTTATATATATATATATATATATATATATTTGGGGTTTTTTTCCAATGAAAATACAACATCATGGTAAGAATTCTTTAGGGTTTTTTTTCAAATGAATGAGGCAAATAAATACAGTATCTTAGGACTCTGTCACAATGGTCTTCTGAAACTGTTAATATGCTCATGGCAAAAAAGATGGGGAGAGGATTTTTAATGTTGCTGACAAGATTTTATTTGGGTGGAATATGTTTCTCAATTTTCAATTATTTTTCAGCATTTTTATTGTATTTTTTGTGATTTTTGTGATTTGATTTCTGAAGAGCAAATGGATATTTAAAAATATTGCCAGTAAAGAGTGTAAGTCTTAAAAAATATGTACTTCTGAATCCTCTATGATTGGAAGGACTGGAACATTTTATCTCAGAAAGAAATGGCAAAAACCTAACTTGAGAAACATTTCTTCTCAACTTATCTACAAAGCACACCTCAAAACATGATCTAGTTCATCCTAGGTCACCCTAGTGATCAATGGAGAGAAAAATGTCACCTCCACAAGGCAGCACATCTCCCTTGCACATCTGTCTTAAAATTACATGTACCAGCTCCTGAAAATGCTTACTTATATCATTTTAAAAAAAGGGCCACATATGACAAATGGACACACAGAAGTTTTACTTTCAAATTTTCATATAAGAACAGTTTGCTTATACTTTGCTAATTGTGTCTTCTGTACTTTTTAAGATCAAGTTCTCTTTTAAGATGCTTTTATTTCAGGTCAGAAGCAATGTCATTTTTTAAGGGTTCGGCAGCTGAAGAAATGTAGCAAATGTATTATTAAGGTGCAATTAGTAATTTCTCTCTATATTGCTTTGGCTCGTGTATGACTCAGATTAAAACCTCTTACTCTTGGGGTCGCTATAGTGCGAACCTCTCACTGATTTAAAGAAAGGATTTACAATGGGGGATGTCCATTTTGGTGGATGTCCAAAGACAAAAAGGTTGGGATTCTACCTTTCTGACTTTCTTGGAAGTCTCATCCTCTGCTTATTCCTGTGTGCTAGAGAGGTCCCAAGGATAAGAGAGTCCCAAAATGTACTCTTTATCCTCTGGCACTCCCTCCATCAATGAACTATAAATTTCCATTTGAATTTCCATCTTGTTTTCTGTATAGAGCTCTGCTCGGTTAGAAATGTGAATTATGCTCTTAATATTTTCTAAAGCAGAATTCTAAAAGCAAACACATATTAATTATGAGTTTAGGTAGAACGTATTTCCATTTTAAATTCTTGTTTTTATTCATGCTGCTTCTTTTGAGTTATATTAATGTTTGTATCAATCTCTTTGCTTTACATTTAAGAATTAAAAAAACTACCACACTGGTGCTTAGTTTCACGTTACAAAGCAAGCCTTTCATTTTGTAGATAGAACAGTTTCAAATCTTCCTTAAGATAACCTCCTCTTCCTTTTGTGCAATTTTTTTTCCCCAATGAAGAATATAGAATTTTTTAGTAGTAACACTCATAAAGTTCTTCAGCAAATCCACAAGAATTTTGCAACAAGATTTTTACATCACTGTAATTTAGTAATCCATACTAGTAGGGTTTATATTTTTTACTTTATTAGTTTTCTCTAGGGCTACCCTTTCTAAAATATCAGGTTAAAGGTAGTGTAGTGGCTTGTCACTTCATGTTTATTGTTGATTGTTACAAACGTAATAGAAAATTTAACTTCAGTTAACGAAAATTAAATTTGAATTCAAATATTTTCACACAGATATTTTCATGGGTCATTATGCTTAATAAAGAGCTTTTCTAACATGTCAGTATACTTATGATTTTTAGATATATTCTATGTTATAAAATATATACAGTCCCTGAAAGTAATGAACACATTATCCAGATAATTTAGAGTAATTTTTGATAATTCTATCTCTTCCTTAAGTACCGTCTTAATGTATTCTCAAGGAAAATAAAATCAAGCTACATTTTGATACAGAAAACATATCAAGATAATTTTTTCACTCCACTAAAAAAGCCTATCCCCAAACCTGCTGGTCCTGAAAAGCAAAAAAATTCTCTGACTTCAAGCTATTTTTCTCTGGGAAGGTAGGTAGGACCAGGCCCACTAACAGGAGAACAAAAGACACAATAATCAAAAGATAGCATGTACAGAGCAAAGGCCATTTTGCCGCCTTCACTGCAGGAGATGCCTGACTCCCTGTGGCTTCCCTTGCACTTTCCAATTTCAAAGGCTGACACTGCAGCAGGGTGTTTGACCTCTCCAGAACTAGTCTGATCACAAGAAACCCTGAATGTAGCCTTGTGTTCAGTGAAATAGCCCAAGTGAGGATGCTCAGCACCAGGAAATGAGCACACCCACAATTTCATTGAGCTAAATTAGGTCCCTATGCCTTCAGTTAACCCTCCAAAAGACTGCAATGCTGATGTTGGAAGTAGCCCACACACTCAGGCAGAGCTTTACTTGTTTTATTACTTGTTATAGTAGACTTGCAGGACTGCTGACCAGGGACACTGTGCTTGGCACTGTTCATCCAGACACATAAAGGAAGATAATGTATGGTTTGCAATTTCATAATGAAAGTGATCGGGAAAATATAAAGGAAAAGATGAGCAGAAAATTTTCATAGCAAGACTAGTGGCATACTAGAATGAACTTCCAAGGAAGTGATATAATGAAGTCAGATTGTTAAGATTGGAAGTAAGTAGATGAAAATTAGTGGTCTAGAGTTAATGAAAGATCAAAGCTGTGTCCAGTCATCACTTGTGAACTTAAAATCCATGCTCATTTCTGGTTATTCAAAATGTTTAAAGACCCTTGAAATATTAAGATAAATGGAATAAGGATGGATTATCACAGGAATAATGAGCAAGTAAAATCACGCTGCAAGGAACAAACATAAATTTAAGTAACTGGCCATGTTTGAACTGTCTTTGCTACTGCTTCTCTCTGGAAATTCAAATGCATTCTCAGACTATATATCCTTTAATTTTGAAGAATTTCTCCAAAATAATGTTATTTTATGTATGTTGAAAAGCTATGGTCCATCTTGCAAATCTGCATAACCTTCTCCTCTGCAGATTCCATTTTTAATTAAGGTCAATGAAAAGACTTATGTAAATCTAAATGTAATGTGTATATATTTTTTATAGACTTCTTTAGAATCATGGGGTTTATCTATTCCTGCAGATCTGAGAGGTTTCCAGTTTACCTAATAAAAATCCTGGAGCTAAGTAAAAAATTCAGGGGAAGTAAAATGTTCTTATCATGTTCTATGCCACTGTCTTTATTATGTACAGAAAATTAAGAGAGATAATTATTATCAAATAATCTGAGATGTGATATTGGCTTGTCCAGAGAAAGAAGATATACTATTTAGTGATTATTTTCTTGTACTATTCAGGGAAGATACCAAGTAATCTGTAAAAGATCATATAAAGAACTAACATCATATTCACATTTTGTTGGTTGATGAATTTTAAAATACTTAATGTGAAAATGTGTCCTGCTGAAATAATCAGTGAAAAAGTCTTCAACCTCCTTCCACTCAAAGTAACCTTTGCACTTCAGGATTTTAAAGTAACACAACAATTCACATGTGTCTTTTTACACCAGCTGGATCTCTTTTAAGTCCAGTGGGAAATAAAAAAAGTTATCCAACGCTAAAATTGGTTAAGGAGGAAAGTTCAACAGAACAGGTGAAGGTGATGATCTCTGGTTACATTAATCTATGTTTCCTTAGGTATCCTTCTCTGGAGGATTTCTTCTGTCCTCTGTGATGTATTGTATTCAATGTCTTACTTTTTGTTAGTAGTTTCCTGGATCACAGGTGACATTCCAGCAGTGGGTTAGTTCTTTGTTGGGAGAAAATGATTGGCATGGCACAGGATTTTTTAGCTCAGCTGGCTTAATTCTGGTAAGTACATAATTCCTCATACTATGTTTTCAACAGAATCAAGGTAAGAGAAGTAGATTAAAGATTATTGATTCAATGTTTGTAGTAGCAAAGTTCTCTGGAGTGGTGGCTGTATTTTATTTTGAGTGTGACTGCACCTGACAAAATGGACTCATTCTTTCATGATCCCTGTGAGAGGTTTTAGACAGTAGGGTAGTACAAATTATTATTATATACTCAGAAGCATAGTCATCAGAAAGTTTGTAAGATCAAAAATTATTGCCTCTGCTTAATTTTCCTTTTTAAAAATTTTTTGGGTTTTTTGTGTTTTGTTTGGTTTTGGTTTTGTGGGAGGTTTAACTAATCTTGCACAAATCTGTATTCGTGCGTGAACATCTTTGGACACTAGAGAGCTGCAAATTCTTAATATGAAATAGGCCTGCATTTTCCTTGCTAGCCAGGATAACAGCCTTTTTTACCAAAGACATTGAAAATTAATCTTCCATATAATGTTTGGAGTTTCTGGGCATCAAAATCTTCATATAAAGACCTAAACCTTCTGTGCTACCTGCACATACTAGAGCTGTTTATCTGAGTCACTCTTCCTTTGGCAATAGACTTGTCAAACTCGACTCGGTACTGAAGTGGAGGGGTCACACATCTTTAACTCTTTAGATTTCCTTGTCTACCCATAAGGAAATAATTGACTAGTTTTTCCTTTGAAGTTGGGAAACCCAGTAGGAGGTATAGCAATCACTGCCCAAATAGAGGTACTTCTCAGCTCTGCATTGTTAGCTTCCCTAGTGTGGAGCTATCTGTACAGCATGAAGGCAGAAATGGTTGGACTGATATTTTGAATTAATTGTTGTCTCTGATACTGAGGCATACCAGTAGAATATTATCCAAAAAAATACAATTTTTATGTAGAAAAGTCTGCCTTAATTCCTCAAAACTATAATTTTCTGTCCAATTTAAGAATGCACGTTTTCTTGTTTGTTTGGTGTATTCTTAACATAAATTTGCACATATACATAAATCTAAACTATTTCTATCCAAAAGTAAAACCGAAGGGATCTCAGAACAAGTTTTTCAGAACAAGAATTTCAAGTTTAACTGACATGGAAATAGACATTAAAATTATCAGTTTTCCTTCCACATCTCAGGATAGACAAGAGACACTTCTTCAGAGAATTAGGTTTTTTTAATCATATAGTATCTGTTGATAGAAATATTTTCAAAAAAACCCACAAAGGAATGGTTACTAAAAGAAAACATGCAGTAATCTTGTAAAAAGTCCTACACAGACAAATCCCAAAGAGTTTCCTTCCAGAAGGCTTTTTTGCTGAATCTGTGTTGAACACAGAAGCTATTCAACAATAAGAGATATCTAAACAGATCTGCATAGAAAGGTTTTCTCTAAATGAGAGACTTTTCCAAGCATACTAAACAATAGATTCTTAGAGTTTTAGCACTTTTTAGAAACAGAGGCAAGTAAGACATTTTTTCAGTTCATGTAAACACCTACAGAAAAACTGTATGAACTGTCCATAATTCCCTGGACCCTACTGTCAAATTTCAAATCTTCTCTTCTACATTTTGCAGATGAGTTGAATCTGGAGCACACCTCTGAAAACTCAATAATTTTGCTTTTCTGTCAGGGTTGCATAGAAAGGATTCCAAATATTGCGCTCCACCATCTTCTCACAAAATAGCCATATTTACCTACTAATGATAATTGTCATCTTTAAGACACCCCTTTCCCAAATCTTGTGAGCTGATTGAAAGTGATTCAGATTACATATATCTAAATGGATCACAGAATCAGAGAACATGCTAAGTTGGAAGGGACCCATGAGGATCACTGAGTCCAACCCTTAGCCCTGCATAGGACCATCCCCAAGATTCACACCTGAGAGTATTGTCCAAGAGCTTCTTGAACTCTGTCAGGCTTGGTGCTGTGACCACTTTCCTGGGGAGCCTGTTCCAGTGGCCAACCATCCTCTGGGTGAAGAACCTTTTCCTAATATCCAACCTAACCCCTCCCTGACACAACTTCAGGCCATTTCCTCAGGTCCTGTCACTGATCACGACAGAGAAGAGATCAGTGTCTGCCCTTCCTCTTCCCCTCACAAGGAAGTTGTAACTGCAATGAAGTCTCCCCTCAGTCTCCTCCTCGCCAGGCTGAACAGACCAAGTACCCTCAGCCAGTCCTCACATGGCTTCCCTTCAAGGACTTTCACTGTTTAGTCACTGAAAAGAATGAGATGGGGTTATACCCACAGTGTACATATCTCAGAGATCTTATCTTTATGTCCTCAGCTCTCTCCAAGCCAAAGTGAATACTGCTGTCACAGATGGCTTGTAGCTCCCACCCATCTGCTCCTTGATCCATATTTATCAGTACCCCTCTCTCAAAATCTTCTCTTTACCTGCAGGCTGGAAATATTGCTTCCTTCCTTCTCTGGCTTTGGAGATACCAGTTGATCACCCTACTAGTAAAACATAAGTAAAGATTTTTCACCCTTTCCGTGTCTTGGAATTTTTTTGGTCTCAGTTTTTTCTGTCTGACACGATTTATTCCCAGCTTGTTTCTTTTTGTACAACTGCTTTCACAGAAATCACATCTTTTCCAATAGACAAACTGAGTCATAGATAATTTTCAGGTAACACAGAACACTCATTCTCTGTAATGTCAAATATGTGAAAGTGCTTACTGAGATAGATTTTAGCATTTTGATACTTTTAATGCAATTTATATTTATAAAAATATTCAAGATATTAGAGATTTTAGAAAAGTATCCTTTTAATGGTGTTTGAAATAAACAGTGATACACCAAAAAGCTAGAGACTAAAAAAAAAAACCAAAACACAAAAACAAAAACAAAAAACCCCAGAGCCTAAATCATAGAATACCACAGGCAATTTATAAGTGCCTGTGTGGAGGCAAAAAGACCCCTGGATGCTTGCAGAAGTAAAGGAAGGTCCCTAAGTTAGTTTTGGGTTTTTTGGTGTGTTTTTTTATTTTCCAGAAGAGACAGTGCATCCTCTCCCCTACTGTGTGATCCTAGAGGATTCCTGTAAGAAGATCTTGACCTAGCCTGGATTTTTTCTGTGTTATATTACTAGGAGATGATGCAAGTGTACCTCATAACATAGAGAATCTCCCCACTTACATTGGGACAGACTCCTGCATTTTCAAATTTTAAATATATGGGAGAAGCAGTAAACCTTAATTATCAAATTATTGTTTTCAAGGATATATCCATGCAAATTATTTCCTTTGTTGTTTCCATATGCTTATGCTGGGGAACATGATGATTGACTCCACATACTAAATTTTTGCTAGAGTCTGTTTTTTTTCTATAAGGGCTCCTCTGAAACAAAGGAGAATTTAGTGATTAGTGAAGGACAATAAATACCACACTTTCTCCTTTGCTTTGAGCATCTTTTGGGGCCATGTTTGGTGATAAGCTTATTGAATGAGTGGTGCAGATAGTAAAAAAATCAATAAGAAGTTCACAGTCCAAGGGGGAAAAAACAGAACAAAGGACTGAAAATAGAGGAAAATAGAAATTCTGGTTCATTTTATTAAATAGATTGGGGATGTGGGGATGCACATTCTGATTTATAGCAGCAGAGTTAAAAAGAGATTTGCAGTTTTGCAACTCATGTTAGAATCTCTGCCTTCTTCATTTTAGTAATGCTGTATTTGTTAATTCAGTATTGGTATTATATTTTCTGGAGAGGGGGAAAGACTTGTGGAGAAGTGGATGGATCCCAGATACTGAAATGGTTGTGCAGCTCATGCTAACAACAGGGATTTGTTCTGGTTTTGTGGCCATCGAAGCCTCTTTGAGCATTGAGAACAGCTTGTAAGAGACAGGATCCACCTGAAAGAGTGTGGTCAGAATGAGTGGATAGATTACTGTGGGTCATGTAGTGAGTATCTGCTACAGACCTCCTGATCAGGAATAACTTAAGCCTTCTTCAGACAACTAAAGGAAGTCTCCTTTTTACAGGCCCTGTTTCTTATTGGAGGACTTGAGTTTCTCTGATAGCTGCTGGAAGGAATATACAGCAGGATAGAAGTAATGTGAGTGATTTCTGGATTGGTAACCACTTCCTTGACACAGATTATTGACAACCTGATGAGAGGAGGTGCTTTGCCAGACTTGTTGCTAACAAAAATGGAAGAGCAGGCTGGTTGTGTGATGGTCAGGGAAAGCCTTGGCAGTGACTATGAAATGGAAGAGTTCTCTGGAGTTCCTCATTAGAGCATGGAAAAAGGCAAATAGCCAGATCACAATGTTATACTTTAGGAGAGTAAAGCAGACCTTTAGCCTGTTCAGGGGCCTGCTAGGAAGAATCACAGGGGCAATGGCACTGAAGAGAACAGGGGTCCAGGAGAGCTGGCTGTTTTTCAAAGGACCCCACCAAACTCAAAAACAGTCAATGTCCCCAAGTACAAAATCGTGCAAATTCAGCAGGAGGTCTTCACAGATGAACAAAGCTCAAATACAGGAAGGAAGCATACAACAAATGGAAACAAAGATAAGGAATTTTTAAGGAATATAGAGACAATGTCCAAGCATGCAGGCAAAAGGTAAGAAAAGTCAAAGATTATCTGGAGTTAAAACTCATGGAGTATGTGAATGGCGGCAAGAAGGCTTCTATTCATACATAAACAGCAAAGGGAAGACAAAGGGAAATGTGGACCTGCTGTTGCCTGAAGCAAGGGATCTGGTGACAAAGGACTTGGAAAAGGCCAAAGTATTTGTTGTCTTCTTTGCCTCAGTCTTACCGGTGAGATTCATCTTCAGCAATCCCAGTCCCCTGAGACCAGTGAGTGAATCTGGAACACAAGATACTTACCCTTGGTGAAGGAGAATAAAGTTATATTTGTACAACCTGTGTGTACTAAAGTCTGAGCAGATACACATCCAGTGTCCTGTCCAACCTCAACCATGGAGTGATTCCGAGATAGAAGTGAAGATTAGTCTTTACTTACATAAACCCCTGGAAATCTAAATTGTATATATTGACAAGCATGAGAAAGAGAATAAGGATTTCACAAGAACTGGACACTTTTAAATTAAAAAAAAAAAAAAAAAAAAAAATCACCTCAGCTTTTCTGAAACACTAAGAATTAAATAAATGAATTATTTAGAACTTACCTGAATGATCTTATTTAAAAGCTTTTTGAAATTATTTTATAGAGTTTATTCTATTTTGTGCTAGTCGTAGTTTAATAAATCAAAAAGACACGTGAAATGAAACAATACAAACCAACAGAGTAATTACTGAAGTCAAAATACGAAATGCTTTTTTAATCTTAAATTTGATTCATACTTGACAATAAAAAATGACATAAGCTCATTTTTAAATTGTATAAGGTGTGAATAAAATGGTTTGTACCTCTTAAGCAATCTCTGGGGAATAACCTGATTATCTCAGTTCATTTTCAAAGTGAATGTTCACACTGCAGAAGCAATTCAGGCATGACTGAATCTGCTGTTTCACTGGGCCAGGGATCATGCAAGTAGATCTTCCAAAACCCCAGCCATCACTGGCTGCCTCTAGGGATGTAAGTAACCATTCACAAGTTGGACAGGCCCAAAAAACATTCTGAATTATACTGGGGACTTCAATAATTCTCATTTACTTGGACAGATATGCCCCTTGTTTTGGCCATTCCCTCTTTGTAATGACTAATCCCTCAAGGTGAAGCATTTTTCATGACGTACAGGTCCCTGTGTGTAGCTTGAGCAGGCAGTATATACATTTTCACAAACAATGATTGGCAGCCCAAAATGAAATTAGAAAAGACTCCAAATGATGAGAGTGTCAGCAGAACCTAACAGTAAGAGCAGATACTTTCCATCTTTATGACTGACATAACTATGACATGGTAATATAATCTTTGGAATGGTGTCATGATTTTACATCAAGCTTTAGTGATTTGAGGATGTATGACCTTTTTTATTCCAGAAAAGTAGTACAGTTAAGTGTTCATGCACTGCTCAATCAAGTCAAGGGAAAGTGATAAAATAACAATAAAAGCTATTATTTAAACCTATATTTAGTCAATGAAAACTTAATCTTGTCATCTGCAGACCCAAAGTGAGGTAACTGAGCATTGCAAATATTTTAACACTGGCAGTTTGTAAGGAGACTAGAATGCCTGTAGATACAAGATGCAAACAGGATTTTTCTGTACTCTTGAGGTTCCCTTACTGAGTCAAATCAGTGGAATACGAGCCTGAAAATATTGAAAACAAAATGATAGGATAGAATATTCTGTTGCTCACTTCATCCTGACAGTTTTCTCTGTGATACTGTTTTACATTTGCCCTTAGAAAAGCCACGTTGCCTGTCTTGGATCACTTCACCACCTTGTGTTCTATGTGCCTCAACATTGCTTCCATGAGGATCTGCACCATGATCTTTCCAAGCACAGATGGGAGGGAGGCTAACAGGTTTGTAGTTACCTGTTTCTTCCTTTCTCACCTTTTTAAAATAGAAGCCATGTTTCTCTTATTGGACCTTTATTTGGTCTACATTTTTTTCTGATAATAATCATAATTCAAATAATCTGTCAAAAATTAAACCCATGAAAAATATTGAGGAAATGTTTACAATACTCAGTTAGTATTGATTTTGTTCCTCTTTTTTTTTTTCTTTATTCTATTTTGTTTGTGTGTGTCTGTCAAGATGAAAAAGTTCTAAGATTATGGTTAAACACTTTATACAAAAAAACTGCTGTGCAATTGTCAGCGACTTATGTGGCTACTCAAAATGAAATGTATAGCACTGGTAAATAAAACATGTCAAGAAAAAACTTGTCTTCTTCATTCAAGCTCCCGGTTGTAATTTGTAATTTTGTGAAATAACCATGAGCAACAGAATTAGTAATGCACTTTCCTCTCTTCAGAATGCAGCATTAGTCTCCCAATGGATCTGGAAATTTCCTTTTAAATAATAAGCAATTTCTTGCTGTAAACCAAGCAATGACCTTTTATTTACTTCACAAATGAGTTTATAAATGTAATTCAGTCTTGGTGGACATGATAGTGACAAGCTCTCCAGAATCTGAACTGGACAAAATTTCACTAAATGGAACACTTTTTTATCTATAAATATGAAAGTTCCAGAAAGGCTGAACTCTGCAGAAATCCACACCAACTCTATATAATTTTTAAAAATGTCTAACAGCGTTTTTCTTATATACATTAGCCCTCTAATTATAGACTTTGGGATCATATTAAGCTTTTATTTCCTTCATTTCACACTCCTGTTTGAAATCAGTACAAGTTCTGTTGAGGTAATGATACAATGAAGTACACAATCTGTTAAATTGAAAGCCTTTTAAAAGATGCATAGGAAAATTCCTGTTAACTTTATTTCTGTATTCAGAATGGAAGTGTGTTTGAAATAAACAAGCTAACAAGGACCTAATTCTGCTTGACTTGATTGCTTTTCAGTTAATTCCACAGGGTGAAGTTTCCCATTTCAAGAGCCTTCTGTCTTGTATCAATATAAATGAATAATTACTAAAGGTAAAATTGAAAATCAGATGTAGAAAGGTCTTGGAGTATCACTTGATTGCCCTGTAGCTCTTCAATTGAGAAATGAAAGTCCTTCTCGCTGTGCAGTATAAAAAAGAGAACCTTTCCTACATATATATGTATATGTACATGTATGTGTATATATATATATATATATAATGTACCCTAACAAAATGAATATGTGTATCTTGATATGTGTGTATATATGTAAATTTGAAATCACAGCTTGTCAAAGCTTAGTTACAGGTCACTAACACAATTTCAAGATGCAGCTGGATTTCTCTCACTGCAATCTCCTTTTATTTTAGCATTTCAAAGAAAAGAATTCTTCAAGCTCTCCCTCAAAGAGACAGCATGAATTTTCTCATTTCTTCTTAACTGTGATTTTATTACCCATGTAATGTTTTTGAAGATGCATTTTTCTAGTAATCCTGATCAACAGAGTGAGATGAAATAATATTTTTATGTTACATATGAAACCGATTTTCTTCCCTTTCTGTTGTAGCTTGGTAACAGCCTTACAGTTTATAGGTCAGTGGAATAAATACTGCAGATTAAAACTGCTGAGATCTAAAATTCTTTCTGATATTAACAAACATCATAGTAAATATTTATTATTTATATTCTCTTAATAAAGGTGTTAAATAAGTATATAAAATAATAAAAAGTGCTTTCTTCAGAGATTGCTGTTCATTGTATTCTTTTTCATATTAAAAAAACTTAGGATACCTATGACCTCTTGTCAATTTTACTGAAGACGACATATTACATATAACAAAAACCAAAGGTTATGATAGGTACAGGGAACATGAGATACATTTTGTGGTCCCCGACAAGATTTAAGACCTTAGATATGCATGCAAAATCTTTCACTTTTAACATAACTGATTGTCTCCTATAAACAAATAAACTAAACATTTCTGGCCTTACTGTCCTTCTGGATTCAAAGGCCCATCAATGTTCTTGATCATGACTGAATTTCTTTATAGATCTCTACACTTCTCTGAAGGTACGACCATAGGATCTGATCTATAGAAAGATGTCTTGGCTTACTTTTCAACTCCAGTGTTTCCTAGCCTTTCATTAGCACATAATTCCTCACCTAGTAGGGAACAATTGCACCATAGAAGGCTGTGGACCATGAAGGGTAATAGGATAAGGTCTTTGCAAAGATTTACAAGTCTGCCAAGGATTGTGCCAGTTTAAAACTGACTGATTCAGTGTGAAAAGATCTGAACAATTCTGACCTAAAGGTTTAAAGAGAGACCTTTTCAGTGAGAGTATAATTTAGAGCCTGTAATAAAAGTGTATTGAAAAACACCACAAGGAAGAAAACAGCCATAAATTCTAGAGCTTAATATTACATTACAGGATGCTATTTTAGCAACATATCCTCTTGTCTTGCAGAAGACCTCCTTTGCCTCAAACTATTTTTAACTGTTTATTTTAAGGATTACAATGGTAGCTCATCCATAAAAGGATAATAAGAAAGCCATTTGTTTAATACAGCTGAGAAGGTGGACTTGCTTTCTCTCTTCTTATACACAAAGTAACACCAGGTCTTTGAACAATGTCATAAATGAGAAATAAGGAGAAGACTCATGAAGAAAATTAGGCAATTTATGTGCAAAGGATAAGTTCTCAAAATTCCTATCTGTACTACATTGAATACCTAATATGCACCCAGCGATAAAATTCTTTGTGCTCATTCGTTTCTATTTCTGTGCAGCTCACTATGGGCCAGTGCAGTGCCTAAAACACTATGTAATACAGAAATAGGATGCTTTCTCCACTCTTCTCATCTGCAAGGTGAGTCAGCCCACAGCTCAGATAAATGGGAAGTAAGGTGACTTCCTCCTCTAGTCTAGAGCACAAGTCTTATGAGGAGCAGCAGAGGGAACTGGAGTTGTTTAGTCTGGAGAAAAGGAGGCTCAGGGGTAACCTAAAGGGTGACCACAACTACTCAAAAGGAGATCGTAGCGAGGTAGGGGTCAGTCTCTTCTCTCAGGCAGCAAGTTATAGGAAAAGCAAATGGCCTGAAATTGTGCCAGGGGAGGTTTAGATAGGATATTAGGAAAAATTTCTTCACTGAAAGGGCTGTGGAGCATTGGAACAGGCTGCCTTGGGAAGTGGTCAAAATCCCTAGAGGTATTTAAAAGATGTGTAGATGTGGCATTTAGGGACATGGTTTAGAGACTTAGAAGCACTCAGTTAATGGCTGGACTCAATGATCTTAGACCTCTTTTCTTATTTCAGTGGTTCAGTGGCTCTGCTCTATGACTCAAAGCTTGCTGGTATAACAAATGCAAAAGTTCCACTCAAAATTCTTAGGTGGCACATAATCATTAAGCTCTGCAAAGAGACATTTTAATTATCTTTAATTACAAAACATGGCACATAAAATAACTTTAAAACCTTTGCAACTGAGCTGCATTACGTACAATGAGAAATATGGCAAAAGTTCTCTGGAATTTCTTGGCAATATGCTTGTGTAAATTGTTATAAGCATATGTCTTGTATAGTCAAGATCACTGCATTTCTACCAGTTCTTTCTGTACTATTAGGATACTTTTAAAAGTAAACCACACATAGCTCTCATTGGTTTTAATGAAGGGGACTGATTCTCTCTTTCCTTTGAGATCTGTGATTAAGTCACACCTGGACAAAGTGTATGTACAGGGTCAGTGTCTCATCTGAGAGCCACGTTCACTGATTTGCACTGCCCAGACACACAACACCATTGCTTTCAATGGTGTCCTAGAATTTTTCTTTCACAGTTTTTTACTGACCTTCAGATAAGATTTCCTGTTTTCCCCTATGCTTTCTGATTGCAGACTTTTAAGGTTTGTTTTTCTTGTGTTCTAACTTTATGGTGTGTGCCCATGAGTAGAGATATTTGGAGGCATGCGACATGAATATAGGAAAGAGTAATGACTTCATACAGACTCACAATTGTTGCATTTTAAACTAAGATCTGCCCTTAGGCTTCTGTTTGAATTGCAGGGGTGTGACTAACATGCCTCTAGGACAGCCGAGAACAATCTCTATGTGGATATCGGAGGGGAGTGTATCCAAAGGTAATCACAGCGTGGACCTGCAGCACCAGCTGAGGAGGTATTCTTGTGAGGAAAGATCAAAGGGCAACTATGAGATAAAGGGGAAATCTCTAGGGCACTTTCAAATGGTAAAAAAAACATCAGAGACTCCACCACAAGCAACAGAGAAGCACAGGCAGAGAGCCAGCGAGTCTGCTTGAAGAGGATAGACTAAAATAATGTATTTCCAAATTTAGAGTTTGAGATAAGGGGATGGAAATTTCATAAACTAACTAATTTGCTGTTGGTTTGTTTTTGGGTTTTGTTTTGTTTTTTTGGGTTTTTTTTTTTGCTAGGTGTTTGTTTTGGGTTTTTTTCTGTATGTATGTGTTTGGGATTTTTTTCCCTGATGAAAATGAGAAAGATAGACTTCATTCTTACCAGATATATGATGTTGTATACTTCCATTAAAAGCACTACAGTTCCACAGTTGTCAAAATATAGGGAAAGCAGGCTGGAATCTGACCTCAGGGCTAGAAATTAGGAGTTTATTATTTTCATGAAATGCTTATAGTTTCTATCTATGTGTCTACCTTTAAATTTCCAGGTATAATTTTCTAAACTAGCTGTAGCTTTGTAAGTATGAAGGGAATTAGGATTAGCTCCGTAACAGATCAGATCACCTCCCTGTTTTCACACTCTGACAGAATTTAGACAAAATGGCACCTGGTAAAGATGACAGCTGAGCATAATTTTTTGATGTCTCATTTTCTGTGGATAAGCCTTCAGAGTGAAAGATTACCACAGACAAATTAGCAAAAACACTGTCATGGAAATAATTAGAGTTTGACACCTTGCAGGTACTTTGTGACATGGTGATTGCTGCTTTAGTGAGGTTCCAAAGTGAAATTAAATTGCATCTCTTACCAACAGACCATAAATCATTATCTATAGTTCAGTGGGATATCTTCAGACCATTAATTTTAAAGGATTTATTGTAGTTTATCATATTGTGTACCTTTAGGGAGTCTTAATCTTTAAATAATTGCAGTAATAATTGTGAGGAGACATACATTTAGATGTGCTCAATGAACCAGGTTATTGACACTCTAAATCAACAGAATTATGTTGTATTGTTTTCAAAATATTTAGGCATATTTGTGGTAGCAAAATGCATTCTATAAAATATTATGCAAGATAGTCTTCATTTATCATCTTTGCTTTCTTAAGCCTTTTTCTGTATAAGTAAACAATGTATTAGGACATCAAAACTAAGTATTTTTTACTTCATGAATCACAAAAGTATTTTGGTGTCATGCCATGCTCTTATTCCAAATGAAAGATTTCCTCAGTAAACACTATTCACCCTTATCCATCTATGTTCCCTTTATATTATTATGCTCTGTCCATATTTTAAACAATAAAGAGAAATCTATCTTTGAATGCAAATCTCATCTAAACACTGTCTTTTAAAAATTATGCTGAATGTTAGCATCCAACATGACTCAATTATCCATGGAGAATCGTAGAGAGTATTGAGAATATAATGACGAGGAGTGCTAAGGTTGCTTTAAAAACAAACATGGTAGAGGGAAAAGTGAAGAAGACTGCAAAGGGAACGGCTGACAACCAGTTTCTCTGCAGTCTCAATGTTGTGCATAATGAAAATTGTGGTAGAGATGTCTGAGTCATGCCTACCATGTTGAACAACTGTGGTAGGCTGAGCTACCCACCCAGTCACTTACGCACTCTCTTCAGTGGGGCAGAGGAAAAACGTATGACAAAAAAGCTCATGGGTCAGGATAAAGATAGGGAGAATATTTGTCTATTACTGTTGTGGGCAAAACATACTCAGCTTGGGAAAAAAATAATTTATTACTAATTAGAATAGATTCAAGGAGCAGGAAACAAATACAAACATTAAACCAACGTTTTTCCTCCATCCTGTCTTCCCACTTTTTCCACTTCCTCCAAAGAAGAGCAGGGGGTTGGCAAATGGGGATTATGGTGCTCCTCCTTCCTCATCACCCTTTTCCTCTATTCCTGTGTGGGCTGTCCTCACTGACTGTAGCTTCCTTCAGGGAGTATCCACCTGCTCCATAAGGAGGTCCTCAGCTGGCTGCAGAGAAATACCTGCTCCAGCCCGTGTCCTTTATGGGCTGCAGGGAGTCTCTGCTTCTGTGCCTGCAGCATCTCCTCCTCCTGCTTCTCTGCTCTTTCTTATCTGACTTTGTGCTGACCTTAGTGTTCCCTCTGCTGTTTTTCATTCTTCTTTCCTTGCCTGATGGGCTCAGCTGTGTTATGTGGTGGGTCCATTTTGGAGCCAGGTGTCTGGCATTGGTCAGTCCCTGGTCTCATTTCACAGAGGCCAACACTGCAGACCCCACTGCCAAAACCTTGACATCTACACATAAAATAACTACACATGCACTGTCTGTTCACTCTGCTCATTAAAAAAAAAACACAAAAACAAAACCAAAACAAACGAACGAACAAACAAACCAAAAAAACCCACAACCCTTAGAAAATGCCTCAAAATTATGTAGAAGAGGTAGAAATCAGATGATATGGCTATAATATTTTTTAATAAAAAAGGTTTTCTGAGTTTTATAGGGATGAGCTGTGATTGTTATTAGATTTTTCTTCTCTAAGGCATTTCTAGGTAAAATGCAACTGTAAGCTCAGTCCAATATGAGTCCTCTTCAGCAGAACACACCACATGGCTTCAGGCTACCTGGACTCAACTGTTTTTCTGTTCTTTCATACCTCCAGCACACTGGTCTAGTTTCTCCTCTTCTCTCTATGGCAGCATTTGAGCAAACAGGCATTTGATATAGGGTAATAATCCCAAACCCTACAAAATATTTTCAGCAGTGTAGTAATATACAGATTGTCATGGGGAAATCACTCATTGCCCACGATCACCAAGAACTTTTTTGTGTTTTGGGGAAAAAATAGCAAAGCCCTTTAAACCTTGATTGTTTGGTGGTTCTGGGTAGTCACTTCTGTGGTCCAGCTGTCATAAACTGCTCAGCAAGACCAGATGCTGACATATATAGATGAGCTATCCCTTGAAGACCCCTAAAGGCAGTGGGGAAACATCAGAAAACTTAGTCAGATAATATACTGAGTTATTCAGATGAAGGAAGAAGGAAGCACCCTAAAATTTGCAGGAGTGAAGAGAATTAAATGCTTTGGTATCACTATAATCATACGTCCTATGCTTCTTTTAGGACTTCCATGTTTTTACTTAAACTTTTAGGCTTTAATCACTTTTTTTTTTTCCTGGTCTTAGCAAGTGCTCCTGATCTTGTGATGTCATTGGATTCTTTAGTTCTGTCAAAAAATATAGTATATTCATCTACAGTCACATGGGTGCAATTACAGATCTAAACTCTGATGACTGTTCATCATAAGAAAACACAGGCAGACCTGCATTTTTTCACTTCCCAAAGAGTGATCTTTTTCTTGTTCATTTCCAGCAGACACTACTAACTGAATAATGTGCTTATTAAATACTCTCTTTTGGGTTATGACTTTCTTAGTAATTATTAATGTTATACCAAAGCACAGAACAGGAATTATAGTTATGACTGGGGAATGTTTTTTAAATGTACATTTGTCTTCCTGTATATTTCAAAATGTGAAGATTGCAATAGTCTTCTGCTTCTGCACAGCCTTTAGTTATAGCACATTTAAGCAGAAGTTTCTTTTCTAATTTTCTTCCTTTCAACTATTATTTAACTAATGAGTTTCAGACACTTCTCAGATATTTGTATCTATTTTATTCACAGTTTGGATGTATTTGGGCCCGTTATTTTCCCTCATGACTTACAGAATTCTTCTGTCTTAGGAAAAATAAGTACAGATATTGATGGGGTTTGCTTCACTCACTTTTTCACAACAATGTGAGAGTCACAAGTTGGCGTTCTATATATATTCAACCAGAGCTTTATGTCTATCTTACATGTGGCTCCTGGTGATATACACTTCATCCAGTTAAATCATTATAACTTCCTATAAATACTGATCTAATTCCTGTAAAATTACTTACATTTGCATTTGATGAGGGAAGATGTATTAGAATTATTCTCTTTATTAGATAATGTTCCTTTAAGTATTCTCCAGATAGACAAAAAAGTAGTTAAACTTAGCAAAGACGATACAGCCTTTTAGGACATCCTTGTTATTCTGCAGCATGAAGTGTGACATAGCGTATAGAGGGCAGGTATAAGGCAGATGTGTGGTCAGTGACAGTGTGGGGTTATTTTGAGATGACTGTAAAAACCTGACATCAGCAATGCTGACATTACACCCAAAGAGGATGAGTTTATAAAGTTACAGCTAATACAGAATTCTGGACTGGAGCTGACTCACCTCTTCTCCATTTGGAAACAGGTAAGAAAAACTGCAGATCTGCTCAGAGCTCAGCCTTAGCACAGTGCATGCAGTGTTGTGTGTGGACAAGTGATCTCCTGCCACAGTGAATATATAGTGATGATACTGAGATGTGACTGTTCCCTGGCCCTCTGCTCCCTAGAGTCTGTAAAGCAACAGCTCTTCAAGATACACTAGGGACTTTTTGCTGCTTTGGCTTTTTGGTGAACATGTCTGGAAATATCCTGTGCTTGTACAGGATTTGACTCGTGACAGCTGAGAGTATTCTACTTACCCAAGGAAACACAAGCTGTGATCAAAACAATTCTGACCTTTGCACCATACAGGAAGTCTCAATTGTATCCTGATAAGAAGAATCCTAGAAATAATAGGTTTTAAGGCCAGCTAGCCTGACCCCTTGCACAGAACAGGTCATAAGATTTTATTTTGCAACTTCTTCAAAACCCATAAAATTATGTTGGTGCTGAATTCTTATGTGAAAGATTAAATCTTTTGAATTCACTGTCACAATTATACATTTTCCAGGTGAAGGTAACACTACTGATAGGGAAGGAGAGGATGTGAATTCAGACCACTGGATGCAATAGGGCTGAGACAATAGTGGGGTCTAACTTCACTGTAGCACAATACGAAGAGTAGCAAAGCAAAACACTGTTACAATGCTGGCATCTGATTCTGCATTGTTTTTGTTTGTTTGTTTTTGTTTGTTTGTTGTTTTTTTTTTTAAATTTTTTGATTTCTACCTGGCACTCATTGCACGTCATTTAAAAATTTTTGACTGGTGTTCTGGATGGGTCACTTATTTCCATGTGAACTGCTGTTCTCACTTTATTTTATAAAATTGAAAAGGCTTACAGTTTCTTTATTTTTTAGCATATAAATCCAGTTGTCTCATCCTGTGTTAAATAATACATAAATATGGATTCTTAACTGGTATACAAGCATGAATGCATAGAGTGCTTGCTTAAGTAAAAAAAAAAAAAAAAAAAAAAAAAAAAAAAAAAAAAAAAAAAAAAAAACAAAAAAAAAAAAAAAGAAAAAAAAGTCCAGATTGATTTACTGGGCAGCTCATTTCTGAGTACAGGCCAAAACCAAGCTGGAATAAAATATGAATATGTCAAAGCACGTAGAGGAAAGCATGACTGAAAAAATAAACTAAATGGTAGTTAAAGGGACTTTGAGTCTCCTAAGCTTTTGCACTATGAAGACCCTAAAATTAAAACTGTACAGAGTATCACTCAAGTTTTGAACTAATCTTTTCTCAAAACAAGTTCTTCACTGAACACATTTGGTAAATTCCTTTTTCATAGGTGAAACACTGAGGCATACACAAATGGTCTTTCAATCGTGTCTATTTAATTAAGATTTTAATCCTAATGTTAAATAATAATAATACAGGTCATTTATCAGCTACTATTGCAAACTTGATTACATTGTTAACTGTCTTAATCAATACAAATTCAGGAAATTGGAAGGGAGTCACAAGCCAATTAAAAATGCACACTGTTCCTATTCTACTGCTGAATGAAAAATCTGCTGGCCTGAAGGTCAAATTTCATTTTGTGAAAGCTTTGCACAGAAATGTTTTTGTTTTTTACTGTTTTCTTTTTTTTGTTTTCTCTAAATCTGAGAGGTTGTGTACTTCTAGTTACACTTCCACAACTGTGCCCAGTAAATACTTAAACACCTGGTGCTATTGAAGTCTAAAATTAATAAACAAACTGACTGATATATGACTTTGTTACTGGTAACAGTTTGGGAGGATTTTAGATCTGCGTCAGGTTTATTACAACCTTCTGCCCTATTAATATAATGTAGGTCATGTAGGTCACAATGCATGTGCATGCAGACGCATACACATTCTTTTTAATCCCCCCTTCAGAACTCTTTTGATTTTAGCTTGTTAACATGAAAACAAAAGCTATAATCAGAATTTTCTTATATTTCCTGTGAGGAAGAAGAGGTAGAAAAATTATTAAGCAGGAGGATTAAGCAAAACTATCTTAGGAGGTATACTACTATAAAATTGGACTAATGCTGTGCCTTTGATAGAAAACAAATTATTTATGTTACTTTGAAATCACTGAAGAATATTTAAAGACAATTACTTTTCCTTTACTTTCCTCTTCCTTACTGGAGACATTTACTGCTCATATATTATCTTGCATAATAGGATTATTAGTTGGAGCTCTCTGCTTTCAGAGTTTGGCATCATAAAGAATAACTAAATGGTGCAGAAAGCCTAAACCTCTTCCATAAAGCAAATCAGCTTTAATACCCAATTCTCTTTTTGATGTGACGCATTATGCAAGTCACAACTGCAGTGCTTCATAGGACATGCAAAAAAAAAAAAAAAAAGGGCATTGTCATGCCTTCTCTCCTGTATTCTTTGAGTAGGTCCCCTCTTTCTGTCTTTCTATTGCAACTATCTTGTTTCTTCTAGTCCCCCAATATTTGTTTGTCTTCAGAACATATCACATCTGCAATTAGGAGTAAATTGGTTTTTTTTCCTGTTGCTCTTATTATATTTCTCCTTGCCATCTCTTTGAATATTTGTCTCTCTTATTAGTTATACACAGGAATTTACATCCTTTATTAGCTCTAAATATATTCTCTTCTGAAAACTAAAGATAGAAGCCTAAATTTGATATAGGCACTGAGATGCCTTATTTTTAGAAATTGCTGTCTATCTTGTAACAATACTCTGGAAAGATACAAAGGAGTTCAGATCCAGAAGTATTGTATTGATATTGCTGCAACAGTTAGTGCAGACTCACTAACACTGCATTGTGTAAATCCAAATAAGGGAAAAAGTACCTATACTATTTCCAGTACTCAGTGCAGCTAGACATGGAAATATGCTGAGTTGGTGCTAGCAGGTTATCTGCCTTTTGGATGTTCAGAGGTACACGTCTGTAAATATACCTGGGAAAGATCAGATTCTGAGGACTATTTTAGCATAGGTCATTATATTGAGAAGGAGGACATATAAGTTAACCAACTGAAAATATTAAAGATGAGGATAGTTTTCTCAGACTTTCTTCAATGAAGCAGCACAATAGGACTTAAAATAGCCAGTTTTGAAGTTCAGACAATAGTTTTTCAGCCTGTATTTTGACTAATTTAGACTAGGTTCTTGAATTCCAACTCCAGCCTTCTGCTCCTTATTGGCCAAGCTATGGTGAGTTTTGAGGCACCTTATTCCTAGTGCAGCTCCTTGGAGGAATTTATTTCACTTCATAGTAAATACGTAGTATCTGGGGAACATGATTAAAACCCTCCTGTGTTTCAGCTGATCTTTGTCAACTGAAGGACAGACTACAAGACTGTAAAATCAGTTTTGTGTTTTGTTTTTCTTACTGGATGATTTCCCCCCCTTTCCCCTCCCCCTCCTTTCAGGAAGGGATCTCTGCCTTAAAATAAGCTGCGTTTGTGGGGCTGAGGGTATTTTACATCTCCTCAGGCAGAGCTGAGAATTAAACCTCAGTATGTTATCATAGGATGGCATAGACCTGCCTGTCTTCCCTGACTGCATTTTGGAGGAAGCTCAGCACAATGGGAAGGGTCTCAATGGCTTTGGCTAGTCCCTGTTACATGAAAAATTGACCCCTGGCCTTACAAGATGTGTGGTGCTGATTGCCTCCAGGCTGGCAAGGGCTAGCCCTCTAGGTTGCAGATGCATCCTTAAGGGAGTTAATTGGGGTGGTACAAAATATGTCCAGGGAGTAAATGAAGGGGCAGTTTCAATGTCCAAGAGCTCAGTTCTTGAGCTAGCTCCCTGGTCCTTGTCTACCTGGTAGCACAGATGTCCCTGCAGTGCCTCTCTCTTTGTGCCTCCCAGCTGCTTGAGGAAAGATCAGGTAGAAGAGTATGTAGCTTGTAACTCCCTGTAGGACACAACTGTAAATACTCTTGACGGCCCTGAATAGGATGTTGCCTGGGGATTTGCGGGTATGTCTGGAAGCAGAAGCTGGGCTGCCAGCCTACCAGCTTTGCAGAAGCTGTTTACATAAGTAATGCAAGAGCCCTGAGGATGCCTGGCAGCTGAGGCAGGCTCCTGAGGACCTACTTTTTAGACCTAGGCAACTACTGACACGTAAATGGCACTTAGGTGGTTTTATGAGCACTAGCAAACATTTCAAGTTATTGAGGTTTGAGGCTAGTAACGTTTTCACAGAATCTTAAATAGGATTTAAGCCAGTACTAAGAAATCTGAAGAGCTGACAAAATATTTTGTATATATACTTGCTTGGATTCTTTTTAAAATATCACCTTAGTGTGAATTGCTCTTAGCAATGGAGAAATAGTTTTATGTCCCTATTGTAAAACACATGTATTTGTTCTTTGTAATAATAAAAACTCTGATTGGAAGAAAATGCTTTTCTGCTTCACACACAAGTCTGACTCTGAAGTGGGGGTAAGGTATCCATTTGAGTCTAATTACCCATATAGGCTGAGCACAACCAGTCCAACAAAGCCCCAGCTGTAGTTTTTAATTGCCTTAAATGAGCGCCTAAATAACTATGTGGAGTTAAACCACAGCACAGAGAACACAATATAACTGCATAGAAACTCTGAACACCCAGGGCTCTAGAGTGCTCAATTAAACTTTCCTTGATTATTCAATAGAACAGAAGTGTGCAAATTAAAGGCTTTCATGCTGCAGCAGGCTACGACCTCATTCTCAAGTTTCAATATTGCAATGGAACTTAATTAAGGTATTCCCCATACAAAGTATAACCCTAGAGGTAAGTTTTGTTCCAAATACCTCATATAGGCGTCTCTCCTGCTGTTAAGTGAATGGCTCTTCCTGAATCAAAATAAATATTGTTCTGGCAAAGACTCATTTTTATTGTATACATGCTGAAAAAGTAACAGTATGAAATCATTAAAACATTTAACTCACCATGATGAAATACAGTTGCTGAAAAGCCTCTTTCTCATGTATTCACGCTATAAAGAGCCTGAAGAATAGTGAAGAACTCACATTAATTTCTGATTCTGTAACAGACACTCAATTTGAATAGGAATAAACTGTATGGATATTTTAAGTGTAAAATGTCTGCTCCATTTAAGTCAGTGATACAAACCAGCAAAATCAATACTCAGTAAAAAGAACAGCTTCATCTCAGGATATTTGTTGGTTCATATAGTGTCACTTTTTTTTTTTTTGATAACTACAAAGCACACTAGAGTCACTGCATGAAAGGCCTTTTAAATTCAATGAGTTATTAATTAGATGGACAGAATGCCAAACAGATTGGAAATGGTCACATGAAAATACTGGTTTTGTCTTTTATACTTACTTAGAATCACTGAAATATATTAATCGCCATTTTTAAATTGCATTATTAAAATGGAAGTCTTAGAAAACACAATTTAATCTCAGTGTCAGGTTACTTTTCACACCAAAAATCTTTTTATACCATTGGGATCATTTATGCACCTCTAAATGTTTAAATTATGTGCCAAATTACATTGATAATTATGATGTAAACAGTATACTGTTTCTTTCCCCTAAACAAGTTGCGTTTTTTTCCAAATAATTATTAGTGAATTCAATTACTGAAAGGAAAAATACATCCCAATTTCATTAAGCAGCTTGTTTGTCCACGTTCAGGTAAGCAGACTGAGAAAGCCATGTCACTTTATAGTTTTGCCTCAGTTATTAGACAAATGGATCTGTTGCTTTATATTATTTACACCTTTCTTTGACATTTCTGTCTTTCATTCTCTTATCATTTGTCTATTATCTTCAATTCAAAAAATGACATTAGAAGCTGATGGTTTGGTACTATTTGTTGATTGTACATCAGTTCCAATTCTTTTCAGAGTGAAACTTTCAATTCCATTTCAGGAAATTAAAAAAATAAGAGTTCAACATTGATACAAGACTAATTTTCTTTGTCCCAATATTTTCTTCATATGGTATGTAAGCATTAATCAACCCTGAGACATCTAAAAGCTATGCATTGTAATCTCTGATATTTAGGCATATACAACTCTATTAGATCTTACTAACAACACTGAAGACAGAAATTTTAATTTAGCTTAAATACACTTCAACAGGCTAAGACTTGATATGAATATTTTACTTCTGGACATGTATATTTAGTATATTTTCTCAAAAGATTAGTATTTTCTTCTTCAAATTAGTTACTGTGCAATAAATTCCTATTGCATAAAAATAAATAAAGACAGATTTGGACACAGTTTTCTGATAATTCTCTTAAATTTGTGGACAACCATAAACACAAAAATGCATGAAATAGCTATGTAAGGTAACTTCAAAATGCATCAAAACTCGTCTGAAAAACCAGCATAAGACTGGCTAAATGTCAAGTGAATTCAGAGAAGAAGTAGGCTTCCTTCTTTGTAGGCTGAGTATAAAGATTAGGATTGGCACAAGGAATAAATATTATAATATTAACACTGCTTAACAGTGTTGAAGAAAGAAACGCTTACTGACTGTATACCAGTGTGCAGGGGTAAATGTTTGCCAGGGTTTTGGTAGGGAGATCTGCCTTAGTTGGGGTTGGACCTTTGACAACATCAGTTTGTAGCAAACTCAGTAAATGGCTGTTGTGGTCTCACATGAAGATACTTCTTTGGAGCAACCAATACAATCAACAGCTGATGTCTGTACTTTATCACTTAATATTTGGGTGTTAGATCATGTTATCAGAGACCAGCACAGGCCTTTTCTCAGTCTGTTCGATTCTACCAGTATACATTTCACAGACTTTTTAAAAGATGACTATTCAGAGTCACTGAAGGCAGAGGAGAATTAGATTGGGGGAGGGGGGAAGAAAGAAAAAAAAGATAAGTTTTCATATGGTGCAGGTAAGTTTGAGGTAAATATTTTATTTCATATGTATTTTTCATCATTATATTTTTATATTTCATGTACTTTTTTAAAGAGGGTTTTGACATATCTGTGTGATCTATATCTACATTATGTAGAATATGACTTCTGGATGTACACATAAATATATATAAATAAAGTGGGGAGTCTTTCTCTTCAGCTTGCTGTGAGGTTCTTTGGTGGTAGGATAGTCAATCAAGATAATAAAAATGCCTCTTCACTCAACTGTGTGTAAAATGGCAGTTGCAAAAATAAAAACCTAAATCTTATATTTATTGTATGTTTTTATGTATATAATGTCAGCATTGGTCATTAGACAATCTCTCTCAATCTATTGCAATAAAATGTGGATCATCCTTATGAATTTAGTACTATGAAATGCTAGAGTGCAAATATAATTCTTCCAAATGTTTCACCAGTTGGAAAATAAATAATGAAAAATACCTCATTATTAAAATGTCTTCTGCAAAGAGAGACTAATACTAAGTGAGATATTGTATCATTAGGGCTTTCTATGACCAGAAAAAATAAGGGAGGAAAGCACATTCATTAAATGAACAGATGATCCTCCAGAATTATTTTGTTTGCTTCTTCCATGATCTGATGATTTTTTTAGAAACTGTAGTTGAAAAGCATTGTTTAATGTTCAGTCAGTCTAAAAAATAACCCTGCAACAGCCACACAACTGATGCTTAAGATCAGTGCACAAATGTTCAGAAATTATTTTTATTGTGTAATTTTATAATATTATGAAACTGCTAATTAAAGCATTATCACTGACTTCCAATTCCTTTTATGAGTTAGCAGTAGTGTAATATTTTCAGGAAAGCAAATGGAAAACAAGTATTCTTTGTTAAAAGAGAACTAATATGGAAGTACTACTGAGGAACATCTGTTCTCTTACCATTTTCAGCTGCCCCCATTACAACAATCATCCCTTTTAATTGCTTAACACCTGTCTTTTATTGTATTTGATAGTAATTCTAAATTTAATGTAATTTCCAGTCTCATATCTGATTTTGAAAATGTTTTATTTCTGTAATGCCCATTTACAAGCTTTATTACTTTAATACTTCTATTTAATCTTGAGAACCCTAAAAATTACTATGAGATTAATTGTGCAGGAAAGTAATGTTTCTCCCTTGTAGTCTAAAGTAGATACCTGCTCTTCAGTCTTTCTGGGGAAAAAGATTAAAAAAAAATAAAAAGGTGCCCTGAGATTGAATTGCTTCTTTTCAGTGGCAAACATTAATTAGTATGAAGATATAGTCTTGCTCCTCAAGGTACTGCCACTATAGTATGTCATTGTTGAGCTCATTGAATGTCTGCATATTACAAATACAACTAAGAAATAAAATCAAGCTAAGGGGACCATTTCTTTCAATAGAGCAACAGTGACACAGTATGTGTAAGACCTTGTTCTCACTTTCATTTACCACCTATTTCCACTTTCTGTCACATACTAACCTATGAAGTAAATTTTGGGTTTTGTATTAAAACCCGTGATACAGGACACAATTTCATATTCAAAATGAAGTTATTTGAAAGGACTGCTTCTCCACTGTACATAAGTACTATTTGTCAGGTGGGGGAAAATAGCTGCTAAATTACTTCCCCGTAACAACCAAAATTTAGATCTTCTTTACTCATATATGGAAGTGCCATATTGAATGGTTGTAGTAATCATTGGAATCACAGAACCATGGAATAGTTTGAATTGGAAGGGGACCTTCTAAAGCTGATCTAGTTCACCCCCTCTGAAATGAGTAGGGACATCTTCAACTAGACCAAGTTGCTCTGGACCTTATTCAACCTGACCTTGAATGTTTCCAGGGATAGGGCATTCACCACCTCCCTGGAAAATCTGTTCCACTATTTCACCACCCTCCTTGTAAATAAATCCTTTTTTTATGTTTACTAAATCAACCTCCTTTGGTTTGAAAACATTACTCCTTGTTCTCTTGCAACAGCTCCTGCTAAAAGTTTGTCATCTCCCTCGACCTGCTGTGGGAAAACGCTAAAGTGCACCCCCGAGGAGGATGGCGCCGGCAAGCAGCGCAAACCTGCCCGACTGCATATATAAGACAGTGGTTATGGGAGTTTAAAAGTTACGCATTTTACTTGTACGGGGTTTTGGTTCATAAAGTTTTCTGTATCACCTTCCCTCCTGCAGTGTTGCCACCACCCTCCCCCATCTCCCCCTGAAGCTTTGTCAACAATGAGTCATCGCTGCCTCTCCCGGCATGGGAGATTGTCTCTCCCTGGACCAGCACGGCCCCACTTGGGGGGGGTCCCCCATCCCCCGCATTGCCGCGGCAGCAGCAGCCAGAACTTGCTGGGGCTTCTCCCTGCCAGTCCGAGCCGGGGCGGCACCGTCTGTGGGACCGCTCTGCCTCGTGTAGCCGGTACAGTCAGCGGTGGCTTCTGCCCCGGTCCTAAATCCATTGGTTATCACACCTGTCTGTCTCCAGTTCCTGGGTTTCTATTGGCTTTGGTCCCTCCTTTTTCCCCATTCGGTAGCTGAGTACAGAAGTCACTTCTCCTTTCAGAGTCCTTACCCCAGTCTTTTCCCACTTCCAGCATCTTCCCCTCCGAAGCTTTTAAAAGCGGTGTGATTTTGCAATGAATGTGTTCTCGCCACGCGTCCTTCCAAGTGAACAGGTCTCTGTCTCTTGCGCCCCTTTGCTCGGAGGGACTTTCAGGGACCATTTACCTCCCTACCAACGCCGCATAGCTGACCACACTCTTTTTGATGCAGCCCAGAATATAATTGGCTTTCTGGGCTGTGAGTGCACATTGCTGGCTCATGCCAGCCTCTCTCATCCACCAGCACACCCAAGTTCTTCTTGGCAGGGCTGCTCTTGGTCTATTTATACTCCAGCCTGTATTGGTATCCGGGGTTGCCTTGACGCAGGTACAGCACCTTGCAAGCCATGGGTCACGCAATGCCCTGCCGCTGGACCTATGGCACACGAAGCTGCTCAGGTGCAGACAAAGAGTTACAATGAAGTCAGGAGTTCACTTACTTAAGTTAAATATCATGACTGAATCTATTGATATTCTAGTTCCCAAAATTTCCAAATGAAAATACAGAGTGTTTATTCTTTTTTTTACTACTGGCAGTTTGGTTTTGGGCTGTATTTTGCCTTCATTGCTGCTGTTATTTTTGTTTAGTTACAGACTTATTAATCAAGCCCAAACCTAAAGCTTGCTTCATTAATTGAAAGTTCAGTCTCAGTGTTTTCAATATAAAGCTTTACATTCACTTCTTTAATAATTTTCAGAAATTATTAACCCCATCCAGAGGTACATTTTCCCCTCTTTTTCTGTCTTTTTGTTTCAGATGTTAATGGTAGTTTCGTTATTAATAACAGGGAAGTCTTTAATGTTATAGTTATGAAAGGTAAGCTGAGATTTTATTGCCACTAACATGGGCAAATGTTAGCTCTAGTGGCCCATAAGTGTCTCTGTAAATACTTTGATTTGTTTGTTTCTCCCTCTCATGTCTTTTACTGTTACTGAACAGTGAGTGATCTGAGTAAAAGTTTTCCATAGATAAAGATTGCTATAGCCAGAATAACTATTATCTTCACCACTCCACTTCTCTAAAACAGAAAGTGGCAAATACAGATGTTTTTACTTTTTTAGATATCGCAAGGTGATTATGATATGGTTCAACACTGTAGTTTGCTAAGTGTTTACACATTTGAATATAATCATGAACTTGTAAAGAATATTACATTGGTCTGCTACCATGAACAAGGTGCTGAATATGTCTCCAACATAATGAGTGCTACATCAGTCGTTGTACCTTGTGATATGTGGAGTTTTGTTCTGAATAAATTACCAGCTTCAGAAACGTATAAAAAAAGTAAGTAGGTATATTTAGTTATCTTAAAGTTGTCAGTAATGTTAGATTTTTTTTGTGATTTCTCATCAACTCAGTTCCATTTTATTAAGAACTTGAGGAATTTTGCATATGATTCTTCCCAGGGGGAAGAGGAGGGGAAGGGTGAGAGAGGGAAGTGGGAGGAGAGGTGATTAGGAGATGGGAAATAGAAAACCATAAAATTCCTCTTGATGCATTTTCTCACTCCTACTTCTTGCTAATACACTTTGGCTTTGAAAAAGGTATGCTTTGAAAAAGTGCACAATGTTAACTGTGATTAATGCTCACCAGGACATCTAGTTAATTTTTTGGGGACTGAAAAAAATGGAAAAATCTAGTGGAAAATTGATGCCGTTGATAAGTGTACCTGTGACTCAGAAGTGTGTTATAACAGGTTGACTTAAGATAATGGAGAAAATAATTTTACCCTCTGCTGTGTTCTAAGTCAAAATGTTTCCAAAAGCTTGCTACCTGCTGTCTTTTAATATAGTAATTATGCCCGGGCAGGTTTTTTCTGCTGTTAATCTGTGCCTTGAAAAGTTTGATGCCAGTATGTAAATATTAAATTTTCAAACTGTGGGTCAGATAATTTAACCATTTCACCTGGGATAAGACTGTGAAAGGTAGTACTTGATTCAGCAGATGAGAAGAATATGGTGTCTTCACATAATCAGGTAGCAGCTAATAAAGGTGATTTCTTCCTGATCTTAATTTGCACCCTGCATTTCTCACATTGCACATGATTTTCCATCCCAAAGGGTTGTGTATACATATTTTCAGAAGGGAGAGGATGGTAAAAGCTGATGGCAATAAACTCTCTCTCTTCTTTTATGTAGAATTTTTTTTTTTTCTATGAAATATTTAAATGTACATTAGTGTAGGATCTTTAATTTTGTCTGTTAGCACAAGATCATGATAAACTGACTGCTGATGTTCTACTGATTGAAAAGCTCCAGGGATGCAGAACATAGCATGGGAGCTTCACACTGGCTAGGTCTCTAGCCATTGCTAAAGTTCATAGAGACCACTACTGTGGAATATTTTTTTGCTTGTTTCTTTTTTTTCCAACCAAATCCCATAATTTGTTGTAGGTAATTAAAACAGTGGCATGTGTTATATTCTCATAGTTGTAAGCATCATTGGAGTGAAAATATCCTCTTATGTACCTTAAAACCATGCAGCTTAAAATTATTGTCATGATTCTGCTTTAATTAGATTTATAGGGTTTAAAATCACAAGAAAAAAATGCCTGAAGGTAAGTAAAAAATGGGATTTTTAATCCATTGAAACTATGCTCCTTATCCAAATTTTATGTACTTATCAATGGCATATACCAAACAATATAACAGTTTCTGATCCAGAAATGGAAGTGAAGACCCGGCAATTCTCCACTTGTAGCCCCTTTGGGAGCAGCCTGGGTTCTGCTCCACCTTCAGGACTGTTTATAGTGTACTCAGGTATGCAGAGACTTCCTCTTCATTCAGGTCAAACAGTGGCTTTTTCCTCTGGTTATGAAGTAAAATAAAGACTAGCATTTATTTGAAACATCTGTGTTGACTTCAGTACTTGAATTCCACTATATTTTGATCCATTTTAAACATTGTTTTAAACTGTAAGAAATATATGATGAGGCCGCTAATTGTATTGCAAAAGCAAGTAGTGTTGCCAATTGACAACAGCTTATTTGTATATTACAAACAAGAGTGAGGAAAGACTGAAATAAAACCAACTCTTTCAGCCTAGATCCTTTATATATCTTAAGATCCAATAATGTCGCCTAGAAAGTCACAGAATGATGTTTCTCTGATTTTTTTTAATATTATTCAGTATTGTCCTACTCCTGAGTAGAAATTAATAGTTCTATTTACACAAAGGTAATGTGCTGAAACAAATATATGAAAAGGTGTGGGTAGTCTTTCATTTTAATGCTACCAACATTTTCTTCAAGCTCCAAATAATCTTTCTTCTTCTCTTTGGAATGCCTTTTAAGGTGTATAACTAACTTCAGAAGTTCTAAATTGAATTGACCCTATAGGGATAATGATAGCTTTCAAATCTCACAAAGTGGCCTTCTTCCCAAAAATCAGCTCTTTACCATGCGAGGCACATTATTGTGCCAACTCCTTCTCTGAATTATTCTTTGGAGACTCTGTAAAATGGTTATATTAGAAATGAATAAAATAAAACCCTAGAAACACAATACAAAAGCCCTGAAAGCACTTGAATAATATGAAAAATGAATTACTAAGCACAGATAAAGACAGTTATTGCTTGATGGAGTTTAATTCAGTAGGAGAGAAATAAAATTATATTTGAATGATGATTTACAAGAAGTTTCCTTTTATTTTACATATGAAACTATCATTTCGGAATAGGAAATCATAGTTTGATAAGAAAAAGATTTAATGAATAATTAAATATATTAAGAATTTGTTTTGAATAAACTTGGACACACTCTTTGTTCAGTAGCATGAAATACATGTTATATTACTCTTGTCTGTCAGGAATGCACTGTATGGGTCCATAGGGGCTTCTTTGGTCCGCTACTTGGGAAGCAGTTGCCACATGGAATTTTTTTGTAATTTTTTTGTCATTGAACTAGTTTTTCTTGCAGCAATGTCTCAGTTGAAGAAACATGAGTAGTAGCCAGGGGATGCTGATTACATGATAGGAAAGTTCTTTCTTTGTTCCTACGTGTTTAAAATTAAAATTTTTACTTCAAACAATCTACTTTGATAATCCATTGTTAAAAAAAATATATTGCTGTCTTTTCTGTGTTAAAGTAGGTTATGCGGGACAAAAGGCTTGTCTTGTACAGTCCCAAGGGGCACTAAACTAGAGTGAATCAAAAAAGTAGTGCTTCATCATTATCTTGTTGCTTATGAAATCATTTGCATGAGTGCAAAGGAGACAGAAAATGCTACTGTTTTGTTATGAGTAATACAGAGCAATAAATAGGTGCAGCTGCATAGGTGCTATTAATGGTAGGGAATTGTGCTTCTCCATAGCTACTATTATATTTTTTAAATAGAAGCTTGCATATTGAGTTGATGGGTCTTGTTATCTGAGTTATTCTGCTCATGGTTTATATTTTGCAAGTAGTGTGGAATCAGCCTTAAGGCATCAGCACAACATAAGATCATAGACTTGAAAGAGTTAGAAGTATAACTAATGAGCTAAAGGTTGCTTTTTATTTTTTTAGATAAGTACTATTTGTTCAATGAAGTTAGGAAAATCAGTATTTCTGAGGTAAGTTTATAATATTCTTGTACCTCAATATTCTTTTTAACCTAATAATTAGTTTCTTGGGTATGTGATTTACAGGTTATTAAAAATAGCAAGTGATAATCTGTGTAACAGATAATCTGTAACAGCAAATAAGTGATAATCTGTAACAGCAAGTGATAATCTGTGTATTACCTTCTATATGTACTCAATTAAGCTCTAATTTATCTATTACCCCCTAGCAGAAATCTTCAAGACCTTGTGGTAGTTTTCTGGCAGTATCAACTCAATGCTCAATGGGTCAAAATGCAGTGCAATGTTAGGAAATACTAGACTTATTGGGAAAGAACCTGACAGTGCTATGGTGTGTTCACCACACACACACGTGTATATATATATATAGCTGTTATATACGTATCTAAATATTTGTTATCTATGTTTATATATATATATATATATATGCATGCATTTTTTTATATTTGCAACATATAATCACCCACATCTTGATTAATATATGCAGTTAAAGTCCACAGGATTTAAAAGGACAATAAACACCCACAACAGAATTAGAGAAGACAGAAATATTAGGAAGCATGGTCCAAGATAGGGAGGAGGAGTTTTGAAGATAAAATGTCTTTACCAAAAAAAAAATCCAAGGTTTCACACAATTAAATATTTAATTCCACAGTAGATTAAAAAAAAAAAAAAAATAGAAAGTCTTTTTTTTTCATCCCCCTCTACATAGACAAAAAGTAAGTTGTAGGGCTCCTCTGTGACAAGGCATTCTGGAAACCAAAAGTGTGTGATAGTCTAAAAAAGAGTATTGAACAAAATCATCTATTAAGCACTATGTTCTGGATTGAGCATCTGAACCTACAAGTCCTAAACAAGATGATTTCTAGTAATTGGAAAGATGTGCCTGTGGAAGTTTTTCATGCACATTTCCCCTTAACATCTGCTACTGGCTACTGTTGAGGAGAAAATGATAGGCTAGGTGGATGCAGACACTGCAGTGCTAAATAAAACATGGTAAGGGACTTTCTTTGGCCTTGTGGCCATGTGTTGCATGTTGGCTGAAACCAAACTTAACTTGGCTCTGGATCTCTTCTGGGCTTCATGCCATGCTTTTTTTGTCCCTAGGATGTAGTTAACATTTTGTGGTTTGGTTGTTTTCTTGTGGGTTTTTTGTTTGGTTGGGGTTTTTGTTGTTGTTGGTTTTGTTTGTTTGTTTGGTTTTGCTTTTTGTTTCTTTTTCCAGTTCAAAATGTTTGAAACAACACAAGGGCAGTTCACTGGGATGGTATTTTCATACCTTAGAACTAAGAATATCTTTTACAAGCTCTGGGATATGATATGAGGACCAGCAGCAACAGCCCAGGCTCTGCAAATCCTGTTGAGATATAGTGGGTGAAGGCAGACAAACCTCGTGCAGTCCAATTCAGACTGCTTATTGGGAGTTGCAGATGGCATGTGATGTCTCCTGAACTATGCCTGGGCCCTGCCCCAAGGGCCGCTACTTGGCACAGTTTAAACCCGACCTTTGTAGCTAAGAGTCAAGCAGTTCAGGTGATGAAACCACAACTGCTCAGTCTTCTTGCTTTGAGTGTTTTTGTATAGCAGTATTTCAGATGCACAGACAAACTGAAACCTTGTTTTCTCAGTGAGGTTATAACATAGCTTCTGTTTGAATTTCTGGGGGTTAGCTTAAAAACGTGATGTGTTTTCATTTTTCATCCAAAGAGAAATCCTGGCATAAATTTCTAAGGTGTGGTCAGGCATGGTTGAATATTTTATTATTCATAAACATTTATTTTTTAAAATTGTTTCAAATTAGAGTAATTTAACCACAAAGTTCCTTTCCCATAGATTTTTAAATCCTTTTATGAGGTTCAGTCTTACAGCTTCTTTGTTTCTTCTCTAGAATATATAGGTTTAATTTTATTAGTGTGCTATTCCAGCAAAACCCTTGAAAAATTATTTAATACACTGTTTGCTCCATCTTTTGTGTCTTGAAGATGTAAAGTGTCATATACCGGCTGGAGTACTTCACAGTTTAATATCATACAAAACCAGGACTTTTGTGTATATTGTCAGTGATTTTCACTATGGTCTGTATTTCTATTCTGGTGCATTTTCTACAGTTATTTTATTCAGTGGAAGAGTGATTTCAGTCAATAGATACAGTTAAGTTTTATGCAGAACTAACGTTTTATCAGGATGAAGAATGGAGAAGTTTAACAGAGCATGTAAGTGGAGCTGTGGACAAATGAATCATTTATCTGATCTAGCCAAAAAATACCTATGTTAGAATATGGTTGAGGCAGTTAAAACAAGGATGTAGTAAAGCAGGATTTTTTACTTTCCCAACAACTAGATAAATGCTTTTGTTTGGTTGAGAGCCTTAAAAAGCATTCCAGATGCTGAACACAGCTGCAGGGACACTGGAGATGGCAATGACTACATGAAGAGAGTGATGTTACCCTCTGTAAAGCGAGGCCAGATGAGGGTCCTGGCTTCATGGAGAGGACTGGCTTTCACAAAAAAAGATATATCACTTGTGCCAGTAGGAAGCTTTGTGACGAATGTCTCACAAGTGAGAAGTTACCCAGGAGCCAGAGACTTTCCACCCTTGCCTTACAAGAAAAGTAAACTGCAAATGAAGCAGATGCTTCAGATTACAGAAACAACTCCAGAGGGCAAAGCAGGATGCTGACCCTGATTTTCACTTGTTGCCATGCAGCAACAATGAACACACAAAAGATGAAGAAAATACAGGAAATTGCAGAAAGAAGGAAAATTTGAAAGAGACACTTACTTAGAAGATAAAAAAAATGGTGAATGTATATACTGGGAAAAAAACAAAACAAAACAAAACAAACAAACAAAAAAAAAACAAAAAAACCCCCAGCAGCTTAAAAATCAAACAAACCCCCAGTGTTAAAATTTAGTCCGGGAAGACTTCATGTTTTATTTGGGTTTGAATAGCTTTGTTCCAAGTGTGAGTGTTAGAGTGAAGAGCAGTACACAAAACCTTGCTTCTCAACAATGTGTAGTCTCTGTGGCAGCTCCCTTGAAATCCCTCAGTTCACTCCAGGAAACGACTGTGGCATTGTTCTTAGAGGCCATTAGTTGTCTGCAGGCTCCATCTCATCTATTCTTTGAATTCAGCAAGGCACTGAAGTACTACTCTGGGCCTTTTCCTGGTGATTCAGGACTACAGCAGGTGTAATTAGGCTCAGGCATGCTGGTAGGAAACCCAGGACTGCTCTTGCAGTATGTGTGCACTATAAATGAAGCTCCTGTTGTTATAAAAGAGTATGTTTTCAGTTTCCTGCCATTCCCATTGCAACACAGGACTGTTCTGCAGCAGGGAATCCTTTTAGATAAGGGCAAAAAGAATGGACTATGATGGGTCAGCTTGACTTGCTTTTATACAACCTCGGTAAGGAGTTCAAACAGTAAGATTAAAGGTTTTTGAAGCGATGAATACCTAACTTAACTCTATGATGCTTATAGTGAGGATTTTCTGATACTTAAACACACCAAAATAATACATGCTAACAGTGGGATTGTTAGAATTAAAAATTCTGAAAGAGATTGTATGTGAACTCCTGGGCTGTACAAGTATGCTGTATCAGTGCTCATCGTGCATTGTCTGAGAAACTTGCCTAGTACTGAGGTTTTCCTGAGGAAAACCCTAGTGGCATTTGTCTGCAGATATATGTCTAAATTGTAACTAACCTAATTTAAATAAATAACTGCTTCTGGTAAAGTTAAATCTGTCTTATATGCATAGAGATTTGACTGTGCAGTGCATTAAAGATAAGATCTCATTACATGCTACCTTAAGAATAGAGACTGTTGCAAATTTAATTTTCCTCACGAAAATTCAACAGACGGATTTTGCTATCCTTAGAGCAAAACTCCAATTCCAGAATTTTCAGAGGAGCTATAAAAGTCTACTTATGCTCTGTGGATACAACATGTACTGAACTGATCTTATGGGAGAGCAGAAGATTTGCTTTCTTCAAAATCAATTCTATAAGAAGGCATAATAACCTTGGTATATTCAGTTGCATAATAGCCTTTTATTCATTTAGGTCCCAGTTCACTAGGGTATGGAAGGAGACACAGGTACATCAGTTCAAATATGCTGAAATAGTCCCTATGAAATGAAAGTGCACCTAAAGTTAGTTTCCTGTCAAAATTCCCAAATGTATTAGAGTCTTAGCATATGAGCTGCTTTTGCAGAGACTTTATATATGATTAACCTCTTTTATGCCACTGTACAGCTTTAGAGAACTATTGAAATACAGCATTAGAATCATCAGCCTAAGAAAATTGATTGCCATGTAGTATGTGCCCATCAGCAAGAACTCTGATATGATCTCTTCCCTCTGCACCAGACAAAAACTCCTCTATCCTCTGCATACTCAAAGTGATGAACATAGGAGCACTAAATGTGAAATATTGTGGACAAAGAGACATATTTTCTGTGTAGTTAAAAATACTACAAATGATTTTACTGCTAGAGATGATTTAGAGTTCAGCTATGTTAGTGTTTGCTCTTAGATGAATGTTGTTTTATTTAATCTTATCATAAATAAGCAGTCCTACAGCAATAGGCCACTGCTTTTGGAACAGCCTTATTAGGCAGGAATAAAATTTCTGAAATTAAATAAACTTCTAAAGCCAATATAAAAGAAAAAATAAAAATTAAGCAGTCAGCAAACTACACAAGATGCACGCTTTAGAGAATCCCTATTTAAAAACTGGAATGTCTGGTTGTCTCAGGTAAATTTAACCAACAAAATCAATGAAACTATTAGCTCAACATTAGCATCAAACATATAGATATAGAATACAGCTCTTATATTTTGCAATCACAGGTACACATATCCTTCTTTCACCCACTCGAACCCTGCCTATCATGCTGTGATTCAGTGTGAGTTCAAAATGACCATTAGAATCCCCAAATCCGAGACTTTTTCCATTTGTTATCACTCCATCACTTTCATGATTAAGGCAGTTTGCTAAAATAGTGGCTGAAATGTTCTGAATCTCACAATAGCAGGTAAATTGCAACCTTAATATGGTGGTTGAAGAGGGGTAATCACAGTACAAATTGTGACCAGATCTGTAATCTTTTTCTATAGCTGTATCAGGAAATGAGCCAGCTTGGAGCAGAATTCTAGGCAGAGGCTCTTTGATGAAGCATGAAGACAGCTTTAGAGTGTAGGTCAGTTTTGGAGATAATGCTGGTTTATTAGGGTTTTTTTTTTTTTTATTTGTTTACTTTTGGGTTTGGGAAAAATTTGCTCATAATTTAATAAAAATAAGACACTATGGCACTATGGACACAAAATCCCCCTAAAGCCAGCGTGTCCAGTAAGTAGAGCAGTGAGCCATAAGAACTGTAATAGCCTGCCAGTGCTTCAGCTTTTGCCCTTCGCTTGCGTATTTTGTCGAGATGATGGGCCCTTTGGAGCAGACAATGTGGGTGGGGCTCATTTCCCAGATGCAGACCTCTACATCTGATTTAATCACCCTAGGCCCCTTTCTAGGATGCAGTTCATTTTATCCTAATTTGCAGGTCAGAAATAAATCAGACAGGTTGTGCTCTGGAACTGCCTATTTGCGTCCCTAGATTTTACACATAACCTGCAGTGAGCAACTCACACTGTTTGTATCTCAGGTTAGGTGAGAGAAACTCTGTCTTCTGAGTTGATATAGCAGAGCAAAATGCATGCACTCAGTGTGCGAGGAGGCTGCACTATTGTAGTGCTGTATAATAAAAATTATTTCCTTTGAGATATCTAGACATTGCTGTAGGCTGCATGTGTTTTTCCCCCCATGTTGATTTGCTTTGTGTGCAAGCATTTGCACGTTAAAATAAAATAAAACAATAATGACAATAATATCCTTTTATTGTAGCATTTTACATCTGTGCTCACTGGCCACAGTCATCATGGGTGTTGCATCACTGGCTTTTAGTCAATAATGACAAAGTTTAGGCTTCTAGAAATACTAATTGTGAGGCAGAAGGGTTTACACAGAACTTCCTGTCATGCAACATCTTCTTTCTGCTCATTTTTTTGTACTAACAGTAATGTTTCACGCCATAATCCATATCTTTAAAGCAGAAACATCTGAAAAACATCCCTTTAAGTAAAAAAGAATTCTTCACAGCTTTTAATGCATGTAAGGGACTGTTCAGGACGATCTATCTCTTTTTAATACACCTTTACAAAGTTGGTTCATTTATGTGGCAGATTTAGGGATCTACAGTGGAATCCATCACTTCTAGTCTCCATTTCCATTGAAAGAAGCATAAGCCAGAACAGAACGACTGACATGAAGTTGCACACTTATCAGAACTGTGCACAGAAAAAACAAGAGCAGTAGTAAGAACTAATCGTTTTTCAAAAACGATTTAAACAACTTTTTCAGTGCTGTCCCTAAGAAAATAAATGCACAAAAATTGCCTTTACTCTACTTGAATGTCCCTTGCTCATCCTGCCCCCTCTGCTGGCTGATACATACAGGAACCCTTTTCATATGGCCTTGGTTCTCAGCGAGTAACAAACTGAAGAGTTTTATGGGTGAGTGCTATGAAATTCAGTGGAATTCAGGAACATTTGTCCTATTGTATTTAAAATGTAATTTTTTTCCCATGAGGAGAAATTTCTAGGTAACTTTCTCATTTGAAAGCAATGTAGACTTTTTGTAACACAGCTAGTAAACCACAGATGATGATATTTTGAAGACTGGTTTCACCTTGAGTCTTCATGTTCTAAAATATGGATGTATAATCAGCTGGGTACTCCCTGTAGTGCCATTGTCACTAGAAAAAGAAATGGTTTTTCAGTATAGGAGTAATTGCAGTAGGTGTGTGCCATCCATGCAGTCCCTGGGGAAGAGGGGATCCTAAAGGAGACATTCACTGAATCATTATTTTTCTGTACAGCAGCAGCACAAAGCAGGTTTGTGTTCATTTTTGTTTGTTTGTTTTTTTCCCTTCAAGAGAAAGCCATGATTCATATTTGTGTCTGTGTTTTGTTTGGGATAATCCATTTAATCTGAATGATAAAATCCACATAGGGATTCTAGAGAATCCTGAGAAAGTAGCTATATGCTTGTTTTAACAACAGATCTGGAAAAGAGATTGAAGAATGCAGCTTTTGACCATTCAGTGAATGATTCTGATGTAGTGCTCTTGTAACTAGAAGTAATAATGTTTCACTGACCAGGGATTAGAGAAAAGAGAGTCGAGGGAATTAGTTAATTCTTTGTGATTGGAACAATGGACATTTTTATTTTCAGAGGATCTGTGTCTTTTCTGCATTCTCTAGTGGTAACCCTGAGCCCTGATAGCTTACTAGCAAACAGTCCTTTTATAACATAGTCCTGTCTTTGTGAGGCCATGACACTCAGCAGGTTGATCCTTTTCTTATGGTTTCCTCAGCTGTAAGTTAATTTAAGTGGAATATTTAAACCAAAAGCCAGTCTGGGACTGAGTCTTCAGAAATATGATTTTTGAAAACATATAACGTATTAATAATATATTTTTGTCTTGCATTGTTTACTTGTTTTATGTTCAATTTTGAAGAAAGAGCCACAATGACAGAGATGTCTAGAAGGTCAACAGCTATCCTAAAAGTGATTTCTTATGATTTGCAGAAAAGTACTGGGCCAAATTTAGCCCTTTTGGGACAAAGAATAGGACTTTGTGATGAAGTTAGTAGCAAGATTTATATGTGCACATAACATACAAATTTGAATTCTTTGCCAGAAATAAAGAAAGCAAGCCTTGGATCAATATGAAGCAACTTTCCTCCTTATTTGTTTCTATGATATCATGAATATTTCTTAAATATATATCAGGTAACAGTATTAAAGTTTTTAAAAATGACTATATGCTTTGGAACTCTGGCAGTTGGTGAAATAACTGCAAACCACACTGCTTTATTTGGGAAATAATACACTTGTTCTTGCTTTTTGTTCTTCAATTAAGAAATTTAGCAGTGGGGTGAGCAAGTTACTGCAGCTAGTTAGCTGCCTGAGGGGAATACTGCAACTGTAGAGAGAAAGGGTGTTTGTGTACTCACCATGCAGATGCAAAACCCAAGAAAACCAAACGGTAGGTGGTATCCAGACCAAGATGTGCTATAGGAGTCCTTCATAGGGGTAAATAAAATATAAACACTTCATGTGGTGGGTAAGAAATTGGCTTACAGGTTGAGCACAGAGAGTAATAGTGAATGGGGGAACATCAGACTGGTGACCTGTCATGGAGTTCCACAGAATTCCGTCTTAGGCTCTGTGCTCTTCAACATCTTCATCAATGACTTAGACACAGGACTGGAAGGGATACTAAGCAAGTTTGAAGATAACACAAAACTGGGAGGAGCTGTTGACCCTGCAGAGGGACCTGAACAAATTAGAGGACTGGGCAATCACCAACCATATCAAGTTCAACAAGGGGAAGTGTCAGATTCTGCATCTGGGATGGAGAACCCCTGGATGTGCATACAGTCTGGGGAATGGGATGCTGAAAAGCAGTGCCATGGAAAGAGACCTGAAGGTCCTAGTCGATGACACATTGAATATGAGTCAGCAGTGCCCTCGCAGCCAGGAGGGACGTCCGTGTCCTGGGGGGCATCAGGCACAGCATCGCCAGCTGGCCAAGGGTAGGGATTGTCCTGCTCTCCTCTGCACTGGAGTTGCCTCACCTTGAATATTGTGTGCAGTTTTGGGCATCACAATATAAGAAAGGTATTAGAGACTCTTAGAGAGTGTCCAAAGGAGGGTAATGAAAATGGTAAAGGGCCTTGAGGGGAAGCCGTATGAAGAGTGGCTGAGGTCACTTGGTCTATTCAGTCTGGAGAAGAGGAGACTGAGGGGAGACCTCATTGCAGTTACAACTTCCTCATGAAGGGAAGAGGAGAGGTAGGCACTGATCTCTTCCCTGTGGTGAGCGTGACAAGACTTGAGGGAATGTTCTGAAGTTGTGTCAGGGGAGGTTTAGGTTGGATATTAGGAAAAAGTTCTTCCCCCAAAGGGTGGTTGGGCACTGGAACAGGCTCCCTAGGGAAGTTGTCACAGCACCCAGCCTGCCAGAGTTCAAGAAAGGTTTGGACAATACTCTCGGGCACATGCTGTGACTCTTGGGGATGGTCCTGTGCAAGGTTAAGAGCTGAACTTGATGAGCCTTATGGGTCCCTTCCAACTCAGCATATTCTGTGATTTTATGATTCTGCATGTGCAAACAGTTACCTTGTCTAGTCTTACAACTTTAACAATTTTGGGGGGAATAATTATTTGCAGGAAAAAAACCCAACAAAATTGTCTAGTCTTCTCAGTGCACTGCCAGTGAGAAATGTACTTTAAATTGACAAAACTCTTTTCAGTTTCTTTGTATATGAAGGGAAACATAAGTTTGAGCACATATAATTTCTCCCATGTGCACTCTTCACCTGAATTGTGAACAGAACAAGGTATGCCACCACCATGAGACTGGGTATTTCAACAGCAGTCAGCCATGATTTTCAGAGCAATCCTCTCCATGAACATTGAAGTTCCAATGGCACTTGGTGTAGCACAGTGTTTAAGGAAGGACTCTTCTGAAATGGAATGAGCAGATAGAAATGAAAACCGAAGGTTTATTTCTTAGGTGATACATATTCTGGTAGACAGAAGTTTTCTTTTGAAGTTAGTGCCTAGTACCTAAAACACACAGGTGGTCAACATTGTTGCATTGTGGTGAGTGAGGCTACCTGTAATTCAAATCCCCTTCTGCGGAGGGAGTGAGACAGGATGAGAAGGAAATTCCTCTTAATGCAAATCTTGTATAGCAGCCTTATATGCCGTGATACAGGTCACTGCCTTCTGCATTTTTATGGTAGCAAATCTTTATAAGCCATGCCGTACTTCCTCTGCTGTTCAGAAATATACAGTAAATCCCCTAGAGACTATAACTATATGAGTTTCTAGGACAGATATGTCTATTGCAAACATGTCGTTGGATTTTGAATATTCTTAAAATCTTCTAATGTGCTTTGATTAACACTGAGCCTTCTTGGTCTTGTCTGTGTGTTCTAGATGTTAAATGAGGCATTGTGTTTGCATAAACTAGTCCATGTGTTTCCCTGACTTACCTCAACTGGAATCCTCATTATTCAGGTAATGTAGCTTCCTGTCATGTTTGGGAGGGATTCTTGTCATGCAGAATTAATTCAGACACTCTGTTCGTATTGGGTCTTTGAGAAAAAGATAGGCCTTTTTGCATTAGTAGGATCTTTTTTTTTTTTCTCCTTCACATCTTTTTTTTTTTTTTTTTTTTTTTTTTTTCCCAGCAGAAATGAATGCAGCAGTGGTATGTAGGAGGGTTTGTGTTTTTCACTGAGTACCTGAGAAGAAGCAGCAAGAGAGACAGACAGGCATGAGCTGCCAGTGAGCTGCCAGGCCTGAGACTGCATTTTGAATCCAGGCGATTTCTTCTGCCATATATGAAACTGTGATGTGTGATGTACTCATCCTGTGCTCTCCTATTCCTCAGTCTTCATGGAAGAGAAAAACATGATTATCTGGGCCAGGAATAAGTGGCAGCATCTCCCTGATCCAAAAGAGTGGAAAAGAAGCACTCTGAAAGTTGAAACTCCCACTTCAAAGCAACCTATTGCATTGATCTCTCTTGTTGCCAATAGTGTTGGCAAAAGCAAAATCCTTAGTGTCTATTTCCTTTACAGGAAAACTGAAGTAAATAATGAAAGTAACATTGCTCATTCTGGTATTTTAATGAAAGAGACCAGTGTGATAGTTGGACTTGGAGAGTGAGAACTGAAAGTTAACCAAGAACACAAGAGAAAAAGAACAGATCAAATTTTGCTTGATGCAATCCCCCCAACTGGTACATTGTATGTTCACAGTTTAAAAAAAAAAAAAAAAAAAAAAGGAACATAAACTTAGATGCTTGTATAAAAAAATATATATTCTCTATATATTCCTGAAACAGCTGATATATTTCAAGTGAAACACATTATGTAAAAGTCCATCTTTTTCAATAGGATTGTCTTTTTCAAGGTAGAGGGCTCATTTACAAGACATCCATGTACACAAAGAATGATATAAAAGTTGTATGTATTGTGCACATAAGAAATGTCTTATAAATTTAGATAGATACCTTTAAAAAGTAAAAAAAAAATATTATCTTCCCAGGTAGAAATAGATTAGAAGAATATTTTGTGATTAAAAAAAATAATTCTAACATCTGTAATGTGGCATAAGGTTTATTCAGCTAGCAGATGCTCTTCTTCAGGCATTAATCTGTCAGATTTCAGTTGTGAGGTAAGATGATGTCTACCTTTGAATGCTGCAGAGGAGAGGCACTGAAATAATGCCTCAGTGAGGGCTTGTCACAGTCTTATTCCAAGTTGACTTGATTTTGTTTTAATGCTCTTCTTTAGATGGGATTCTAAAAAGTGGTCTTTGAAGCCTAAGAAAGTCTTCTCGTTTTTCTCCAAAGCTGACAGTGAGAAGTCATTAGAAGGAGCTGACCACTGAAGAAGCTTCTTCACTGCTCAGAATCTGGGTCAGTTGAGGGGTGTGTAATAAGGAATATGCCGAAATCTGCCTGGGTAAACAATAAAATTTTGCCTGTACTCTAAAGAAAGCTGTACTGATACAGCAGTAGTACCTCTTTGACACCATCTCTTTTCCCAGGTGATGTTATTCCTGGCCTGATCAGGTAAAAGAAGCTGATGACTCTGCACTACTGCAGTCAGTTCACACAGATTTGGTCTCTGCTGCTAAATAGGAAAGTCAGAGAAAGATCCATAGCCTCAAAGCCTGTAGACTTGCAGATATGCAGTTGGAATAATCCAGCACAGGTCCACAGAGAAAACATTAAAATGGTAAAGATTATAGGGAAGCCATGTTTGAATGTGCACATATCTGTAGAAGCTGACCAAAAAAAAAAAAATAAAAAAAAAAATCAAACCACCAAAACCAAAAACATTGCACCACAACTCAGAGTTATGGTTTTTTTTCACTGTTCCTGGAAGTCAGATATATTAGTGAGGTTTTAACGCTGGAATTATATTTATATATTAAGAGAAGTATGCAAGCACTGAATAAACTCCAATATTTTACACCTTCACTATGATGTTTATAGTTGTTACTCACACACTGTATCCCAACGATGCCAAACACTCTAAAATCGTATGTTTATTTTCTTTGTGCTGTTTAAATCCCCATTCGTAAACTTACAGCAAAGTGAAAATATGTTTTTAAAAACACAAACTTATATTTTTATAGTCATCTATGCTTTCATCTACTTTTTATCTAAATGGTAATTTTTTAAATCTTTAATCTTTATTTTTAATTTATTTTATTTATTTTCCAATCTTTAATTTTTTTAATCTAAATGATAAAACAGTCTAATTTTGTTTCTTTTTGACTTTTGATTCAAGTAGGAAACCTGCAGTATTTTTTTCTTACAGTAGGTGGCAGAAGGAGACTACATATTTCTTTGCAATTTAATTTTGTAAATGTCTAAACAAGAGGGTGATTCTAATTTCTAAAAATCTATATTAGTGTTTAGAAGTACATGCATGTTAAAAAAGTTATTCCTTCCTAAAAAAAAATTGGTTTTAAATACCAATGAATGCTCACAACAACATTATCACTAATAAAAAAAAATAATAATAATAGAAATCACAGGTTAGAAACAGAATGTATTGAAATGAAATGATTTCTACTGCATTAATGTTGAAGTCAAAGTTGTTAATTTCTCATATTTTCATTTTCATGGAGTTGAGTGAGCACAAATGTTTCTGTGAAAGAACAGTTTTTGTCATATGTAACAAGCCCCATGCTAGATCTTGTATATGTTGTCTGAAGCTGTTTTCATTTCTTCTAGTAGCTGTATGCCACAATAAAGAACCTCTTTTGATTAGAGTATCTTTGCAGTTGTAGAATTTTAAAGAACAAATTAAACTACTGCACAATTTTTTTTTTTTAGTGGGAGCTAGTGAAGATGTGACAGACAATGTATGTGTCTTGTTGAGTCACAGAAAACCTCAGAGAGGTACATAATACTTAAATACTTTGAAAGACCAAGGAAAAGTGAATCAATATGAAAAGGAATATGAGTTACTGCTAATATGAATGACAGAAAAAAGCATGGACATTAGGTTTTCAGAATACGTTAAAGAACATTTTTCTAGTGAAGACATTAATGTTTGCTTGCTGCTTCAGCTTTTAATTTATTCCAGCTTTGTCAGACTCTTGCAGTGTGGGTTGTTCTATTATTTCTTATAGATGCTCTTACACTGTGCTTATCGGCATAATACCTGAGTGTCTTACAGTAAGTGCATTGAATAATTAACATCCACTGCATATTTTTGCTCTCAGCTTCTCCCAAGGAGACAAATGTTTGTGAGAAGGGGTGTGTGTGGGTGTGGGTGTGTGTGTGTTTCAGGCAATTAAGACAATTCACAGGCATGAGTGATATGTGCTAGAGAGGGCACATTCCAAGAAATACGTCTTGTAATTAGAGCGATCTGATGATTCTTTAATTTCTGTGGTAGGGCTTTTAAGTTTTTGTTAGCTGTATTTTCTGTACATTTTGGGTCTTTTGGAAAAGGGTTATGCAGTGTTGTCTCATGAGAGCACATTGATAGAAATTTTAGTGCATGTATGTGAATGCAGAAATGGTGAATGCTTATTTAATAGGCTTGCAATGAAATCAGTAGAATTACAATGGAAATTGTAAGGAACTTCTATACTGTTCTCTGTACAATTTCATTAATTGTTGCAGTCTTGCTGTGCTAATATATTTCAAGGAATTATTTAAATTTGTGCTGCAGGAAGCAAGCATATTATCTTTTTTTTTTTTTTTTTTTTAAATTTCTTTTTTCATTCCACCTGTCTTTACTCCCTTTACAGATTTCACTCTTCACCATACCTTCATCCTACTGAAATTAGAGATGATTCCATATGATCTGATCCTTGATAATTGTTAATATTTGTTGAATGTATTTGTCCACCAATTACAAATATCTTCCCAAATCTTCGTTCGTGAAGCCTAGCCATGACCAATATCTTGCAACACCAAGTGGAGAGGAATAGAAAATTTTGTGATGTATGCCTTATTCCCATTACAGCACCATTCAGAGTCTGGCATTTCTGTCTAATTATGTTTCTTCAGCTAATGAACAAAAGCAAAACTCTTGTTCATCCCTCATAAGAAAAGGGAATAACTGAATCAGATTTTTTGTTTTCCATTTTTCTTACAGGTGATTATTTGTATTATCACAGAATCTATGAATCAGTCACAGTATTCCCATTATGTGTGGTAGTGTAGAAACAAAACAAAAATCATTCACAGACGCTACAATCAGCATATAAAATAAGGAACAAGAAGTGAATTTGTGTTATATTTTGAACGTAAATGTGTCTTTATGCCCTTTGAAGGTGGAGTTGGGGATTTATGTCTTTTAAAGCACATTTTAAATTTAATTACAATAAGGCAATCCTGGCTTTTCATTCTTCCACAGAATGGAAGAAAAAAAAAAACAAAACACCGAAACCCGCAGAATGAAAATGATGTTTGTAATAATGCTAAACCTTCCTTCATGAAACACTGAGGCTGAGAGTTTGCCTCTTATCTCTGTTTATTGACAGCTCTGCTGACTATTTATGGGAAGGCTGGTGTCTTCACAGGCTAAACATTGCCATGAACAATAATGAAGTAGCTAAATCCTTTTTTATAACCATGAGATGGCCTTGAGGAGAACATTAAATAATAAATGATTGTTGTCCAGATTTCCACCTCAGGTTGACATGACTTGTAAGAACCTTTCCTTAGGTTTATCTTTGGAAGGGGTAGAAGTAACACCTTATTTCTCTTTGAATTATGAACTCTAGCTTTCATTAAACCTCAAACATAATCTAGTCTCTTACTAAGCTCACAGAATGAAGTCCTGAGCCATTAGAACTTTTCAGTTATGATGAATCAAAATATGGGCCAAAAAACATGATAACATTTTAAAAAATGTCTGCTGACATAATTGCCTCAAAGATGGAAAATCTCTGACAGTCAACCAAATCAAATGTAAATGCACCAATATTGTCCTCAGAGAGAAAGAAATCTATTCCTTCGACTGTACTTTTTCTTATTTAAATACTTATTAATATTTTGGTGCATTATTCAAATTGCAGTGCATTATTCAAATTTGCCTTCTGCTTCTTTTGCTTTGGATGATATCTCATTTTTTAAAAATTTGTCTGACTCCATTTAAGCCCTGGTTTAACTGTGTCACCATTTGTATTTATGTATTAAATTGCTACTGCCTAGTCTAACTTGAGATTGTGAAAATAAATTGTAATTATGCAATTTATTTCAAATTAAACACTAAGATTCCTGTAGTTCTAGTCCATGTGCTTTGACTCTGCACATCTGAGCAAATAAAATTCTGCTCATTGTTTTAAATTCTTATATTTATTTTGTTCATGGTCATCCTTCAAGCAAGAAGATAATCGTCTGGTGAATCTGAAAACGTCCTGGACTATTATTCTGAATTTGGTCTTGAAAAGTGCTTAGGATGTTTATATAGGCTTTTTGTTCTTGTTTTACTTAATTTTGGTTTGTGTGTTTGTTTGTTTGTTCTTTGCGTAAGATGTATTATGTATTGCTATTATGCTGGGAAGGACAATTACACTGAATGCATGGCTACTGAGTATAGTCAATCCAGTGTTTGTGTCTAAATTGCAGCTAGAAATGATCCTTGATTTATATTTAAGGGCATGGTGAGCCCAAATTACCCAACTCTTTTCTTCCTCTGCAGTTCGGAGTGTAGTGTCAGCTTGCTCTTACATGTGCAAATGTCAAATTAATTCATTAGTAGACATGACCTGAAAGCCACATATAATCCAAGTCCCATGACCTCACCATAAGCCTGAATAACACTTGTGTCTTGTGCATTTTCAGAAAGACGTGCTATCTTTTAAATCATAAAGGAAACCAAAATATGCTTATCCGAAAGTTGTTTGACAAAACAAAAGACAGTTGTACTAACAAGAATAAAAAATAAAGACTGGTCTTTCCAATGCTGTTTTAACAATTAAACTATTCTGCCGTGTGTGCGTGTGTATGTATGTGTGGGTGTGTGTGTGGGTGTGTTTGTGTGTGTGTGTGTGTGGGTGTGGGTGTGTGTGTGTGTGAAAAGTAGGAAGAAGTGGGGATAGGACAGGGAAGACCTCCAAAATTGCCAAGAGAAAATTGC
>JAWWEV010000001.1:75450360-75534941 GCA_035583235.1 Hafferia zeledoni | reverse complement strand
TAGACAAGCCACATGAAGCTGGAGTCAACAAACATGTATATCACAGAATCACAGAATAGTTGAAGTTGAAAGGGACCTCAGGAGTTAATTTATTTCAACCCTCCTGCTCAAGCAGGACCACCAATCCATAAAGCTGGATTTCAAATTTTGGATGAAATGTGTGGAAATAAGGAACAGTGGTGGACCTGGGTCAAATATAGTCACTGCCTTCCAGTTTCTGGGTTTAACTTTCTATATGCTGCTTCATTACATTGCGATTAGGTGTCATTTAGATCAGGAGAGGAAATGCTCCTAGATCTACACTTCAGAGATAATGGAGGGAAAAAATGGCAGTTCATGAGGAGAAAGAAACAACAAAAAAAAGAGACCTAGATAAAGGGAAGGTTTTTCACACTCGTACTGATAAATGGCAGAGCAGTTGTGGAATTCTCCCAGACTGGTTGGGTTTTTTTTTTTTTTTGGTTTTTTTTTTTTTTTTTTTTTTTTTTTTTTTTTTCTGTATTAGGAATTTAGTTTATTCATGCAGTGACAAGAAGTCACTGCTATCAATAGATAGGAAAGATGGGTAGAAGAAATGGGACCAGATCAGGGTTCAGCATCTTCATGGGAAATCTGAAATAGTAAAGAATGAAGAAGAGGAGGTGTAAGGATGATTTGGAAGAGAGTATGTATGGGCTCTGTGAAAAACTATAGCTCATGTCACTATTTATTAAATGGAAGTGACTTTTTTGACTTTTGGGACATGTGATGTATTTCTAAGCACTCACCTATTGGGAAGGATAGTAAGAGTGCAATAATGTAATATTTTTATCTTCATTGATGAAATAGCAAAACAGATGGAAGGCCAAATAGAATCATCAAATCATTGTTTGCTAAAGACCTCCAAGACCATCAAGTGAAATCTGTTCAAACACTACCATATCAACTAAGCCATAGCACTAAGTCCAAGTCTAGTCATTTCTTGAACACCTCCAGTGATGGTGACTCCATCACCTCCCTGGGCAGTCCATTCCAATACTTAACTACCCTTTCAGTGAAAAAATTTTTCCTCATGTCCAATCTGAACTTCCTCTGTTGCAGCCTGAGACTTTCATCTCATCCTGTCACTTGTTGCCTGGCAGAAGAGGTTGACTCACATCTTTCTACAACATCCATTCAGGTATTTGTAGAGAGCAAAAAGGTCTCTTCTGAGCCTCCTTTTCTGCGAGCTAAACAAGCCCAAATACCTCAGCTGCTCCTCATATGGCTTATGCTCTAGATCCTAAAAGAGCATGTTCCAAAATGTTAAAGGTCTGATTTCATATATGTGATTTCAAGCAATAGCACAGATGACCTTCTTATGAACTATTAGTTGCCCTCATTGTCTGTTCCTCTGGTTTAACTGAGCAATTCCTGTCATTTGGCAAAGCAGCTTGACTGTTTATAATTGATTGTTGCTGTATGCTAGTGCTTTAAATGCCCACACTAGTTGTGCTTAATGAAGTAAATGAAAATGAAATGCATAGCTCCTTATTAGAGGAGGAAAAAAGTACAAAGAACATTCAGTCTAGAAGAACTGTTTATGAATATAGACAAAAGAAAACAAATGTTATCACTTAGGAGAGAACATAAGAGAAATGTCAAGAATATCTCAAAAGTGGTGTTGTTGCCCAGCTGAAAAGGAAGCCATTCTAGTTAATAGGGCCAAGATGTTATTGAAATATGTGCTACTCCTTTATGTTGACAAGCTGAGATAAAGCAGAGCATTGTTAGAGGAAGACATTCTAAGAAATCTGAAGCAGGAAGTTAATATTGAGAAGTCTCCTGGGAATGCTAAATTAAAAGAAAATAATGTTGCATACTACTTTAAGTTAGGCTAATGCAAAGACTTAATTTTTCAGATTTCAAGGACAGTTACTGCAGAGGGAAAGCATTTGGTGATAAAGACCTGATTAATGATAAAAAATGCTTTTAGAATCTGCAGAAACTGTACATTAAGATTTGAAAAACAAGGATGAACTTGCAAGGGGGGGTAAAAAACTAGAAATGATACTGTGTGTCAACAGATCTTAGTGTCATCACTGGCACAAATTTTATCTGAGGAAAACTGAAGAGAGTAGACACCAAGGAACAAAGGCCTTATGGACAGCACTGCTCCATGTTTGGATCCCTCTGCCCTGTTTAGTTCCCTAGCACTATCCCAGCAAGCTTTAAATCCGCAAACTCCTCCACATATATTTTATGTTACACTTCAGATCTTCGGTGTATGTATCATGTCATCTCCGAGTCAGCTGTAGATTTTTTTTTGGAGATTCTGGACTAATAAAATAGATAAAAAGTAACAACCAGGTCTCCTTGCCAGAAATGTACCATATATGACTTGGAAAAGACATTTAGCCAAGTGATATACTGTGCAGAGGTGGCTAGGCATGACACCTTGCCTCAGGGACAGAGAATGGTTCCTTGTTCTGCTTAGTTTGCTAATATCCATGTGGCAATGTCTGCTGGTCTGCTGGGCACCTGAAAGAACATTTGCTGGGTGACAGCTCTCTGAAGTGTAAAAAAAACATTCAGCAAGATCCCATCTCCTGCTGCAAAACAGAGGCATCTTGTGTTGTCCTTTTCTGATTTTCCTTTCTGGCACCTATAAGACATCACTGCAGTTTCTGGCACTGTGCGGTGTGATCCTTCCTGCCAAACACTACCTTCCCTCCTGATACCATTTACTATCAAGCATAAATAATTGATGTTTTTAGTTTAAAAACATTTATCTTAAACTGTAACAACTGTAACAAAGCAGGTGTGCAGTCTGACACATCCAATAAACTCTCCTCACAGAGGGCTCCATCTTTTCTGGAGCCTCTAAGGTCTCTGTTGCCACTCTTTACCCATGCAGCAAGAAGCACCATACTAAACTCTCCATTCCTCAACACTTCACAGGCTCCATCAACAGCCTTGACAGAGAGGACAGAAATCTACATACAGTTTTCCACACAGGACACAGGTTCACAGGTCATACTGTTGGTGAAAATAACAGTCTTGTACATCATTTCAGTCACCTTTTAGCTCAATAAATTATCACTTGAACATGAAATGGATGTCCTGGTTTAACCCCAGCTGGCAGCTAATCCCAGCACAGCTGCTCATTCACTGCCTCTGGTGGAATGGGGGAAAGAATCAGAAGAGTAAAAGAGAAAAACTGTGAGCTGAGATAAATACAGTTTAATAGATAAAGCAAAAGCCATGTACACAAGCAAAACAAAGCAAAGCAAGGAATTCATTCACCACTTCCCATGGTCAGGCAGGTGTTCAGCCAGCCCCAGGAAAGCAGATCTCCATCACACATAATGGGTACTTGGGAAGACAGATGCCATTACTCCCCCCTTCCTTCTTCATCTGGTTTTATGTGCTGAACATGATGTCATATGGTATGGGATATCCCTTGGATCAGCTGGTGTCAGATGTCTCATCTGTGCAGTGCTGTCAGTCAGCTATCCTACTGAAGCTGAATGCCTAACAGCTGTGGCAAACCCCTAGGAAATGGGAGATAGAAACAGCAGTCCTTTGAAGCAGTAAAGCAATTTAAATGCTATGTACAGCATGCTAGATTCAACAGAATCCCTTCCAGACTGAGCTTCTGGGGGAAATTTAGAAGTAAACTCAATTTGTGGAGAACAACAACTATTATAAAAGAGATACATGTGAAGATTGTGGGTTCGAAAAGAAAAAAAAAATAAAAGAAGACTGGATTGATTTACACCCCTTTTCATACAGAATTAAATGCCTGAAGCTTTAGCCAAAGGTCTGAGAGTTACACTATGATCACATTATATCCTTTCTTGAATTCTGGTTAAGGGTTTAAACCTAACAAAACATTTAAGTACTGAAATTACCTCATAAGCATGAACAATAACATGGTAGGCTGGAAGCGTATTTAAAGAGAAAGGCAGAGACACCTCAATTGTTCTTTCATTCAGAAAAATGCAAGGATTATGAAAATTATCTAGATAATATTTATGAAGCATTTGGCTTAGGCTAAAACTCAGTAATGCATGTGGAACTCCCAAGACTGCAGTCTTATTTATGGGTTAAGAAGAATGAAAGGGACTCGCAATGCATTTTCATGGGGGAACAAAACAAACAAACAAACAAAAAAACTAGGAGCTATTAATAAGAGAGCAGGGATGCAGGGATTTTATATTTGTACATACTGCTAGAAGTAAGTTTTGGAGCTACCACTATAAAATTAACACTTACCAGTAGCAAAGTTGTTAAGGGCAATTAGTTAACATGGAAATGCAGTGAAGAAAGTAGTAGCCTAGCTTTTCTGAGCCATATGCCCAATCACAATGGAAAATTTAAATGCCAGAGTAGTTTCTATTTTGGTTTAGGTCCTTTCTCGTGTCTGTGTGTGCTTCACTTGTGACATCATTTTCCATCTTTCATAGAAGTAGTTCTAATAGGAGAGATTAAACAAATGCTAGTAAGTTAATACACATAGATGGACTATATAATTTTCTTTTGAGAATTCAGTATTTGAGTTACCCAAATCTTGAACAGTAAATAGCTTATCTAGCAGAATGATATTTCTACAGCGTAATAAGGAGTACACCAGAGGACAAAAGTTAATTGAATTAAATATTGTTTAAGATTCTACTTATCTATTGGAGATTTGTTCATGTCAAGCTCACATTAGTTGTAGGTAAGACTAGCTTAGAAAGATCATAATTTTACACTTTATTGTCTCATTCCTAGATTTTGAATAGGATATTTATCCTTGTCTGTATAACTATAAGACCATCATAAGTACCTCTATTGTATTTACAGATTAATAGGAAAAACACACAACACCGACACCACCCAGCACTAGCACTTTTAACTTGTAAAATGCCAAGATTCTGAGATCCTTACTTATAAGAAACTGCATCTAAAGCTATCCACTTTCAGTTTAAAGCCCCTTGTCTTATCATTACATGCCCTTACAAAGAGTCCCTCTCCTGCTTTCTTGTAGGGTTCCTTCAGGTACTGGAGACTTTTCTGATTCTTTCTGAGGTCTCATTCTGATTGCCAACAAATGTAAATCAAATATATTTTTTTTTTTCCTAAATGAATGTGTGGAGATAATTCTAGAATTGTGTTGTGAATGTTGTCATAGCAATAGTCCCTAGAAGTTGTATCTATAATCTGTATAACAGTTTCCCTATTTAGCACTGCACACCACAGGCAGAGCTTCAGGGGATGTGTGTGTGATGACAGTGGAGGTTCTGTGCATTCCCTCACTAGCATGTGTCAGCTGGAGTGAGTTACAGGCTCCCAGACCCCTCACTGATTAATTTGCAGTTTGTGTGTTCCATTTTTTTAATGTAATCTTTTGGGTAGCTAGAAGATTGATGTTCCTTGAATTTGATGAATACCTAGCCAAGAATACTGCAACTAGTGTAGCACTATATATGTGTTTCTTTGTATGTATTCCATATACATGCTCTCTATGGTGTGTTTGTTTGTTTGTTTGTTTGTGTTTGTTTGGCATGGTGGGTTTGTTTGTTTCTTTTGTTTTGTGGGGTTTTGTCTTTTTTGTCATAAACTTGAAAAATGAATTTATGGCTAATAAGAAATTCAAAAATAAAATTCAAACCACAATGTAAATAAAATGTAATGACTTGAGAGGTAGTAACTGCTCTCAGCCAGAGGCAAATCACTATAATCAATCAGTCTAAGATGAGTAGGCTCCAGTCTGAAAGAGATGGAGTTGCTGGCAGGCACTTTTAATATTGTTGGAGGAAGGTGAGGTAGTGTATTGGTGTGATGTAGTAAAGTTGGATGGAATCTGCTGTTTCAGTAGTGGAGAGAAATTGTAGATGTGGATGAGCAACTATTCTTAAGTATTCTGGTTCAGTCTCTAATAATAATAATATTCCTTAAATTATTTTATTGGATTAAAATTATGTTGTAAAATGGCAGCAAATTCTGTATGTTGCTGAAAAACATTTTGAATATTTTTCCAGATATTAAAGGAAGCAGTTTAGGTGGTTTCATTTCAGTCTCACCTTTAACTTCACTAAGTGAATAGATTTACAAAAATTTACATAAATTTGTGAAACTATGGCATATACATAACATTATACCTGTGCTCATGGTACAATTTTACATGTATTAACCCTTATCTTTACAGACACTGTGAATTTGAGCTAGAGACTTCTAGAGACAGTAGCATGTGTTTCTGTGATACAAAATATACCACATTACTGAACTCAGATCTGTAGCCATACCCTATTAAAAGCTGTATAGATGGGAACAAATTGAAATTATACACCTATAATCTAAAAAAACACCTACCCAAAAAGTTGTGCTTGAGTGAAGATGTGTGGGGTTCACCTTCAACTTTTAAACTCCTGACTATGGCTGTCTCAGTATGGAACTGAAATGTATCTCAGGTTGTACTTTCTGACCTAGAGTTTAAAAAGCTAAAATTTGCACCTATGTTTGTATTCTTTTTATGACTTTGACATCTAAGATATGACTTTTGTTCATGTACATTTTGTCATTTGTCAGTTTTATACTGGTTTGTAACTATCTTTATTTTTCATTGAAAAAGCATCTAGTAATCATCTGCATTTAATTAAAACTAACTTTTTTTTTCTCTCTGTTTTTCTGATTGTTATGGAGCACTTGTGGTATGGTTTTTAAAAGCATTTTATTTTTTCTCTCCACTAGACAGCTAATTTATTTAATCCGTTCAGTATGAGTATTTTGCAAATCATCTGTGCTTTACAAGAAGTTGGATCTTATCACGAAAAGCATGTTTTCTACAGATTTCACAGAAGAGAAAGTCAGAGATAAGTTTCTGGTAGATTCAAAAGATTTGTTTTTAAACTGTTATGAAACTAGCATCACTGCATATAGACATTAGAAGTTGCTTACTTAGTAAAAATACTACATCTGCCTTGAAATGTTAATTTCTTTTTCTTCAAACATTTTAAAAATGCACCAATTGATTGGATGATCTTCATTAAAGGAAAAAAATTACCTAAGACAGAGAACTTTAATGGGTTATTGCTGGTGCTAAGGGCTTTGCAAATCCCTGTATTTGAATAAGGTTTGCTACAACATAGAGCAATACCCTGAGATTATCTCCCACAGAGAGATGAATAATCCATTTCACTGAGTATTATGGTTAATCAGCATGTCTTTAGTCAAATGGGTAAATTTTGCTCCATTTGCATAAGGAGAGCATTTCATACTTAAAATATATAGAATCATAAGGCATTGCCTACCTGATGCAGTAGGTACACCAAAATAATTTACTTAAATAAACAGCCTATGCACTGTTATGAATGTACATACCTGGGCAATAGGATTTTAAGTAATGATAGTGTTAAAAAAAAAAAAAAAAAAAACAAACAAAAAAAACAAACAAAAAAACCCCCCCAAACAACAAGTTCACATAGCTTCTAACACATATATATATTTTTTTTAATTACCATGTTTCCTTGAACTTTGGCTTTTTCATGTTTAAAGCCACATGCATATATTGTGGCACAGCTATCCACAAATGTTCTAACAGCAGACTTCAAAGACATACTTAATACTGAGTTGAAAACTTACAGCCGTGATACTCTAAGTGGCATAAATTCCATTGCAGAGGAAGCATTTAAAGTTTTAGTTACATGAGCTATTCAAGGAGTTTTCCTTGAAAGACAACACAAAACATAATTAATATTATGGCATGTAAATGTAAACATATAGGACTTTTATTTGTTTTTTGAATTCAGACAAATGGCAAACTGCAACATACTAACTCTGCAGCGGCTATGATATTTCCGAAAGCACTAAAACCTAGCGGAGAGAGAGGATCATGGAGAAGCATCAAAGAGAACCTGCTGAACCTGAAAATATTGTCAGATGTCTTCACTGTATTGGGTAAAATTTAATTGACAACCAAACTAAGCAATTTGGTGTTAAACCAAGTGCTTGCTATTTGCATTCTGAACAAAAGGGAAAATGAAGGGAAATGTGGAGGATGCTGCCAAAATTCAAAACATTTATTGTGCTCAGCAGTTTTTTCAACTCTATCCACTCACATTTCCATGGTGGTAAAATTAACATAGTTATGTTAAAATGTAGTATGGTAAAAGGGGTTTTGCTACAAGAAGAGAAAAAAAGAATCTTTAAGAAAGAATGACAGTGTTTTGTATAAGACAATTAGGCCACTTTAACTTCATATACTAGAATAAATTGCCTGAACTGACAGTTTACAAGAAAAGGAAGAAATCCTCAGAAATGTTATTTTTCTTTAAGAAAACAGTAGAAAAGCCGGTTGATTTTCATCTGGGTTGCAAATTCCTTGGGAGATCTTGATGTTGAGGCATAATTTGCAGTGTCCAGCAACATGTTTAAAAACGTGTGTGTAAGATCAGGCATTGGGAAACATCTGTTTGAGAGAAACATGCTACATTGCCTGTGCTCAAAGTGGTCCATGATGATTACTTAGAGAATAAGAAAACAATGACACTGGATTGCTGTGGGTTACTGTATGCTGAAAAGATGGTTTGCAGTCTGTTTTCTAAGACCTTTTTTTTTCTACATTAAGGAATTAAAGGCATATTTGTTTTGCTATTTTTAGTCTGAAATTACTCTTTGCATCAGACAAACTTGAGTAGGAAATAAAAAATATTTTATTCTATATTTGATGCACCCACAGTTTAGAATCAGGTTCATAGCTACCTCTACCTTACATTAGCTCCAAGTTTCTTTTTTTATTTCTTCCAACTAGCAAGTAGTCAGAACAATAACAAAGACTTCTTAAAACTGCTACCTCATCCCCATTTGAAAAAAAAAAAAAAAAGGAAAAAAACACAAGTATTTGTCTTATGTGCTTTTTCACTGAATGAAATCTCGGTTTGAAAATTCATGTATCATGGGATGCACAGATTAAAAACTCCTTTCTACAGATTTTCTCAACTAAGCCTGAATATAAGCTCTGGCAGCTTTCTTGGAAGATTATTCACTTCCATTTCTTATCTTTCAAAAATGACATTATCACTTCACTGTAAATGTCAGTTAGCCTTTAGTAAGTAGGTCTAGCTTTCAATCTGATTACAGATAAAATTTGTTGTTAATAGTCCTGGTAATTGACTGGGCTACAACAAATTTCTAATATACTGTGAATACTATATATTGTCAAGGTGGGGAGGAGAAGACTGCTTATCATGTTTGTATACTTTACATACTGAAACCTATAAATGGTTTGTACCACATAGTTACAAACGATATTAATTTAAATGTCTTAGCCATTGATCAAGACAAGACACAATTGCCAAACAATTATTATGACAGTGAGTTTCAGGTCTACAACTGCAGTCTGGCTTTTGAGAAACCCTTATATCACTAAAATGTCATCACTGTAAAAAAAATCTCATCTGAAAATACAGTAAATGTGGAGTTTGAAAAAGCATTGAAAGAAATATATTTCAAATCCTGTAAATGCTTGAGAAAGAACTAATTTATTCTTTTTTTTTTTTTTTTTTTTTTTTTTTTTTTTTTTTTTTTTTTTTTTTTTTTTTTTTTTTTTTTTCCCTGTTAGCTTATGAAAGAGAAGCCAGGTCATGGAAAGATCTATGTTAAGATCCTCTCGGATTCTGAAAATTAATTTCAGAGGTTGGATTTGAGATATCACTGTAATATCTATCCTCATTCCTGTAGGAAAATAATAATAATAAAAATGGTTTCGATATTTTCATATCTAGAAGAATTTTGAATTTATTTGTTCCTGTGCTAGCATCTTGAGTCTGTGCCACACCATGCTCCATCCATCCCACTCCTAATTGTTAATTTCTGCTGACTCAAAATGCTACTAAAAAGACATATTATAGTGGCTAGATGAATGATTTTTTATATAAGGTTCCGCTCATCAATTCTTTGGGGTTCCAGTTGATGAAAAATCTCATAAGTAAGACTAAATATAAATGAAATCCCATTCTGTTCTTTAATATCTTTTCACATGCCATTATTGGCAACTAGAGTATGAATGATGGTCAGGAAAAATACTTATTGACATGCTAATCAATACTAGTGTGCTATAAGAGGATTTACAGGCAGGCAGGAATGAGAGTTAAATCATTTCAGTGAAATGGGTTTTTTAGTTTGCAGACTTTAACTTCAGGACAGAGACTTCGAGGCGTGACTTTGAGCAGATCAAGGAAGGCTTTATCAAAGAGACAATAGACTCCATACCTCTCCTGCCAGCTAAACTTCATGTGGGTTTTGAGAAGAATTTTTCTGGGGTATACAAATTTATCACTTGGTAATCTAGTAAAATCAGGAGACTCTATCCAGGTTGATGAAAGACACAGGAGAAAGGTAAGTAAAAATACTGGCAATATGAAATCCCCACAGCGCAGCCAAGGTCTGAAAGTCAAAGTGTGTGTTTTTTTTTTTAATTTTTCCTTTTTAAAAATACATGAGATTTAATAATTTAACATTATTTTTTAGGAAAAAATATGTTATGTTTGATAGATTTCACTGAAATTAAGAGTTAATATAGGAAAGAACAGATTCTGATTGAGACATCCATGTATTGAGACCTCCCACACTTTATTTGTTCTCTCCTGGACAAAAACTGGAGTTTAGTCAGAACTCTGAAACAATTTCTAATTCACTGAAAAAGGCTTAAAGAAAGCACTATAGCTGTGTCTTCCAAAGGTCCATCCTGCAAACTTAAAAGCTTACATATTTATGAACCTGTGCATTTTTAGCATAAAAGATCAACAGAAGAGGTAGCAATTGAAGACAAAATACAGTTCCCTTCCCCAGTTGCCCCTGAAAAGAGACTGTGCTCATGCTGTGACACAATAACAGAAATAACACAGTGCTTTTGTGAATGCAGTGTACCTGGAAGTTTTTTTCTTTCTTCACAAATAGGCATTACTTTTAATAAGCTCTTCAAGTTTTGCTTTTGAAGTCTTTGAGAGGTCAGAATTACTTCATGTAACATGAAAGAGTATTACTGAATGAAGAGAAAAAAAAAGAGTCAGTTTTAAATCCACTTCAAGTGTACCAGAACTTGTGGAAAAATGCATTACATATGAATAGACACTGTATGAACCTAACCAGAAAAAAAGAAAAGCAAAGAAAATGTTAAAATTTACACTAATATTTTAAGAAATAGAGTCCTTACAAAATAATGGTGCTGTAGCTAGAAATAAGCTAGAATAATCACTGCTTCCATATTAGTTCATAGAGAGGTCAATATTTTTAAACTTCCAATTGTTTCTCAGTTTTGATTTTGTCTAGCTAGTGACTAACTCACTATTGCCAAGAATAAGTCATGGCATGACAAGAGTTCTAATTTTTAATGCTACATTTTTTGGGATTGTGACAACATTTATCCATGTACACATTGAAAGATAAAAGAAATGTTAAGTCATAAATCAGAAAGTCATAGAATATCCTAAATTGGAAGGGACCTACTATGATCATCAAGTCCAACTTCTAGTTATACACAGGACAACACCAAGAATGCCCAAAAGTATTGTCCAAATGCTTTTTTGAACTCTGTCAGGCTTGGTGCTGTGACTACTTCTCTAGAGAGTCTCTTCCAGTGCTGAACAACCCAGTAGACAAAGAATCTTTTCCTAATATCGAACCTAAACCACCTCTGACACAACTTCATGCCACTCTTTTGGGTCCTATGTTCCTATTACTGTTCACTACAGAGATCCATGCCTGCATCTTTGCTTCCCCTCATGAGGAAGACTGCAATGAGGTCTCCCCTCAGTCTCCTCTCTCCAGACTGAACAAACCAAGTGACCTCAGCTGCTTCCACTCTAAGCCCTTCAGCATTTTCGTGGCCCTTCGTTGGAGGTTTTCTAAGAGCTTTATATCTTTCTTACATTGTGGCACCCAAAGCTGCACACAGTATTCAAGGTAAGGCCATACAAGCGCAGAGCAGAGCAGGACAGTCCCCTCCCTCGACCAGCTGGTGATGCTGTGCCTGATGCCCCCCAGGACACAGTTGGCCCTCCTGGCTGCCAGGGCACTGCTGACTCTCATTTAACTTGCCATTGACCACAAACCCCAGGTCTCTTTCCATGGCACTGCTTTCCAGCATCCCATTCCCCAGTCTGTACGACCATTTGGGGTTGTACCACCCCAGGTGCAGAATCTGGCACCTTCCTTTGTTGAACTTCATATGGTTGGTGATTGTCCAGCCCTCTAATTTTTTGAGGTCTCTCTGCAGGGCCTCCCTGCCTTTGAGGGAGTCAACAGCTCCTCCTCCTTTAGTACCATCAGCAAACTTACATAGTATGTCTTCCAGTCCTGTGTCCAAGCCGTTAGTGAAGATGCTTGAGACACAGGGTCTAAGATGGAGCCCTGTGGAACCCCACTAGTGACAGGTCACCAGCCTGATGTTCCCCCATTCATTGCTACTCTCTGTGGTTGACCCATGAGCCAAATGCTCACACACCGCATGATGTGTTTATCCAGCTGAGGGCTGGACATTTTGTCCAGACTCATCCTGTGAGAGACAGCATCAAAAGCTGTACTGTAATTCAGAAAGATTGCATCATCTGGCTTCCCTTGATCAACTAGGTTGAAAAAGGAAATTAAGTTTAACAAGCAGGACTTTCCTCTTATGAAGCCCTGCTGACTGTGACTAGCAACTGTGTTGTTCTTCAGATGTTCTTCAATAACTCTCAGAATAATCTTCTCCTTAATTTTACCAGTCACTGAATTGAGACTGACAGACCTGAGTCATCATTCTTGCCCTTCCTGAATGCTGGGACAGCGTTAGCCAGCTTTCAGTCAACTGAAGTCCCAAGACTGTTCAGAAATCATATAAATGCTTCTCAATGACATCAACTAAATCTTTGAATACTCTTAGAGGAATCCCATTAGGCCCCATAGATTTATAGGTTTCAAGCTGGAACAGCAGATCATGCACAACTTCAGGGTTGATTGGGAGTTGATTCTCACAGCCGTGGTTCTCCAGCACAGCACACTGGGACCCCTGTAGCCCATCATCAGTGTTGAAGGTCAAAGCAAAGAAAACATTACACTTCTCTGCCTTGTCTATTTTGTCTTCTTTTTTGTGGGTGACCATCCTCATCAAGTAACAGCCCAATGTTATTTCTGGACTACCTTTTGCTTTTGACATATTTTTAAAAGTTACTTTTATTCTCCACCACACTGCCTTGCTGAGGGATGTGCACTGCCTGCACTGAAGTTGTTTGAAATGAATGAAGAATGAAAAAATTACTTTATCTCAGACAGTCAGTACCTGCTTATGTCACACAAGTTGTTAAGCCATATGCTAGCAGTTAAATGTTGGATTTAGAATTAAGTGAATCCCTTCATGTGTGTTTCATAAATTGCTTCCAGATCTTTTCAAATTAATCTGATGCAATCTCTAAACCATAAATTATCTTCAGATCTGCATTGTGAGTATTTCTGAAATATTTACAATTCACTGATTCTTGCTTAACTCTACATTGCCTGCAGGTGCTTGAACAACATTTATTTTTTTGACTGTAACAGAATAACTTTTCCAGCACCTGAAGGATGTGTTAAGAATTTGAATAATGTTTTAATGCAAAACTACTAACTCTGTGGGTCTGTCATTGAGTAAGATACTGATTCATATAGCAAAGCTTACTGGTAGATTTGTCTGAAATGTACTTTTTCTGCCTCTATGAAATTTTTTGGTGGTTTTAATTCTTTTGAAAAAAATAATCTGTGGGAAGTTTTGGCTACATGCATCTTAAATTTTTATCATCTTAGTCTGGGCATGTGTAAATTTACATCAGCAAATCTCTTTGACTTTCCATTGAACAGTAGATATGAAACTCTTTTATGTTGATATGAGGATCATATAACTTTTCTATATTTTTTATCCTTAATTCTACTGACTGTAATGCATGCACCGTACAGTTAATTTAGACTGAGATACAAATCTCAGTTATTTATCTGTGGTCAAATATGAGGACTTTTGTGCTTTGAAATTTTTGTTCAGAACTAGCTCTCTGAAGTCTTGTTCCCCTGGCTTGATTAAACTGTGTCTTCTTTAGCCACCTCAGTCTTTCCTGAATAAGAAGTTGTGATTCCTGTCACTTGTTTTTGTTGGGAATCTCCCTCCTGCTAGTACAATCCTGAGCTATTATCTCTTTTCACTCTGTGGGCTTTTTTTTTTGTTTCTTTTTAGATCTATGCTGATTTCTGATTTACACTTGGGCAAAATGTAAATCACTAAGTTCAAGTGTGTGTAAATGTCAATACACTCTAAAATTTACACCTAGGAAGTTCTCATGCATGACTGTTACCTAACTGGAAACATCTAGGATGGCATTTAATTCATCATCACTTGATGGTTAAGATTCATTTTGCCAGGATTTTGAGTGCACCACCAGACCTCATTGTCCCAGCCCAGACTCCACCGGGGCTCCCACATCCTGTCCAAGGCCTGGGGCTCCATGTCCCCCCCTTCCAGGGCCATCAGCCCCTACCCCAATGATGCTGTATCAAGACCAGCCTCCAGCACCTCTCAGCCTGGCCCTGCCTGGCTCTGGGCCCCACTGGGCTGTGCCCACCTGCAGGCATCAGTTTCCTTGAGGTTCCATCTTATGTCAGTCTGCCTCAGGCAAGTGACTTGAAAATCTTGAAGTATTTCATACAGTGTTAGACTCCTATGTTTAGGAAATGGAAATAAGCCCCATATCTATACAATCATGAGTCTAGAAGGATATTTAAGTAACAAAAGATTCAAATAATGGAAGTCTATTGTAAGGTATGATAAATCTGTCTGAATTCCACCTACAGTACTTACTAGATTTTCACTGAGTATAATAGAAACATAGAAACCTACATTTAAGTGAGTTGAAATCCACTCTCAAACTTAAGAAGGGATTCAATTACTCAACATTTCTATCTTGCATGGCATTAAGTCACACAAGATGTTTGCAGCAATAAAACTTTTTGGAATAGCTTTGGAGAGTTGCTGAGGGAGGAGGGAATCAAAACTGGACCAGTTTTCTGTAAGCTGCCTTTTTTCGAAGCAATGAATGGGATAGATTGACTTCAGAATGTACCCTGCTTCTAGATAGAAGAGTCCTTGGAGCACCTCAGAGGAGAACAAAGGACTGATCCAGTTTGTAAATTCTGTGTGGATCTAATCAGCATTCCAGGCTTGATCATATTTATAAAAAAAGACAGACCCTTGGATTACCCAAAGTTATCAGCCTAAACTCTTTAAACCTAAGAATAATGTGGGAAGAACAATAAAATAATATTTCTCCATTCAGGCACCAAGAAATTTTACACACTTGCAGAACTTACCTACTTCAAAAGTGCATAATGTAGTGTATAGGATTGATTAATAAAATTTAGTTAATCAGACACATGGGTCATTCCTGCCAATGACACATTTAGCTTTAGAAAGTACATCAAGTCAACAGGATTCTTTGCTGTGCACATGTCTAAATCTCTGATTTGTTTTCCTTTTTAAATAGAGAGGACAGCCCGGAATCTGAACACACAAACAAGCCTCTGGGGCTGCCACTTCGAATGGACTAGTACTAGCAAAATTTGCAAGGAAAGTTTACAACACAACCACCTACCTTAACAAATCTCAAGACAAAATTATCAGATTGTAAAGATGGGATTACTAAAGTCTCATAGATTTCAAAAGTAACAGAAATAAATTGTTAGATAGCTAACACAGAGACAAAAAAGAGGCAAACTCCTGTGAGCATAAGGGTACCTTTTTCAAAAAAGGTGATGTGCTGCATTTTAAAAATGGTTATATAACATTGTTTGCATTTAATTCATAATAATTCAGTGTATTTTCTTCAGAAAAAGTTGTCATATAATAAAAGGTATATCTAAGTAATTTTTTTTTGGCTAGCTTAGCTACAAGATTTGATTTTCACAAGAATTAAAAAAAAAAAAAAAAGTTGAAAAATGAGAAGTTTGTGTTCTTAAGAAATATTATATTATGTGTTAATTTTGCTTTTTAAGAACTTTTATTATTTATATGTGAAGTCCATGGGTTACCCAGTGCAGACAATTTACTCTGACAAAAAAACCCCCGCAAGTGTTAGAATATGATAAGAGAGTTCCTGTAACAGTGCCTTTCTACAAAATGTTCAACTTGCTGCTTTGAAGCCATGAGAATGGCTGTTACTGCATTATCCATCTACCAACTACTGTAGCTTATGGCAGAAACCATTCAGTTTAATGACTTAGATTAGTAAGTTTTATTTCATTAATTTTTCCAGATTGAAAATACTTAAGTGAAATAAAGTAATTCTTAAAAGACCTCATAGCTCATATGGGAGTCATACAACATGAAACATACCATATTCTTGAGAAGCTATTTTAGTATCAGAAAATGAAACTGTTACATTATTGCGATGTAAGTAACCTGAATTCTTTTAGCATCTGGCCCAGGAGCCTGGGAGACTGAGCTGGGAACCATAATCATGGCACTGAGTACTGCTTATAAAGGAATAGTAAAAGGAAAAATAGCTTTTATAGGCAAGACACTTAGAATTCTATGATCTGTCTTCCAGAATTTACTCTTTTATACTGTCCTTCCAATACCATATTCCTCTAGTATGTCCTAGCTTCTGGCAACTTATGCCAAATCATGTAATATGAAAATTTGCTATTTTCAATGTTTGACTGAAAGAGAACAATGTGATTTCCTTCTGAAATGGAGGAAGTGATTGTAGAAAAAAAGATCTTGCAAGCAATTCCTACCAAAATTTATTTCTAATGTATGAGATCTTCATATTCTGTGCACATTCTGAAATCTCTGATGTAGATTCCATAGGCTCCTGCAAAAAGATCAAACTTTCACAGGTATTTGAGTGAACTCAAGAAGTACAGTTTTCGCACAAGAAAAATTTTATTATTTACTAGGTCAATGACTCTATTGTGAAAGTTACTGCTGACTAGAGTATAAAAGTTAGAAATTAGGTCCACTTTCTTTGATAGTTTTTCCTGTGTTTTTTCTTTCTTTTCTTATGTTTTGCAAAAGACCCTGACTTAGAAAAACCTGGTGAAAGCCACCTCTAGATCTTGAAAAGTAAAGGCAATGAACACTATCTGCTTACCTTCTTTGTGACATTCATGACTTCACAGATTTCATCATCATCATGACCATTATCTCTCTATCTAACTCTGTCTGCATTTTGCTTTTCCAGTCTAAAGATTCTTAGCTCCAGATTCCTCCGGATCCCTGCCGATTTCTTTTTTCTCTCTGAAGTTTCATCTATTTTATTACATCCATTTTGAAATGAAAGGACAAAATCTGTACAAAACATTATAGATCCACATGCGATATTAATTTAAAGTAGCATTTTTTTTCCTTTATTATCTGTAATTTTTCCTATAAACTTCTAAAACTCAGCTTAATTTTTCATTACTACTGAACACTTGGCATCTTCTCAGAGAATCAAATGTACTTTTGGGATCTTATCACTGAACAGCAGTAGTCAGATCAGAGACCATAATTGTATAAGAATTTTTTTTTTTTTTCTGTGTATAGCTTTAATTGCTAAAATATTATCTACTCTGAATTTCAGTGCTAATGTTTGAATTCAATCATATGAAACTAAAGTTAAGCAAAAATTCAGATGTTCTGACCTGGAACAAAGTGTCATCCTTTTTCCATATGAGTAAAAAAGGACACTATCCACATATCTCTGTAGATACTGTATGTACTGCAGTAAATGATAAAAAAGAAAAGTTAAAAAAATGGAACAAATGGGATTATATACTGCAAAGCAAGAAGAGTCTAGGACAGCTGCTAAAATATTTTCACCATGGAATTGATTAATTTTACATTATTCAATTAATTAAATTAAAAATAAAATGTTTTCTTAAAATTGATTTATAATCAAGTATAAGATGCTTCCTACATTTCCAGTATCTAGTCACAGGGAATTATAAACTTAGATATACATTATTGGCAATCAGTGTCAGCTAAGCCTTTTTTTCCCATCTTCTAGTTTTGTCTAATTAAATCTGGGCGACATGACAAAGAAATTTCCCTAAGCACTATCTGATGTCACTTTTCCATCAGCATGATCTCGTTGTACAGTGCAGCTTGTCTGCAGAAACAAAAGGCAGTGCTAGATAGTGATCTCAAATCTATCCAAACCACCAATCCACCCCAGAGAAGGGAGGAAAAGTAAATTAAAATTCTTGGCTGTTTTAAATTTGCCAATCTATACAGAGTTGTCTGTATTGACTTTAATGGACCATGATGATTTACACTGCTAAAGAATGCATCTGGTCCAGGTAGCTGGGTTCCCAAGCTTCAGACTGAGATGCAGGTTAAAGTATAGGTTGAACTCTGGGTGGGAGCCCAAATCAAGAGACTGTGAACTGCCAGCCTTTGGGATAACAAAGGGCACGAAGTCACGTGATGCCAGGCACGTGAATGGACACTGAGAAACACAGCAGGAGTCAGGAACTGTCGACCTTTTGAGTAACAAAGGAGATGAAAGCAGATTACACCAGGTGATGGTGGATGGACACAAAGTCGGGGGCAGAAGCTGAGGACTCGGGAGAAAGAGCGAAAATGGGGCGTGGGTGGACTGTGAGGATATAAAACCCCAGGGAGGGTTTGGTTGGGAATGTCTCCTCGGAAGGCACCACCTCGGGCTGTTTTTGTGTTGCTGCGTTGTGAATAAATTGCTTTATAGAATGAGATGTGTGCAACTCCGCTATTGGAAATCTGGTCCGACTGTGTGAGTGGGGTGTATGGGGAGTCAAGTGGGGCACCCATGGGCTCAGTGGAGCTGCCCACTGTGAAAGGGCTTGGGTCCCAGCAGTGAAAGTGTCTGGCCTTGGGACAGGGACATTTCCTTAACAACACTAGTTAAAAACCTAAATTTCTTTTCTGTAATGGTTCTTAGCTTATAGTGCAGAAAATTATCATGAAGTGCTATTTAAAACTCCAGTATTTATACAAAGAGCAGTCCTAATTATCTATATTATATAATTATTCTTGAAAGTATTTAGTAAGGGAATTTCCTCTAAACAATGTTGCTCAGTTAATTTTTGAAGAACTTTAGAATAATAGAGTTTTGTCCTCCTGGTCTTTAGAACTTTTTGTGTCCTAGATTAACTTTATTTTCAGTCATTTTGGTGTAAATCAAGAATAATTGCTTCAAGTCACTGGAGCTATGGGACCACTTTAAAATTCTAAATAATTAATAGTGTATCTGGAGTAATCAGTTTGACTTAAGGAAACAAAAAAGTGGTACCACGAAGTATTTAAAAATATATGTTCATATTTTTCAGTGAAATATGGGCAATTCCTGTGATGTGACGTCTACAAAGCATGGGCCTGGCTGGGGGACAGGAGGCTTGCCAATAGTGGCTTTGATTGAGAAGACGAACAGTCCCTCCCTGTACTGTAGATGAAAAGACTATTTAAAGTGAGGAAAGAAAGGATCAAGGTAAGGAGAAACTGGTGCTGCACTTTTAGTCTGAAGCACACAGTGGTTCTAAACTGGCAACTGGACCAGTTCTTCAAGTGCTTGATTTGTCAGCTGTAATTCCCAATCAATTTTTCTGTGGTAACATAACTTTGAACTCATGTTGGTAATTTCCTGGGTGTCCATGTGGAAGCTTGAGTTGTTTAAATGCTTGTTTGCTTGTTTGTTTGTTTTGAAAGAGTGCTAAGAAACTGCCCCTGACCAGCTTGGGTGTCAGTAAAAATTTGGCAGAATGGTTATTATGCTTGTCTTCAAAAGGAATTAGATCTTCTGAGGAGTATTTTAAACAGAAATGGAGAAACTACTCGTCAACACAGACCAAAACAAATTGCCTCTATGTGTTAAATATTGAAAATAATGCCTACTGGCTAGGTCCCCATGTGGACTTTCATGAGATTTAAGTCTTTGTCTATCTATATGTTCTCCTAATACAAAACTTCTAACTCCTTCATAGCAACCCCCTTTAGCAGCTGACTATGTAAATGTTTATTGCTGCAAAACAGAGAGATTTTTAATATGAGAATATTAGTATGCCAAAAGCATTTTACATCTAGTACTGCACAATAGGTCTACCTCTACTGTAATACCTACAGCTTGCTCCTTTGCATACCTCTGCCAAATCAGGTCTCTCCTGCGTTCTCAGATGCTAATAAAACAGAATTTAGATGAAAGAGATACAGTGAAAAGAGCCAAGGGGAGACTCCAGTAATAGGAACAACTATAAAAGCATCCAACATGGTCTTTCTCACATTCAGATTTGCTCTTTGTTCTGGACCACTGGTCTGTTTGGTACAAAATATGCCACATCCCGGCTAAAGGAGTACTTAGACTTATAATTGCAGAACCTGGAGTCCAGTTTCCTGGTTGGGCTGTGGGTGGCTGAACCTACTTTATCCAGTAGAACACCCTGGTACATAATAATATATTCTGTATAGTGTGTGATTTCCAGATTCAAGTCCTTGTTTTTATGGTAGAATATATATTTAATCAAAGATCACTACATATGTGTGGTTCTGTGTGTACATAAATGAGGAGACAAGAATAAGGAATGGAACTAAAATCTTAGTTCTATTTGCTTCTGCAATGTTTTGGAAGAAATGAGTCACCTTTTAGAAGAGATTTTGTTATCAGTTGTGGTCCTGCACTAAAAGGTGTGAAGTCTGAAAATAGATGGAGCTTACTGGGTGTATTCTTAAGCCCAAGAGTCCTCTGTTCTGATTAACTGTCTGAAAGTTATCTGGTCATTCCAGGCAACTTTTATATTTAAAAGAGAAAAATTTTCATCTTTAAGGGATGATTCATCTCCTCATAGACTGAGAGAACTGAGCTGAAAAAGCTGAAACAGGAGAGGTGAATTAGTCTTTGAACATATCTGCTTCTCTCCAGTGATCAGAATGGGTGAACAGCTTGGGCATAAGGCAGGTAAATTCCATCCTTACTGTCCCATCTAAGTGAATCTTGCAGAATGTGGGGTCTTGATCCCTTCTTACCCAATTAACTGTTTTTCATCCTAAATTTGTTAAAACAAACAACACTAGATGACTGGATGTCTATAAATAAGGCATCTAGCAAATGCATTTTTTTTTTTTTTTTTTTTTTTTTTTTTTTAAAGAGAGGTAACTTACGTCCAAAGAGGGTAGATGGAAAACTTTTGCAGAGAGATGGAAAACTTACTGGAAAGATGGTTTTGGTGGGTTCTGTTTTTTGGGGTTTGGGGTTTGGGTTTTTTGGTGTTTTTTTGTTTTGGTTTTTTTTGGTTGGTTTTTCTTTTGTTTTGTTTGGGTTTTTTTGTTTGTTTTAGTCTGGTCTTAAGATTGATTTCAAGAAATAAAAAAGGGAATTGCAGAGCTTAGTTTGGTTTTATGCAATTAACAGTACTATCCCCAAAGTGGGCTATATTTGTGCTGGAAAAAATATTGTAGAAAACAATATAATTTTGGAGCACTGTGGATTTTTTCTTCTGGAGCAGAGATGCTTTAGTAGGCACCTTCATAGAAGAGTGCATAGTAAAGAGAGAGAGCAAGCACACATATGAAAAGTTTAGTCTTTAAACATCTGTTCTGTCTGCTTTTAATTTCTAAGATTTATAACTCAATTATAAAAGTGTACCTAGTTTATAGCTGTGTTTATATGGAAAACATGCCCAGTTAAAAAGAACTCTACAATGACTCTTTATATTTGAAGTGCTAAAAGCTTGCTTTGGCTTTCAGTATAACTGTCTGGTTATTACTGCCTTTGATATGTTTGGTGGAAAGAAGCATAGAAGAGATGAGAACATTAGTTACGTTGCTTAAAACCAATATTTACTTGTAGGAGGAAGAGCACAAGCAAAGATGGTCTGTATGGAAGAGGGCATACAATATGAAATAGATAGTGCAAAAGTGGTTCCTTGCTTTCTTCATAGACACAAAAATTTAGGTCATAAGACAACATTTCCCCTCACCCTCTTTACAGTTCAAACTACTGTGACTGATGATAAAGGCCAAGGGTGGTTGATTTGGTTTGGTTTTTCGTTTTTGGGTTATTTGGTGGTTTGGCTTTTTTTGGGTTGTTTGTTTTTGGTTTTGTTTTTTTTTTTTTTTTGAGCTGTCAATGTGGTATGGTGTTTTGGATGTCTACACTAAAAGTGTCATAACACATCCATGTTTTGACTATTGCTGAACAGGTAGGTTCCTATCCCTCTCTCATTCCATCAGACTTAAGGGGAGAATGAGGGGCAGCTGTGTGTATGCTTAATAGCTGGCAATGGTCAGCCTATCACACAGTGAAGATATTTCTGGCTGATAAAAACTGCTGTGGAAGTAGCCAAAGCAGAGTACTTTCAAGCAATTCAGGTAACATGTATCATCTCTTGTACTGAATGGGAGAAATAGAATGTGAATCATCTGTCCTATTCCAGGTTTCCATACTATTATGAGATGAATCACCCTCTCAAAATGTGTTCTTACAATTTAGTCAGATGAATTCCACTCTCCATGTCACTAAGGGAGGTCTCGTGTAAGTGAAGGTTCAGCTAAGCAGGAATCTTAAATATAAGAAAATTATAATGGCAAGAAGAATAGCGTAACTAGCTGTGGGATGACTTGGAGAGGCTCGGAGAACTGAAAGGCTGACAACATTATTACACACCAGAAAAAAGTTCCATTTTGGGAATACATATTTAGCAAACCTATATATTTCTTCTTTTCCTGCTATGTGGCAGCCAGACCAATGCTTGAAGGGACATCCACCTGTTGGTGGAATAGAAATTTATATTTTAAAAAGTTGAGAATGAATTAATGGGCTCATTCAAATCAGATCTTGCATTCACCATAGTAGAATCAGAAAAAAACATGTAAGTAGGAGCAGATGACTCTGAAGGGAAGAAGTTGTGAGTGACAGCTGAGGAGATATAAAATAGAACAGATTTAAACTATAGACTCCTAAAAGAAGTAAAAACTGTTATCTAATGCAGCAGATAGACATGCTCAACTGTTATGGGACAGTCTTAATGACAGAGATTTGAACAATTCTGTGGAAAATTTAAGTGTCAAGAAGGCTACAAGTGAAAAATAAAGAACAACATGAAATTATAAAGGTTTTGACAAAAAAACAAACAGTGTATTTAAGAGACTTTAAAAATTAGAGTCAACTGAATATCATAACAGTATGCAAGAAATAATTAAAATTGTATTCTGTATAAGTCCCTGAGTATTTGATGTTTCATGGTTAGCCATAGCATCTGTAATATATTAATGACAATGTCAGATATTAAAATTAAAAGTTAGTTTAAATTCACTAAGATTGTACTTTTTAAAGGATGCCTATAATTATTTTAATAGGATGAAATCTATTTCAGTACCTTGGCTATATTCAAATTAAAATGAAGTCAACAGCTGTAGACTTAGCATGAAATATTATATAGTTTAGCATGCTAATTTAATTATAATCGCTGTTACTATACAAAAGGTTAATTATACAGCAGGAGAATAATGTTGTGGAAAAGTGCACCAAAGCTCTGTAAACAGATACATACTTAAATATTGAAAACAGGTAGTTGAAATGTCAGAGTTGTACTGATATTAAAACACATTTTAAATTCATGCTATTTGCATTGTATGTGGGAGTAATAAAAATCCATGCCATAGCAGAATTGATCTATTTTCAGCAGAAGTAATATATAGCAGACAACTTTTTCATTCTGGCCAGGTTCATAGGCAATGTTCTATGCTTTTTGCCTTCTAAATGCAGTTGAATGGTCCTTACTTTCTTCTGAATTCCCTCATCAATCCTATATAATAACATGTCCCACACTCCTCCATTTCAACCATTCTCATATGAAGTCGGTGACACAATAAATAAACTTCACTTCCTGACTTCTGAGTACTTGGCCATACAAATAATAGAATTACTTCACTGTTTCAAATTCTCAGGTTGTCTAGATATTCAGAACAGAGAAGCAACAGATGCTTAGGAAAGCATTTAAAGATATGGTATTTACTGTGAAATGTTAGTTTCATCACAGTTCTTAATTTTTATTTTATTCTACCTTAATGAGTAGAATATGGAAAAGGAGTGAGAGCTTCTGCTTTATTTTCATTGTCCATGAAAATTCATAATGTTGGTGGGTTTATCTTCTTTTTTCCTTCAGTGAGCCAAATTCTGCTTTCAAGTATGCATTCATAACTTTTTTTTTACAGTAATGGAAATTGTCCGCCTGTATCTTCAAGTTGAGTTTGTCACATTGATTTTTCTTGGCATTTAGTGTAAGCCTAGATAGAAAAAAAAAAAGCAATATATATAAACTTAAATGTGCGAAAACTTGTGGATTTATTGACAGTGTGAAGTTTAGAACTACTCAAAGTAATTTTCCATGTTAGCAATTACTTTTTGAGAGAGAGTGCTCTTTGGATGATATTTGACTAGCTGCTTTCACTTTTGAGAAGTGGAAGCCATGGAAACCTGCTTTTAAGATGACTGTGAAAGAAGTTGTCTTAGAGCAAGCTTCGAGATTCTAGCAACAACTTTGTCAGTGACATGAACATCTTCTAAGATGGCTACTGCAAAATAAATTTCCTTTTAAAACCATCAGTAAGTTCAAATCAGTGAGACTTAGTTTTGCTTTTTTGTTGTTGGCTTGGTTTGATTTTTTTGGGTTTGTTTGTTTTAAATAATAAATTAGTCTAAAACATAACATTAGTGTTTTAACACAGTGATACGAAGTATTTTGGAAATACTTGATGTTATTCAGGTTTCCATGCTAATGCAAGTTTTCTTTTTACTTAAAATTTTTTCCTGTATTGATTAATTTATTTGCAAATATATACATTTAAAATATAATACATAATGTCTATGAAATTCTTAATGAAAAGTTACATAATCAAGTATTGATTATGCTTAATTTTAATTTCCCTTCAGACATTTTGCAATGAGATATTTTCTTCTTTCTGTATAGACTGAGGACACAGAAACACTACATCAAGTTACATGAGAGTTTATTTTTTTCTGTTAGATTTCCTATTGTTTCCTTCTATTACTTTCACTTGGAATCATAGAATCATCAAAGTCAAAAGAGACCTTTTAGATCATCATGTCCACTCAATAACCCAACACTATCACTCTACCTGTAAACCATATTACCCAGCACTAGATTCAGACATCTCTTAAATGCCTGCAGGGGTGGTGACAATGTCACCTCTGAGCCTCTTCTCACAACTAAGCAAATCCAGCTCCTACAGCTGTTCCTCAACGTATCTGTTTTCTAGACCTTTCACAAGCCTAGTTGTCCTTCTCTGGACACTATCCAACACCTCAATGTCCTTTTAAACTGAGGGGTCCAGAACTGGACACAGTACTTGTGGTGCAGCCTCACCAGTGCTGAGTACAGGGGAATAATCACTTCCCTAGTCCTGATGGTTACAGTAGTTGTGATACAGGTCAAGGTGCCACTGGCCTTCTTGGCCACCTGGACATACTGCTGCCTTATATTGAGATGGCTGTTGACCAGCACTCCCATGTCCCTTCCTCTGGAACAGGTCCCAAGCCACTCCTCTCACAGACTGTAGAAATGCCTAGAGTTCTGTGATTCAAGTGCAGGACCTGACACTTGGCCTTATTGCACCTCTGCAATGGGTTTGATCCATGGCTTCCTCAGTAACCAGGTGTAACTGAGAAAGTGGACTTTAAATAAGTATTCCACGTGTGTTTTCCATGTAAGAGTAGGAGGAGGGGAGATAAGAAGTAGTTTAGTCTTCCTTCTTCTGGCAAAGCTTGGAGGAGCAGGAGGAACCTAGATGGTCCCTTGTTTCAGTTGGTTTCCTCATGGTATCGTGGTGAGACTGTATCATTGCCTGTTCTCCTCCTTTCTTAAAGTTTTTGATTGTATTTGTCTGTTTTGTTTGGTTTGGTTTGGTTTGGTTTTGTCCCTCCTTATCCCTTGTTACCCGTTCCCTCTTCCCTTTTCCCCTGGAGAGGGGCCCCCAAATAGTGTGTACAAATTGCATACGTGGATGTAGAATTTAGAAAATATAATTCAGTTTCTTTTGAGTTCTTGCTTTTCTTTTCAGCTTTTCTTCCCTTTGCTGGGAAGACTTTGGGAGGAGGGCAGTCAAGAGTTGGTAAAAGAACTAGGCCAAACCCAGACACAGTTGTCCTTAGCCCATTGATTGAGTTTGTCCAGGTCTCTCTGCAGAGCCTTCCTACCCTCCAGCAGATCAACACTCCCACTCAGCTTAGTGTGATCTGCAAATTTACTGGGCATGCACTCAGTCCCCACATCCAAGTCATGAATAAAAATGTTTAACAGTATCAGCCCCATAACTGAGCCCTGGGGCAGACTACTAGTGGCCACCTGCCAACCAGATTTAGCTCTATTCACCACAGCTCTGTGGGCCTGGACATCCAGAGAGTTTTTTATCCAAAGAAAATTGACCCATGAAAACCATGAGCAGTCAGTTTTTCTGAGATGATGCTGTGGGAGACTATGTCAAATGCTTTACTGGAGTCTAGATGCATACTAGCCACAGCCTTTCTCTCATCTACTGAGCAGATCACTTTGTCATAGAAAGAGATCAGGTTGGTCATGCAGGACCTTTCTTTTGTAAATCTGTGTTGGCTGGGCTTAATTCCCTGGTTGTCCTGCATATATCTTATAATGGCACTCAGGATGATATCTTCCAAACCTTTCCTGGAGCTGAGGTTAGGCTGACAGGTCTGTAGTTTCCTGGATCATCCTTCTGACCCTTCTTTTACATGGCTGTTACATTTGCTATTTTCCATGCAGCTGGAACTTCTCCAGTTAACCAGGACTGCTGGTAGATATTTGAGAGTGGTTTGGTTAGTTCTTTCACCATTTCCCTCATTACTCTGGCCTGTATCCCATCAGGGTCCATAGACTTGTGAGTGTTTAACTGGCATAGCAGGTCACTAACCATCTCCTCCTGCATTATGTAGACTTCACTCATCTGCGCATCATCAGTTTCCAGCTCTGGGAGCTAGGTAGCCTGATGACAACTGGTCTTGACAATAAAGACCAAGTCAAAGGTGGCATTAAGTACCAACTTGCTCTGGATGACAATAGTAGCTCTACAGAGATCAACAAATAGAGAAGAAATACATGAAAATAAATCTATGTATTGGAGCTAAACCCCTAAGAGAGTGACAGAAAATCTGGGCAGAATGAGGGCAGAACAAACCCTGAGCAGGCTATAGACATTTGAGAAGAAAGAACTCAAAGACAACAGATGAACAAGGGAGAATCAGTTTTACAAAGATGGAAGGCGAAGGTGTAAAAGGCAAAGGTGTGAAAAGTGTCTGTGGGCCACTACTGAGTCAAAAGTTCACCTCATTTTACCCCTTGTTGGTTTGCACTGTACTGTTGTATATGTATTTGTGTGGTTTTGGTGTTTTGTGTTAACTTCTCCCCAGAGTTCTGAAATCCAAGGGATTACAAGAGCAATGATTTCTTACTGTCATTTGAATAATCAGGGAATAATTTCTTACAGTAATGTTATCTCACTTCATCCTTATTCTTAAAGGATTACATATTCTGAAACCTCACAAAGAGTCAAGGCTTTCTAATTATGCACTTATATCCCTCACCACTCATTATCTTCTGTTGATTTTGACAAAATCTTACTTTTGCCCAGTAATGTTATCTCCACTCCTCCATTTATGTTAAATATCACTGAAACTCAAATATTATACCTTACCTAAAATTTTAATTTTAAAAATCATTCTTTGCTATTATTGAAAAGTATTGTTATTTGTTATTATTTTAAGTTATAGAAGTATCTGGGAAAGAGCATAACACAGTTATTCAGAAGTGGTATACCATAGACCCTTGTGGCAAATGGAATTTGCACTGGTTTCTTAAAACCAGTCTAGTGAATTTGATAAAAATCATACTATGGGCACCATCCATTTTAATTGAGAATATTTTTCCTACATGTAATACAAATGGAATGAGAGTAAATGTCTGCTTGGACAGTCATTAAAGCTATTTAGACTAAGATGGTTGTCTTCAATAGGACTATTTATTTAACTGTATTTATGATAGTCTTATAGCTGATCACAGAATCATTAAGGTTGGAAGAAACTTTCAAGATCATCTAGTCCAACAGTCAGCCTAGCATCAACATAATCACTCCTAAACCATATGCTCTAGTGCCACATCCACATGCCTCTTGAACACTTCTAGAGTGAGTGAATCTGCCACCTCTCTGTGCATTCTATTGCAATGCTTTACCACTCTTTCAGTGAATATTATTTTTTTCTACTATCTATTCTGAACCTCCCCTGATACACTTTAAGGCCATTTCCTCTAATGTTAATTTGTTCAGCCTCTAAAAGAGCACTCTACAGCTTCTTCACAAGGGGATGCGGAAGGGCAGGCACTGCTCTCTTCTCTGTGGTGACCAGTGACAGGACCTGAGGAAATGGCCTGAAGCTGTGTCAGAGGAGGTTTAAGCTGGATATTAGGAAAAGCTTCTTCACTCAGAGCATTTGGGCACTGGACGAGGCTCTCCAGGGAACTAGTCATGGCATCGAGCCTGTCTGAATTCAGGAAGCATTGGGACAATACTCTCAGGCATATGGTGTGATGCTTGGGATTGTCCTGTGCAGGGCCAGGAGTCGGACTTCGACGATCCTCGTGGGTGCCTCCCAACTCAGCATATTCTATGATTCTATGTTTGTTCTCAATTGCCTCTCATTTTTTTCTATGTTTCTCCATTGGTTTAAATTTAAAATTTTCCAAATAATTCAAAAACATTAATTATGTTTTATAGCATCCCTTCAAGGTACATAAAGACCACATAGAAATAATGCAGTTTATTACTGAAATTCAACCTACAGTAATGTGATGTATGCAAAATAAATTTTTAACAATTCTGGGAAGGATCTACAAAACAGTTGCATTGAATAGAAAGCCCAGAGGTGTTTTAGGCATATATCTTACAATTCAGTGAATTAAAATTCCATTAGCACAATTCCACTGATATAAAAAAATGTTACAGATCTATGACAGTCACTTGATATTATATTAATTGACTGAACTTAAACTATCCAAAACTTAGATGAATCCTGCCAGGTGTTATCAGTAGTGTACCAATGGCACTTTTTATAAGATCTTATTTTGTCAATGGATATAATAATTTTTCTGGTGCCATTTTACTCATCCTTGCTTATCTGCTTGCCTGGAAAGGGTATGCACTCATTTAGGTCAGGCACTATCCCTGCCAGTTTTGTTGTGGATGTCTTGGATACCTCAGATGTCTGAAATTAGCATAAGTACCTATGTTTATGCAAATGGCACAAGCATGAGGAATTTCCAAACTACTTCAGAGTGGAGATGTTCATACTGGGATTTAGCTCCAAACTAAAGGGATTGTACACAAGCATTTATATCCAAGTTACATGTCTAAGATCTTATAGGTGTTGGAAGTCAGGGACTTAATTTACTTGCTCAAACATAGGCATCCAGGACCCTTTTATGTGCCCCAGGAGATACCTGTAACCATTCTCTAACCTTGTCCTCAGAAGAGACATGTCTTCTGTTGGTCCTATGTTGCATCTGCCCGTTATATGTATGCATCTTTTGTTCCCCAGACTGTATGAACAATAACTAGGTGAAAGTAAATCAAGTCCCTGAGGATGCATTTAGCTGACTACATATGGGTACTCAATTTTAGATGCCTATAATCTGGAGTTTAAATGGATTCACAAATTCTGAAGGAATTAAATTTGCTAATATCAAGAACTGTCCTTTTGTGTGTTATCTGGAAGAGTGTATATCCTCTCTCCCATGTATTACTCATGGCAAGCGTTTTTTAACTTCAGTGAAAGTCAGTGTTGCTCAATTCAATGTAGTAATAACAGAAGGCAATACTTGGTCAGATTCTTAGCTGTTTAATGTTAAATTAATTGCATTTCCTAAGGGAAGGGGGAGCTTGTATACAACTTGAGGCAATTCTGATTTAACTACCAAGAGGTGACTTGTTCATTGTATCCCACCCTGCAGGGCTAACACAGTCTAGGAAGAGATTCATCACATCTGTGCTACACAGTGTTTGGTCCTGGGTCTTGTTTGCATTGATGAGTTGACGTTTTTCCTCTGTTAAATGTGCTTGAAATGATGTGAGATTATCTTTTGGTCTATCAGAATTAAGTGGATGTCATATGAAACTGAAAGCACACGTTGCATTTGCAAAAGGGTAGCATGAGGGATACATGCAGACCCTTCAGGATACAACATTCTACTGTTGTAGAATTCTATGAGGTGAAGGGATACAGATGCAGTATACAGATACAGATAATGTTTTAGTCCACATCCATTTCTATTCTTGAGAATCATCTCTGGAGTGTATTTTCCTTTGAACTGTGCTTTGTTTTCACCCTAGGAGGAGCTACTTAGTTCACTTTGGAAGACAGGGTGGTGGTGCGTTAATCTTTAGCATGGAAAATTGTGGGAGGAGGATGCAAGGAATCAGAATTTTAAATTAAGCAGAAAGATTAAAGAAGGTCTTATAATAAGTTAAATGAATGTTAAGTGTAGTTTCTTTCAGGTTATGAGAATCATGATTCTAGTAGTATATTTTTACAAAAATGTTTGAAAAATTAATTTTTATGCAAGGACAATATATTCTTTCTTTCATACACTTTAAAAGTAAATATCAATATTCTTGCTTTTGCCACCATCAATTCTATTATCAGTGCAATTTTCATGTGAAAGTTACTGTGTTGACCAAATGTTAGTTAAACTGAATTCAGGCATTTAAATGGTCGACCTAAGTTAACATTCTAGTTAAGCTGTATGTTTTTTCCTACATAGTGTAGTGGGTTTTCATGGTAAGGTTCTGGTAGAATGATGGCTGCAGGGGTGGCTTCTGTAAGAAGATATCAGAAGCTTCTCCTGTGTCCCATAGAGCCAATACCAGTCACCTCCAAGATGGATCTGCTGCTGGCCAAGGCTGAGCTCACCAGCAATGATAGTAGCTCCTTGGGATATAACATAGTTAAGAAGGGGTGAAAAAAACTTGCGTAACAGCAGCTTGGGAGAGGATAGAGAATATGTGAGAGAAACAACTCTGCAGTCATGATGGCCAGGAGAGAAGAAGGGGAAGGAGGTGCTCCAACTGCCAAAGTAGCTTGTGTTGGGGACCATGGCTGTCCCTCTGAAGCCTGTCAAGGTCCATGGTGGAGTAGATAGCCACCTGCAGCTCAGGGAAGACCGCATGCTGGAGCAGCTTGATGCCCAAAGGAGTCTGTGGCTCCATGGGAAGCCCATGCTGGAGGAGGATCCTGGCAGGACCTGTGACCCCTTGGAGAGATAAGCCCACACTGGAGCAAGTTTGCTGTCAGGACTTTTGACCTTGTGAGGAACTCATGCTGGAGCAGCCTGTTCCTGGAGGACTGTGCCCCATGGAAGACACCCAAGCTGGAGCAATTTGTGAAGAGCTGCAGCCTGTGGGAAGGACTTATGCTGGAGAAGGTTGTGTAAGACTATCTCTCATGGGAGGGATCCCATGCTGGAGCATAGGAAGCGTGTGAGGAGTCTTGCTGGACCACAACCTTATTCCCTGTTCCCCATTGTTGCTGTGGGAAGGAGGGAGATAAAATTGGGAATTGAGTCTGGGAAGAAGGCAAGGGTTGGGGGGAGGTGTTTTAAAGATTTGATTTTTATTTCTCATCACCCTACTCTAACTTGAATGGCAACAAATTAATGTCCTTGAGTAGAGTCAGCCGCTAGTCAGCAGAAAGAGGCACAGACACACATAGGCTATTCAGAATCAAATGAACAGGACTGGTCTTAGTTCTCCCTTTATGTCACCCATGCACTGTCTAAAAGATGAGCCTAAACTCCATAACTTCAGGACCTTAATCTAGGGACCCCCCTGGGTCCCTTAAATTTTGTGATATTCATGCAGATCAAAAAATAGACAGTAAAAAAGCCTACTGTAAAGGATTTAAAAATAGGAAAAACTGACTTGTGATACTCGTGAAACAGATAATATGAAGAAAAGGCAGTGAGAATTTAGAGAAGATGAAGAATGGAATTATATCCTGATTAACATGTATCGTTACATAGATATTCATCCATTTAAGGCAATACAGCAAAACTATATCTATGTATCAGGGCCAAAAACTATAGTGGATATGTAAGGTAAAGGGTACCTCAAATTTTGATTTTTTTTTTTTTTACTAATCACTTCAGTCAGAAAAAGATAATTCTGAAAAAAAAAAAAAAAGAAAATTGTATGGTTTTTGTGGGCTTTTTTTGTCATTTCCCCACCTCTCTCTCTCTCTCAAAAAAAAAAAAAAAAAAAAAAAAAAAAGAAAAAAAAAAAGAAGATGTACTGAATTCGTAGCTTCAGAGGAAGGGGAAAAATAATTAGGATACTGAAACACGTTACACAGTAACAATACGAACAAAGGCCTCCGAAGCCCAATGATACCAGAAAGAATTCAGGAAGAAAAGTGACATAAAATGTGTATATAAATAATGATGATGATGGCTAGGCTTCACGAAGATTTGGGAAGGGCTCTGCCCATATGGGTGTGTCCTTCGAGCCTGTGCAGTGGATAGCTCTCCTGAGAAAAAAGAAGGCAAAAGATACCACTAAAATCAGCTATATATATGTGCTGATTAAGACACTAGAAAAGATGACTTAACAGTACTGTCATATAATCAACTTGGAAAGCAGGAGATAAGAAGCAATACTTATGTGCACTAAGCTTTTATATTGATTTCAGACTTGGAGAACATCTAAGGCCAGCATTGTTTTGGGCAGATGATAAGAGTAGACTCAATCAGAAAGTGAATCTTACTTTTTTACTGAGGAGTGTGGCTGATTTGATTGTTGCTCCCCTCGTAATTCTGTACAGAAAGACAAAGAATAGGAAACCAATGAAACACATGCTTCTTTGACACATTAGAGACCTGGAGAGTAGCTGCATCCCTGAAATATCAACGGATTCTGACTCCAGCTAACTTTTAACATTTTAGGTCCCGATACTGTGCATATTGTGAAATCTACTGAAGGCTGTAGGCTTCCACACATGGTCAAGCAAAGGATTGAGGTTATCAGAATTTTAATCCTGAGTAACACACAGATTATAATTAGACCGTTATAACCCAACACTGATGTCTTTGCTAAAATGATCTTTGGAACAGGATTTATTATATATAATATTTGAATTATTTCATATAACAAGAAGGTACTGGTTCTTTCTCTATGCTTAGATGAATACTTGTGCTTCCATCATAGGATATCCCAGTTCCCTTTGACTTCTCTGGTGTCTTCTTTCAGAGGTTCCGAGGAAAACTGGAAGCATTATGTTTACCTAATCTGATCATCTAAAAATGAGATTTAGCATACAAAGTTGGCTAGAATTTCTAAGATCTAGTCTAAGCATGATGATCACATTTGCAAAACAGAAAGCTGTCTCTTGGACGGTGAACACTGTCAATAAATCCTTCAAAAAGACTTCTTGCTCAGGTGCTCCAGGTAATGAAAGTGAACAAACATAATATTGGAGAAAAAGCATTAGGAAGGTGTCATTATCACTGTCTCTACTCTGAGTGAATATATTCTGGCTGCACATGTGAAAATTACTGAAAATACATGTAGATTCAGGAAAGTTCAGTAAGTTCTAGACACAAGGAAACTTGCTTCAAATAGACAGACTGTAAAACAATTCACTTAATTTACCCCAAATGAGGATAAAAGTCTAATTTTATGACAAATGCTTGTGAAGTAGCTGAAGACAATGAGCAAATCTAAGGTGTTACTTATTTGTTTTAATCAGTAACTTTAATATACATTTATAAACAGGCTGAAGAAAATACTGTAACTAGAATGGCCATAACTTTCTCCATTGATTGACCTGTGGAGTCAGCACCAGTTTCTAAATTGTTCATGATTGATGAAATAGTTCAATAGCTTTCTGAAAATATTTCCTATTTTAAATTGGTAAAGGAAGGTAATAGTCTAGTTTTTCATGAGTGGATTCTATGACTTTTTCTTGCATATTTGTATCTGAGCTCCCAAGTTAATGATCTGATTTTCATAGTACCACAACATAACTAGAATATCTAGTGACTTTGGAAAGTGGCTTTTAGAGATATGGTGAGATATTATGATGTATGCTGTGTATTATTCTTTCAACCTATTAAACGCCTACCTCTTGGAAATTAATACAAAATCCAGTACCTTCTTTGTTTATTGAACTACTTATACACAGAAGCTAAACATGCTCAGACAATGAGTATTAAACCACAGCACTTTCTAGGAATGCATGGGAAGATGCAAAAGTGTGAGGAAGTTTTGGTGTGCATTAACTTTCTATTGGCCTGAGGAAGAAAGTGAGTAATTCTCCTGGATAGATCTGAGGTTTGGCTTAGAGCAAGTGATTAGGAATATAGATGAAAAGCATACATTTATCATTTGTGGTAGATATGGAAAGTTTAGCTAAGCATGTTCTAGTTCATGTGAAAATATTGTTATGCATGCCTTTTGCTACTGAACCCAAACTACATTTGACAGTTACTATCAATCTTCATGCCACTTTCCTATTGTAGAATATCTAGATATGTTAGCAAAAAACGTGTTTTGAGTAAGTTCTGATATGATGACTTTCTAGACATTTAACTTTTTCAAGTATAAACATAAATACTCTACACTTATTGAGTTCTGATTTGCAGGTTTATGAATCCTGTAATTAAAATCCATAGTCTAAAATACAGATGACCTTCTGTGAAGTTAATTATTAATCTATCAGGTACCTTATGTTCTGGTTTCTTCCTGGGGTGTTGGGAAAAGTGGGGTGCCCCCATGGGGTGAAAGGGCAAGAGCCAGGACCCGTTCCACTCCCCAGTCAGAAGCAAAGCAGCTGGGGGACACTGAGGCAGACCCAGCCCCAAGTTTTGGTCACCTCCTTGGGGACAGGGTCAGGTTAAGGCTGAGCTGGGACATGGGCCATAGATGGCAAGGGAGAGGAGGACTTTGGTCAATTGCAAACTGGTTCTGCTGCAGTGTCACGAGGAAGGAGGCTTCCATGAGGAGCAATTTGTGAGATTCCTGCTGTTCCCACCTGTTGGTCCGTGTATGAGGAGGACATATTGCTCCTTGTATAAAGGAGGTCATTGGTGCCTGTTACCATTTTCATGTACTCAGACTCAACAGAATGTCAATGCAATAAATTGATCAATAAATATATGTGAGTTTATTATTTTTAAATTGGTGTGTCTGGTCTTTTAATACCATAGTTCCAAGACTCCAAAGAATAATAATATATGCATCATGGTGTATACAGTGATGGATATGCATAAGTTCTGTAATGACTGCTTATAATACACTATCTCTATTGCTGGTTCCAAATTAAGACCTATAACATTAGTCAAGCTGAAATATTTATTATTTCAGGCAAAGTATATTTTTTCTCCAACTCAGTCTTTCCTGGTAGGTTTAAGAAAGGCTGACCTCTTAAAATGGTTTTTAGAGATAGATTTTTTTTACTCCTTGAAGTAACACTACAATTTTCTAAAGGCATCAGAGGAAGTGATGGAGGTTTAATTCTTACTAAAAACAGAAAAAAATTTGTTTAAAATATTTAAATCCTCATTATTTTTGTGATGTAGTCCAATTCCAAATCTCTGTGCTTTTGACCATACCTCTCCATCACTTAGAGGGACAAAAAAAGAAAATAATCCTTTTAAAACATATTCATCAGTACTTTTCAGGAATAAGTAAAACGAATAATTCTGGCAATATCTCAGTGGACTTTTACATATTTTTTTTTACTTCTTTTTACTGAATATTTTAGAAGAAATGCTTAAAAATTAAAAAAAAAAAAACAAGGAATAAAGTCCATTTATTTTCACTTTTTTCTTTATTACTGTGATGATATTTTCCCACTTATTTTTCTGGGTCTGATAAAGTGTCAATGTGATTGCTTTTGCTACAGATCTGAGGGCTAAATATGCATTGTGTTTAAAATTGGACTATAAATATTTTTCTGGAGTTGAAAAATAAATGACAGCCCAGGGTTTGCAACAGCTGCTGTAGTTGAATAAACCATGAAGTTTATATTATCAAGTGAATATCTGTGCTAAGGCTTTAGGCACATCTCAAAACTGTAGGACATTAAAAAAAAATAATTGTTTTTTATTAACCATGACATCCTACCAAATAAATTACAAGTAACTTTTGATGGATGGATGATATATAAGTTTTTGTAGAGCTTTAAAATGTATCACGTATTTTTCTCAGATTGACAAAGTTAGTTGCTACCTGGTTATCACACATTTCAGACAAATCTGCATCTTTTATCCTATTAAAAATTAGAACTTAATTTCTCATTACAGAATAATGGTGAATAACAGTTCCGGGTTCTTATGTTTTTGGTTTTGCTTTCAGAAAGTGCAGACACCTGCATGTTCATTTTTTATATTTGCAATGCACAGATAATGGAAACACTTGTGTAAAAAGATAAAAAGGTTTGTGGAGTTGCTGAGAACACAGAAGAGATATTTGCTAGGCAAGCAATGGTTTGTGAAACAGCATGATATTTAGAACTGGAATAAAGATTCCTCTATTGCAGAATGTAATAAGCATTTTACTTTTACACTGCTTTCTAAATGTATCCATAAAATTTATAAAAAATACAATCTTACTCTCAAATCATGCAGAATCTGACAGTAAACCAGATGAGTTTCCATGCTTATTTCTGAATATGGTAATGGTAGTAAAGAACATAGAGGTGAAATGTTTTTTTTTTTTACGAGGCAAATGAATAAAAATAATGTGAGGATTGATGAGGTCTTGAATATCTTTCCAAAGATGCACTCCACTGTTAATTAACTGGAGCAATAAAATTTAGTTTGAGGTACCCATGCCAGAAATTAGGCAATAATATATAAATCTCCACAGGGGGGAAAAAAACAAAAAAAAACAAAAAAAAAACCCAAACAAACAAACAAACAAAACAAAAAAAACCCCACACCAAAACAAAACAAACACCTTAATATAAGGCATAGATTCATACCATTTGTAGATCATTGTTTGGACCAGCTCTTACCTCCCATCACCATAATCCTGATGTTCCTAACACTATCTAACTAAAGTCTGAAGTAATTTTAAGTAATGAATCATTTGCTTTAATATTTCACTTGGACTAGAAAAAAAGGTGGGTGTCAGCAGCATCATAGACACACCTATGGGAATCCTTGAAACAACTAATAAATTTATCCTGGAAGACAGATCTATGGATAAAATATATGATTAGTCATGAACATTCTTTCAGTTGTTCCAGAAAGAAATGACAGAAGTGTCATTCTAACTAGGACAGCTGTTAACTGATTGTGGAATCCACGAATGGATGAATATTGGATTTTTCGATACTCTGTTAGATTAAGTCCAGTTGTCAATAGCCTTGTGAGTTCCTGTGTAACTTGTGAGGCACAGGTGAGGGCCTATGAGTATTTTTATAAATGCTTGTGCAAGTCTTGCCTGTTGACTTGTCCTTTAGGTATAGAGGATCTGCCTCAGACTGAGCTATTGACATAGTGCCAGGTGTTCATGTGTAAATCTACTTCCTCTCCATAACATTTGTTTCAATGATTTTTTTTTCCCCCTAAGTTAGATTTTCAACTAAAGCCACCAATGGCAAAACTACTCTTGCAGCCCAGGCCAAGTTCTTGGGCTTTCTTCACATGTCAGACTGATTAGCAGTTGAAAACATCCTTTCTCTCACCTTCTTTGTCTCCTACCTCAAATGTGTTACATTAACTGTGAAATCAGTGAAAATTATATAACATTTGTCTGTAAGTGTTTTGTTTCTGAATTATTTGGATATGAATTAACCCAGTTAATTAAGCATCATGAGAAATGTTAAAGTAAGAGCAAGATAAAAGAAACAATCTGTAATAGCTAAAGGAGTAAGTTTTTAGAACAGCCTTCCATATACGGTGGTGGAAGTATAAAAATGAGAAAGTTAACAGACTTAAAAATGGAGTTGGATAAGTTTATGGAATTGGCCATATGGTTTACTGTCTGCAGGAAAATAACCTATTCATTAGGAATTCGGTAAATTCCTACACTCTGATGTTTGATGTAGTTTTATAGAGACTTGTCAAGAAATACTCCATCAAGAATTCAGTTCCTTATAAAGATTCTCATGTCCTACTCATACAGACTCATGCACAAACGGTTTGGATCCACAGTGTTTTCCTTTATTTATAACTTGTTAACATTTATGCAATCTCAGTGGTAGTGTCTGTTTCACAGATTGCCTGTCCTGGAGATAAATATGTACGTTTTATGGATCTACAGCACTGAGCCTCATTCTAGCTTCACATTTTATTCATCCTTACCACTTCCTCGGATCTCGCTGGGTTTTCCCTAAGCAGAGTAATAGTTTCTGTTTCATAGTTCAGTGCAAAATTTAATAGATCTCTAAACGGTTTCTACTCCTCTTTTCTGGAAAACATGAAGATTCCTCACTGCATTCTGTCCCATCATCTCTTTTTGAAGAGTCCTCATTTTATCTGCTGCTTCACTTTTTTTTTTTTTTTTTGTGTGTGTGTGTGTGTGTCTGTGTGCAATATCTACATGTAAAACTTTTTATTGGCAAAAAAAGTATCACAACTATTGAAAATACATATATTTTTATGTTAAGAAAAAATATGTTTTACTCTTCTCCATACTATTTTATATATGAACAAAAAGCTCTGTAGGAAAAAAAAGTTGTAGGATTTGCTTTGAAAATATTTTATATAAGGAAGTTAAAAATTCTTCCTACATACAGATTATATAAAACTCGTAGTCTGCAAAGAGTTGCTAAATGAGTTTTTTCCCCCAAATCTCCAATCCTTCTCAAATTCGTTTCAATCTCCTTAAAATACCTTAATTTATGTGTCCCAGTTTAAAGGAAACCAAAATATGTATTGAAACTAGAGAAGGGAACTTCTCAATAACCAACACTACACCCCTTTTGAATTAAAGGAAAAGAAAATAAACTTTAATTAGGAAATGTATAGAAGAAGGATAACTGTTCTTAACTACTATATATAGATATATAACTATAAAAAACAGATAAGGACAAGCTACTCCCCGCTGTACCAGCACAACTGCAAAAAAGAAGACGCGGTTTCTTCCTGGTGCAATTATAGTTGTGGACAGCAGATGGCAGTGTCACACCTTGGCTGGCCGCGAGACAGGCTCAGTCTTTTCCCAGCAAGGCAGAGAAAAGGAGGCTGGATGACTCACATGCGGGCAGGATGGAATCTTTTCCGTAAGGAAGAGCAGAATCTTTCTTCTTGTCCTTTGTTCAAAGAAGGAAAAACACTGGAAGTTAGGTGGTAGTGGTGTGGTTTCCAGCAATCTTGGTGCAGCTGTCCTCAGGAGAAGAAATGATTTGCAGTGTATTCAGAAAAAAAACCAAAACAGCCTTGACCCTTCCCTCTCTGTCCCTCTCTGGCTCTCATTCTTTAGAGAGGAGAAGGTGAAGAGCAGAGCCAGAAAGAGCTCTCACCAGCCCAGCAAACGGTGGCTTATATTCCTTGCAGCTGCCCAAAAGTGAAGTGAAGCCAGGACAAAGAAAAGACCCTCCTGGGTCCTTGGAGTCTGTTTCTCACCTCTGCCTCACCATTAAGTCGGAATCTAGAGTCACCAACAACTCCTTTGTTCTTCATCCTGGCACTTCAACTCCCAAAACCTTTGTGTTCGTAAGGAGAGAATAATTCCCTGAAGAACTCCTCCCCCCCCAAACCTTTCTTTGTTTGAAACTCATAAAATTAGCAAAATAATGCAAAAAAACCCCCTTGGTGCCTAAACCACAAAAATTGATGACTGTTGTAAAGCATTTAACTTCCTTTGTATGGGCTCAAGTTTTTCAGCAATTTTCCTTAGAGAGTAGTGGAGGAGCAACAGATTGTTACTCATGGCGGGGGTGGGGTGGGGGGTGGTGACAGTGACACCAATGATTATGTTCATATTTATCCTTTCCCTGTCAAGAATTGTCAAAAGTAGATACTGAAGGATAGTGCAGACTCAGGTTTCTTAACAAAGCTTATAGGAAAGTGAAGAAAAAGTTAAGCAAGAAGATGCCCGTTACAAGTCATAGATAATTCCCTTGGTCCTAAGTCCCTGCTGAAGTTGCTCATCAGCTTAAATGTAAATTTGTGGAATTCCAGGCACTGAGAACAGTGATTCTCTTGCTAGATATACTAACTGGAGGAAATCCTTGCTGTAAACTTTCCTACTTAATAAAACCATCCTAAAAAATTATTTGAAATGTTGAGAAAGTAATATAGGGATAATTTTATTTGCTAGGCAAAAAATGGTTTGTGAAACTGCATGATATTTAGAACTGGAATAAGGATTCCTCTATTACAAAATGTAATAAGCATTTTACTTTTACACTGTTTTCTAAATGTATCCATAAAATTTATGAAAAATACAATCATACTGTCAAATCATATAGAATCTGATAGTAAACCAGAATTTATTAGTTTCTATGTCACTTTTTGCAAGATTTTCATAATGAGAAAGTCTTAGATTTATTAAGAATGCGACTTGGCTGAGCTGTGCTGTGAAAAAGCCCATCTCTTTATACTGATTCATGCCAATTAGTGGATTGAAATTTAGAGAGCTGACTCAGAATATAGTTTTTAAATGGTCAGCAGTACTTTAATGAAGATGTACAAGCATTGCTCCTTAGAGAATGAGACATCAAATATCACTCCTATGAAGTAAAAGTGAGAAACTGTCATTTTTTCATTTTAAATTCTTTTTTTTTTTTTTTTTTTTTTTTTTTTTTAGTTTAACCCAGCACTTTTTAACTCCAAATTTAACGACAATTAAAGGAGAAAGAGATTATCATAAAAGGATACATATAGAAAACCTCTTTCTGTTTATTTCTTACACAGTAAGATTTTAAATTTTACCCTTAGATTTCAAAAGTGATACCTTAGGTTCATCATTATAAACTGGAAATAGCATTACAGGTTTAACTGAAGGGCAGAAGGACATGGCTTTCATAACACACATCAGTGCATTTGCATTTGTATCAGCATATTGTTTAACAACATAAGGGCAGTAAACCTTTGCTACAAAGATACTCCTCTGTAATTTAGAATGTCTTTTCAATGTAGTATATACTTGACTATTTTTAATACAAATCAATAGTCATATTTTTATGTGCTAATGTATGCCATACTAATCAAGACATAAACTGTACTTTGTTTTACCCATTCTGTAAATGTATTGTGTGCATTAAATGTATCATGTATTTCAGCTCTTCAGTAAATGTATTTGGAATACATTTATAGAAATCAGCATCTGTTTGTAAACAAATTCCTAACAGAACAAAGAGATGAAATTATTTAATAACCGGTTTTCAGGATTAATACCACTGGTACAGTTCTAGTTCTTATTAATTATCTTTCATTATAACTGATTTTATATAGTTTAAAATAGCTCCTAGTATGTAAACATTGATGAAATGTTGACATGGAAATTTATCATAGATTATGGCAGAACTCTTTTTTGCTTTTAAAATTAATACAAAGGATACTTTATAATGTGTAATGTGGTACTCAAAATTTAAATTTTGTCTAGTTATTACATGGTATAGGAAGTGATCTTTTATTTTTGGGCAAACTGGCATGGTAAGCCCATACTATATCTATTCAACTCACATGCATACATCATGATCACATATTCTTTCCCTCCCCAAATAAAGAAAGGAATTAAAATGTCTGTTAGGATTAGTCCTAACAGATAACCCCAAACGTGCCCCTGTCTTCATCTAGAAAATGCTGGTTTGCATGGGCTAAATATATACCATGGTCTATGCTGGTAGTGAAGAGTGCGGACAACTGTGTATCATTCCTAAGGTCCATGCCTGTGTCCTTTTTATTTTACATATGTACACTTAGCCTTCCTAAGAAGCTTTAAAAAAATAAGTAAAAAAATCCCTCCTTTTAGAAGAGGGGGAGGGAAAGGTAACAAACCCTAAATACAAGAAAGTTGCATATTGCCCCACAGCAATCAAGGAAAAAATACTATAGCCAAATTAGTTTATAAGGTGATAGGAAGTAATATTATTTGATTCATGGAGCATTTTAGTTTAGACTTTCCAGAAAAGTCCAGTTGATGTAGCATAAGAGAATATAACAGCATAGCAGGCAGCAGGTTTCTAAGACACTGCCTTCTATTTGAGAAAACAATTCTTTGAGTTGAGTAGCATCCCCATAATTTTGATCACATTCAAGGTTTAAAATATCTTCTTGTAAATAATAGCAACTGTGCTTGAAATACTTGCTTTTCTGACATTGGAAGTGCTTCTCTTCACTGACAGGCTTAAATTCTAGGACAGCAGTCTTTGTTAGCAAGTTGTGGGATGGTGCATTCTCTTAAGCTGTCATCCCACAGCAGTCAAAATACTTAAATTTGTAGGAAGTTTTCTGCATAACTTCTGTCATTGTTTCTAGATATCTAAATAAGGATCCCAGTACTCAGATGTAATGATATTTGCATTTACCAAACCTTTGCAGGAATCAAACCTTTCAACTTGTCTTTCTCTTATAATGTCTAAATTCTGTTCTTGTGCTTTTGTTAAATATTGGAAAAGGAAATTATCGTAGACTATAAAGCATAAAGAGGAAATGAAGGCTAATCTTGCTTTTGTTAAGGGTTCAAAACTACATTGACTTCAATGAGAGTTCTACAAAGCAAGTTATTATAGATTTGGATCTTCGAGACTTCTGCACAGAGAGAGGTCATTACATTCTTTCTTACTTCTTCAAACTCCCTAAAAATTTCAATCACAGAATGTAGATAGTTTTCTCAGAAGGCGATGTTACAACCCTGCTGTGTTTTTCCTCCCCTATTAATTTATGTACTTTTTTGTAATTCTACTAGAAAAAAGCAAAGTATGCTATATTCAATAGGGTGTCAGTATTTGTCAGCTTTGTTTGGTGTTTAAAACCAAAAATCTTCAAATGAAAGAGTCAGATGAGAATTTATTACTTAAAATTGTTGCTTTGAATGATATTTTAAATGTCTAAGGCATCCAAGGAATCCACATGGAGTTGACAAATTGCAGTAACATAACTGAGAAAGTGATTCAAAACAAACAGGCCATGTACAATATATCTTCTGATACCTGTCTTTCATTTGGATTCACAAAAGCATGAAAATAACGTGTCTGTGTTACTTCTGTGAATTACATTGTGAATCATGAAAAAAAAAAAAGAAAAGAAACCCCAGCCATGTTGGATAGATAAGTGTTAAGTGATATATCGATGATTTTGTGTCTATCAAACACAATTACTGAGTTCAGAAGTTGGGAAGAACCCAAGTGAAATGCACGTGCTCTCAGGCTATTAGTGCTCTTTAGTTACTGAATTATTCTATCCTGAACTTAAAGAACTGAAAATTATTTCCTTTTAAGGATTCTAAAATAGCACTTGACACTCTGATGTATCTTGCATTGTATGTTAAGCTTTCTGTCCTTTCTTTGATAATAAATAGTGTGGAAACATTCACCCTTTCACATCAAGAGACTTTAAGACAGAGAAGAGAGAAAAGAGGTGCTAATTCACAGCACCAAAGCTAGCCACAATAGCTGAGTGATAAAGTGCTTTGACAGAATAGTTCCAAAGTCACATTGAAGTAATATTTCATTTCATGTTTTATGCCTTCTAAACTATTAAGAAAAATCTACAATTCTTTAAGCCTATATAAGATAAACTGCCTTCAAGATACATACTTCATCACTGAAACCAAATAAACATTGAACTCTTAATACATTTTTAGAGCAAGTAATACAAGCCTTTGGGAATTATGCAGACCAATTGAAAACTAAACAGAAAGAAAAATGTAAAGACAATGATTATTGCAGTAATTTTGACATTAAAATACCAGCACAGTATCCACAGCTTTTTATCCTACCTTTCAAGGGCTTTTGTTTGGTGTTTAAAACAAAAAATCTTCCAATGACAGATTCAGATGAGAATTTATTACTTAAAAATGGTTGCTTTGAGTGATATTTTTAAATGTCTAAGGTGTTCAGAGAATCCACATGGAGTTGACTAATATGGCATGGACCTACAGGAGACCTCACACCTTTCCAGAGTAGCAAGTAGCTAGGCAGCCAAATGTGTGAAAATCTTTGGATAGTGATATCAAACCCCCCTTCTGATTAGATAACTGAACCCCTCCAGTAGTAGGGCCCAGTGTCATGATAGAAGCTGCAAACAGTGGCTGTGCCAGAGAAAGAGCCTACTGAAACTCCAAGGGGTGCAGCCGTTGCACTGATTCTGAAGATTTATAACTAGCACTGAAGGAGGGACCTCAATTATTTAGATACAAAAGTTGATCAGGGGCTGTTTGATAATTAATATCAGATACACAGTGATGAAAAAGCTATGGTAGTGCTTTCACAGCTTGACAAATTGGCAATATTTATGGCTGTAGTGCTCCATATATTTACAGAGTAATACAAAGAGGAAATATTATTGCAAGTGGCTTGACAGAAAGATATCTCAGTCCTAACACTGCATCTAAGGGTTTGCCTAATCTCTCTGAAGAAAAAGATGATAGTTCTACTTTTTGCAGAGCAATTGTTCTGCAGGAATTGGATTTCAGCCACTGGTTATTTTCACATAGATCACTGAAAAGCAAGAAGGCCCTTTGAAAATTAATGATTCTGTATTGCAGGACCAGTTCCATGACATAACTGAGCCTTTGTGTTAGAATTAAGAGAAAAACACTAAAGAGTGGAAAGAAATTTTTAAAAGGATATGATTGACATAGGTTAGATACCTGGTAATACTGGAGAATATTTTTGGTATGTTTATAAAACCTTCATCTGTGCTGGAGAAATAATGGGTAACTACTTCCAATAAGCTGTGAATCTATGTGTATAATTGAAAAGCAATATCTTAATCTTTGCACCAACTACTTATAACAAATGTATATAAAATGCTAGGGGAGCAACTAGGGAAAAATTGCATTTAAAACCAAACATGCCAGCAAATAAAGAATGTATAAATACCCCCAATGTAAATACACATTTTATATTATTATTATTCTTTTGAGGGAGCAGTTAAGGTTTATTTTATATCCCACTCCAGCTGAACAATTGGAGTCAACTGCATTCACCTCCTGGCCCAGACTCTGTCCCTTATGCCATAATTTTTGGGACTACTATAAAAGCAATTACATAAACTAGTAAGGTCATGGGGATTTCTCCTCTGCTTATTGTGCTGTTGTTATAAATGAAGTGATAGAGCCAAAGACCCACATTCTATATATTCCATTGAGGTTACCCATTTTGAGCAATATTCTATAAATTAGTATTCTTACCTGATTCCTACTAATGTCATTATTAGATCACAGCTTCGTCCTTGCAGAATTAATGTGCTTATATGCAGAAGACACTGCTATGTCATCCTTTCAAGGAAATCTGTTCTCATCCTGCTCTCATCTAACACTTGCAAGTGACAAAGTCTGTGCAGAAGTTGTGTGTCAATGATTAAGTCCACATATCATATGTAGGAAAATGCTGAAATGGATTCCAAGGAAGACAGCGCTGGACAGGCACCTTGAACAACTCAGAGACTTGCAGTTGAAGTTTTAAAGTGCAGTTTTACTTGTAATAGGTTTTTTTGTAGCAATTCCCTTCCTAGTTCTGTTACCCCATCTGTGCTGATGACCACCACACCCTGTCCATTGTATCCCTCAGCCATTGAGCTAGATTGCCCTGTCTTGGACCAGCTTGTGCCCACCCTCACTCAGGAGGCCCGGGGTTCCTAGGGCTTCCAAGCACTCCTCCCCTTTCTGCCCTGCTGTTCCAGGGTGGGAGACCCCATATGTGGGACCCTGTGCCTTGTGGCTGGGGGGAGCAGGGTCAGGGCTCCAGCCAGCCCTGCCCCTGTCCTAAATTCATTGGTTAATGGACCTGAGACCCTGCCCCTTCCCAAGTTTTCACCCAATCCAGTCATAGACCTGGCTCCTTCCACCTGAGATCATATAATACCTGGTGGATTGTTTGAATTAACACAATCTTGCTCTCCTTTGCCTGAACTTCCCTGGACTCCTTTGTCTCTGTCTCCCATCTCTGCATCCCCTCGGACAAAGGGGAAAGCAGAGACCTCTCTCCCTTCCCTCCAACGCCGCATAATCATAAGCAGTCTAACACTAACATTTCAGAAGTCAAAATAGTAACTGTCTTTAATTCTGTAGAGAGCATTTATTTTTGTTGATTCTGATAATTGGTTCCCAGTAGAATATAATTATGGTGCGATCCTGTCCAATAAATACAGTCTAAGGCACTGTGGTGGTGCATCCCCACCTCCCCGAACTCAGGCTGCTCTGCAGTCTCAGGAATTCTTGTTAGCCTTGGCCTTGATAAATGGCTCCCAGGTGATGCCATTCCCCTTGAGCTTATCAGAAACACTTTCTGTACCAGGAACTTCTGTTGCCTAATGAAGAAAAGGGATGAGAGATAATCAGTCATCCCCTGATAGCCTTGGAACATTGCTTTCCTGAATCATAGTCAGAGTGGAACAGTATTATTGTTGCTAGACTTTTGAAAAATTCCAGCAATTACCATCTTGGATTATGGCCATTGTAGATAACTGTTATGGGTTTAGCCAGGTGGGCCTAAATTTAGGTTTAAAGTTCAGACTGGTCCTGGAATTGTCATCTGACTTGAGCTGGGCTGGGCTAGCTAACAGCTGACTTCTTCTAGCTAATAGTATTGTATTCCATACCATATTACAACATCATCTCAAAAGGGGTAAAAGCCAGTGACTTGGTCAGTTCCATCAATGCCTGAAGCAGAAGAAGGATGTGCTACAGCTCTTCTACTGTGCTAGGCCTCTGCTCCTGCTGCCACTACTTGCATTTTGTTTGAGTTTCAGGGAAGTAGAAACATTTTGTTGTTACTCTTTTTGTTCTTTGCTGGGTGTCTTTTGGGGTGCTTATAAAACTACAGTGATAGAATCTGTTTTCGGTGGGAGGTAGAAAATTGTTGTTATATCCAACTTGTGTAAGTGTGTGTTATATTGTAATTTTCTCTTCATTTTCTCTTTTCTGTATAAATATACATAGTTTAAGCATAAACCTAGTTTGGAGGGTTTTTCCCCTCTCCCTCTTCTTCCCTTTTCACTCTGTCTTGGACAGTTGGTGTTTTGCCAGCTCAACCCAAGACAATGACTAAAGCCAATCATCTTGTGACCCTATAAACAGTGGTCCTAAATGAGGGCCTTTGAGCTCCCCTGGACTGCAGCAGGCTGTGACCACCATCTTCTGTTAGAGGAACATTTTTCAGAACTCACAAACCCTCAAGCTGGTGACACTCAGAAGACCATTGCTGAAAGCCAACAATGGGGCCAGACACATAAAATTCTATGACCTGGTACTTGTTGAATGTAATATTCTAATTATATATATATATTTATATACAGTTTTGAAAGTCCATTTTGATGACTGCTTAATAGTAGTTTCATGTGAAAATGTTTGATTGCAAATAGTTTTTGTTGGTATTTGAATACATATAATAAGATGAATTGATCTAAAATTATGTAAAATATTTCCGGTTTCTTTTTACCTTTAAAAAATAAGGAAATAGTATACCCTACACAAAATACGAACAGAAAGTAACTGATGTAAATTTCATAGGAACAATGACTGCACATTTTTAAAAATAGAAATAATAAAAAATTCAGTTGTAACATTATGTATTTGAAAATATCTTTCTGTTACTGATGGCTTGAAATGTACTTTTAGATGCAGAACCTAAAGCCGTACTAATATTAACAGTCATTGCTCCTTTAATTTCTTAGATGGTTTGTCTGGTTTTATTGTTATATATGAAATCGCTAAGTTTTTAAAATCTAAATAAAACACCCTGATTTCCTTTCAAATTCTTGTATAGAATATTTAGCTGAAATAATTTCACACCATCTAAGATGGATATTTTTGTATTTATCTGACCTTGTCGTACTGCCAATAGAACTGACATGAAAAGGTTGAAAGAAAAAGACGTTTAGCAAAGATGTATTAATGTAAACCTCCATTTCAAAAAGGCCATTGACTATTTCTGAGCATGTTATCAGCTGGCAGCTAAAATTCATAACAATATCAACCACACAAAACAGATACGCAGACAGAAAGACAGGTTATTGGTTTACATTGTTTTCACATAGGAATTTTATGCCAAGAATTTTTAGTGTGGCATATTAATACCTAGAACAATAGCCAGAACTGCAGAGGAAGAGGCAAAATGAAATATTATTAAAATAATTTTAAACTGTCACTAATTTTAAACACTAATTTATTGGGCTTTGAAGTTTAGTTTCACTTCATTAAATAATATGAAAATCAAAGACTGAAAAAATTAGTCCAATAGTTCTGATTCTATTCGATCTGTATATAGATCTCCCACCTATTCTTTAGTTTGCTTAAATAGAGAAGGGATTTAGGTGCTTTACTGAAGCAGCAATTTTTGCAGCTGTAATTACACTGAGACTCTGTTTAAAATCTAATTTGAGTTAAACTGGTCTGTCTCTTGGAGTAAACACAGAATGAGAAAATCTATATTGCTGGACCTTGAAGAAATCTTGGAATCCAGTTTTAGGTAACTAGTGGTAGTAATCACTGCTTGTTGCCTAACTAAGACATTAGATGTGTTCCCAAATGAGGTTAATTCATTCTATGAAAGAGTAAATAGACCAAAATCCTAGTTTTGTGAAATTTCTAATTCTGCTTTGCAAAATGTTGTTTGCATAGCAAGGCCTCATAACTCATGAAACATAGCGGGAAGTGATGAAGCTGCTTTGTTCTGGTACAACCTGTCTGGCAATTATTAGAAACTAGTGTACCATGTATTAGAAGTCATAAATTAAGTACACTTGGACATTTGAAACAGTATGAGAGCCCAGAGCCAAGATTTTGCAGAGTTAAAGCCAAGATTTTACAAGTTTCACAGATCGTCATTGAACAAAGAAAAGACAGAAGTCCAATAGTGATGAAGACGCTTCAAGACCACCCAAGGGATGAAGTCAGAAGACCACTACCCAAATTTCAAGCCAAAAGGAAAGCTTGGCCCAAGATTTTGCCCAGTCATTAATATGGAAATTAGAAGGTGTAACTATGAACTCAAGACTGTATAAATGGCTTATTTTACATAAAAAAGCCAGGCAAGTTTTTGCCCAGTATGAACTGGCTTGCCTCCAGCTTTGTCAATAAATACCTTTGCTGCTAAAAAGATAAAAAGCTTCTTAGTAGTTATTTATTTCGAGGCGGTTTTTGCTATCATTCTACTTTAAAAAAAATTCCACCTAAATTCCCTATGAAGTCCAAGAAAGGAAGAAGGTACTACTGAAAGCAGTGAGTAAACATTCCTTAGTCATCCAGTTTCCACTGACTGCTGGGAACACAGATATGTCAGAATGGTCATGTAGGCATGTAGAGAATGAGCCCTGTTCTGAAGAGTGGCACCAAGTAGAGCAATGTAATAAAATAGCATAGTGAAAGGACTGCCCACCTTTTACATATTGGTCTAGTTCTTTGCAGCATTCCTGCTGAAAATTAAAAATATCTATTTTGTGCTGTTTTTTGCCTGACACTGAATAGAAGCCTTGCTATAACCAGGTATGATGGAGGGGAGGGGGAAAGGAAAAAAAAAAAGACAAAACCAGTACATTGATGAGTCATCACTCCTGAAAATGCTGTTGGGGTTTTTGTTGTTGTTGTTGTTGTTGTTGTTGTTGTTTTTCCTCTTTTAGTTCAGTGTAAATTATATTCAAGTTAGTAGTTCCAGGTGACTATTCTGCTACATGTCTGTACTCTCAAACTTAGAGGGAAAACAGCTTTCCCCACATGGATTTTTACCATGAGACTATTTTTCCAAAACATAGTCCACAAAATTGGTGTCTGACCGGAATTTCAGTGCTGTTCTCTTCAAGAGGCAGGTGTCCACCTTCTCAGAAGAAGTATGCCTGATCATGCCCAGATGACATAGCTAGCTTTTAGCTAAAAAGGGGGAATTAACAAGGTTAGCTAAGCTGGAAAAGCAGGCGGATGGAACAGCTGTTTGACACTGAGTGAGCTTTAGGCAGACATGCCTTGACTGAACTTTCCTTTATCTATACAGAATCACGTATACATCAGGGAACTGAAGAGTTTTAAGAAATGGGAGGATTTGAGGACTGGAACATATTTTGAGATAGGAGAAAACCTCCTTTATCTGACACCTCCCTGCTTCATAATAATAGCTGAATAATTCTTATCAGTTCTTCACTAATATTAGTAACGGAGATACAAAAGCTTTGTAAGGCTTCTTCCATTTGCTTTGAAATTGGAAATGAAATGTCACCAGAATTTCATTCTGTCTTTTCATTTGGTCTTCCTTAGTCATGTGGTGTAATAGTATTTATCATGATGAACTCATTTGATTTAATGCTGATATGTATAACAGACATCTCATTTTAATTTCTAATGAAATGAAATTAATTAAATAATGATTACATTTCAGTATTCTATTGCTACTTTCTACAAACATGTTTAGAAAAAGCAACAAAGAAGTAATTTGCAGCACATATAAGATAGGGGTATTGAAACTATAACTTTGTTTATAGAAGATTTACATACATTGAGCTTTATTTTCCATGAGCTCTTCCAGTACCTTCCCTGCAGTACTTCATGCTGCATAGATCTTTGTGAAAATCTTTGCAGGATTAGGACCTTCCACATTACACACAGAATAAGGGTTAAAGAAAAATATACAAAATATTTAGGTTTATCTCTGGAACAGATTCAAATATGTAAAGTACAGCATGTACAAAAGGGAAGTTATCCTGTTTTAGGGGAACACTTCACGACCTAATAATTAAAGAACTTGGACATTTTATTGCCAGTTCTGCTACTAGTTGGCTTTGAAGCATTAAATAAATTTCTTAACATCTCTGAGCATCTATTCTGGCTTTTGAACATAGGAATATAATCAAAAGTTATACTTAATATTTGTCAGCTGAGTTCAGATTAAAGGAAAGAAACTGCAATAGAGATAGGAAGAATTACTGTTTTCTCATTCTTCCTTTATTGCAACAAACAAAAGCTTACATTCATTGAGTTTTCATTTTGAATTGTATGTATCGCATCATTTGTCCTCATTTTCAAGCCTTCAAATGCAACTCAAGCATTCTAAAGGTCTGAAAAAATTAAACCCTAAATATTTGATTCTTAAAAGTCAAAATAATATGCCACATTGTTAGAAGCTCTTGATCCACACAGTAGAAACAAGTTTGGATCAGAAAATGTAGTTCAGAAAAGCATGAAGGAACATAGTAGTAATTTAATATGATTACAGATTGAAAATCAATGGGGAAATTAGTGTAGCCTAATTTGCATTTTGAAATGAAAATTAACTTCATAGATTTTTTCCTTCTATTAGCTGTGAGAGAAGAAAAGTGCTCACATCTGTACCACATTTGTAAATGTTTAAATCATCTAACAAGAAACATTGTTTTAACAAGTAATGCAATCTGTTAATTTGTGACATGATTAAATATGCATTTCTGTAAAAGCTTAAAACTGCAAGCATGTTTAATGAAATTTAAATGACATTTATTTTTGCATATCCAGATACGTTATTAATAAACTGAGTGATTTAGACCTAATTTACATAGTAAGTGAATATAATTAAAATCAAACCATCATTAAATCACAGGAAATCTTTAATTTCTTATGTATTTTAAAGATGAAACCAAGACTATTTCAAGAGTAATGCCAATGATGGCCAGTACTACATATGAAACATATGTCAAACTATGTAAAAAAAAAAAAAATTAAAAAAAATTAAATATTTTTAACAATCATGCCCATAATTTTTGCATTTCTAGCATATTCCAAAATTTTGATTTTGTTATTGAGGTACATTTAACTACAAAATTGAAACTGTCAAACATTAAGACTGTTAGGAAGTGATTAATTTTTGATATCTCTTTGGGTTTTTTTTCCTTGTTGGTTGGTTTGTTTGTTTGTTTGGTGTTATGGGTTTGGCCAGGTGGGCCTAAATTTAGGCTAGTAATTTGGGAATATTTTTTTTTTTTTATATTCTTCTCTCAGGATTTCCTTTGTACCTGTTACATTACAAATAAATAAACAAATACAGAATAGTTTAAAGTTTCTTTAAATTCCAGGACTTGGATTAAAAAAAAAAAAATTGAAAAAAATTAAATGTAGGATGATTCATGATAAGGATATGCATGTTCACAAGGTATCAGCTGTAATACAGCCCCTGTGTGTAAAATTATAATCCTTCTGTCATTGTTATGAAGGAAGAAAAGCTCATTTGGTAAATACATTATTCTTTAAAAGCTTTCTTCTGCTGAATCAGATGATGGTCTCTCAGATCAGTGAATTACCATTGCATCAGTCAAAAAAACCCATAAAAACCTGTTTACCAATGATAGGAATAGTCTCTTCAAATTTCACATTATCATGGTTTTAAAAGTTTCTCTTTATACATAAAGTAGAGTTAATTAAACTCTTGCTAAAATGCTTGCATTAGATGTTCAGGTCACTAGTGCTCCATGTTTAAGAAGTTGGAAAACCTGACACTAACTCCTTAGGTGCCTCTATAAGAGAAAAAAATACTGTTTCTTTGTCTTGTAGTATTCTGGTGCTTCTGTACAGGTGCACTTACATTATACAGAGAGGATGAACTCCATCTTGAGCTGTATCTGGGAATAATTGTAGTGAATAGATAAGGGTGAGGAAGACTTGGAATGATGATGGACCAGTGGGCTGGCAGAGCACAACTGTAACAACACAAAGTAAGCAAACCATTACTTTATGATCAAGTGTTCAAAATTATACTCAAAAATTATCCAAAAGTGAAAGTTGAAAAGACTCTGACCAGCAGGAAATGACAAAACTGTTCAAACCTTTCTGAATTCAAATAATTCTCTTCTAGTATTAGATCTTTGTTGGCTCTGTCTGGTTCAGTAAAGGTTTGAGTAATGAATTTCTGCCTCCAAAGGCATTTCAGGTCTCAATTTGTGAAATAAAATAATTGGAGACTACTGAGACATGCTTAGTCCAGAGTCTAAACATCTGCAAAGTTCTTAGTTTGTTTCAGTTTATAGTGGGGTTTTTTGGCCTTTCTATAACATGAAATAGCATAAAAATAGAAAGAACAGAAAACCAGTTGCCTTGACGAGATTTTGTCTTTTGGTTTAAATGCTTTCTTTTCAGTCTTGATATCAAATTCTCTTTTGAAATCGAAATGAGCACATTTCAGATTTATTTTCTATTATAAAACTTCTTGGCACAGTGCAAATTATTACAAAGAAACTCTAAAAGAAAAAGAGAAATTCCCGACAGCTTCATTGTATTTAGTTTTTTGTCAGCATTTCTATTATAAGCCTTGAATCTGATGTTTTTCTTAGTCTGTTGACCTGCCACAAAGAACTGAGGATAGCAGCTGAGATGTAGTTTAATTAAAGAGAACAAAAGGCATGACAATTGATAAAATTATTCTGACATTAAAGAATCAGAGGTAATATAATTATAAAATTTTAACTATAAAATATTTACTCACCAAAAATGCTATGAAGTTTTCTCATAAAGAGCAATGCCACTGGAGACAAAACATACACTTGTTCTAATCTCAGTTACTTTTTACTATAACTAGCATAAGTGAACCATTATGGATTCAGAGAAAGGCCAGTAACTTACATGATATATTCTGTATTGATTTGTATTTACTGTGTGTTAAAATTGGTATGGCAGGCATGGTCTTGCAGTCAGTTCAATGTGTGCTTATCTTTATTATCTAAAATTAGGTACTTGAATAAAAGTTTACAAGACTGAGAATTCAGTGATAGATAGCTGTATTAAACACCATTACTGTCTGAACAATGGATGAGTGTTCTGCAACCCCAGTGATCATTAAAGAAAGCCAACAATGCTATTTATCTGACAAAAGCATACTTATTATGTCTCAAGGTATAAGTCATATTAAGCACTTATGTGTGAGATGTGTATAAAATAAATCTATTATTATGGTAAATAGTTATTTACACAAAATTTCAAAATTACTGTTTTTATTCCCATTGTCTGTAGGAACCACAGGAGCAGGAACTGAAGGTCATTGTTTCTTCGGAGTCTTCCCCTCATGTCTATTAATAGAGTTATAAGAGAAGATTTTTTTTTTTTTTCACATTTGAGTATTAATGATTTTTGCTTTGGGCTTATGTGCATGGGATCTTTATACCCAATAAGTAGACTATGAAAAAAAGCCTCAAATTTGCATATGGGTGTGGAAAAACAACACAAATAAAAGAATACAAATATCATTATCTTATCCATACACATATGCCAATGTGCCATACAAAAAAAGAAGCAAAGAATTGTACACTTAGTTCAAGTTGGACATTTGCACAAGTGTAAGTGCCAAAGGACTGGTCATGGAGGACAAGATCTGCCCGGTACTGAATAGAGATGATTCCAGATGACTTCAGAACAGACTCACTGTGGAACATGTGTGTATCTGTCAGCCAAGCTGGTGGTACCTTGGAAAAATGCACTTAACAAAGGGCAAATCTCTGTGTAGTCAGTGAGGATTGAAGAAAAAATATGAGAGAAAGAATCCTGGGAACAGCAAGGTCAGATAATAAGGAGAGGGAGGAGGTACTCTATGTGCCAGAATAGGAATTTCCCTGCAACCTGTGAATAAGACCATAGAGAAGCAGGTATTTTGCTGTGGCCTGTGGTTGGACGACAGTGCAGTAGGTATGCCTCTGCAACTCCTGGAAAGGAACACAGTGGAACAGATACTCACATTGCAGCCTGTGGATGACCCCAGGTTGGAGCAGGTGGATATAAACTGAAGAAACTGTGGTCTATGGAGAGCCCAAACTGGAGCAGGGGAAAAGCATGAGGAGAAAGGCAGGGTATATAAAAAATATTTTAAAATGACAATAACTCCCCCATTTCCCAACCCCCTGCCCTGTTTGTGGGGAGGTGGTAGAGCAGTCGGGAATGAAAGAATGAAGTTTAGCATGGGAAGAAAGGAGTAGATGGGAGGAAAGTGGGGTCATAGTTTTTCTCAGTTTCTCATGATCCAAAGACATTTTAATTAGCAATAAATTATATTATTTTCCCCTGTTTTTCCTGTGATGGTAAACGTTAGGTCATCCCCAGTTCATAATATTGATGCTTAAGCTTTTCCATTTTATTTTCTCCCACTGTCCTGTTGAGGGAGGGAGAGTGAGAGAGCAGCTGGGTGGGCATTTGGCAGCCAGTTGAGATCAACCCATAACACACCATATTTATTATTCTTTACAGATCACTGTGTGTCAATCCTTAAAATATCAACTTTTATTCTACTACTATTTATTTTCTAATGCAAAATGGTCTAGGTTCCCTAGAATTTTGACTATCATTTGGCTACTATGACACCAATATTAAATAATTCTTTCTAGGAAGTGTAATTTGCTCCTTTTCAGGATAAATCGCATATTTTCTTCAAAACACTGTAGGTGAGAACATATAACTAAGGAAAAAATGAGGTTTTCAGACTTATGTGTTTAGATTCAGTTGTGGATGACTTTTTTTTCTGGACATTTATTTCAATTGTTTTCCAAATAATCATAATTATTAGGATTTTCAAAGTCAGTAGTGATTTTTAGTGCCTGAATAAATTAAAAGCAAAGGAATTTAATTATGAAAACCAACTATCAACATTTCATCAAAGCTTTTTAAACAAGTCAGATTGAGTATCTGGTTGGAAGGAACCTTGAAAGACCATCTGGTTCTGCTGTTATTGGGAAAGACAGCTTAGGTGAGATTATATAGTGCCCTCTCCAAACGAATCTTGAAAAACTGCAGTAAAGAGGACTCTACTATGTCCCTCGGGAGGCTGTTCCAGTGAATGTTTGTTCTCATGGTAAAAAACACTGTTTTCAGGTAGTAATGTTGTCTTTAACAGTTTAGATAAGGCTCATGACACCTGATGTTAACACCCAACTGAAGTACCCAGATTGAGTGTAAGTTTTATGTTCCATAGTCAATTCAGATGGCTTAAATTATGATAAAATCACTGGTTCCTCATTTTTCCACTTGGAGCGCTGTAAGCCAATGGAAGGCCCTAATTGTAAACACAGAGAAAATACAGATCGAATTAAACCCATTTAAATCTAGATACTTATAAGATTATGTCCTTAGCATGGAGGTACTTGATCTTCTTTTAAACTACTGTGCAAAACCATCAGTACTTATTGAGGTTTTTGTGGAAACATCATTCATGTTGCTGTAAATAGTGACCACTAAAACCTACACAATAGATTTTATTATTTCATTCTCTATGAGAAAATAGATTGTATCTCATATATTTTTTTCTCATTCACAAAAAGCTGTTAGCAGTATTAAAACATTCATTTTTACATTTCTAATGTATTTTTTTTTCCTTGCAAGAGCACTCAGTAATATTTATTTTAAGCTATTTCAATGATGTGATGTTATGACTTTCCTCTCTGTTTTGTCTGTCTTTGTAATGTGTTAATTTTTATTTTCCTGTTGGGCATGTGGGGGAAGGGGGGGCAATAACTTATAGATCATAGTAACAGGTACATTCACTTTTGAAATGCAAATGTTATAAACTATTTAATAATTTCAAGACTTATCAGTAGGGAGAACTGATCAATTTTTCTACAGAGGTGGTAAAAAAACCCCAAACTACAATACAGAGATTCTCTTCCATACCCACTGTCTCCTGGCAGTCGAGCTGATTTAAAATGGGAATTCTCTACCAACATTGCCCTTGAAAACATTTGCAATGTTCTTCATCTTCAGACTGTTAACAATGTCCTTTCATGGCTCATTTTACTCAATTTAGCATCTTCTCCAGATACCATTGACCCTGACATCGTTTTACATCATCTTCAGCACCTTGTAAGTCTCACTGGCACTGTTTTAGACTGGCTGATAACTTTATCTAACTTGACCATATCAGTGTAAATTAATTACTATAGTGTTTGTTTGTTGGTGGTTTTTTTTTTGTTGTTTTTTTTTTGTTTGTTTTTTGTTTTTTTTTTTTCCCTGACCTTGCTTTCGATTCATTAAGGTATCTAGACTCTGCACTATAATTTTTGTTACCTATGTATGTGAAGGGCCTGGAGGGGAAGCCATATGATGAGCAGCTGAGGTCACTTCGTCTGTTCAGCCTGGAGAAGGGAAGACTGAGGGGCGACCTCATTGCAATTACAACTTCCTCGTGAGGGGAAGAGGAGGGGCAGGTACTGATCTCTTCTCTGTGGTTACCAGTGACAGAACCCAAGGGAATGTCCTGAAGGTGTGTCAGGGGAGGTTCCTCACCCACAGGGTGGTTGGGCACTGAAAGAAGACTCTCTAGGGAACTGGTCACAGCACCAAGCCTGACATAGTTCAAGAAGCATTTGAATGATACCCTGGGGTGCATGGTGTGACTCTTGGAGATGGTTCTGTGTGGGGCCAGTAGCTGGACTCAACGAATCTTCCAATTCAGCATATTCTGTGATTCTGTGAAATCATGAGTGCTTAAGAGAAGATAATACATCCTTAGATACAATATTTACAGACAGGAAGGGGTCCAGATGTCCCTCTGTCTCAGGAGCAGAAGAAAAGTCACCAGCTATACAGCCATAGTCACATAACTTCTTTTATACTTCCCTACTGGCTAGTTTAGGAAGGCTGCTGATCTCAGGTCCTGAGGATCTACACATAACATATATATATATATATATATAGTAGCACAGTGAATGCTACTATATCATACTTTTCTTTCCTGGTTTTTGGGGAAGCTATCTGCAACTTTAGATATCTGTCTCAGTTTCCACACTTTATTCTTTAATCTGTACTACTAAGTCCTTTTCTCTAGGCATTCTAGTTCACTCTTGTACCTTTTTCAACATGAAAAGGAGTAGGCAAAAATAAGTTCTAAGCTACAGATTGAAGAAATATTAGGATAAAGGATGTGACAGATCAGAAGAAGTGACTGGAGAGAAAGAAAGGAAAAAAAAATAAATTGGTATAGGTAGACATGGAATAAAAAAAAAAAAAAAAAAAAAGACAAAGTTAAATGTCCACAGCTGAGTATTTCTAAAAAACAAGGATGGTTAATAATATTAGAAAGATTAGAAGAAACCAACGTAAAATAAAATCTCTGAGAACCAAGAAAAGAGTATTATATAAATAAGTAAATTCTAATAAGAAGTATTTAAGCAAAATAAAATTTAGCCATGCAATTAATAATAGTTGTTAATTAAATTACCATCTTATGAGGAATTTTTGCATTAGCTGAAATATTGGTATTATATGGGATTAACATCTCTCTCAGATTAATCCAGTATGGTCTTTTTAGAATATTTGTGCTTGTGTCAGATGCCAGTTTCAGGATTTCTCACTCTGCATACAATTATTTGGCAGATCAACTTCTGCTTTTGTTGCTTTTTGTTTGTGATTTCTTCTCTCCAAACTTTCTTCTTTTGGCAGTTGTTCCCTCCTCTTTATTGTAGTCTGTGAGCAAGTTAATGTTGTAAATAGGGAAAGAAACACTCTGGTAGGCATAGAAAAGTTAAGGGTGGGCATTAGAAGTGGCAGTTACCGAGAATTGTATATACCATGGCACTGAGCCCATATTTCCTCCCTTTCCTAATCTTCATAATGAAGAATCGTCTCAAATATCTCTGCATTGTGCAGTTGCAGCTACAAGTGCTGCTCAGTAAGATGGAGAGGCACAGAAACAGTGAGCACAAACCAAAGTACACAAGCTTGTAGTATTTTTGAATATATGTGATGCATTTGGGAATGGTGGTAATGAGTGCTTACCCTGTTTAACAATGGAGCCGCAACACAGCACACATATATTATGCCTTATATTGCTTCCAGAGGCAGCCCAGGTCTAAAAGCCACTGTTCTCCTAAAATAAGCATAAAGGAGGATGGCAGTAACATATCCAAATGCACCATCAGTTTCAACATCTCACAGCTTATTAGCTCTGGTTTAAGGTTAGCTGCTCTTGTTCTAGGTCTCCAGAGCACCAAGTTCTGAGCAAGCTTATTAGGTCAGTCACAGTGGCAGGCAAGAGCTGTCTCTGTGTATTTTTCCAGTGTCCCAGGTAATGAGCCCTTCTGACTCTGGAGCTTAGGAGAAACAGTTGAGTTGCTCTGCAAGAAGCTATCTGAGCCCTGCAAAGCTGGAACAGAGGCAAGTCTTGCTAAAATGAAGCTGACTGTATGTGTTGGTATGTCTCCACCTCTGATTTTATGATTCTTTTGGATCTAGGAATGTAATAAAAATGTCTTTCATATGGTGATGGATGGCTTTATTTTCTGCTCCTAGCTTATTACATGCTCATTTTACAGCACATTTTCTTACTAGAGGAGTGTCCTTGTGCTAAAGAATAGGGCTGCCTGTTTGGTCCCACTGTGGCTAAAGAAAGACTAGCTGTGTTGCTTGACATTTGGTTAGCACCCATGTTGCTATGAAGTGGTTCTTTCCTCTTCTTCTTTAGCCTCTGATCTCTCTCTCTGGGCACTAATGTTTCTTTAGCTGAATCAGATATGGCTGAAAACAAATGAACATTTTCTTCTTTGTCTTTTTTTTTTTTTTTTTTTTTTTTTTTTTTTTTTTTTTTTTTCCCTTTCCTTTGGAGAGTTGTGTTTCAGATGGTCCAGTTCCTGGATTTCATAACTGTCTGAGTGCTGGTGACAGTGTAAGACAGGTAGACAGCAAAGTACAGAACCACATACTTAAAGCTTATTGCCCAGGACCATCTCCAGACAGCTTTTGAATATCTCCAAGAAATGGAGACTCCAGAACCTCTGGGCAATCTGTTCCAGTGCTCAATCTCCCTCACAGTGAAAATGTGTTATCTGATGTTCAGATGGAAACTCCTGTTTTTGAGTATGTGCCCACTGCCTCTTGTGTTGCTACTGGGAAACACTGGAAAAAGCCTGGCTGTATCCTCAGATATTTGTACACATTGATGACTTTCCTCCTGATCCTTCTGCAGGCTGAAGAGTCACAGCTCTCTTTACTCACTAAAGAGGTTCTTCCAGTCTTTTAGTGAGCTTTGTGGTCTTTCAATGGAGTGTCTCCTGTCCTCTCTCCATACTTTTCCTGGGAAGCCAGTAACAGGACACTGTACTTCATGTTTGATCTCACCACTGCTAAATCAAGACAGTGCTGTGATTTATTTTGTTTTTGTGTCTCCATCCCATCGCATAGTATAGAACTGAACAGGAAATTTTTCTCTGTTCTCTATCAGCTGGTATTAGTATTACCCTTTCTCTTGAACTTCTTTTCCACATGATCTTACCATAGGAGCAGAATGCCCAGATTACAAATATGTCTTTCTCTCTTATCAATTTTTTCAATGATAGAAGTGTTAACTGGGTTACAGCAAGCTGGTCCTAGCCTACTGAAAAAGAAATGCTTTCCTTTTTTTTTTTTTTTTTTTTTTTTACAAATCATTTTTCAAAGTCAACTATGATCAGAGAACACATATTAACAAGAAAGGCCAGAGGAAAACATTTTAAAAAGAGAGAGAAAAAGCTTCTCCCTCAAGGATCAGTTGTAAATGTGGGGATTTTTGACAGTTCCAAGACAAGTTTTTGTTCCTTGTCTTTAATAGGCAATGTCCCTGGTCAATCTGAGATCCAGATGGATAGAAACCTATCTCAGTGGGTGATTAAAGATTTCTCTTTTTCTCCTAGTGGCATTCAAAAATGCAGAAAACAATTGACAAATAATCAAACGATGAAAGCCTTATGCCAAAATTGTCTAGGTTACACTGTTAAAATTGAAATAAAACTTTGGCTATTCACCCAGCAGACTAAGAAAATGGCAAGATTTTTTTTTTTTTTTTTTTTTAATTGAGATGCAGGCTAAACTAATAAAACAAACTAAAGAAAAAGGTAAATGTCTTAGAATGGCTATATTGAAATAACCCTGCAGAAAAGTTTTTGTTTGTTTGATTTCATTTCATTTGGTTTTGATTCCTTTCACATTCTTCCCCTCAAGAACTAGATCAATTTGAAGTGAAGCAATGTTTTGTTTGTTTGTTTGTTTTTATTTTAGAGTTACAAATGCATAATTTGAATCACACAACTACCTTTGCTACACTGTAAAACTGACAGAGCTTGAGTTGTACATATGAGTGCTTTTCAGAAATCTTAATGAAATTATCTAGGTTTGGAAAAAAATAAAAATCATTGGGCACTGATGGGACTTCACTGTAACTCACTGCAGTGTGAAACAAAGAATATGTGCTATGTATCCTGATGGGAGGGAAGCACATAAAAGCATGTAAGAGCATTTGAGAGTGGAAAGCTTGCTTAGTCAGTGTAAGGGGACAATTCAGGAGCGGCCTTGGTGGAGTCTTATCCCTATTGCTTGTTGGGAGCAGTTCCTGTGGGGAACAATTCCACAAGGAATGGTCAGTTATCATGTGGGGCAAACAAGCTGACCCAAACCAGTCAAGAACTGCTATGTGCATGACCAGGGGTCTAGTGATCAGACTTACTCTCTCACCCATATTACTAATAAGGTGCAGAAATTTCTGTCTTTCTAAAACAGTTTAGTGTTATGGAATAACTACATGAGATTCACAACTAAACACAATTCTGGCTTTGTTTACTTAACTGCAGGGAACCAGAAATGCTGAAAAGCAAAATAAAAAATTATGAGACAGAGACCACTGTAATGTTTTAGCTAACATGATTTACTGCAAATAAATAAGACAAAAAATAAAAGCACGATTTTGAATAATGTCAACCTGTTTTTCTCAATGTCATTTAAATTGAAAACCAGTATTTTTCTGTCAGAGGAAATTATTTACATAATTTACTTCACTGAATGATTATGTAGCTGGAATTGAAAAATCTTAACTTAAAATGTCATTTTGTTTTCTTTTATTTTCCCCCAATTTCATTCATTGATTTGATAAAAATGCTAATTGTGGCTATAGTCTTTGTTTTCTTTAATGTATTCAAATAAATATGCTAAAAAGTTATAACAGACCATTCAAAACAGACTGTTGATGCCACTGAGTCAGTGAATTGGTACTCCATTTTCTACACCTCAAAAATATAATACAGAATCTAAATGCTGCTGGCTGTATGCCTTATTCAGTGTATAAAGAGGGTTTCATGTCTCAGTTTTGTCCAAATTAAATACCAGATATTAGATGGAATACAGGTAGTCAAGAAGAAATGCTAAGTATGCAGATTGTTTGAAATCCTACTTCTTCTGAGAGGTTAGGCATTTAAATTATTTGGGACAATTTACCTTGAATCTTTTTATGATCATGGACACTTACAACCACTCTTGCAGAGAAAAGAACATTTTGCTCTCTACTTTGAAAAGAGGCAGTGCATACCTCAATTCTTTTTATTCCCTGGTATCAATGTGAGCATGAAGTGCAAGATCTGGATAAATTGGTCCTTTCTCCTGAGTACTGAAAAAAGGAGAATTTAAGGTCATGCCTATGCTTTCCCTGTTTAGGCTGAAAAGACCATCAAGAACAGATTGAGGACTGCCTATACTTGTTCTTTTATAGATGAACATTCAAAACTGACAGTACCATGAAGAAAGAACACAAGAAAAATCCTGTGCATAACCTACCAGATGAGGAATTCACATGAGAAACAGGTGTTCTTATATTTGCTCCAATGAGGTTCTCTTTTATAATCTTTTTTTTTTAAATGTTCTATCTGTATAATAAGAAATGTACTTTGTGTCTCTCACTGGGATCAGCACAAAAGTACTTCAAAGGAAAATCCCATCTAATGTTTTATTTCACAATGGCTTTGAATTTTTTTCTCATGTTTTGACTGTTACGGAAAAATAATGGTGACCTACTAGATCAAGGAAAACCATAAAAGTTACAATTGTATGACAGTAAACAACACCCTAGCATGCAAAACCCCCCTAAATCTAGGAGATAGGAGCCCAAATACATTCACTTTCAACCGAAAACTGAATTTAGACATGGAAATGTTAAAGAGGGAAAGTTGTAAACAGCGCAGGTTCAAGTAAGTGGACTGTGTACCAGCAGTGCCAGCCATGGAGAGTGCAAAGTAGAAATGTGATTTTCTGACAATAGTTAATTTCTGTTCAAAACCAATAGGCAAGTAGTTACATTTAAGTGTTAAAGGAAGAAGTGGGTATGCAGAAGGCAATTAAAGTGAAAAGCCATTTAAATATGTAAACACTTGCATATTTCTTGTATATCTCCCATAGAATTTTATTTTGTAAAGTTTTACTCAGAAACACTCTGTGCCTGATGCCCCCCAGGACATAGTTGGCCCTCCTGGCTACCAAGGCACTGCTGACTCACGTTCAACTCACCACTGACCAGTATCCCAGGTCCCTTTCCATGGCACTGCTTTCCAGCATCTCATTCCCCAGGATATCTGATGGTGCCCCATTCCAGTTGCAGAATCTGGCACTTCCTCTTGTTGAACTTCATATGGCTGGTGATTACTCAGTCCTGTAATCAGTTATGTTACATATGCAAGAGGAGTCTAATTTATGCCCTATTTATTAATATGCATGTTTAGATAAGGAGGTCCTTATATTGGGCTAGAAAGCTTAACTATTATTGGAGCATTTGTAAGAATTTTTTTTTTTTTAATTATTATTTTCCTTAATATGATGACCCATTAGTTTCTTTTGGCAGAAAATATATGCCTTAAGCTGTCTTTACTTATCATTTATGCTGAACTATTTTTTTTTTTTAATTGAACATTAAAAAGCACACTGAACTACAAATAAATATAAATCCATTTTGTTCTACAAAAACACTCCTGCAGTTTGTTATTTTTTTGGAAAAAGTACAAATAATAGAAAGAAGACACTACTGTTGCTCCTCTGGTTTTAATATTCTATTTATAAAAACCTATCATGAAGTTAGAATTCCCCAAGAATGATTCATTCATGTATTAGTAACTGAAGTGAATAGTTTTGAATCACCACTGTAATGAAGCCTTCTTATTATTTTATCATTTATGAATAATGAAAATTTGCAATTATATTAATGATGATGAAAGTAACTGTTACATCAAAACATAAGGAGTTCATTGAGAAAAAAAGGCATTACCTGTCAAATAATTTCTCACTAATAATTTACATGGGTTATTCTCTGACTTGAAGTTTAAATAAATAACTATTATTTCTTCTATAAAAGTACTACCATCCATAAGGAGTACTAATAATGTTGCCATTTTAACAAACTGAAATAAGTAGGCTTAAAAGTAAATAACATACATATTCATTACATTTACTAACATTTCATTGGCAAACTAGGAAAGAATACAGTATCTTTTTTCCTTGTCTTTTCACACTCCAGTTCTACTTTTCTAAGATTTCTTCATCTTATTATAAGCAATTTTGCATTGCAACTTAATGATTTCACGTTTTTTTTATCAACCCATAGAGCTCAGTGGTGATATCAGGTATCAATTAATAGCTTACAGAGAAGTATTGACCATTCTTAATTTTCTGTTTAAATAACAGAAAGTATGACCTTTACTGTCATATAATCTTGCACTTCACACTAATAAAATAGAGACTTTTTTCAAAACAAACTATTCTATTGGAATGTTATGTGGACATGAATTGGTAAATGAAAGCAAATCACCTCCTGACAACTGAAGTCCTTACCTTGGAGGCAGTGTAAAATGTTGTCACAGAATGTTAACAAGAAATAATGATTGTTTTCAACATTCCTACAACACAGCAGTACAAACCACTCAGAGTTCAGCCATCTGTGGTACTAGTCCTTGAAAAACTCTTTTACTTTCAACAGAGGAGATATAATCAATTTGTGATTTGAGTTGCAGTTACAACCATATGCATTTAAAGTCAAACGAAATATTTCCCTGTAAAAATAAAAATAAAGTACTGTGCACCTGTGATACAGAATTTTGATGTTATAAAATTTTTGCCTTACATTAGCTTTTGAGCAAATAACTACTTGTACTCCAAACATAAGAAAAGCTGATATCCCATGCAAAATTTATGCACATTCTTCTTTGTAGTATTTGAGTAGTAATACTGAATTCAGCAAGATTATTCATGATCCTATTGGGTTGTTTTTTTTTTTTTTTTTATTCTATTAAGCATAAGAACAATAAAGTCTCATGCTAAGATTAAAATACGACCTATTAGTGATATTACTGGAGATGGTAGCAGATTTTTAGAAAAAATATTGTAACCCACAGAAGATCCACAGACTGATCCTGCACATCTTAAAACTTTCCAGACACCAGAGATTTCTTGCTTTCCTGAGCAAGATGTTGTGTTTTGCCCACTGTTTCTTGCTTTTTTCTTTCATGAATTGGTTTGCTTATCCTTACTTGAACTCAAACTTGATTTTAGAGTTCACAACGTCCTGCAACTGTGAATTTACATGAATTACACACTGTGTGCAATGTCAATGGGAATCAGTGTTCAGCTCCTTCCATCTACAGGAATCTCATTCCATGTATAGTCCTAAACTGGAGACAGAATTTGGAGGTCTTTGCTGCAATTTAGTGAGCTGGACCTTTGTAAAATTACCTGTGTCTGGATAAATTATGTACAGGAAGAGAAAGAAGTATATTTGTACTCTTTTGAATATAGGTGGGATAGTAAGCATCCTGAATTGATGATAGGTTCACATATACACAGAACAGCAAAGGTCTATTGTTTTCCTTGAAATGTGCTGCTTATGCTTTTCTATTGTAATACTAATATTCAAATACTGATAAATTTTTACTGATAGAGGAATGTCTGGTTCAAAGGTTTCTCAATCACCTGCTGGTTGGAGTTTCTTGGCTTTTGTTTGACAACCATAAAACAATATGAGAAACAGAATTCTAAAGAGTACTGAACAAGTTTCTTTTGAAAAAAAAAAAAAAAAGAAAGAAAAAAAGAAAAAAGAGGCCTCTTGAGTATAGATCAAATTTAGCTTTGGATAATGTTTCCCTTGACTTTGGTAAAGGATTTGGCACCGTATTCCACAGTATCCTCAAATATCAGCAGACAAATTATGGGTTACATAAGTACACACTGAGGTGGATTGAAAACTGGCTGAATAACCAGACCCACTTGGTTTTGATCAGCATTGTAAAGTCGAGCTGGAGGTGAGTCACTAGCAGTGTATAACTCAGGGGCTGATACTGAGGCCAACACTTTAATATCCACATTAACAACCAGGATCCTTGGGCAGAGTACACCCTCAGCAAATTTTCACAGATGGTACAAAATTGGCAGTAGATGGTCATGCTGCCATTTAGAACGGTTGAGACAAGCTGGAGAAATGGGCAGAGAGGAGACTCATGAAGTTCAACAAAGGGAAATGCAGTCTGTTCTTGGGTTTGATAATTCAAGACACCAGGATGTTCTGCAAGCCAAGTGTTTGGTAAGCAGCTCTGCAGAGAACTGTAGGGTTCTCCTGTATAGCAGTAATCCTTTCTCATAGCAAAGAAGGCCATAAGTGTACTGGGCTGCACTAAAGACAGTGTTACCAGCAGTTCAGGCAAGGCAATCCTTATTTTGTATTTGGCACTGGTGAGACTGCATCTGAGTACTGTTCAGTTCTGGACTCCTGAGTATCAGAGACACAGACTTATTGAAGTAAGTCCAGCATAGAACCACAACGATGGGTAAGGAACTGGAGCATCTTTTGTATGAGGAGAGCCTGACAGATGGGATTATTCATCCTGGAGAAAGGAAGGCTCAGGGGGAGATTTTATCAATGTGTGTAAACACCTGGCAGAAGAGAGCAAAGATGAGGATCCTTTTACCATAAAATATACTCAAGCTGACTCTGCTTGAAGTGGAGAGCTGGACTAGATAATTTCAAGAGGTCCTTTTCAACATCATTGATTTGATTCTTGAACCTTGTGAGGCTTCTGTTGGTCCAGGCCTCTACTTTCTGAGATCCCTCTGAACTGACATTTTGCCACTTATTTTGTCTGCCACTCTACCCAGTTTAGTGCCATTAAAAGCTTTACTGATGGCACAGTCCTATCATTGGTCAGTACACAGATAAAGATGTTAAAAAAACCAAGCCTCAGTATTGACCCTTTGATACTCTGCTTGTCACTGCCTGCCATCTGAACATTACCCTGTTGGTCATAGTCTTTGCACACAGTGATCCCATAGGTTTTCTGCATACCTAAATATCCATCAATTCCTTCAGCCATTGCAGATTTCTTCAGCTTCTCTTTAATCTTCTGTTGTTTTAGGACAGGACATCATGTATAAAGACTAAATGCTTGGACAGTAAACACTGCTTTCTTTATGAAGCAAGGGAAAGAGGGAAGTGAAAGTATTATCAACCCTTAATGAGTGACTTCTTAAAAAAAAAAAAAAAAAAAAAGAATGTACTTTCTGATAAAGGAAAATAGCATAGGATTTGTTGTATTTACTTGGTTATAAACATTGTTGGCGACTGACATTTGTTACTAGCTTGAATAAAGAGGTTTTTCTCAAAATGTAGTGTAATTAAGATTATAAAATTAATTAAGGAAAATTGTTTCATTGAAAGAGATTTTAAAAATTTGCTTTAGCTGCATATATGATACAGAAAATAATGGGGTTTAGAAAGTCTTCCAGAGTGTGCAATTATCTAAGTAATGGGAAATTCTGTGGCAATTACTAAAGTCTGTTACTGGGAATTATGTTAGTATTTTTTCATGGTATTAAGGGCTTAAAAGTGGTGAACAAAAAACCTGCCAGTAAAAAGGGTTAATGAGACTTACACAGGTAATGTGCATGGAGCTTTAAAATGTAGTGCTTGGGACATTATACTCCTCATGAAAACAAGGAATGGTTATACGAGATGATTCTTAATTCAGAGCCATAAAAAGGGCCATACAAAGTGCTATACAAGCACAAAAGACAAAGATTCTAGATATGTGATGCTCCAGAGAGAGCTTCAGAGCCATTAAAACTCTCAAAAAGAAAGTTTGATTAGATTTAGTGCCTTGGCTCAGCATTGGCAATGTGTAGATCTAAATATCTGTCCAGTTTAAATTCAAAAAAGGAAGCAACACCTAATCTCCAAAACAGCTCTATCAATTATATTTTGTAACAGCATCACAGTCATCAGAATTCCTAGAGAGTTTACAATTGGAAGGACAGGGCATAAGAACAAAGGCATGGTAAAAACTAGTAGTCATGATTCTATTTAATTTTCAAATCATTCTAATTTATAAATGATACATGGAGCCAACATGCTCCCACAGTGAAAGGAAGCTCAGAAATATTATCTGGAAGTATTCTTTTTGAGAATTTTCTTTCTGATCCTAGCAACCATTAAGCCACATTGTAAATTCAGTCAGTCTGATGCAAGGCCTTTTAAATATAATAGCTTAAAGTAATCTGTACTGCTAACAAGAGTAGCATATGTTTTTGCTTTTCATCATTCTACACATTTTGAAAATGTTTATATAAGCATTTAGACATATCAAGATGTGCAACTCATCTAGTGGGATTTCTGTGGTATGACTTACACACACAATGGTTTGTAACTACCTAGAGGTTTCTATCTACTTAAATATTTTTAAATCTGCAACAGGTTTGGAAGCATGTGCAAATGAACTGAAAAATGAGTAGTGTGGAGAGGGTGGGTAAAAGATAATTTGTCTTGTCTAGGCAAGAACTAGAAAAATGTTGAAGGATAATGCATATCCATACTTTGTGGAACACTGCCAAGGAGAATTATGGATTCAAGCTTGCAAGATTCAAGAATTTTGAACAAGTATCCAAGGTCAGATCAAACATAGGTTACTATAAAGATTTAACAGGTCTAAGACAACACTCAATACTTATGTATTAATCCAGCAGCTAATCTATCTGTTTCTGTCTAGCTTTACACTTCCAAGCCAGTCTGTTCCCCTTGCAACTGAGTTACCACATGATTACAGGTGCAATGTAAGCACTTTGGTGATTACATAATACAACAGGACCTTCCTGTTTAGGTTATATGTGTTTCTTTTGCAGGCCTGGTGGCAGCAGCAGATGAGTTTGACATCAGAAACCACACAATTTCCACAATTAACTTAGGAACCAAGATGTATGGTGTTTGTTTGCTTGTTTGTGTTACTAGCGACCCAGGAAATATTAAAGTGTTTTATTTTTGAAAATACCCCAAATTTTTCAAGGTGTGTAAAGGAGATTGCTGATGTAGTAAATGACAACTTGGTCAGAAGAGATCTGTGCTTTGCAAAAGGTGCCTGTTACCTGTGGCTTTGCTGTACCAGTGTCTGTATAGAATTAACTACAACAAAAGTACAGGAAAAAGACAGGTGGGGACCGACCATTTTAGCTAAGAGCAGAATGGCTTATTCCTCTTGAGCCCCTAATTCCCTCATGAGGAAATGACCTCACTTAGGAAACTAGGGCAGCTGTGGCTTTAACTAGGATTGCTAAGACATCGATCTCTCTCTGAAACCAGGTTTTTATAGTTTTTCTCCTAAGTGAGATAGGATGATAGCTTCTCCCTTATGTGTAAGCCACTTCTTCATCTTAAAAATGCATGAATTCCCTTTCCTTATTGCTTATGAATTCATCTTGAGGGCTTGACAGCATTTTTGTAATGTTTTTGCTCTCTTTCCCTTCATTCTCTTCCACAGGAATTTCTTTCTGCCTGAGGTTGTCTGAATGTTTATGGATTATCTGCTTCTCTACTGCAAACTCTCTTCAGTTACATTAAAAAAAAAAAAAAAAAAAAAAAAAAAAAAAAAAAGCAACAATTTTGGGAGACAGTCTGCTTTACCAGACCAAGTATCAGACAATATTTTTTTATTACTATTTTTTCAGTTAATAAGTATTTTGTGAAGAGAAGTTTTGTCAATGATCACGTTTTTTTATGGTATCAAGAAAAATTTCAAGTACTATTTTGTCTACAAAAGGCAGAAATCCATATTTGGAAATTTTTAACAAGCATATTTTTAGCTTACAGACTCAAGATCACAGTTCAATTTAAAAATGCACCTAAAGATGACTTTTTTTGTCATGAAAATGTCCTGGAAGTGGAGTTATTTGTTTAATTTTCAGTTGACAGGATCAATGAGAGTTTTTAGACCATGAATTATCTGAGATATAGCACTCTCCTTTTTAAAGACTGAAGAGAAGTATATGTTTTTATATACTCCATTAGTAAACTCAAGATATGCTGATTTATGCCAAAAAATCTATATATTGATTTTATGGAGCATTTGGGATTGTTTACTATCTATTACTCTTCCTTATAGGAAATGTAATGAATTTCCAAAGTATTTTATAATCAGTATTGGAACCTCTGAATGGCAGTTTTCTTAGATGAGAATCAGGACACAAGGGGGCTCCCTTGCTTTACTTTCCTGGATTTTCTTCTACATTACTGATATTGTACAAAACATGGTTTTCCTTGGAATTATCCAGGACATCTTTTATAAATCCATAAAGGTGCTTGAAGGGTAGGTTATTCTAATTTGAGGAAGAAAAATGTCATCTGATCATTTGTTTCTTTTGTTCAAAATAAATAATTTTTCTTAAACACAGTTTGGTACAAAATGATTATAAAAATGAAATCCTGTTAACTAATACATATTAAATCTAATATCTATGAAGACATTAAATTAAAAAATCTTTTTATACAAGGTGGATGAGGTTAGTGCAACCTTTGCAAACAAGTTATCTTAGATGTATCGACTTTCTACAACTTACTATGAAGAATTCCACATTTGGGAAATGCTAAGTGCCTTTGTCAAAATAAAATTCTTTATAAAGGAATGGGTTAAATAAAGTATTTCATTATTACCTGAGTAAGGTTGACTCCTCTTTTACTTTAAAGGAATAATACCATTACTCTTGTGTGACACAGTTGCTTTGCCAGAGAAAAAAACTGTCCATTTCCTGTGTTTCATCTGATTGCCTGTATATAAATTGAAGGTGATGGCTTCTTCACAGGAGGATCAGCTGAGGGTTTTTCTTACATGGATCTGTTTACAGTATGCAGTCCCTTTGTCTCTTTGACATCCTGTGCAGAAAAAAATTGTTCTTCAATGCCTTCTTCTAGTTCAGATTCTCCTGTGCTTGTATTTAGGGCAGAACAGATCTCTTATTTTTGGTCATATTACATTTTACCCTTATATCACCATGAAAAAGACAGAACAAATTTCCTCCCTAAATATTTCAACTTAATTTCTTCCCCAGGAGGAAGAAATCAGCAAAACATACCTTCTTTCCCCTTACGCGCTCTCCAAGCAGTAGTTGACTAATATTATGCCAAATAAATTCTATGATGAGGAAAGGCAGAAAACCACACTAATATTAAAGTGCTTCTGAAACCTGTGCAATAAAAATAATTGTGTCCATTTTAGGTGTAGTATGCAAGCAGAAAAAGCCTGATATTCTTTCAAAATGAAAACATATTAAACAAATATCAAGAAAAATATTTGCAAGTCTCTCAGATCAAAAACAAGAGTGAATTTGTTCTAGTTTTACAGAGATGTTAGAGAATTTATTAACTTGATTTTGATGATGGACTATAAAATGTTGGCTCACCTTAAGAGATGAAATTCTCTTTGAGAGAAACTAACTTCAAATAACTTATCCGTTAAGGTGTTGTTTGGTTTCAGGCATCTATTTTTGCAAAAGCTCTTAGAAGTTTCAGGTCCCTCTGGGGTCTTAAAGCTTGTGCTGAGCTGGATAAAATATTTGAAAGTGAGGAAAGAAATATAGTCTAATAATGGCAGTAACTAGGCAAAGCCATGTTTCAGGCAAGGGAAACAAGCTCTGAACAAACTGTGGCTTGTTCAAATAAATGAAGGTAGGCTGTTGTACTACCCATTCCTGCCCCACCTTCCTGTCCAGATGAGATTAGTTATATCAATACAAAGTAGACATACTGTGAATACCAGCTTTGTGATTTATTTTTTATCTATCAATAATGCTCTAGCTAAAAAGTCCATCTCTGCAATTTTTCTCTCAGACATTTTCATTAGCTTCATAAGGTCTTTTGCAAGAAGAAGGAGTTCAGGGTCATGCACACAAAGTTTTGTTTTTCTTTTCTCTCTCTCTCTTTTTTTTTTTTTTTTTTAATCTTGTGGATTTTGAAAAGTGCTGTAGCAAAAATTTGCAGTTTGAAATATAATCTGAATTGAGGACCACATGCTGAGACTTTTATGCCTGTTAGTTACCTCAGCATGGACATCAAGAACATTTTTTTAAAGGTTCCAGATTATAGCAAAACTCTATACTACAATGATGTATCTGAAACCGTATTTATTCTGTTTCAAAAGCACAGAATATGACTTGTAACTGTAGTTTCTTTGGTTAAGCAAGTACTATACATGTCCTGTCAAAAAAAGCGCAGCATTTAGTTGATTGCTTTCATACACTTGAGCATGTCAAATCCCTGAAGGCAAAAAATAAAATAACAAACACATGCAGTTTAAGTACCTAGAAGAGTTGAAGTAGGTAATGATATGAGTTTTAACTGAGCCCATTGGGCCTCCCCATCACATGTGGAGATGGGTCATCGGATTCTTTAATGACACTTAAAAATATCTTCTGCTTTCTGTAGATAATGAGGAAGTATTCTACAAAAAATTTATCAGAAATAAGATATGCACGCTGGTAGAAAAGGGATAAAATTGAAGTATTTCTGTTTTCACTTTTCCTGGCTACTTATTTATCATATAATTTGACACAGAGATGACAATGTAGGTAATTGTCCCAATAATTTAGCAGTTGCAGTGAGGATTGATTTTATGTATTGTTACATTGCTCTTGCCTCCACAATCTCAGACTGGTAAAATATTCTGATTGTATTCCGTCTGCAAGCAAAAGAAATTAACGAGTTTAGAGGAGGTAATAAGAATCTGCCAGGTTTGTTTGCATTCAGTACCATTTGTTTACAGTGCATGCATTTGGTGAGCTGAAGGAGCATCTGCACTTCAGTAGAGCAGAGAGTATCTGTGTTCAGATTTTCTTCATAGATGGCCAACTCATAGTTCAAATGACTTGGCTTCTGTGCACTACCAGTCATGAGCTGTTCAAGCACCAGTGGCTCATCAGAACACCAGGTTCCTGGAACAAAAGCAACTTCCCACTCGAGTTGTTTTGCCTGAAGCTTTCGCTCCTTCCCCCATTATATGATTCCTTTTTTATTATTTTGTTTCAGCCTCCTCTCTGGTTACTCAGAACTAGGAGTCACTCTTGCATAGTTACTGAGAACTACCAGTCTGGCAGTGTCAGTACAATGGAGCAGCAGGGTACTTGACTGACTTGTTGGCTTTCTTTATTGTGGAGCTTAAAATAAATTCCCATGAATTAAGAGAATAGATCAAGGTAAACTTTTTAAAAAATCCACTTTTAAAAAAGTTTGTTACAGTTTTTAAGAACTGTCAGCCAGATTAAAGGAAATTAAGGTACTTCTAAGAGCAGATGAACTCACTGAAGTTTTCAGAAGACACCTTGAAAGTTACCAGGTTTCTCTTCACCAGGCCTGACAGGTATCTCTCTGTGACTTTAGAAATTTGCATTTTTTTTTTAAAACTGTGGTTTTTTGCTACCAGAAGCCATTGTTTTTCTTGTATACCTATCTATTTTAGATCACTAAAAACCATGCAAAAACCTTTCCAGCTATTTATCATATTCCACTTTCTGAGTCTATAATTCCCCAAAATGTACTGTAGTAAAGCATGTAATGCTAGTGAAAAGCACTGAAGAGTTGTTTCTAATTTTTAATTCCTGAGCAAAACACCCCTTGTTTACGGCAATGTAAATGAACATAAACCATTAAATACAGCTCTGTTGAAATTCAAGGGGTTATTTTATTTATGTGACCCAAGAACCTCACCTTAACAAGCATTTCAGAACATATTTTCTTTTTAATTCCTTTTGTCAACTAAGAATGATATCAGAAGACAAGTCTACAGGGTGAAGTCTGGTAGAAAAACTTCTGAGTTAGTGAAGAGCTCGCCTGTAATAATGGCATTGTACAAGAATGTCTGGATCAACTCCTACCTGAACTCCATATACTTTTCATTACTGTGAATATAAGATCATGCTGCACTCTTGTACACTTTCCCTGTGAACTGGACTTACACACTTCAGCCTGTTCCTATTCAAAAGGAGGTATTTATAGTAGCATTTACAAGAATAAATTGACACAAAGATGAAGAATTTTGAAAGCACTGCAAAAAGTCTTTTTACCTGGTTATACAGATATGCCTAAAGTGTGTATAGCCTTAACTTTAGTATTATTTTTACACAGTGCATATAATGAAGAGTGTCATGACTGCATAACAACCATCTAATGAAATATTCTTTGTTGACAAATAATTTTAGAACATCTAAAAACCTATGCCAGATGGCAAAATCTATGTCATATAATTCTCTATTTAACTGGGGGTTATACTGCAGCTTTGAATAACCTGGCATGCAGGAGACTGGCTGAAGCCCAGAAGCCAAGAAATACAAAACCAGATATTTTGGGGAAGTGGTATGGGAAAAACTATTGAATGTTTCTCAGAACATAAAGATTAAAACTGTCAGTCATAAGCAACAAGTTGACAGTGTCATTAGAATTCTATAGTGATGTCTTAGAGAAATTTTGGCAGTATATCAGAGAGTGAAGAAATAGTGATTGAATATGCAGATTTTTGAAAACTGTCTACAGCCTAAGCTGCTATACTGAAAACAAACCTCCCTGTGCCTGCCAGGAATTTAAAAAGAAGTCTTGTGGAAAACTGACCTGCAGTCATTGATGAAATAGTAATTACAGGGTGTTGCAATATTGCCGAGTAAACTTGTGCAGTTTGTGGATTTCAGAATCCATAGTTGTTGTGGATATCAAAAAGAACATTAAAGAGAAGTACAGTTGACAAACTTTAGAATATCTGAACTTCAAAATGGTGTAGACACATGATTTTACAGACGTCATATTCTGAAACAGTCATGGGTGGAAGGGAACTCTAACTTTTTTAAAAAATCAAATAGTATAGATTTTAGGAAAGGAAGGGTCTCTTCTGTGCGATGTGGAGGGAAAGGGAGGGAAAGACAAAGAGCTCCAGGCAGTTGCAAGGCAGAGAATCCGTTTATTCAAAAAAGGCGCTGGTATTAACAGACCTTTTGGGGCAGTCCCTGGTCTGGCTGGATTGGGTGAAAACTGAGGGAGAGGCAGGGTCAAGGTCCTTGACCAATAGAACTGGGACAGGGGCAGTGCTGGCTGGGCCCTGGCCCTGCCCCTGCCCAGCCACGAGGAACAGGGACTAACACAGGATTTCCTACCCTGCAGCCGCAGGGGCAGAGAGGGGAGGGGGGCCCGGGGCTTCCGACCGGGAGCTCCCGGGTATGGGGCGAGCCCCTCTTGGGCCAGGACAAGGCAATCCAGTTTAATGCGTGGGTCCTCAAGAGAACAAAGGGAACACAAAGAAGGCTGGCAGGGTGTGATACCACAGAGCTAGGCACAGCTCAGGGGACACAATGGACAGGGTAACAGAACTAAGCAGGGAAACAGAACCAGAAACTGCTTTTTAAAACTTCAGCTGAGTCTCTGAGTTGTTTAAGGTATTTGTCCAGTGCTGGTTTTGGACTTCAGAATCTTCCTACGAAATAGAACAAATTCTAAGAATTTGTCTGGCTGTACTTGTAGTATGCTCTAGTAATTCATCAATGGGAAGGATAAAAACACAGTTTCCAATTCTGAGTGGAGATATAAAAACAAAATATAACTTTTTTTCATTATCATAATGTTTGTACATCCATATTAAATTTAGAAAATATTTCTATCTGCTTTTTTATTATGGAGATGGAACAATATTTTTTGCAGATCCATTTCTATGATCAGACAAATTTTTTTATGCATCAGACTGGAAGGATAAGGCAGTTTAACACTATTTGAAATGTTCTTTGACAAGCTGTGGTTGTAAGAGGCACCATTGTTTAGCACTGCTGTGTGTAACTCTTTTAGTGAGTGTATAAGTAAGTTATTAAGTTTGCAATGGTGTTATTCCTGGGAATTTTTTTAGTACCTAAAAGCTTCCAAGTGAAAAACTAATTTAAGAGAGTAGAGGAAAGAAGTTTTATTGTGTGTTTCAAACAATTTTTTGAGTTTTGTTTTTTTTTTCTTGAGAACTGAATACTTGCATTGGCCTGGGTTGCCCGGAGGAGTTACCCACTCTGTATGGCATTTGATTTTCTCATTTCAGGATTAAAGACCTGTATATATGGAGATAACTTTAGTTTGAAAGTTATCTTTCACACTGATTGTCCCTTCATAGTATTAAAAAAAAAAAAAAAAAAAAAAAAGACAAAGTAAATACTTTTGATTTGAAATAGTATGTACGTGCAAATGAAAACAGAAATAAGTGCACAAATTAATTACAGACAATTTTATTTTAGGTGAACTTAACACCACCAGCAATAAAATGTATCCACAACAGGAGGGTTGGAACTAGATGATCTCTAAGGTCCCTTTGAACCCGAAGTGTTTGTGCAATTTTATGATTTTATGATTCTATGACCATATGAAATTCAACAAAAGAAAATGCTGAATTCTGCTCCTGGGGCAGGGTAATCCTGATTGTAGGTACAAATTGGGGGATGAAAGGCTGGAGAGCAGTCCCACAGAAAGAGATATGGGGGTCTTGGTCAATGGCAAGTTGAATGTGAGCCAACAGTGTGCCCTGGCAGCCAAAAGGGCCAATCATGTCCTGGAGGGCATCAAGAACTACATCACTGACTGGTCATGGGAGATGACTGTCCCACTCTACACTGTACTGCAGCCCCACTTCGAGTCCTATGTGCAGTTCTGGGCACAGTGTAAGAAGGACAGTAATTACTGGAATGCATCCAGAGGAGGGCAACCACAATGGTGATAAGTCTTGAGGGCAAGACTTGGGAGGAGTAGCTGAGGTGACTGTTTGTTCAGCTTGGAGAAGAGAAGGCTGAGGGGTGACCTTGTTGCAGTCTACAACTTCCTCAAGGGAGGCAGCAGAGCGCGAGGTGCTGATCTCTCTGGCAATGAGTGATAGGACATGAGGAAATGGAATGAAACTGCATCAGGGAAATTCAGACTGGCCTTTAGGAGAAAGTTGCTTCACTGAGAAGATGTTTAGTCACTGCATGAAACTCCCTGGGGAAGTAGTCATGGCACGAAGCCTGCCAGAGTGTGAAGAGTCCCTTGATGATGTTGTTTGTCATGCAGTCAGCTGCAAGGAGCAGGTCCCTTCTAACCTGAGACTCCTATGATTCATCCCAAGTCTAGTTTGTTAAAGAATACATTATTCCTAGGAGAAATTCGATCTTGAGCTGCCCAGGAAAACTTTAAGCTTAGCACTAGGTTCTGTCTGCTTCTCCTTCCCCCCTCTCCCTACCCTGCCATTTCTGATAATGGCTTTAGAATGCCTAGCTTGATTTAGGTAAATAACGGCAGCATTAAGTCAGAGAATTCAATGTTCAGTGCTGTGTAACCTGATATTGTCTTGTTGTGATAGATAGGTCAAAATGTTTTGAGTATGAAAAAATATTTTGGCCAGTGATATTACCTTAGTCAACTCATATTAGGAATATGGCTTTATTCAGTGATTTATTTTCATTGTTTTGTTGGAAAAAAAGGTGTCATTAGTTGAATAGATATTAAGAATTGATCTTTCCAGAAGTAAAAAACAGTATGTTGTTTACATGTGCAGCAACTGATGATTCATTACCATATGCTGCAGTTTGCACAATTGCTGGAGATTATTAGTTAAGAATTTTGATCTGATCTTAAAAGACAACTTATGAGTTCATGAATATTCTGAAGGCAAAGACCCCAGGCAGGATTCATCTCACTTGGCTTTAAACATATACTATTGGTATGTCTGTCCTCAGCTCAATTTCTGTTCAACTGAGAGAAATATGTGCATCTGTTGCACAGTTCATCTGACCAAATGTAGTCATAGACCTTAAAATGAGATGAGTTGTACTGTAGAAGTTGTCATTGCTCTCCACGTTCTATAAGGGGAATCTAGACAGATGATCTGAGACACACTGTCTAATGCACTAAAATGCAAACAAGATACCACCCTACTCCTCCCACTGCAAAGCTGATCAGTTTGCTCTTTCAGCTTGCAAACACTGAGAAGGACTGTCTCTCTTCCAATTCAGGCTTCCTTTGTCCCCAGTCCTTCACTGACTTCCCTTAGATGGTTCATAACAACAACTTGAAAACTTCCTTATACAGAGAGATATTTACATTTCAATGATGAACATACCTTCTACATCAGTTTTTACTCTTTGGCCTGTGTCTGATGGAGGTATCTCTGCTACAGCTTTGCTAAAATAAAACAGAATTTGTGAAGATATGTCTTGGCTGTGAGGATGGACTGTGGCTGATCTGTCCAAAGATATGTGAGGTACTAGGATTTTATCCACAGAAATCCTGCCCTATTTGTTCATGTGCTAATGTGGTGGATCTCTCTTGCAGGCAACCTTTTACTGTTCTTATCAGGAAACTCTGGGTCTCTCTGGGAACGAGTTAACTTTCCCCATAGCAGCACTAATAGTGCCTACTTTGTAACTGTAGGTAGAACAATGCTGGTAACACACCAGTGTTTTGGCTACTGGTGAGCCAGTGCTGCACAGCAACAGCACTGCAACTTCTCACTTGCCCTCTAATGGCCAGTAGGCTGAAAGTGATCGAGACTGAGAGGGGACACAGCTGAAACAGCTGAACCAAGCTGACTAAAGATGTACTCCTTATTATATGGCATTGTGCTTGACATTAAACTTTATGAGAGAAAGGAGGATCAGAGAGGGCATTTGTTATTAAGGCATTTATCTTCTGGACCAGCTGATATACGTATTGAGGCCCTGCTTCCCAGGAAGTGATGGGGGAAGTAGAGAATAAACCTCTTTTCTTTTTCCTTTGCTTCTGAGCACTGCTTTTGCTTTTCTTTGTTAAGCTGCTGTTGGCATAATTATTATTCAATATTTAAACTGAGGAAGAAGATGATTTTTCTAGGAAAAAAAAAATTAGCTTTGAATTGTTTATTCATCTTTAATTATCAGATGAAACAGTAATAAATCATTCAGTGAAGCTCTCACAAATTTTAAGCTGCCTTGAAGCTGTGAACACCTAATTTTTTCCTTTTTTAAAATGTATATGTTTAGTTAATAACCATGTCTTATATATATGCCATAAATGGTTGGCTTCCTTCTATTTGAAACTGTGCCCAAAGTTTATTACTTTCCAGTGAAAAAGTGAAAGATTATCCTTCACAAGTTAAAATAAACTGAAATTGATGACCCTGAGACATATAAATGGAAACAGGACAGAAAACCTAGTTCTGAAAGTTGCTTCATAAATAATTCATGACCTTTCTAGAAATAGCCCATGAGCTTTTTATAACATTTTGTAAGCCCTAAAGTTTTTATTGTCATGAGTTGTATAATGCTGCAGTTGTAAGCTACTTTTGCCAATATATAAAACATATAGTTGGAAGGGGGGGAAAGCCGGACTCTTCCCCGTAGTTCACGTTGATTTTATGTTGCATTTTCAGGCATTTCTAATTAGCTGATGTGTTCAACATAGAACTTATTACTTCATATATTTGTGAACTAACTAACTAGGAAAAAAAAAAAAACACGCAAAACCCCCCAGTAAACCAAAACAAAAAACCCTAAACAAAATCAGATAAAAAGATGTAGCTGCATCTGGATAAAAGATTAGAGCTGATAGAGTTACACTAAGAATTCACCAGAAATAATAAATGCCATTAGTTTTCAGATTCTTTCTCCTTATGTAACTTATCTAAGGTTAGAACATGAACCTGGGAACTGATTACCCACTTTGCATTTTACCTCTTTTCTGTTGATTGTGATAATTCAAAGCTTAGTTTTTATTTCATAGCTAGGACTGAAAAGAGAAATAATTTCTTTCATTGCTGGTTAAACATAAAAAAAATCTGACATATGACACAGTGCTCATGTTAATTTAAAATGGAATTCTTGCAAAAAGCTTTCCATAAGAATTCATCATCTCTCAGTAATTTTACTGGTGAAATTTTGTCAGAGTATTTTCAGATATCAAACCTATAAGAGGGGAAGAGACTGTTTTTTTTTTTTTTTAAGAAAGTTTTCCTTCCTCCCTTTATTTGGCCAGTTCTAATTTACAAGAAGATAGCTTGAAAAATCTAACAGAATTATTAGTGTTTTTTTGTAAGCAGTAATAATAATATAGAACAGCATGCTCATTTGATAAATGCAAACCTGGGAATAATATTTAATCAAGGTATCAAATTTAAACTCAAAGATACTAGGACACGTGTAAGTCACATTAAGATGCATGAACAGTAATTCAAGGTCTTTCCAAATGTATTTAACTTGGAAATCCATATTTTATAATTTATTCAAACTTACTGAAGGCCTCCCATATTTTCAGATGGAAAATGATTGTCTTGGTTTGAGGGAAGAAACCAAAATGTTTCCCAGAAAAAAAAAAAAAAGAAAAAAAAAAAGCAGAGGAGAGGATTCCTCCATAATAATCCCATCACTCTTTATTAAATTTAAGAAAAAGAAACTTTAATTAGAAAATGGATATAAGAAGGATAACTGTTCTTAACTACTATATATATATATATGTAGAGATAGATATATATATATATGTATGTAGATATAGATATAACTGTAAACAGACCAGAGCAAACTACTCCCCCCAACACCACAACTAAAACCAAAAGAGAACAACCCCCAAAACAGGAGGTTCCTCCTGGAACAGTTATATTTATGGACAGAGTCAGTGTCACACCTTGGCTGGCTGCAGGGTGGTTTCTCAGTCTTTTCCCAGGGAGACAGAGGCGAGCAGTGAGCACTCAGATGAGTTTTCTCTCTCTCTTTTTCCTTTGTCCCAAACGAAGAAGGAAAGCTGAGAGTGGAGAGCCGCAGCATGTCCCAAAAGGCAGCTGTGACTCCTCTTTTCTCAGGTTGCTGCTGCAGTGGGGTGGATGGCCGTGACACTGCCGGCGATGGTGAGGCCGGAGTGGTGACCGGGACCCTCAAATGCCAAAAACCAAGAGAAACAGCAGTGGCAAGAAAAAACTAGCTTATTCCACAGAAGCAGCAAGGAGCAGCCGAACAGTTTTCTCTCCGACAGACAACACACACAGCTCCAACCTTCCCTCAGAGCTGTGTGATGCCCCATCCAAAACGATCAAGAAGGAATTGGTAGTAGTTAACTACTTCTTTTGTTAACTAGTGGCATGGGGAGTTAGTGGCAGGGAGAGAATTTACATTAAAACTACAACAATTATATAAAAGAGTGAAATTAAATTACATAGTCAAAAAAAAAGAAACAAAAAAAAAAAAAGGAAGAGTCTTATGGAAAGATAGCATTTGATTCTATATTTTACTTAGATGTGATTGGGTCCTAGATCTCAAAGTCAGTCTCCACTGTTTTATGTAGTGGCAGCCTTGCTTTTACAGGCTTCTTTTACAGTCTCCCTTTTACTTCTATTTCAATGTCCAATCTCTTCTGCTTTAACAATTTTTTACTTCAGAGCATTCAGATGATTTTTTTTTTATTTGACTTATACATAGAGACAAATGAGACATGCACATTGTCTACCATTATCAGAGTAATGTCTACCATTTTTAATAGTCAGTGAAACTTCAAACACTAGGAGAATTTTTGAGTCAGTCTTGAACCTCAGTTCAATCATATCTTTTAAGCATATTCTTAAATTCATCATTATTAAGCAAAACACAATAACCAAATTTTGAAGGGCTGCTGATTTCACAAGGGATTAAGCACATGCCCTCCACAAAAAGTAAAACAAATATCTGAATGGGGCTATTAGCAGAATCACAAAATCACAGTTAGAGTTGGAAGGGACCTCTGGAAATTATCTAGTCCAACCTCCTTGCCAAGGCAGCGTCACCTAGAGCGGGTAACACAGAAACATATCCAGGTGGGTTTTGAATGTCTCCAAAGAGCTAGAATTCATGACCCACCTTGGCAGACTGTTCCAGTGCTCTGCCACCCTCACTGTAAAGTTTTTCCTCATGTTAAGGTGTAACTTCTTGTGTTTTAGTTTATGGCCATTGCTCCTCATCTTGTTGCTGGGAACCACTGAAAGAAGTCTGGCACCATCCTCTTGGCACCCAGCTTTGAGATATTTATATGCATTAATGAGATCTCCGCCCAGTCTTCCCTTCTCTAGACTGAACAGGCCCAGCTCCTGCAGTCTCTCCTCATAAGAGAGAGGCTCCAGACCACTAATCATCTTTCTGGCCTCCACTGGACCCTCTCCAGTAACTCCTTGTCTTTATTGTACTGAGGAGCCCAGAACTGGACACTGCACTCCATGTGGCCTCACTAGGTCTGAGCAGAAAGGGAAGATCATCTCCTTTGACCTGTTGGCCACATTCTTCCCAATGCACCCCAGAGTACTATTGGCCCTCCTGCCTACAAGGACATGCTGCTGGTTCACAGTCAACTTGGTCATCCACCAAGTTTACCAAGTCTATCTTAGCACAACTGCTCTCTGATAGTAGGTCAGAGCCCAGCCTGTACTGATACTTGGAGTTATTCCTCCCCAAGTGCAGTACCCTACACCTGCCCCTGTTGAATTTCTTTAGGTTTCTTTCTATCCAACTTTCCAGCCTATCAAGGTCTCTCTGAATGGCAGCACAGCCTTCAGGTGTATCAACCACTCCCCTCAGTTTCATATTGTCAGCAAACTTGCTAAGGGTACATTCTATCCCTTTGTCCTGGTTGTTGATAAACAAGTTGAAAAAGACTGGACCGAGTACTGATCCCTGGGGAATGCCACTGACTACAAACCTTCAACTGGCTTCTACTCTGTAGATCACTACCTTCTGAACTCTGCCATTCAGCCAGTTTTTGATCCACCTTACTGTCCATTCATCTGACCCACATTTCCTGAACTTACTTAGGAAGACGTTATGGGAGACAATGTCAAAAGCCTTGGTGAAGTTGAGGTAGAGTTCTTCCACTTCCACAGTTAGGTTCTTGTCAACCCATCCTGCCATAACATCATAGAAAACTGTCAGATTGGTAAAAACCACTTGCTTGCTTCTGTAAGGCCTGTTTCTTATCAGCCTTCTCCCTCAATTAGCTAAAAACCCAACCTGTAGCCTCCAGTGGTGTGTGCTCTCCCTCTGTTTTATGCAGAGGAGAGGTTTCACCACCGCACACAATAAGCTGCCCTCCTCCACTTTGGTTTTGTAAGAAAGAGGAGGGATAGGGAGGAGGGGGAGGGTGCAAGCCTCACCTCAGCAAAGCACCCTGCTGCCTTTGCAAATGGTAGTTGCTTGAGTCACTAACCATTAATATTTCAATCTCTCACAGATACTGGTTCCTATTCTTGTCACCTTCCATCTCTCTTGCTTTCACCATCTGTCTTTCATGTCAGGTCTTGTTCCATGCAAACAAAATAAAACAAAGATTATGTTATGTGCCTAGAAAACATAGAACCACAGAATTGCAGAATATGCCAAATTGGAAGGGACCCACAAGAATCATCAAGTCCAACTCCTGGCCCTGCACAGGACCATCCCCAAGAGTCACATCAAGTGCCAGAGAGTATCATCCAAATGCTTCTTGAACTTTGTCAGGCTTGGTGCTGTGACCATTTCCCTGCAGAGCCTGTTCCAAAGCCCGGTCGCCCTCTGGGACCAAAACCTTTTCCTAATATCAAAACTAAACATTCCCTGACACAACTTCAGGCCATTCTCTCAAGGTCCGTTACTGGTCACCATAGAAAATGATCAGTGCCTGCCCCTCCTCCTACCCTCACAAGGAAGTTGTAGACTGCAATGAGGTCTTTTTTTCAGCTGATTTATACATTGTTCTATTTGCTCTACTATCTTGTTCTTATGCTTCCATCATTTCTGGGCCCATTTTATCCTTGTGTAGGATGATGCACACTGGTATTTCTGTAGTAATTTAGTCATGGCAATCCTTCCAAACAACCCAATTTAAATGTTGCAAAATGTAACTATAGGTCTGACACTAGGGGCGCGAACAGTCCATAAACTACAGATCTGATCTCTTTCAAAAGAGCCAGTCAGGTTTACAAATAGCTTGATTTATTGAATGCAGCGTGTATGGTTCTTTGGGACAGTTGGTGATAAATGCATTAACTGCAGAGTAGCTATATATAACACTAACAATACAATTGCAATCACAAGCTTAATATCCTGGATTAATACTCAGCATAGCTGAGGACGCAAAATTTACCAAAAAGTGTCCCTGCTGGGGAGGGTGAGGAGGACAAGTCCATTGATCTGTCCCTTCAAATTTCCCGTTGAATTCTCATCCCTCAGTGAGATATGAAATCATGGTACTTTCTGTAATTTATTAACCACTACTATGTAAAACTGTGGATGAGACTTTTCATTGTTTCTGGGCACATTGTATGAAATATTTCTTGGTAGGAGGTTGTGGGGTGATGAGCTGATAAGGCCTGGTGGATTGAGGGAAATGCCTCAGCCCCCCAGGAGAGATGCTCCAAGCAGAGGACAAAGGGCTTTCAAACTGATAAGATTAACAAAAGATGGAGTGTTAAGACATAGC
>JAWWEV010000001.1:75381024-75450260 GCA_035583235.1 Hafferia zeledoni | reverse complement strand
ATTAAGGCTCTAATTTTTCTGGAGGTGCTTATTGCTGATAATTTTCTCCCTGGCTGGAGTGTAGCTTCATATCAGAGATCAAAAACCCCTTCCAACCTGTGTGCTGTCAGTTAAAAGACAGACACTGTTGGGGTACATAAGGATTTGATTGTCTGGAAGCGCTTACAGCTAATTAACTTTTAATTAATACAGTTAAGACTAGAAAACTTTGTATTTCTGTCTCCATCCTCCCTTTCATGTGACAGAGGTGTACTTCATTTTTACAAAACATTTCTGTGTATCAGGCAGAAAAACGAGACTGTGTAGCCTCCACCTGGTTTCTGTGCTTGATCACTTTTCCATCTTCTATATGTTTAAACATGTCTTCCAGGAGAATCTACTCTATAATCTTACTAGGCACAGGGGTGAGACTAGCTGGTCTGTAGTTCCCACAGTATTCATTTTACCCTTTTTAAAAATGGCATGATGTTTCACTTTTTCCAGTCATGGGAACTTTGCCTGATTGCCATGACTTTTCAAACATGATGGAGAGTGGCTCAGAAACTACATCAGTCAATTCCCTCAGGGCAGTTGGTTACATCTTTTTGTGTCCCATGCATCTGAGTATGTTCCATTTCCTAAAGTAGTCTTGAACCTGAGTTTCACTTAATATTCCCCAAGCTCACGTCTTGAGATTTAAGAATTGAGATGGGAAGGGTAAATACCAGGGAAAACAGAGACCAAAAAGTTGTTGAGTACCTGTCTTCTCCATGTTGACTGTCACTAGTTCTTCTTTCTTATTTATAAAGAGGAGTACATTTCCTTTAATCTTTCTTTTCTGACTAACATACTTGTAGAAGCACTTCTTACTCTTTGTATTCCTTGCCAAATTCAGCTCCAGTTGTGTCGTTGCTTTCCTTATCCCATCCCTACATGTCTGGGCAGCATTACTATATTTGTCCCAGGATATATGGTTCCACTGCCTATGAATTGCCTTCTTGGATTTTAGTTTGACCAGTAAGTGCTTTTTGAGCCCTGCTGTCTTCTGCATTTTTTGCCCACCTTCTTATGCATGGGAATTAGGAGCTCTTGTGCTCCAACAAGTGTCCTTAAAGAGCTGCTAACTGTTTTCTGCACCCTTATCCCCGAAGGCATCTTTGTCTGTGTGTTGCAAAAGGGTGCAGATAGCTTAAAAATGTAAATAAATTATTTAATAATTAACAAACAGGAAATCAAATAGGATTTAAGGCAATTATGCGTTCAATATGTCTGAAAAAATAGACAGGAAACTTGCTAAGCAGTCATCAGTCCAAAGCAGTTCCACTGCTCCCTGGATGAGTGCTTAACATTGCTGTTTTGCCATCTTTCACTAAATCTTCTGGCACTAATAAAACTGATGACACTGATCACTGATCATTGACTGACCATTCATATTCATGTTTTCTTCTTGAATCCCTGAGACAGAAGTCTTTCTTATCTCAACTCTCCTTCTTCTGTCTGCAGTTTTACCTTTCTTACCTTTCTATAGGCTTTCCTCCACACAATTTTTCAATTTCCTCAGAAATTTGACTCAGGGTAAAATTGTGCTGATTTAGTACAGGATTTCTAAGACATAGGTAACGAAGCTCTCAGGGGAAATGAAAGCTGGGAGGATTTATAGAAGGCATAAGTGTTAATCAAATGCTGAATGTGCTAACCTCTCACATACAGGCAATGAATTCTGCTGTTTCTCACCGTAAAACAGATTGGTTTTGTCCGAAGTCATTCTTGGATGCACTATTGGAAGACAGAACAGAAAATAAATTTCATGTTTTCCCAAGTCTGATTTTTTAAAGTAAAGATTTTACAATCCTAAACAGCTGTAAAGACTCCATCCATTTGATTCGCAGATAGTGATGCCAGATTTGTTAGCTAGTTCTAAATGCAGAACCATGCAAATATGCATAGTTACAGTATCAGGCAGGAGTATGGCCTCACCTACACTTAAAGAAAATTATAATTCCTGAAGGTAACACTATTTTTTCCCCTAATTTTGCAAAATAGTTTCTTTCTGTTTATTGGTAGGTATTACAACAGCATATAGATTTGTAAGAAGAGATACATTCCTCTTTGTGTTTCTATAATTATTTTTTTTTGTATTTCTGTAATTTTTTTAATGTTGCTTTACTCACTTTCAGACCTCATAGATACCCCTTAAAAAACTGATGCCAAAATGAAGGCGAAGGATTTGTTGGAACTTGAATTCATTTAAAAATATATCAGCTATCTTGGTTTTTTGTGCTATTTTACTAGAAATTACACTTTTAACCAATGGAACTTTATATCAGAGAGAAAGCTCTGAAGAAAGCATAGTGCAGAAGGATATGTTCTGTTAGAGTAGTTAATACTGCTTAATTGAAAAGATAAAATGGATCTCTATCAAGCACCCTGAGCTAGAAGTGACTAAAGGGCATGACACCCCTGTCGTCAGTTTACAGTGTTGACAGCAGGATTGTGTGATTCAGTTTCTGAATGAAAATTAGGGGAATATATAAAAATGCAATTTCTTTTTTTTTTCCTTTATTTGTTTTTTTTTTTCTTTCTTTCTTTTTTTTTTTTTTTTTTTTTTTTCACAGAGAGGCTGAAATACTTAGCTATTTGTCTTCATAAAAAGGAGAGATGCTCCATGAGAGGAGGAAACTGGCTGTTTCCAGCTATAGAAGATCAGTAGTGGCAGTGAGAACATTATAGAAATCCTAACTAACACACTCCTAGGAGTTTACAATTCTTTAAGTACCTTTGATGAGGGTGACTTGATGGCCATATTATGGCCATTGAAGGGTTTGAAATTGGGATTTTGAAGCCCAGACATGGTTACTGGATCAAGAGATCTGACTAGTTTGTGACTAAAGCCATGCACAACAATTTTTTGTGAGCACTGACGTTGAAAATTCATTCATATCTTTTTGTTTGGTGAAACCATGGTCAGAATTATAAACCATGTTCAAATTATAAAGTCTGTAGTTCTTTATAAGATTTCCTGTGTTTAACGATAAGTAGTTTTCTAGGAGAAAAGAGTAGATTTTTTTCTAGAACAGAGCTAGATTTTTTTTGAGCTAGAACAGAAACAAATAAAAGGAAGCTGAATTTATGCACATATAAAAATAGAACATTTTGTAGCTTGTGTTTGTTTACTGCAATTGTGTTCAAAACTAGGCTGGGCACCCTGTGGAAAGGAGAAGAAAGTAACTTATTTAGCTGATATAGTCCCTAAGAGGCCAGATAAGTTTTACATTTTTTTTGTGAAGTATTGATGCCCATCTGAATCAAAAAAAGAGCTTATCTGAAGACTTCTTAAGTTCTTTTGCATGGGTAAATAAATAATGCTTTGTGTATGATTTAAATATCTGTTTGAAGTAAGGAAATAAAAAACTTGTATCAGTGTTTGGTCAATACCTTCTCCATTTCCAGGAGTCATGTGTGTAAACGACTATTATGACCAGATATGTTGTTGCTGATTTTTTTTTTTTTTAAGACCAATCTTTATTGATTCTTAAAAACTGTAAGGATTTGTAGTAGACCTTAACTTAATTTTATAAATGACTAATGGTAAAATGTTATCTCTCTCTATATATATATTAAAATTTGATAAATTTTATTCACATTTTTGTAAAAGTTCAGAGAATTGGGACATTTGTTATATTACTGAATAGTGACAAGTATTCTATCTGATGAGGCTTTTTTCATTTTAGCCTGAGAAAAGAGAGAAAAAAACAAAACTAAAGAAAAACAAACCTCTAGTCATAATTTCTACTGTCCCCTCATCTTCCATTAGAGCAACATATGGATGAAACATGGGAATGCACCTCAAGAAATTTTCTAAGACAAACCCAGGCATTAATTCTGCATCACTACAGTCACTGTCAGACACATTTGACTTATCTGTGCCTTAAAAATGTCTTGTAAAGAAGATTGAGATTGAATCCTCCAGTAGTTCTTCAGTACCCTTTCCATCACATAGTTTTTTCATGTAGTTTCCTATGAGCCTTCACTGTTATCTGTCATCGGAATATAGATGTTGTCAGGCTGTGCTCAGGAAAAGTATGGGTGAACTCCTCATGCTCTAATATCTGTTTTAAAACAGTATGAGAACAGGAATGAGATTTTCAGCCAGAATAATAGGCTTCATATTCAGATAGCCTCATGAGGGATTCACCTGTCTAAGCATATCCCTCTAGTATCATTATTGATGCCCTAATAGTTCTGAGGCACCTGCAGATGTTTGAAAGACAAAACACAGACCTTAGGAAAGACATGTGGCTTTCTTGGTGGCATCTGGAGATCAGACAGGATGCAATAAGGTATAGAAAATGTATTAGAAATCAATTTTTAGAGAACCAAGTCATGCCTAATATATCTAAAACATATCTCCTTAGGAGGTGGGAAATCTAGCTCATGTGTCTATCATGAGGCCAGACTACCCTGAGTGTATCAGTGATCTCTACTAATTATAGTGGAGATCTAGATGCCTAGGTTACACATAAATAAGTGTATTGAATTTATTTTAATTTAGATTAAACAAATCCCACCCCGTTTATCCATATCCCAGTGCCTAAGGTACATACCAGTGAACACATACACGTCACCTGGCTTTTGAGACTTACCTGAGATTTCAGCTTAGTATAAATATAAGAAACCAGAGAAGGATTCTCAAGTTAGGCAGTTTATTTTTCTTCTTATCAGAGGAGTCTCTACTATATGAATGCCTTAAGGAAGCCAAGGCTTGTTATGGCCCATGCATTAGCAGCAATTGAAAATTATAGGTAATATTTCTTCAACTGGACCAAGGAAAGCCAATATTCAGAACCCTGTTCTGCTTGTGAAAGATTGTGAACATGCAGGTAGGTTTTCTGAGTAAAGTGCATAAATATTACCAATAGAAATTGGTAATGGAAATATACTGCAACTATTCCAATTTGAAAACAACAGAGTACTTGGTGTTTATATGCCTTCTGACATAAGAGGTGGGAGTTCAAATAATTGCTGCAAATCACATGAAAGAAAAATATCGCAGATGAAAAAAATATCTTTAAGGGCCAGTCTGTTGGTCCTATAGAATATTTGATGTTAAAATCAAAAACTGAATTAAGGAAAATAACAGCTTATTTTGTCCAGACTATGATAACTGTTATATGACATATTGTAATAATTGTAATATTAAAATTGTTGGAATATTGTAATAATATTCCAACAATTGTCTCCATCTCTCCTGAACAGAATTAATTGTCATTGCCAGATGTGACACCTAATGTAATAAACAAGCGCTTATTTTGTGTCTCCTACAGTAAGACAGTCATGTTCTTTCAGGGGAAACAAAAATCTAGAAAAAAAATACCAAAAAACCCCCCAACAAAACCAAAAGAAACAAGTCCAGCAAAAATTCTACTGAAGTCCTTTAGAAACTGCCTGGAAAGAGCAACAAAGAAAAGTCTCATCATTTTATAAAGAATTTGCAGTATAATAGATTCAATTGCCCTTAAATTACATGGAAGTATGTATAGAATTGCTCTAAAGAATATATAAACATTTAAGATGTAAGTTATGTAGGACTGTTTATGCTTGACTGACAAGGGAATGACAGGATTGATAAAAATTGTGGGAGATATGCCCTTTTAGTGAAACTCACATCTTACTGAACAAAAACGGCTTTATGATTAAGAGTGCTAAATTGAGCAATTATTAAGCATAGTAAAATCAGTCTTACTCTACAACACAACATGAAAACTCATAATCCCGCCTACTAATAAACTTTTTTGTATGTATTTATTAACATGGCTATCCAAAGTGTGCAATATCATGTTAGACTTAACTCCAGACATGTACAACTATCATCTACCCTGGATGAGTTGCTAGAGATGTAAGGAAAATGAGGTCTGAATATGGCTTACTATGCTTAGGAACTAATAACTACTAGTATTCACATATATATAGAAATCAATTAAAAATTATCATGACTGTAAGCTACAGAGATAAAAAAGATGTCAGGAGGTCTTTAATTCTAGAATTTCCTACTGTAATCATTGTACATAAGTTTGACCTTATATATGTCAGTAAGTATGTGACGATAAGCGTGGCTATTTATACATGCAGTTCTCTTTGATGTCTGATACAAGTTAATCTTGGATAACTATGCCATATGCTTTTCATATTTAAAAGCATCTCAAGGCTCATTAACTTCATGGAATTCAGATCGATAATTTTAGATGCTTTTCATAATTGTTTTAACGCTTTTAAGCTGATTGTGGTTTATAAATCTTTCAAAAACATTACTTGATTGAATATTGTATTGATCATATTTGGTGTTTTTTCTACTGCAAATTGCATGGGCTTCCATTCATGTGAAAGAAAATTTCCATCTTAAATTGACCAAGCAGGTTGACTGAGAATTTACAGTTACACTTACAGGCATCTGAGAAGAAAAATTATAAGAAAAAAACAGTTTTGGGTAATGTAAATGACAGTTATCAGTAATCCTCTATTATTACTGATGTGCCAAATATATCTTTTCTAAGGATCTTTCTTACTGTATGGATTTCTTTCAATTCCTCTTCTATTTTTCTCTTTATAAATCTATTGAAATTAGTCATAATTACAGTACAGGAATTGGGAAAGTTTCTGTTAATTTTCTAACCTTTGACAAAAAAAAACAAATTAAAAAAATCTTCTTTATCACCGAATCTAAAAGAGTGTTTCTTCGTAGCTTCATGAAGCATTTTGTGATAAATTGGCCAGGACCAGAAGTAGACAGGCCTGGCATTTGTGGAGATCATGCAGCATCACAGCATTTCCTATCATGTGGAATGGGTGTGTGGCAACCTTCAGGGAAGAACTACTAGTAGAAAGCGAACTTTACAGTACTCTTCAATAGCTTCCACTTTGTGTCAGTGACTGTGCCTCTGCTATATGTATATATAACTCCACATTCATCTTGCATGCAAATTATGCATATGTATAATTATGCAAATGAATTCATTAATGTAAAATTATTAGATTGCCTCTTACTGTTTGCTGACTTGCATTTTTAATACATAGAGCTTGCAGCAGTTTTGACATGTCAGCCACTTCCTTTTTTCTTATATTTAACCATATGGAAGCCGTATGAGGAGGGGCTGAAGTCATTTGGTTTGTTCTACTCAGAGAGGAGGAGGCTGAGGGGAGACCTCATTGCAATCTACAGCTTCTCCACGAAGGGACGAAGGACAGATACTGATCTTATATCTGTGGTCAGCAATGACAGGACCTGAGGGAATGGCATGAAACTGTATTAAGAAAGGTTTAGGCTGAATATTGGGAAAAGGTTCTTCACCCAGAGGGTGGCTGAGCACTGGCAGAGGCTCCCTGGGGAAGTCATCACAGCATTAAACCTGACAGAGTTCAAGCAGCGTTTGGACAATATTCTCAGGCACATGTGGGATTCTTGAGGCATTTCTGTGCAGGGACAGAAGGTGGACTTCAGTGATCCTTCTGGGTCCCTTCCAACTCAGCACATTCTGTAATTCTGTGATTCTATGATTTTGGATTGTACTTCACTATGAACCTATGTATGATTTAATCATCTCATGAAGTACCTGCATAATACAATGTCAGGTGGTAGCAAAAAGGGAGGCGAGTAAAACTTCCCAAAGATTACAATAAGTAGAAATAGAAAATATTTGTTGAACCAGCAAAAATTTTCATGCTGGTAAAAGTATTTTAAGTAACAAATGTCAGAAACATGATTTGTAAAATTCATTGATGCAAATAATTTCTGACCGTATCTTAAACAAACTTGTCTAGTGTCCTAATTGTAGAAGTTTAAATTAAAGGTTTTTCTTTTTTTTTTTTTCTTCATTTCCGTAGGACCAAGGATGTCTTTGAGGTACATGAGAAAAATTCTGAAAGCACATTTCACAGTTTTATAAGAAATCTGAACTTGGTGCACCATTAGAAACCTAGGCTCTTTACTTAGATGTATTACTAAGTAAGTATGTCAGATAGCTTCACACTATGTGTCAATAAAAGAAGAGTGAAAGAAATCTACAGAGATGGGTAAATATGCACAAAATCCTTCTAGCTAGAGCTACATTTGTAGGGCACAGAAGGATGAGAACAAAGTTCTAGAAGCAGAAATGGGATAGAGTAGGGAAGGATGCTTCTTCCTTTTTACCCCAGATGCTAGGTTAAATGAGTGTTATGCTACTCCTTAGTCTGTAATTTCTTTATGTGGTCAAAATTAATTTTGCAAGCTTTTGAGCTTGACTTCTAATATCATAGAGGTCTGGAGAAAATTATGAGACAAAAGCTGCCCAGTAAAATGTGAAAAGAAGGATAGCAGAATGAAAAGGACAAGGCTTCTTCCTAAAGGAAGGAAGATACTTTCACTTATTTCCAGTCTAAACTTACTTCTCACGGACTTTACACAAAAGAGATTGTCTTGGCAATTGGCTTCATCAAGAGGCTTTATTAGGTTGCTGCAGATTAGGGAAACTATTTAATTCAAAAGCTGTTCACAATTCCCATCTTCTCTGTGAGATAACTCTTTTGTCCGGTCTTTCTTATTTGAATATATACACTAGGGAAATATATTTTTCTCTATAACATCATTGTAGTTTTAAATGTTTATATATTCATAGATATTCATCATTCTAGCAAGTTAGATTCATATTTTGCATTTTCCCTTTTGGGAATATTAAAAGTTTATTATGCTTCAAGTATCACAGTCATAATGATGCTTGATAAAAAGTATTGAAAGAGAAATCTGAAGATTTAGTTTTAAGTAAAGTTTTGAAACCTGGAAAAGAACTTCACCAGAATTGTGATGTGGTAACTGCAGATAATTTTTACAAGAGATGTAGCAGACATGAATGTTGTCCATTTGAGGCATATAATTGTATAAATCTTAAGCCCTCAAAACATCATTTTAGATGAAAAAAAAATTCACATTGACACAGTGTTTTTCTGTTAAGCTTTATATGTCAAGTGTATTGTTAAATGTTGAAAAGTTGAGTTCCAAAAAAAAAAAGAAAAAGGAAAAAAAAAGGAAAAGAAAAAAGTAGTATTTAAAGGCACATTTTATAGACATATATACAGACTATCTCTATTTGTAACATAACTATTTCATAACTGATGCATTTCACCGATGGCAATTTTTTTCCTGACTTGTGTTTTAAAAATTGTTTTGAACCCTGAGTCTTGTGTTTTGAGTGTGGACTTTCAAGGAAACAAATATAATGCTTTAACCTTTACAATTTCCAATATCTTTCTGACATCTGATTTATCCATGGAGTCTATTTGTTGAGATATATATGCATATATATATATAATTTCTTACCTCAAATACCTGAAATGGGAATATCTTTTTTTCATAATGAGATCTTCTTATGGGGAATAATTAAGGTGAGAAAAGTGACCCCTAGTTCCTTAAACAGCTTTTGAGGAACTATCAGGGAGAGAAATGAACCAAACCACCATCTTAAAAGAATGCAATGGAACTGAAATTCCTTATTCAGAACTAGTTCTATTTTCTAGTTTGGTTGGGGTTTTTTTGTTCTCGGGTTTTTTGGTGGGATTTTGTTTTGTGTGTGTGTCTGTGTCTGTGTCTGTGTTTTTGTTGTTATCATGGTTGTTGTTTTGTTTTTCTTTTGTGCAATGATTTCTACTTTCTAGCCTTTTAATATACTGTATCTGATACAGAGACATGTGGGTTTTTTATTATAAGCTTTTGATGGCTTTGCCAACATCTATGGTTAGACACAAACAAGGAAATAACTACTAATCCATCAAGAGATTCTTCAACATTTAATCCCGGAGTCTTAAAAGTAATTTTACTAAAGTTCTAAGTTATCAGCTCTCAGCTAAGTTGAAACTCCCTCTTCTGTGAACACTTCAGAGCAGAGTTTTGTTCAAATGCTCAAGACAGTTCAACAGGAATTGTCAAACAGCACTCAACATTTATATTCAGTAATGTCTCTGTATTTTCAGCAGCAGATATTTAATTATCTGTACCAGTTTATTATTTCTTTAATTTATATTTCTAATTTAATTAATACCTATATTATGTCCTACGTAGGAAAGTTCAGTGTTGGAAATAAGGTTATTCTCTGACCCTAATCAACATATAATTCAGGTGTTATATCTTTAAGGCGTAGTATCAATATTCACTTTAATCTGCAAGCAAGTGACTTTGTTCATCTTGCATCAGCTACATGGCTGAAACTTTCCTATATCAAATGCCATTGAATAGACAAACTTCTTTATTCTAAGGACTGAGAGTTAAGCAGAAATACTGCAATCCAAATTTGTTCTATGGATCCTATGGATTAATTTTAAAAGGATATTATCAATCTGATAATTTGATTAATTTTGTAATTTAATATATATATATATTTTTTTTTATTTTTATTTTTTTATTTTTTTTTTTTAAGATTGAGTAGCTCTCCTGCCAATAACTGACAGACAGCAACACAGGCTGGAACAAAACATCATCTCAGGCAAACTAAGGGTAATTGTATTAAGCTTTTGGTACTCAGATAGCAAAATCTTTCATGCACAGACATGAATTAAAGTTTAATAAATAATATTTTTATTCAAGGGATATAAAAAGCCCTAACAAATGTATAAATATATAAGGGACAATAATAGCTAATTCTTAATATACAATTGCAATGGTAGTTTTTCCTCTAGCAATTGATCATCAGTTGACTTATCTTTCTTGCTGTAACCTTCATTTATATTTTAAAGTTTTGAAAACCTTCTAGTGGGACTTGTTTTTGTCAGCTGTACCCGTGTGCATAGCCTCTTCTACTAGAGAAGGTCGTTGTTCTAATAGCAGCCATCACTGCTTGTCTCTTATGCTGCTTCTGTGGCTTCTAGCCATGGCTCTATCAACTCTGCACTCTTCCAGCCCCTCTCAAAAACTACAAAATGCATACTAAGATTTTTTAAGTAGTTTAGAATAAAAACTAATATCTAATTTGAAAGTATATTCACAGAATTGGAAAATAAATTGAAAAATAAATGCCATCTGCCATCACACAGAAGGTGTACTCACAACTTCTTTCCCTTCCTCCTAGTTTGAAGGACCCTTACAGAAAAGCTGCTGCTTTCTTTGCCTCTTGGACTTTTGTATTTCAATACTATAGGCTATTTCTTTAGGCTGAATACCAACTCACCTTATTTAGGTAGAGTTAGGTGGCTTAGATTTCCATGCACTGCTAACATTGCAAACACTCTTAATCTACCTATAGCTAGATTTTTAATAGGAATGCCTTTCAAACACAATGATACAATACTATCAAAACACGCATGTCTAAGGCCTATCCATTGGCCTTTCCATTTATTTTGTTTTCACTATCCCATCTGTCACTCAAGCTATTCCCTTTTTAGGGTTGTCCTCTTCTCTGGAGTTCTCTGACATCATATTAGAGGATACAAGGGTTTTGCTTACAGTTGAAACCTGAGACATGGGGTTTACATGTAGTTAGTGTTTCTGGTCCTTTGAAATAATAAAATCTGTAAACTGATATGCTTTGTGGTTAATGTGTTCTCTTTGCTAGGTTTAAAGAGTGGCTGACAGAGGTAAAAGACAACTTAGTGCCCACATGTGCATTAAGAAATATTTCACCAGGACAGAGAAGCACTTCTGTCATCCCCTAGCCCCTCAAGCATCATTCATTCATGACCACAAATTACTGAATATGAGATATTCAGATTGTAGATATGCAGTTGAAAGTTTATAGAATGAACATTTCTCATTGAGATAAATTAGTATAGTCTCTATTTAAATGGATATAATATTGCTCTAAAATCATGTGGTTTTTGTTCACTTGAGTCCATTTTGTTTGTCTCGAAGCATTGGGAGAGTATGAATTACCTCTTTGCCAACTGAAACAAGGGTCTTTATAATGACTGTCCATCAGCCTGGCTCTTCCCAATAGGATACTTGAAATTATGACAACTTGAAGTGTACAGGCCTTTTAAACCCACTTCTACAAACTGCTTTAAAACCTTTTGTGACATTACAATGGAGAAAGTAGTGTTAAAAAAAAAAAAAAAAAAGGTTGAATGTCTGCAAAACATCCATTTGTCTTTCATCGTGGGTATCTTTTAAGAGATTCATTTCTTTTCTCATAGTAAAATATATGGGCCTGACTTGCTATTTTATCATTTTCGGCAAGTGTATTTTGCTGAATTTAGCTCAGTACTTTTGTAAATTTGGAGCAAAAAAATAAAGGATCACAGTATTTTTAATTTCTGATCCACCAAGTTGCTTTCCATTCCTTAGCCAAATTTAGATGGTTTGCCAGCTGAATTTACATTTTTAGTTGCAGTGGCAGATGTAATGAGAGCTATTACTGCCTCTCAGATGTGACAGACATCAGCTCTTAATCCTCTTGTGTGCTTATTGTATACTGATTTTGAAGCAAGTAAAATGAAAAAGGACATTGCTAAGGCTCTTGGCTTGAACATTTCTATCTAGAAGGTCAGTCCTCACCTCATATGCAACATCAAACATATGGTCCAGACATTTCCCTACAGATTTTTTTGATACTGTTAGGAATATATGGTAGAGAGATTTTTTATAGAAAGCTGGTACACTTATTCTGCTCTGCGTTTGAGTACTCCTAAACCAACAAATCAGAAGGGAGCACTGTGACCAGGTCATGGACAACACCAAATTAACTCTTAATTAATTAATTTGAACTGCAGTATATGAATAAAGACAAAAATCCTTTCATCCCTGTCTTTGTTCCTTTAGGACAGCTATGCTGCATGGTGTTGGTTTTGCTTATCATGTTTGGTTGCATGTAGGAACAAGGGGTCTAGAAAGAAAAGTCATGATACATTAAAGTAATACATGTTGGTTTTTTTTTTTTCTGTTCTTTCATTAAGCATAAGAGAGTTCAGTTTACCAGTTCTTCCTATTTTGTTTTTAAATATTTTGTTTTTAAATATTGCGTTTTAAAGAAAAGCAGGAAATATTCTCCCTTCAATAAAATGATAAAATGAGCTAATATATTAAGGAAATCTCACACAAATTTTCCTCAAAAATATCAGTTCAGATGAAATGAATATACTATGATGGTACAGAGGAGTTTCACTAAAGGAAATAAATATGGTAAGCAAAATAACATGCTCTGTTATGTATTGTGTCTGTATCACTGCACTTGCTCAGGGGTACATATGCGTGTGAAGTACTGAGCAACAAAGAAAATAAAACAACTGGTAATATTTAATACACTTCTTCAGTGGAAGAGAGACAATTATGTTGATCATATGTGAGAATTTTGCCCATGGTCCCTCTCAGCTACTTTTACAGACATATATTTTTGGGGTAGAAATGAAAATCCATAATATTTTATGCCTCTTCTTGTTAATTGTTTATAGAATCGTGCTATTTTTCCTTTTCTGAAACATTCCTGGGCAAACATTTATCCTTACACCTGCCTATCTCTTAAACTACTGCATTTTAATAATTTGCAGTACCATGAACACAAACTGAAAGTGAAATCCCCAAAGAGATTGTTTCTATCTACAATTAAAAAATCTTTCCTTACAGTGAAAGGGCATCTATTACACAACTAATGTCACCTAAAATGGAGCACGCTTCATCTTACCCCTTGAGTATCAAAAATTTAAATTTACATTTTGTCTTGGGAAAAGCTTCCACAAGCTTCTCCTTTGTTTAGAATTGAAATTCCATGGCGGATTTTATTAATGAATACCCAACATGATTATATTGAACTAAAAGGTCAACAGATATGAGGGCAAGGTTCATTTGGAAAAGTAGTATCAAAATAGGAAATATCATAAGAATGGTGAGTAAGTCTGAAGTAGTTTCCAGTATGAAGAGAAAAAATCTACTAGTAAAAACTTTCTAGGTGCCTTTGAAATCTTCTGACTTCTTTAAAACAGCATTCTATGTGTTCCTGGCTTCTATTGTTATTTATTCGACATTATTCTAAGTCAAATATTTTGACTTCTAGCAATCACCACTTAAGTCCTGATAAAAGGACTGTCAAGACCCTCAGGTTGAAGATTCAAACACCACTTAAAAAAAAAAAAAAAAAAAGATAGGCTTCTACTCTACTAACAGTTTCACCTTAATTCAGCAGAAATTTAAACTACTTGTGCAATATAATCATTAATAAGGTACCCAGACATCTTGAAAAGCAAACAGAAAATACCAATAATTTTACATTTTGAATAAAAAAAGGAAACTATATTGACAAAGAAGCAGGAAATTATTGAAGACCTGATGGAAGAAGAACTCTAAGCTTTTTGACCTAGTTCACTGAGACTTTTTATTAGATAGTGTTGCAATATCTTTGGATATTCTTCAGTCTGAATTCTGGCTGCAACTTGACACCAGAAAAAATCCAAGTTTCAACTCTGTCTATAAAATCAAAATTGCTGATGATATAAAGCTAAGTGAAAGAAATATTCTAGAGTCTTCCTTTAGGGTGTGGGAGATATGTACTGAAATACCATGACACTGTATACGTCTCAGAGACTGCAGAATCCTACAGTTATGATGACATTGCTAAATAAAGGAGGTCGGGGGATTGGCCCTTGGTCCAAACCCAAAGGACAGCAAGCTGGTTTCCACCCACACTGCTGAGGAGTGGGATTTTCTGTGGTACATTTATTTTGAAGAGAGCTCTTTAGGATAGTAGAAAATGATCCTGACAGTGAGCTGACAGTTAAATAGTATGTGTATGAGATTCAGTGTCAGCATCCTTAGATGCCATGTCTGTGGTTAATTTTGGGCATGACCTAGAAAAGAAAAATAGAGTTATAACAGGATTGCTACTGGACTCTGCTTGGTATGGAAATGTAACTCACACTACAACAGATTCAAGACCAGTCTTTCTAACTGGGTGTGTTACTAGCTGCCATTTGATATGAGAGCCTGGAATATTATGTTTCATAGGAAAAAAACCCAAACCCTCTCTTCCCAGGTGGACTAATTAAGTTCTTTAGAAAGCTCATTTATTTATTTCATTTATGAGAATGAACATTGGATGAAATTCTTAAGAGAGTGACTGCTGAATGCACCCAGTATTCAGTATTAATATCTGGAGCCAGATTGCTTCTTCAAGTAATCTGTTAAATGAATGTGACTTCTATCAGATAACATATTCTCTTACGTTGAAATTGTAGTTTGTCAGAAACATCCCTAAATGTAAACATAAAAATATTAAAACTGACAATTAAAAATCATTACAAATTCTTTCATATTTTGCTGAAATTGGATTCCTACTAAACATATCAGAATCTTAAAATTGCCTAACCCACTTAACATCTTAATTTACACATTATGTGGATTCACAGAACAGTTTTTAAATAAAATTAAGGTAGCTACTACAGAAAATGACAGATAGATGGCAATAATAGGGTTATGTTTGATTTTCTTCAAATTTGACTTCATTTGTTGTGATAAATAGAAACATCACAAATAACATATTTCACTGTCAAAATATCTCTTGATATTTTGAAATAAATATGAAAGGGATTAATTATTGTAAGTATTCTGAACCATTCAGAGGATTTCATGTTAATACTGCTTCCTTCAAGAACTTGAAACTATTTTGCAAGTAGTTCATGTTTTAAAAAAGAACAGATTTTCCATGTAAAGGGGTATTGAATTCCATATTCCTTGGAATTTGAAGTGGCTAAAATTGCTTATTCATTGTTGGTACTTCAAAAAGAGGAGAAAGTCACATGGGAATTCTTGAATGAATTATAAAATGTGTTTCAGATAAAGTTTGCTGAAAATGTGAGAAAAGTATTTTTAACGTTAATTAAGTTTAATTCCTTTGTGTATAAAAATTGAAGTGATGTGTTAAAAAATGACTTGCTTTTTTTGTGTGGGAAATCTTGGATGCATACCTGTTGAGATACATACTTTACAATGACAGAAATCATATTTCCCATAACAATAGTACAATTAAAATATCTAAATAATTTATCAGTCTTCCTTGTACTATTGCAATATTCCAAACATTTTCTCAAAGCATTATACAAAACTGGAACGGCCCGAGAAAGCTGAGGACAGTTTATACGTGAAATGTTTTTGCATCATAGAGGGGTTGCTACGGTGTGCCTGGTTTCTTCTTACATGCATGGCTTGTTTTATATGTCCTTCCAAACTAACTTATGCTTTCTGATATCTGTCTCTAAAATAATGCTTGTAAGTCCCATAAACACTGATTCTTCAACAGGTTTCCTCAATGTCAGTTTTTCATTAAATGGCTAAAAGCATGGCATTTCATTGATGGCAATTAATTCAGAGCTTTGGTGTTTTTAGTCCCGGCATTTTTTTTGTTACACCACTTAAGTGGTGATTGCTAAAACCCATCTTGTGGAATCACCTCTGTTGTGCCACATCTCTCCCAGACAGAATTTTATTTGGAGACATCCTTTAAAACACTTGGGAAGAAAATACTATGCTTTAAATGTTATCAGCTAGGCTAATAGCAGTAGTAGGTTATCCTAGTATTTTTTGTTCCATATGGATTCATAGGGATTTATGCAAATGAGAACACATGCATAATGCTACAGTAATCTTAGACATAGTGTGACTAAAGTTTTTGACACATGAAAAGGAGGTGGATGCGTGAAATGTCTCAGTGCAACTCCTTGAAGACTGAAGCATTCTCTACCTAATTCTATATTTTTAAAATTATAAAATAAATCAAATTGAAATTAATTATATTGCTCAATAGAATTTTTCTGAAAACTAATTTTGTGCAATCTTGTTATTTTGAGTTCTCATTTAAGTTATGGAGGAAAACTAATATAAATATATTAATCTTGAAATATGGTGAGAACTCACGTTCTTTGTGGTGCTCATCACAATAGTTGACAAGCATACTGAAGAGGCAGTCCACGCCTTGAAACAGCATAATTCAGTGTGGATGAATGATAACTAACTGTGATGGACAGTTACATAAAACAGAACCTGTAACTATTCCTAACTCTGAGGCCAAGTCTGAACGTCTTTATTGTATTTGGCTGTGGGTTTCTTCCAGGACATCTGTGATGATCCTAAAGCATAAGCACAATTTTAGGAGCCTGTTAGTCTGGAATGTCTGCAGTTAAGGGAGCTGAGCCATAGCCCAGTGCTTGTTGTAATAGTGCTAGAGGACTACAGAGTATGGAGTATAAACTGACACAGTCTTGTCCACACTGCCTTTTGAGAGAAATAGTTGAAAGGTCCAAAATGAACTATGTTATTCATACAGAATATGCCTATACTGGTAAATGAAATAGATCAGAGGCAGCCATCTGACCTTATAAATAAGTTGCAAGGCACAGCTTGTGTCCAATGGTGATGAAACAGGGTGGCCATAACCACACTATCTACTGACAATAGTCTCAGTTCCATACAAATTTTGACTTGCCGAGCATTGGTTCAAGACCACAAGTTAGGATGGGCTAATACTGAATCAAGGGCAATGCTAGTAATTTAGCTATGAAGATTTCAAATGAGTGGTAAAAGCAATCTGCTCCTGTTTAGTTTACAAATATATCCATAGAAACTAGGTGTAAACTTTAGTGGTTGGATCATTAATATGTTCTGAGTTGAGCTGAAGCTTATATGAGAATCCACATTTACACAATAGTAGAGCACTAAACCCTTCCACACAATTTCAATCACATACTTTCAGGTGATCTACAGTAGGGACAGACTGATGTCTGCCAGTTTGGGCTTTAGACAGGCTGGAGTACAATGTCAGATCAGGTGGACTTACTTTTGGTAAGTAGACACAGATACAAACCCAAATCTAGTCTTCTATGAATTTTCTTAGTGTATTTCAGGACAAAATCAAATACATAAGTTTTCAGAGGTCATTCAAGCTATCCATATTTGACCTGGCCCATAGCAGGATCAGATGTACTCAATCACTGTGGCTGGAAGCCATCTAGCAAAAAAAAATATCTGAGCTAAGCATTTTAAATTTTTTATAGACAATATAGATGAATAGGCACTCTGGGCTCACTTCAGCTGCCTAAATGTAGATACCTTGGGCCATTTTAGAGCTCCAGGATGACTATTTACATAGAGCTAGCATATGACAAAAAAAAATACTTTACGAGCTGCAATCTTTAGAATTAGCAGATGGTGATGAGTTGGAACATCTTAGTCTATATGAAGTGACATTAGATACCGAAGGTCAGGCAACTGAATATGACTTTCCTGCATGAAATTAATCTGATCTGTTAAGGTAAGAATGTTAAATCATCCATTGGATTAAAATCCATATTAGAATGATATGTGTTTGCTTGTTTATCTGTGCCTTTTTAGTCAGAAAAATCTCCAGTTTCCAAAAAATAGATGCAATAAATGGCTGTGGTGTGACATTGTGGAATGCCTACCCTAAATTTCTAAACTATCTTTGCAGACCAACTATGAGTATAAGTGATTATATTTTCAAAGACACATGTAGTAATTAATTTTTTGTTGTGATTTTATATAAAAGCTATTGGGAAAGATTCCTTTGTTTCTGTATCTCTATTAAAAGCTAACTGTCTTACTGATTGCATTACATCTAAGTGTTTTACTCTAGCCTGATACTGTGAAACCAAGTAAAAATCAAAATAAATCTCATAATTCGCTGAAAAGATTCATTAATGAAATAATGGGTATATTTCTTATGAATACTGTTCTTATATCACACTAAATTAATTTCAGGATGACTTTGTTTGAATAAAGGTGCCAGTTCCCATCCTATAGTTTTTATGTTGTTGTAATATCTTATGATGTACTATCATGAGCAGCACTGTACTGAATACTAATTAGACAAATTAAAAAAACCAAAACAAAACAAAACTTTATTTGCAGACAATATTCTTGATTTTGTCCACACTTTCCATATTTTGCTCAGAGTATATTTAGATTCAGAGTAGTTGGAAATACATCTACATTTCTTTTAAATTTAATCTTCCACCAGAAGATTGTAAGATTGCAAATAATAGGCTGTCATTTTCCTTATTATCACATGCATATCCTTTCCTTCTCTGTAGTTTTCTTACTTGAGGGTCATTTTATTTGCATTTGAATGAGAGCAAAAGGGCTAACTCTTCCTGCCAAGAAACAAATTAGCTTTTTACGTTGTTTAATAACTACATCCAGTTCCAAATGCCACCAAAAAGCTATTAAACAGCAAGCCCCTTGAACAAAAGCTCAATGATGCATAACATACTTGATTAGATGTACTCTTTTCTGAAAGGGCCATTATTCTTAGTACGCATATTTCATTACTGTTAATCTGAGTCTAAATCTATGCTTCCATAACCACATATCTCCATCTGAATCATCTAATGTTATCTAGCTAATCCTAGGATGTCGTCTAATGTTTGTGGGGTTTCTTGAGATATTTTTAGGCTGAACAGTGATATTTAGTGTTCTCTGCTACTGTTTATTCAAACTAAGATCAATTGTGCCTGGGAAGAAAAAGGTTTTACTGTTTTACTGCCTACTCCTTTTTTTTTCTCTTCAGTTGAAACAAAGAAGTATTCTTAGCAATTTCCAAGCAAACGTATCATTTTCAGTTACTGTTGGTTTCTGTTCCTAGATTTACTGAATGCCTTTTCCCATGTGCAAAGCTTGCTATGAGGACCAAAACTGAAGTGTCTGGTTTGTCTCCATTCACCATTAAACAATATCCATAAAATGTGCTCTACAAAACCAATATCAGATTGGGTGATCTGTTTCTCTGTTTAGAATAATGTCTCCTCAATTGACAAGGTGGATTTTCTGGTTTTACTGGAATCTTGATTTAAATGTATTTCATGATTTGCTAGTGAACAAATGTAGAAAAATATCTGCAGGTGATTTTATTGAGCCAACAAATTTATGCCCTTGTATTTTATATATCCTTAAGACATTTTTATTAGCAATTAAAAATCTAAACATCATTCTAAAGTAATGACATAAAATCTGCTTTAAAAAGTAATCTGGCATTATGTGAAATTTACTACATTTTGCTCATGTAAAAATTTTGATAAATTAATTTAGAACATTACAAATGTATACATCCTGTTTAATAATTTCCTTGGGAAATGAGATGAGAAAGGTAGACTGTAGCACTGGAAGGCCATCTAGTAGCTCTTCTTATAGTGTAGAGTTTGCACAGTATATGATTTTTAGAAGACATGCATGCACATATCAAGATTCATGAGGCCATGACTATAGTACAAAATTTCCTTCTTTGTGTTACCTTCATGCCCAAAACAAATCAATTTGAGTATGTTAGTTGAGTCCTCGTTGTGAACGTGAATGACTGTTGTGATTTTTTTTCTCCTTTGGAATCCTTCAAGGGCCTTAGCAGTTCATTGACCAAAAAAGACCTTAAACACCAGCATGGATTGAGAGGTGAAATTTGAATATTTATGTAAATGAGAGGAAAATGTCACTGCCGAAGAGAACTGCAATTTAAAGTGGCATCTTAGTCACATGTTTTGATTCCATTAAAATCAATGATGATAATGACAACGTTGAGTGCCCATAGGTAAAGATCATGGATCAGGATGGATGTCCTGGTCGGCATCTGTTACAGGATGAACGGGAAGATAATGCATTCTACAGGAGGCTGGCAGAAATCTCAGCATTACCAGCCCTTGCAGTCACAGAGGTTTTCAATTTGCCAAATGTCTGCTGGAAATATAACACAGTAGAGAAGAAGCAGTGTAGGAGGTTCCTGGAGTGTGTGAGAAAGAATTTCCTAATGCAATTGGTAAGTAAGTCTGCCAGAGAAGTGCCCCACTAGACCTCTTTGTGAAGAGACCACTAGTGAGTTACGTTGTGGTCAGTGGCCGTTTTGGGTATAGTGATCACAAAATTATAGTTTTCATTTCTGGGTGAAGTAGGGAGGGTCACCCGCAAAACCACCACCTGGGACTTCTGGAAGGCAGACTTTGGCTTGTTTAGAAGATTGATAGACAGCATCCCTTGGGAGTCCATCTTGAAAGGCAGAGTTCGGGAAGGCTGAACGTGTTTGATGATTGCCCAGTCCTCTAATCTGTTGAGATCTCTCTGTAGGGCCTCCCTGCTTTCAAGGGAGTCAACAGCTCCTCCAGTTTTGTGTCATCTGCAAACTTGCTTAGTGTTCTTTCCAGTCCTGCGTCCAAGTCATTGATGAAGATGTTGAAGAGTACAGGGCCTGAGATGGAGCCCTGTGGAACCCCACTAGTGACAGGTCATCAGTCTGATGTTCCTCCTTCCACAATTACCCTTTATGCTCGACCCATGAGCCAATTACTCACCCACCACTTGATGTGTTTATCCAGCTGTGTGCTGAACATTTTGTCCAGAAAGATCCTGTGAGAGACAGTATTGAAGGCTTCACTGAAATCCAAAATGATTACATCAGATGGCTTCCCTTGATCAGTTAGGTTTCCTTTCATAAAAGGAAATCAAGTTTGATAAGCAGGACTTTCCTCTCATGAAACTGCTGGCAGTGACATATGACTGCATTGTCTTTCAGGTGTTTTTCAATACATTCCAGAATAATCTTCACCATAAATTTACCAGACACTGAAGTGACACAGACAGGCCTGTAGTTTCTGGGATCCTGCTTCTTGACCTTCTTGCAAATCGGGACATCATTCACCAGCTTCCATCACGTGGGACCACTCTGGATCCCAAGAATGCTCAAAAATCATTGAGAGGGGTTTTGCGATGACATCAGCCAGATCTTTCAGGATTTTCAGGTTAATCCTGTCAAGCCAAATAGATTTGTAAGGATCTAACTGGAGCAACAGATCCCACACAGTTTCACAGTTGACTGGAAGTTAATAATTCTCGCAGTCTCGGTCCTCTAGCTCAGGGTACTGAGACTCCCTTGGTCCATAGTGCGTGTTGAAAACAGAGGCAAAGAAAACATTAAACACCTCTGACTTATCTCTGTCTGTTTGTGAGGTGACCATGTTCATCCTGTAACGGGCTGAGCACATTTCTATATTACCTATTGCCTTTAATGTAGTTGTAAAAACTGTTTTTATTGTCCCCAGCATTTCTGTCCAGCTTCAACTCCAGCTGAGCTTTGGCTACACAAATTTTCTCCCTACAGTGGCATGCAGCATCTCTGTATTCTTTCCATGTCACTTGACCGTGCTTCCGTTGGGCATGTACCTTCTATTTTTGCCTTATTTCTGAGAGAAGATCCCTGCTCAGCCAAGCTGGCCCTCTGCCTCAACTACTTGACTTGCAACATTTAGGACTTGCATGCTCCTGTGCCCTGAGGAGGTGATATTTAAAATGTGGCCAGCACTGAGGGACCTCAGCATCTGCAAAAGGATTTTCCCAGGGGACCTTACTTACCAATTCTCTGAGAAGCCTGAAGTCTGCTCTCCTCATGTCCATCACTTAGGTTTTGCTGGCAGTTTTCCTCCTGTTAACGGAGATTTTGAACTCAATTTCTTTATGTTTGCTTTGGCCAAGACTGTCACCAATGTCCACTTTGCTCATGATATCCACTCTGTTGATAAGCAGAAGATCAAGGTGGGCATCTTTATGAGTCAGCTCCCTTAGGACCTGTTGCATAAAGTTGTCATCCATGTTGGTGTCTTCTGCCATATCTCAAGTAAAAGGATGAGAGGAAATGGCCTTAAACTATGCCAGGGGAGGCTCAGATTAGATATTAGAAGACACTTTTTTTACTGAAAGAATGTTAGGCATCGGAATAAGTTACCCAGGGAGTAGTGGAGTGACCTCTCTGATAGTGTTCAAGAGGCATCTGAATGTGGCTCTTCAGGATATATTTTAGGGGTGATTATGGTGGTGCTAGGTTGATGGTTGAACTCTATTATCATGGAGGTCACTTCCAAACTTAATGACTCTGTGATTCTGTTTCTTTAGTCTTCACACTTAGTTTGGGAGCTGTAGAGTAGACTTGTTGGTTATAAATTAATTTTTCTAACTTTCCATCTAGATTTAATTTTTAATTTCCATTAGTAGAAAATTTTCTATGGTTTGTTGAGCTCACTGTTCAGAAAAAACCCCCACCCAACATAAAAGAAACAAAGAAGTTGTTTAGTTTTCTATAAATAATATGTGTAGAGAGACTACCATCTTTAAAAGGTCAGCAACTGATCTACATAGCAATTATCTTGAGATGATGGTGCTTCTGTCTGTCTGACTTAGGGGAGAATTTAAGGACTTTTATTAGTTTGCTTAAGAATGGTTGTCTAGTGCTACCCAAGCAGTGCTTCTTCTGTTTTATTTGCCAGTTCTGTCCATTGTGATAGCATCTGCACAGTCGGCAACTACAACAAAGAACTCTGGGGAACCATGTTTCTTTTCAAACAGACTCCTGGATACCACATTGTATGTCTCAGAGCTCTTCAACAGCAGTAGATACCAACAATTATTCAGTGGAAATGATCCTCCAATGTCAGTTAATTTAAAATTTATTGCTATAGATATTTATACTCAGATTTGTTGTCCCATTGTGCTATTTTATAATGAAAGACAATCCTTTTCCTAAATAAAACAATTGAAAGTATAAACAGAAAGAGAAATGCTGGAGTATAGGATATGTTGTGGTATCAGTTGATCTTGAAACTTAAGATGGAGGTTCCTAACCCAAGCATTTATTTTTGTTTAATCCCAGACAGTAACCAGGCACCATGCAGCCACTTGCTCACTCCCCCACCAGCATGACTGGGGAGAGAATCAGAAGGGTAAAAACTATAAAACTCGTGGGTTAAACCAATACAGCATTGTAGTTAGCATGCTCTCAGAATTCTAAATGAGTAATTGAGACCTTCTTTTACCCAAAATTATGCTATCAGTGAAAATAACAGCCAGTTCCATGCTAGGAACCTTGAGGATGTCTGAATACTTGACCAAAGACACAAAGAACATTAGACATGAATTTAACAGAAGAGTGGTCAGTAGGACCACAATAAACATTAGATTTACTCACTTGAGCATGCTGCCTCCTCCCTGATTGAACAAGTATAATACTCCATATTCTTACCAAAAGTACCACCACAGAAAACTGTATATTCTGAAGAAGATATGAATTCACAGCCTCTGCTTTTTAGTTCATTATGCCAACAGGGCTGCAAAAGGAACTTTAAGTCTCCTCAAAGCTTAATGAAAAACAGAAAGAAGATGAAGTATATGTATTAAAATGTATTAATACCAAAGCTGTGCAACCTTGATTGGCATTCAAAAGATGATATTTTTAGGCAATACTGAACAATACAGTGCAATACTTTTGTAGTATGAACTGCATTTTTAAAAAAAAAATACCAACATTAAAAATACCAACTTGGAGACTTTTATTAGCATTTGCATTGCAAATGGTGTATTTGGTATATAGAAAACCATTTTAGAAAAATAGGTACATAGTTAAGAGAGTGATAAAACTGAGAATTTAAATTAAATAGTTATATAAAAATATTGGGGAGTACCTATATGTTTTTCTACGTCTCAAACCTAGTTCAGTAAGAAGAGAAAACCTGAGACCCATGTGTCCAGCCAGGTCCCTGTGAAGAGCAAGTTAGAATTGAAGCAGAGTTAGCTGACTTTTCAGAAAAGCTCTAAAATATGTAAGAAGGGTAGACACTAACACTTTGAGCATTTACAACAGCCTTTGACATGTATCTTATGAAACATTTTGTAATATGAGATGTGTAAAAATTAATAGTTTCTGCTAAGGGATGGAGGGAGTAAAAACCAAGGAACTGTTGGAAGTGACTCTTACGTGAATTCAAATGTTTTAATCCGTTGAAGGATGATCCTTCTACATTGTGAACTAGAATAATTTTATAGGAACACAGTAAAACTTTGTCAAGGCTCTAAATGTTGTTTAAGTATTTATGTCAAGTGCTTTTACCTTGAATGTAATTTTTAGAATAACCATTTGGCAGACACGAAGGACTTAATTCCAAAGTTGTTATGTCATATTAATTGGGTCCTATGTGAGAGTACCCAAAGCTAATATTCATATACATTTCAGAGCCCTCCTTAGTGTCAGGAATGAAGTTTAGAAGAATACTTACAAGATGCAGAAAGGGAGTAAAATGATAAACACAGGGCTTTACACATGTTCTATGTTACTAAACAAACAAATGAGAACAAATTAACTACAAAAAAAGGACCTGTACAATTATTCTAAACTCTTCCACAGCTATATACTTTCAAGTTCAATGAAACTAGAACTTCTCAGACTAGGTTGCATCTAACATCTCAACATGTGCAAGTTTATGATGCAATGATTAGGCTACTTGTGTCAATCTCCACACAAGATAATGTGTGAGTTTCACAGTGTTATCAGAGACTAACTACTGTGTTTCACATGACTAATTTCTTCTTCCTTTTCTTATAAACTGCATTCTGACCAGCTCTACCAATTCTGACTTTTTTGTCTTCCAGTATATTTAGAAGTATTTATTATGAGGTGATAGGTGAATAGGGGCTTTTATCTTCTTGCTTCTAGCTCTGGTAGGAAAAAAATTTAGGTAGACAGACTACCTAAAGGTCAACTAAATTGCACTAAAACCATAAAAAAAATACAGTTATGAATTGGCCAGAAGTTACATAACTAACAGAGGAAAATTGAGATCTTTACCCACTTTACTCGTTAGGTACCATAATGACTAGACTTCAGATTATTTCCAGTGAAAATTTATCTAACATTCCTGTTGAAGTTTGTCAAGGAAAAAAAAAAATGGGGAGAAAGAAGGCATATATGCTCTTGGATCCAACTAAACTAGGGATCTGAGAATTGTAATTTCATTTTTACTGTGCTATTTTAAAATCTTTAATAAACAAATAGAAAAAGCAGATAGACATCCAAAATCCTAGTTCTCTTATCTAAGTCCACCATAAATTTTTTATAATATTACACAATAATTACATTACTGCCAAGAACTGTGAGGCAGTTAAATGCCACCCTGATATCTGAACCCATCAGATCTCAGAGGCTAAGCAGGATCAGGCTCGGTTAGTACTTGGATGGGAGATCTGGGAATACCAGATGCTGTAGGTTCTAGTCCTGAGGACTTCACTGTCTCCATCCAAGCTTGCTCGGCCATGGCAGATGAACCTTAGGAGTTAAAAGGTGGGGCCAGTTTTGCACATGCTGTGCCTCACCTAAAAACTCCGCTGTGCAGGCTCGAAGGACACACCTATGTGGGTACAACCCTTCCCAAATCTTGGTTCGGGAAGCCTAGTCATAATGCCAAGAACTGTGGAAAGACATGTGAAAATTATTTACCTTGAAAACCTTACAGTCATTTAAAAAACCCCAACCAAACAAAAAAATTTAAAATGTTGTCTAGGATGGGGATTTGCAGAGCCTCATCTTGACTGTGAAATCAAGGGATGAAACAAAACACTTTGACCTCATTATACAACACAGCGTCAGAAGATGCTGAAAGACTAACTGATTTTAAGCACTGATTCCACACTCATAGATACTCTTTTGTGTGATTCTTTTCCTGTTACCTTTCTATCAGAAGGCATCGTTTATTGTAGAAAAATGATTATTAAATACCTCTTAGAAACATCATATTTTATTCAATCTATATAATATATGAAGTGAGATTTTCCCACTGTTTGTCAATAAATACTAATTTACCATGTAAAAAGGAAGAAGAAAAGCCTCTCCTCTCAATTACTTTGTGTCAAAATAAGCAAAAACAAACCCTAAATTACTTCAAGAAAAGCAGCTGCCTGGTGCATACAAATTTTTTAGCATAGAGAAATAAAACATAACTCACTTTAATTTTTGGTGAGTCCAAACACTATGTTTGCACTATTCTTTTAGCCATCTGAGCCTTCTGCATGCGGCTGTTGACACCTGTTTTTCTCCATCTTCTTCTCAGTTAATACTACAGTAAAACATACAACTGCAACAGCTTTCATCCTCCACAATTTAACTTCTTATTCCCCAACTAATAATGTGCTAAAAGAATCATTTTGTAAGGCTTCATCCTTCATTGATGTAAGGATCATACTTTGCATTATGTTAGGAAGATTAAGAAACAGATCACACCACAAGAGTTTTGGTTTTGCAATTCTAAAAAAAGAAAAAAAAAAAAAAAGAAAATGCCCCTGAAGGCTATATATACAATTGAAAGTATAAGGTCTTCACTGAAAGAATGAAACTTCTTCCAAACTATTGTTGTATAACTAAAAACCTAACCTGGGGCATTGTCATGGGATCAAACTTTTAAAATAACAGAGTGTCAGCACACAGGCCTGTCACTTGGCAGTACTATCAGGTTTTGGGTTTTGTCTTACACAATGAAAATGAGTGGCCTGCTCCACATAGTTTAGAAATTAAAGAACACAAGGCAAGTAACAGCCAAATCTGTGATTTTGTAACTGTGAAAAGAAAAAGTAATGAAAATTGAAAGTCAAGGCAAAACCGTGAATGTGGAATTATCTTCAGTTACATAGCCTTTTTATAGAAGAAAATTAATCAACTAGCCAAACCCTCTTTTGCTTCAATTAAAAAGAATACAGGTAAGAGAATTCTAACACACACCAGTCCTGAGAGAGTGACAGGTCACAGCAGTTGTTCTCTGATTTGAAAGCCAGCTGCTCCTCCTGGGACATATGAAACGGACTTGTGATCTCAGCCTGGTGATTAGAAAGCAGATATAGATGTCACAATTATAAACATTTACACATAAGGCAAGGGGGAAAGGCACAAATATTATGGTAGAGGGTGTTTAAAACCTTTAAAACCTTGTGTAGGAGTGGTCAAAGACTTCTTTATGTCCCTAAGCATGCAAACATCGAGTAGGATGAACAACATCACACTCCTACACAGATACTTGGAGTGCACCAAGTTAATTATATGTGTGCTTTAAAAGAACATAAATAAAATTCCACACCAGTGTTAACTTTAAAAGTAACTAATCATAGAATTTAATATTTTAAAGTGTCTAGTTCTTCCTTGTATGTGCATGTTAGTGGTAGCTACCATGACTCACATGACTGCTTTCAGAAATAAAAGAAAGATAAATTAGTGTAACAAGAAAAATAGAGATAAAACCTAGAGTTAGGAAGTAAAAGTTATGCTTAATTTGAAGCAATAGAACAGGAAGAACTGAAATGTTAGAACAATAGTTTGAATACCTCTGAGACAACAGCAGAATTGAAGTTATAAAGAAAAATTTTAAAAGCATGCCTAACTGCTCTGTCTCCGTAACTCAGATTTGAAATGGTAACCATTTTCATCAATAGTTTTAATTTGGAATTCTGTATTAAAATTTGTATTTCCTGTCAATCTTCAAATCTTTTCTGAAAGAAATGTCATGCTCTTTTGTTAACTGATTCTGTATCATGTGTATCAGAATATATTATTTAAACATTCTTTAAAACTTCTATTTTTCAGTTTTTAGAGCATTCATAATGTGCAGTCTTAAAAATTTTCTATTAAAATAGTCTTAGTCACCAATTTTAGTCTCATATCAGTGTACTGCAGTTGATATTTAATACCTTGATTACTGCTGGAGAATAAACAAGACATTTTTTGTGGCAGTTTAAAATTACTTTGTTAACTTCAGAACCACCAGATTCATTATTTTACTATTTCTATATTTATGTAATGAAATAACTTTGCAACTCCCTTTTTTCTAGCAGTGAGAAGAATAAAAAAGTAGTGATATTTATGTGTCAATATTTTCTATTATTTATATTCTATAACAATTTGTGAATTAGGGAAGATAAAATGTAAACGTAAGTTATATATACAACAAGTAATAAAAATTTACATATTCCATTGGGCATTGAAATACTAGAATAAATTTTATATTGGAAAAGTAATACTATTTGTGCAATTGTACACAGCACTGGGAAAGAACAAAACTAAAAAGACCGGCCAGCGGTGGTGTGATTGACCTTGTCCCCATTCATACTTAGAAGAGAAGGTATTCTCCTTATATTTGCCACTGACATACAAACTCATAAACATGACCAAATTATACATAAATTTCCTAGAAGTTAAACCTGGGGAAATGCTGATAGTAGCATAGTATTACTTCTTCCTGAAAAACCCAGAAATATCAGAGTAAGAGTTTAAATGTCTTTTCTGGCCTCAGAGAATGAAATCAAATCTCTGAACAATCTGAGGAATGCTCTGGCATGACAATTCTCATTTAAAAAAGAAAACAAAAAAACCCCAAACCAACAAACTTAAAAAACCTCCAACTCCTTTCCCCTGCCTCCCTCCCCCACAAAAAAACCCCAAACAAAACAACAAAACCATACCCCAAAAGTATTCACAGCATGTAATTTAGGAAAGAGTGTCTTTTTCCATACTGTCAAATGCATGTTTTTCTATTGGACCTCCATGTTTTCATGTTTTAGATTTTTTCCAGTTTCAGAGTACATAGAAGAGGGAATCACTGAATTATTTAGGTTGAAAAAGACCTCTAAGATCACTAAATCCAAGCAAAAGCTCAGGACAGTCAGGCCTGCCACTAAACCATGTCTCTAAGCACCATATTACATGCCTTTTGAACACTTCCAGGACAGACTGTTCCAGTGCTTAACTCCTTTCAGTGAAGAATTTTTTACTAATATTGAATCTAAACCTCTCCTGGTACAACTTGAGGTAATTTCTTCTCATCTCATTTCTTGTTACGTGGGGAGAGGCCAATCTCTCACCTCACTGCAACCTCCTTTCAAGCTTATGTAGAGAGAAAGATCTCTCCTCAGCCTCCTTTTCTCCAAGATGAATAATTCCAACTCCCTCATCTGCTTCTCATAAAATTTTTCTCTAGGCCCTTCAGCAGCTTTGTTGCCCTTTGCCAGACCCACTCCAGCACCAAAATGTCTTTTTTGTAGTGAGGGCCCCAAAACTGAACACAATATTCAAGGTGCCTGTGAGACACTGGATTCAAATCTCACTGAATTACATATTCACATGGGTTGGAACCAACTCACTGCAAGTGTGTGTGTGGGAAGGGCTGGGCTAGGTCTGCAAGCACATGATAAGGCCACTTCACAGAGCAGGTGGCAGAGCCAGAAGGTTGCAGCCAACATGGCCTGGTCCATGCACAGAGCATGGCAGCACCGAGAGCCATGTTGGCTGGGATGTCAGCCAAGGAAGGCTGGTAACCCCTGGAGACAGTGACTGGCTGTGGCGTGCTGCACTCTGGCCTGGAAGGCACTAAGTGCTTAATGACCCAAATGTGTTTCCCAGGACGTGTGGTTACTATAGCCAAACTCTAAAAAATGGCACACAGGGTCTCCATTTTGGAAAGTCTGCTTTTCTCCTGGGAACAGCGAACATGGGACCACTTGGCAGTAACTGTTTCTCTCTCTCTCTCTCTTTCTTTACTTTCTTTTCTTAGTCTTTCTGTTCTTCCTTTACTCTTTTCTTTGCCCTCTGTGTAACTTAGAACCAATGAATTGTATTTTACTAAATCTGGTATATTGTTTCTGTTGTGATGAGTGCTTTTGTGAACTGGGTCTTTGTGCTGGGTGTTTTAGTGAAATGCTTTTCTTCAGTTATATGTTATCTTTGTTAAACATTTAGCCAAAATGTTTATTTTTCTCACAAAATTAAAAGAAATTGTCTTAGAGAAAGCATAGCAGCATTTTCTCAGGATGTGAACTCGAGGCAGTAATGAAACAAAGGCTTTTAAAAAGTCTTAAATAAATGTGACTACTCCGGACAGCTTGTGGCTTAAAATTCAGAGTGTAAGAGTACTTCTCTTACTACCACATTTTGTATATATCTGTGTTTAGCTTTATTCTTGTCTTTGATAGAAGTGTGAAAGTAACCCAGTAACCCTTTCCCATTAAAGACCTCAAATTTTCACTTTCTGTATAAGAAAATAATTTTCCAGTGTGACCTTAAATTCCAGCTTGTTCACTTCTATTTACAACTAATTCTCCAACTTCAGAGGTGTTGTTACATATATTATAGGCAATACCAACATTATCCTTGAATGAGTGATACTCATCTCAACCTGTGTTTATAGATATTATGACATATTTAGGTTAGCTCTACACCATGCTGAGTAAATGGACCCCACTGTATCAGTCATCTCTCAGGATGAGTATCATTCATTCCTATTCAGAAAGGACTTTATGATTTTCAAAAAATTAAAAAGTTCTACTGCTGTTATGCTAATAGTCAAGTCCTATCTGAGGTGAACTGAATGTTCAGGTTATGCAGCAATTTTAAAAATTTAGTCTGTAAATACATATGTTTGCAATTTAATTCAAATATATTTTCAGCTATGTAAACAAATGAGTTTGAGAACCTCATTTATCAAAGATTTTCTATTTAGCTCACTAGGTCTCAAGTTGTAAATTGAGTCAAAGTTAACATTTATTTTTAAAGGTTGCTGTGTGAGTCTGGATGCAACTCTGTGCAATGTGCTCTAGGATCCCTTTGCTTCAGCAGGGATGTTCTACCAGATGACCCATTATTGTTCCTTTCCAACCTTATTCAGTCTGTGATTCTGTGATTTGGATATAAGAGAAACCAGAGTAAGGGTGAAGGATAAGATTGATGTCATTTTCATTGGTGTTGAGATGAAGGTATCCTTTGTTAACTGGAATGTTTGAAAGGCCAAAGGTTAAACTCAGAGATACATTACATTTATTGAGGCAAAACAGGGAAGATGAAGAAGGGAAATACAGATGTTAAAAAAAAAAACAAACCCAAACACAAAGCTTGTAACAAAACAGAGCATGCTGGAGTGAAGCATTCCAGCCAAAGAAAACTGAATGTTGCCAAAGCTTTTAACTTATATTAAGTTGTTCAGCTCTACCCCTGTCTTGGTTTGAGCTGGCAAAACGCCAACTGCCCAATACAGAGTGTCAGCTTCACCCCCTCCTGCTGAGAAAAACTGAAAAGGGAAAAAACCTTAGAAACTCCAACTAGATTTATACTTAACTAATTATATATACATTTATACAGAAAAGAGAAAAAAATTAAAAGAAAACTACAATATAACACACACTTACACAAGTTAGGTATAACACTTTTCTACCTCCCACCAAAACCAGATTTGATTACTCTAGATTCATAAAGCACCCTAAAAGACGCCCAACAAAGAAGAGAAAGAATAACAATAAAATGTTTCTACTTACCTGAACTAAAACAAAATGCAAAGTAGCAGTGGGCAGCAGCCAAGGCCCACCTCAGCAGGACAGTGGCAGCGTGCCCTGTTTCTACTGCAGACATGATGGAACTGAGAAAACACTCCTACTCTACTGTATTTATATCTCAGGTTTACGTCATCTGGTATGAAATATTTCTTTGGTTACTTAAGTCAGATGATACCTGTCTCTCCTAATCTATGTAGATTCTCTGAGCCTGCTAAATTGAGGCCTGGCTAAAACTAAAGCCCAAACTATCACAATCCCTGAAATTATATTTTCAAAATACTAAATTCAAACTATGTGCTCAAAATTCTTCTTAGGTAATGCTCTGTACTTCCAGTAATTTGAAAACAGATAAAACAGTGCTGATTTCATCTGTGCAAAGGATACTTATTTAGTCCCATCTAATACTGCAATTTTTTTTTGGTCAAAACTGGCTGATATATCCATGGAGAAAATTAGAAAATTTACAGAAAATAAGACCACCTTGTATAATTATTACTCATAAGACCATCTTGTAGAGGAATTAACATCTAGCCGAGTAAAGATTACTATCTGGAGTTCAATTTCCTAAATTTGCCATTCTTGGAAAAATAATTTTTATCTTTTTCTTTTGTTTTTCCCTGCACAAATAGATGAACTCATATACACAGATTCTATAGTACAATATTCCAACATAGTAACAATTAATACAAGTTCATTATTTTACTATTCAGTGAGAACAGATAAAAAGTTTCCATTATAAAGATAAACCCCAATAAATTAAACTTATTCTCAGGTCTTTTCACATGGTCTTCAATTTAATGTCCATGGAATGTGAGATTATCTTCTCAATTATCTCTGAAGGGAAATTAGAATTTTTTTACTAGCAGTCAGTGGAGCTAGGAGGAGTCATAGCTCTCTCTTAAATTGTCAGTGATGTTTGTGGAATACTAACCTTGAGATTGTTTATCCAAATGTTTCATCACTGAATAGTAAAGCAACTGGCAACATGGTATGTTTTGTACAGTAATAAATCCCAGCCTAAGAAGAATTTGCCATTGTATCATGCCTATCTATTAACATGCTATTTACCTTTCTGCTGGTTTACCTAAATCAGTTCTAAAGAAAATAATCCCTGCAAGTACTTCACACTCCCAAAGAGAGGGAATGTCATAGTTTAACCACAATAGACAGCTTAACCCCACACACCCGATCAAATTGCTCAATCTCCCCTGGTGGGATGGGGAGGAAATCAAAAGAGTAAAAGTGAGAAAAATCATGGGTTGAGATAAAGATAGTTTACTAGGTAAAGCAAAAGACATGTGCACAAACAAAACAAAGGAAGGAATTCATTCACCACTTCCCATGGGCAGGCAGGTGTTCAGCCATCTCCAGGAAAGCAGGGCTCCATCATGTATAACATTTACTTGATATGGCAAATGTCATCACTCCAAATGTTCCACCCTTTCTCCTTCTTACACCTTGTTTTTATTGCTTATGATAATTTCTGCAACTTTCAGATGTGTTAAGATACGGATAACAGGGTAAAATAATTAATTGTCAGATTTGATTTTGAGAATCCTATATTATCATGCCACCCTGGTGCCTTATCCATCTGATCTCAGAAGCTAAGCGGGATCAGGCTCAGTTAGTACTTGGATAGGAGAACTCCTGGGAATACAGTATACTGTAGGTTCTAGCCCTGAGGACTTTACTGTCACTGTCCAAGCTCGCTCAGCCGTGGCAGATGAACCTTAGGAGTTAAAGAGTGGGGCCAGTTTCGCGCACTCTGTGCCTCACCTAGAAACTCCACTGTGCAGGCTTGAAGGACACACCCATGTGGGTAGAGCCCTTCCCAAAATTCTTTGTCTGCAAAGCTTAGCCATGATGATGATATTATATATTTATTTGTAGGAGTAATAACTGCAGTCAAACTTTTATTTTCAGATGATTCCTTAGTAATTCATTCATGTCAAGGAATGAGCCAGAGGCAGAACCTGGGAAAAAATCAATTGTGAAATCTGTAGTGAGATGACTCACTTAGACCTTCTCTCAATATCACAATGTTTTGGGTTTTGTTTTTGTTTTTTTTTGTTTGTTTGTTTGGTTGGTTGGGTTTTTTTTGTTTGTTTGTTTTTTGGTTTTTTTTTGTTTTTGTTTTTTTTGTGTTTTTTGTTGTTTGTTTTTTTTTTTAACACCTTGTTGAAAGAATAGTGTATGTGATCATGGAGATATACCATCAAAATATTTTACAACCCATACTGAAAATCTGTCTTGTGTATCAGGACATCTTGTAAAAGTAAGGTAAAACTGATTTTTAAGATTGTGTTGAGAACAAAAATTAAATATTGGAAATTTTTCAATTCTTTGCTTAGTGAGGAATTCTTGAGCAATCTAGTCTCAAGTTGTCTTTGGCTCAACATTCTAGCTATCACATTCACTCAAATTTATGACTTTAAATTTCTATAGCTCAGTTTAATGTATTCATTATAAATATTATCAATTATTATGATGTTTGTCTTTTTAATTTTTTTGAAGAACTGTAACTGCAAACCACTTAGAATTCTGCTGAAAGATAAATGTAATTTTCTCAGTCCATAATCAGACTTCCAATTAAGAAAGAGAAAGGATAGATTTAGATTAGATGATAGGAAGAAATTCTTTACCGTGAGGGTGGTATGGCACTGGAACAGGTTGCCCAGAGAATTCGTGTATGCTTTATCCCTGCAAGTGCTCCAAGTCAGATTTGTTATGCCTTTGAACAACCTAGTGTAGTGAAAGGTGTTACTGCCCATAGCAGGAGGATTGGAATTATATGATCTTCGAGGTCCATTCCAACTCAAGCCATTTTATCATTCTGTTCTGTGAAATAAAGCAAAGTGGTATATAATGCAAACCTCATGTTTATATGAATAACTCTTCAGGTATTCTAACTTATGCTATAAGGGTATATGAGCCAAAATTTCACAGAACAAATAGTTTATTAGATAATGCAACAGATATTGCTGTCTTTTTAATTTTCTTTTTTTCCCTCCAGGAAAGTCCAAACATTCATGAAAACAAACTGCCAATCCCTTGGTTGTAATAATTCTACTAGGTTTATTGGAGATAATGAAGTTATACAACCATATTATAAATCTGGCATAAAGTTTCTAGGGATCATAATCTCTTTTTTTTTTTTTTCCACCTTGTAGACAAAAAGTATTCAAAACAAAATGGGACAATCTGTATGAAAACCTGTAGTTGCTCACTTTGAGAAAACTGGATTACTTTGAAATTACATCTTTCACTTTTCACATCTGAAAATTTGTCTCCCTTTTCCCTGTTTTAAAGATGAAGATCTGCTTGTTGATGCTATATTTATTTTTTTATATGGATGTATACTTTCTTAAACAAACTAAACCCCTACACTGTATTGCTTTAATGTCATAGCTTTAGAAGTTCTTAAATAGCTTTATTTTCAGATTTTCTTAAATAAATAAAAAAGGGACAAAATAAAAAAGAAAAATCCCAAAGAAATTCTAAGAAGAACATTAAAATTTATTTCCTTTTATACTCCTTTTCATGTGAACATTGAAAATAGATTTCTATGTACTAATTTTAAATGAAATTCATTTTCCTATAGACACTAAGATGCACCAAACTTTGCTTTCAATATTAAATGTTTGGAACAAGAGGCAATCTTAAATTTAATAAAATTATTTGTGCTTTTGTAACTGAGTTTTTTTATATGATGCTACATAGATATATTGCAGTATTTTTTGTTGCAAAGTGCTCTTGTTTTACAGCATTTTTCCTACCCTGCACAGTATCAGCAATCTTATGAAAAAATTGTCTCTATTAAAGTTAGTTGCTTCTTTTATATTATTATCTGTGTCCTTGGAAATGTGTCTCCCCGTTAGCTAATATACCAGCTGTTAACTGCTGGTAACAGATTTTGAGAAGCAATTTCTTAAAAAGAGAACTAATAGTTAATTAACTTAACACGTTTTTTAAGTATCTGACTGTTCTTTTCATACTGACATTTATTATCACTAACTTTCAAACTTAGGCTACAAAATGAGGTAATTAAATAGTATTTGCTTGTGTAGCACAAGACCTGATGTCTTCCTCTGAAAGGTCAATAAATAAAACCCAGAATTACTTTTTGGTGTTTATTTCATTACACACACACACACATACAAACAAACAAACAAAAAAGGAGATCATAACAAGGCTGTTTGAAAATTTTTAGTATTTACTGAAAATGTAGTCCATTTTCTCAAAAAATCGTGTCCAAACTGAAGAGGAACATAAATAGCAAAATACTGAGCAACACAATGTTAAATGTTAGTTGCTCAACTGCCGGAACAGGTTTCTCACAAAAACATGTTAAGAATGAGAAATTGTGTATTGGAAAAGGGTCAAAAATTGAATATGAACTTCATTTGGAAATTCAAAGGCAAAGTAATAAGGACAGAATGTTCCTTAAATGCTGTCTTCCTTGGATTATGTATTTTGCTCACCGAAAATTTAGCGTCTTCTTCCACTTGTCATTACAGCTTGCAACCTTCCACAGCAAAAGCCTCAACGTTTTCTTTAAAAATTGGAAAGTAATAATTCTTTTTGCTATAAACAAAATATTTTAAAGGATGAAATAGAACACCCCATGTATAGATATGCAAGAATTTATAGTAGATCTTATTAATTTTTTAATTGTCTAGTAAAAACTTAAACAATTATACTAGTCCAAACACAGTAACACTAAGAGCTCTTTAAACTGCTACACAGAACAAATTAGTGTATCTGATTTTCCCTCTGTCATTAGGCTCAACCATCCAAAGATTCCCTCCGTTTGAAGTTCAGTGGAGACTGTCTTTCTCAGGAAAAGTTATGGATTAACAAAGCAGGTCATCAAGTGTCCAAAGGCATTTGCCTGGAGGAGTCCAGTACTGATCCTGAGGGCCTGTTTCACTGCAACCGTGCTTCTGCCAAATGAATTTTTATACATTTTGTTAAAACAATCTGCTTTCCTCTCATTAACTGCTGGCGAAACATTGAAAGCTGCAGAAGAGCCTCCCTCACTCTCCTCTCCTCTGGCACAACAAGGCTCTTAATTAGGCAATGACTGCTGGGCTTTTACAATATCAAGACACAGTTTAAGCTAGAATAGTTTAGGCATAGACTAAAAGTCTCTCGGCCCAAGACAAGTCAGGCAAATTCTGACTGTGCTGCCCAGTGAGTGCACAGCCTGTGGGCTGCAGGATTTTTACATCTGGAGCAGAGGTTTAGGCTGAGGAATGAGAAACGACTGTGTGAGGAGTTCCGTCCGTGTTGTCTGAAGCTTTTCCACTTGGTTTAAAGCAATTCTGCACTTTGTTGGAGAAAAGGAGATGAGATAAAGAAACAGTGAGTGAACAAGGGCTATAATCTCATGCTTATGACTTTCCTCTGGGACATCTGGAGTTTGAATTCAGCTTTGAGGGCTGATTAACTATTTGAAATGTAAAACACATAAATAGACACTCTCATTCTAAGTCTCCTCACATAGAGAAGAGCATAAACCAAGAATATCTCTTGTACTGTGTGAATGTCCTGAGCACCAAATCCTTATCTAAAGGACCTTGACAACTCTTCTGGCCTCCTCCTTCAGGAAAATAGTAGCTAAGTGTGGGAGCGTTTTTTTATGAAGCTCATTCAACAAATGTATTCTGTGAACATGCTCTTGCCTGTGCTCCTTTCAAATCTCTCACCTTGAAAGTGAAAAAAACATAAAGCAAAACTAAACCAAAGAAAAAAGCAAACAAAGCAACTTTTTGGACCCTTCATGAAGAGAGGTTTGATCTAGAAAGCAGTAAATCATTCCTTTAAAGTTCAGAGGGCCTCTCATCTTTGCACTTTTCCCCAGCTTCGTTGTCCTTTTCTGGACATGCCACAGCATCTCAATGTCTTTCTTGAAGTGGGAGGTCCAGAACTGGACACAATACTTGATGTGCGGCCTCACCAGTTCTGAGTACTGTGTCACATTAGGCATTCCTCTAGAGTGTGTTTTCTTGTTTCATTTTAAAAAGTAGCCCATTTCTGTGATATCAGAGTAGCTAAGCAAGTAGCTCAGATAGCAAAGTGTAGTAAGTAGGGGCAATTGGGAGATATGCTTCAAAATAATTTTGTTGGAACTAATACTCAAATGTAGATGCATGCACAGCAGGCAGTGGTGATTTCAGTGCCCAGGAGCACCACTGGCTGTCAGTGCAAAAGAAAGGCTGACGATATGCTCTGTGTGATTCTTAGTAAAAATATTCTCTTGGGAAGAATAACCCCCACATAGTATTTTTTGCCAATCTCCAAGAAAGTGCCTTGGCAGTGAAAAGACTAGTCTTGGTCACTACAAAATAGCCTCCTGCCTTTTTTTTTTTTTTTTAATTAAAAAAAAAAAAAAGGTTGTAGGAGTGCAAATATAAGAATAATAGGATTAAAATGAGAGCAAGAGAAAAGATATACTGATCTATAGTGCTAGCAGTTAAGGCTCGGCTAGTGGGAAAGGTCCTCCTTCCAGGTCTAGATTTTTCAGTCAAAGACTATGTCTCTGAGGGCCATATGTGAAAGATGTTCGAAGTACAATTATGTTCAGTGCAAGTGACTTTGTGTGCTGGATAAATGCTTCAGAAGCTAAATGAATGCCATTAGATGTGTCATGTCTATACTTGGTACTCAGATGAGGTCATCCTCACACACAGGAGACATGACTACGTCCAATCTCTATCTGAATTGCTTGAATGTTTGAGAATACTTACAGAGATGTTCTCTTTCTTGAAGTTTAGAATCAAACTAAATATTTCAAGATGAAAAAAAAGGATAAAGAAGTCAGAAAGTAGTTTGTTCACCTCTCAGAAATATTTATGCTCTCACTCTGGATTAATCCATCACTTCAGGGTCACAAAGCAATTTTTTTTTTTTTTTCATTAGGCTGAACTGGTTTTTTTTTTCCTACTCTAAAAATCCCCTACCATGGGAGACAGGAGGTTCAGTAACAACCTCTAGAATACCCTACTGTCTTCCCATTGTGTTGTCCATCCTCTTCTTGCCATAAGGTCTCATTTAACTTAAGATTCAAGATTCAGCCATACACCATAAATATAGCATATATTATATTATCTGCCAAAAGAAAGATAGCAACAAATAACTGCTAGCTTATGAAGAGTACAGATGTTTTTATTAGTAGGAAGAAGAGTAAAAAATGTTCCTAATATGAGTAAATTCTATTTTATTTTACAACTTATTTTCAAGTCTGATAGCAAGATGAATTTGCATTTAATATTCATTGCTAGTGCGTAGATGATATATATTTTTAGGATTCAAGGATATCTAATTTTCTCTGAATTATAAAGGTCCCAACATTGCATTGGAGATACACGTTTCTTCCATGAAATGGAATTGATATGCTCGGTGACTGAGAAACTGATTTTGAGGGTATATTAGTTCTAATTTGAAGTACATTTACAAGTGCTGCTGATAAGGTCATATTTCATAAACAATGATGTTAAATCTCTCCTGTAAGAAAGGTATTATGGTTTGAGAATCTCTTTTTTTTTTTTTTTTTTTTTTTTTTTTTTTTTTTTTTTTTTTTTTTTTTTACTTAACTGATTGGTAACTTCTTAACTTCACTATGAAAATCTGAGCATTGCCTGGATAAAATATTGAAGGCTATTGGAATCAACCATTGGCTGTTATTTTCCTTATGATCTAACACATATAGTTAATTAATGTCAGTTCTTCAACTCTCAAAGATTTAAACAAACAAAAAAGAGATACAAGACAATGCCATAAGCTTAGTGACCCAACATAAAATGCCTTAAGATAGAAATTACATACTACTCTCTTATTTTGTTCATAACACTATTTAGTTGAAGAACAGTATGAATCTAGATGCAAAATATTTCTCCTTCAATTTTACCTTTAAGTTTCACACTGTTTTTCTATTCCCACACTGAGCAAAAAAGTATTGATCATATGAGGTATTTACAAAAATATAGACCTCAGCTGTCAATGATTCATTTAGGAAAAAAAAAAAAAAAAAAACTATTCAAATTCCTAACTTCAGATTCAGAACAGGGGAAAAAAAAAAAAAGAGACATCCTCAGTTTAACTATTGAGACTATATTGATGAGAATTTTATCTAGATTGAAATAATGTGAGTTAGCTCAACTTTTCTTTCACAAATGTGCTGATAGAAAACTGCAAAGAAACATATCTTGTAAAATATTGGACATTTTATAGAAAGCTAAATATTGAAGAAACTGATAGATACCACCGTTCTTTAAAAATACAGTTAAGTATGTATGGCTTTTTAACAATTCAGTATGGTGTAATGAGGAAAAGTAAAGAGACTTCAAAATTAATTAATAGAGATTTCTAGAGCAAAGTAAAATCCTCCACTAGCTTCATAGGCACTAACATTTCTTACTATAACCAAAATATGAGTATATTTTCATATGTGCAGGAATGTTGAAGTTGCCATTAGGAATATATGTTAATACAATTTGTGTGAAGCTTATATAATCTTAAGTCCTTCCTTTTTTTCTTCTGGAAAGATCATAAAGACACCAAAGGTTATTTTGTAAAGAAAGATGAGAGAAGTATTCATTTTTATTTCCAGAGCACTAAGAAAAATAGTGATCAATCAGCAGAACTTGAATTTGTCTACAGATATATGTGGAAGTTCTTCCAGTCCCCCAGAGGGACTAACAGAATAACACACTGATTAAATAGGCAACTGTAGCCTTTTTAAAAGGCTCAAAGAAAGTAATGAGAAATTTTTATTTATCTTTCTGTGATTTAGATCAGGTTCTAAATTTCTTGGCCACCATGTTCAATTTCCTTGACCAGCCTGGAAAAGGAGAGGCTTCTAGTATTTACAATATAAACTCCTGTTCTCGACCTTTTCAGAGACATAATTTATATGTTTTCTGACTCTTCCCTAATGTTCAAAGGTCTTTGCTTCTCAGGGTTTACACAGAAGGTGCAACACTGAAAGATTTTGTAAGTAGCCTGTGAGATCCTCAGGGCAAACAGTTTTTCTTGATTCTGTCTGCAAAGCACAAAGCTCACATTCCACAGTACAAAAATAAATCTTACCATTCCCCACCATCCCCAGTAGGAACCTGGACAAATTTTATAATAAGTAGTTGCTTTGGCTTGCTCCATCAAGATTCCGAGCATCTTTCAGTTCATAATGAACTCCAGGGAAGGGTGTGAGATTTCTCAGACACTTGCTGTGAACATTCAGCATCTTTAAATATTGAAAGCTCTCCAATAATATTGTATTTGCAATAAAAAGAATAAATCTTTTTCTACATTTAAAATATTTGTGGAATTAATGAAATACAAATATCCATTTTTTTCACTATTCTTTTTTACACAGTAGCCAGTTCCAGAGTTGTGAAGTAGTATCCTGCGATATTACGTTTTGTTTCTTCCCTTCTGGACATACAAATGATGATTTAATTCATAATATGGTGCCCTGAATGCATGCACTGCAGACTAGTGTTTCTGAATTAAGTCTTGATCAGAAATAAAATTCTTAGAGAAGTGTCCAACTACTGCTTTTAATACAGCATAATTTTAATAGGGGCTAATACGGCCTTTGAATAACATTCACATTTCTGCTTAGAAACTACTTTGACGTTGCTCTTGATGTAATGAAATAATTATCAATTTTTGTGTTAAGAACTACATCACAGCAGTCTTTAACCTGTAAATGATAGAATAAATAGAAATCCTTTAATTTTATATATCTTAGGAAAAGCATAGACAAAAGCATTTCAAATACAGATTACAGATATAAAGATATATAAACAAATAATTATTTAAATTCATATGTTCATAAAAGAAGATTTCAAACCAGGTGAATTTTATTCAGATATTCAATAAAGAATACATCTCATAAGTATGTAATAGTGTTCCAGTGAGGACTACTTTCTAAGATATATCAGTGGATCTGGTGGGTACCTTAAATATCTAACAATTGCTTAATCTCTCTTAATGTGATAAGTAACTTTTTGGCAACAATAGAAGAACTTTGCACTTATGATAAGACCAAAATAGTTTCTGAAAACCTAGATTTAAATTCTGTGTGATTTTAGCAGAGTCAAAAAAAAAAAAAAATCAAAACCACCTTGGCAGCCTTTTTTGATGTTTGAGAAAGCATCTGCTGAAAACTTTGAGAGAGATAAGTGGCTCTCTAGATTAGATGGGTGAGTATCTAGACAAGAGATAGGTGGATATCTAGACAAGTAATTTAGATCTGAATTTGGGATCCACAAAGTAGAGGTTCTCCTTTTAGGTCTTTGAAGTAAAATAGTTCTCAGAAATACATTTTGGAAATACAGCAGTTAATAGCTTTGTTTCTAGTAGTCATGATAGGATTAAAATCTACACATTTACATTCTCTGAGCAGTCTTCTCATCAACAGTGAATATCTGATGAGATGTCAGTCCTTTCATTACCACTGTGTTGCCAGCTGAGGTACACTATGAGAACGTAGACAGTATCCAAGCAATCTTGATGGGCAAGCTTAGACTTGCACTTGATGCTTCCTCTCTGACCTGCTTGCTGATATGTCAAATAAACAAAAAAATAACAACCCACAAACAGAAAATCTACCTGCACAATTAATTTACCACCTCTATTAATTGGGTATAAGTTCTTTGCTCAATTGTAAGGTATTGTCTTGGCAAAACGCCAACTGTCCAAGGCAGAGTGAAAAGGGAAGAAGGAGAGGAAAAAACCCTCGAAACTAGGTTTATGCTTAAACTAGCTACATATATTTATACAGGAAAGAGAAAATTAAGAGAAAATTACAATATAACACACACTTACACAAGCTAGGAATAACAAAAAAACCCCAACTTCCCTACTCCCCAGTGAAAACAGATTCTATCACTCTGGATCTATAAGCACCCCAAAGATACCCAGCAAGAAACAGAAAGAGTAACAACAAAATATTTTTACTTCACTGAACTCAAACAAAAGGCAAGTAGCGGCAGCAGTAGGAGCAAGGCCTAGCACAGCAAAACAACTCTAGCATGTCTTGCTTGTACTTCGGCCATGGTGGAACTGACCTAACACCTCCCACTGCTGCACTCATATCTTAGGTTTGTGTCATCTGGTATGAAATATTTCCTTGGTTACCCAGTCAGGTAAGAGTTTTCTCCCAATCCACATAAATTCTCTGAGCCTGCTAATTTGGAGCCTAGCTAAAACCACTACAGGTATTAACAAATTCTGATTTATAGGATTTATAGATCTGACTCCTGCTATAAAAATAATTTTAGGAATAAAATGAGTCTCGATTGGGGCAACCTCAGGCCAGGGGATGATGGGATTGAGAGCAGCCCTGCAGAGAAGGACTTGGCCATCAATGTACACACCAGCCAAGTACATGCCAGCAATGTGCACCCACAGCCCAGGAAGCCAATTGTATCCTGGGCTGCATCAAAAGACATGTGACCAGCAGTTCGAGGCCATCTGTTCTTGTGAGATTTTGCCTGGTGTACCGAGTACAAGAAAGACATAGACCTGTTAGAACACGTCAAGAGGAGGGTCACAAAAAGGATCAAAGGAATGCAAACACCTCTCTTGTGAGGAAAGGCTGAGAGAGTTAGAGTCAGAATGGAGAAGAGAAAGCTCCAGGAAGACCTTATTGTAGCCTTGCAATATCTATAAGGGGCTTATAAGACTTCTCTAGCAACAAGACAAGAGGAAATGGTTTAAAACTTAATGAAAGTAGATTTAGGTTGAATATAAGGAAGAAATTCTTTGCTGTGAGGGTGATGTGGCACTGGATCAGGTTGCCCAAAGAAGCTGTTGATGCCTCACCCCTGGAAGAGTTCAGGGCCAGGTGAAATGGGGCTTTAAGCAAGCGTATCTCATGGAAATTGTCCCTTCCCATGCTAGGGTGTTAGACTTGTTCATATGCGGACCATACAAAGATTTCTGTGGTGTATTTTTGCGATCAAATACTGTTCTCTGACTCATCTTTATACACATTTGTGGGAGTCAGAGGATGTCAAGTAGAAAAGAATAACATTTAAGGAAAGGCCAGGATTAATTATGATATAAATGGATTAAATGTGTGTTTTGGAGTCAACTGAGGGAGTGGAGAGAAGCAGAAAAAGTGATTGATGTTGCTTCCCACTATGCATTCAGAGGAGTCTGAAGACCATGTCACTATTAATTTGCTACTAAATATACCACAGCTTCCAGACTTGTCACAGTTGGAAATTTTCAAGGCTTGTTTTGCATAAGCAATCAGTCTTATTTCTTTTCAAGTACAATTATATTTTTTTTCTTACTCTCTGTATGAAGTTTCAGGCAGGATCAAAGTCCTGAAGTGTAATGTTTCATAGAGTAATTCAGTAGCCTTTGTAGTGTTACTAGAATGCAGATTATTAATTTGATGTGTTCTTCCATAATGCCCTTAGTCCTGCTAAGAAGCTTGGACATCATTTGCTCCTGAAATTTCAGTCACAGCAGGAAAGCAAGAAGGTGTTTCCCATTCAACTACATTTCAAGGTTGAAATACTTGCAGAGTGAATGTGTTTGAGGGTGACAGTTCCTTTGTGTGGTCTCTTCTTACTTATTGAGGCCAATCAAGGGATCATGAATTTTCCGTGGCAGTTCTTGGCTGTTCAGGAAAAAGATGTTCCAAGGCTTTAGATGTTGGTTTGGAATTTCCTGTAGGAATAAACAGTATTTATTTTTCATAGTAAGTATGTGGTTCTTCTTAAGAAGCCCTCCAGAAATGCTTTGCCCTCAAATAAATAATTAGTACGTACTGTTTGGGGAAATTTGTATGCATGAATAATTTTGATTTAATTTTTTGGAATGGCATGGTAAAAGAAATAAGGAGAGAGAATTAACAATTGAAAAGTCAATAAGACCATTTTAAAATAGTCACATCTTAAAATATTCAGATTTGGATTAAAGCAATAATTTATATGATAGTTATCTTTCATCTTATGTATAAGTGCAACTCTCATGCATTTTAGGCCCATAGTGGGAAAATGAGTCTTTAGAATGCTACCACAAGCATCAATTTCTGTCTATTTAGCTAACACTTTCCTAAGCATAATTGCTAAGTGTAAAGGGAAATATAACTATTCATTCATGAGACTGGACCATCAAAATGGGACTGTGATAAAATACAAGACTTCTAGAGGGACAGATGGAAGAAATTTGTGTGGCACTGCAAAACAGAAATACCTTATTCCAACAACAAATGTAATAAAGTATTTACATTTTGTAAATTGTCTGTCGGGGTGAATCATGTAGTTTTTTCTTTTAATTAAAGAGTAAAGATGTAAAATTAATTAAAACTCAAGTATTTTTACCTCGACTGTCTCAGCCTGTCTCAACTATCAGGCTAGGAATTGAGCACTGATAAAACTGCACACTGATGAAGAAAAGAAAATCATTGGCTTCTCTGAGTTTCTTCTTGTAAATACCTTCTGAATTGAGATGTGATTTTGAGATATAGAGGACATGGTTAATCAACAAGACTACTTGGGTTGTATGCAGCTGCTTTGATATCAAGAAGGTGATTTTGAAAAAAAACCAAACAATTACAACCTCTCCTGAAGCACAGATCTGTGTATTGAGATATCTACATACACACACATATGCATGCAAAGGTATGCACACACTTATATAGAAATATGTTCAGCTTACTATAACTGCTCCAGCAATTCTAATGAATTAGGTAATGGGGGAAGTGGGGTTATGCCACTAAGCTCCTGTTGACTACAGGAGCTGTTTTTCAAGAAGGTTATGCTGAACTCTGTGCACTTACTGACTTATGATCAACTGATTGATAGTCTCTTACCTTGCAGGACTCATGATAATCTCTTGATGGTGGGAATACTTCTGCCTTACATACCAGAAGCTGTCAGTCAATCTGTGCAAAGGGGGAACTTATAGAAGGTATTAGATAGGAGCAGGTGCCCTCCTAGATGTAGGCAATCTGTTCTTGGAAAAGGAAAGCCTTCCTAATTAAGATGAGTTCTTTCAGATTCTATGAAGCAGACTGCTTTTCTCTTTGAAAGGCAAAAGCTGGGTTATGTCAGAAAATAAAATCAAGGAAAAATACAGAAATTGTCATTGAGAATCCAAATCTTTGTTTGAAAACACAGTGCATTGACATGTCACCATGCTTTACCGCCTATGCTGAATCCTTTCAGATTTTCCTTGGCTTCCATATCTAATTTCAGTTCACTTTCAGTAAGTCTAAATTTTATACAGAAGAAGGTTTCTTCACTTTTTTTTTCTTTTTTTTTTTTTTTTGACAGTCTCTAATCTTCTAGAGACTCCATTCAGCTACAAACGAGCTATGCCCTTAGTGTCTTTTATTTGCTTATGTTAGAAAATCATTCCTTTTACAATGAGCAGGCATTCAAAGGAACCTAGCTCTTCCCTGAAGCTTCTTATAGTAAAAGTATGCTCCAGAAACTCTGGTGCAGTCTTATGGGCCACAGGAAAACAAAGAAAAAATTAAAAATCGCAAGTCTTGATCTCTCTTCATAGGCTGCAAGAAAACAATAAAAGAAGAAGAAGAAAAAAAGAAATAAACATGCATTTATCCAGAACAGTTTGGAAGAACTGAAAGCAGAAAGCAATGGTACTCAGCCTATTTGACAGGTTGAAAAGGTTATGCCAACACATGTAAATAGGGTACTCTTAAATCTGATGAACAAACCATGGAAGAAATTGCAAATATTTTGCCTGAGGATTTCAGTCAATTTAAAAACAATACTTCTTTGTAAATTAAAGAGAATGTCTTTATCTGGGAAGCCTTAAATGACCTGAAACAATCCTTTAAGTCATTGTGGTTTGGGGTTTTTTTTATTATTACTTTTTTTTTTTTTTTATTGTGAATTTATTTATCTTGAAAATAAACAAGGGCTTATATGAAAGCAGAATAGTTTCCAGTAAGGATAGTGTTTTATCCATTTTTAACTGGTAAAACTGAGTGTTGTAGTGCTGGGTAAAATATGTCAGTAGTTCAAGCCCATATGGCAAGCAGCCAGCCTGCTTTGCAATCCTGTTCCATTTAAGACTTTTCTTATTTTAAGTTTTATGAATTAAGCGTATCTGCAGAGACATGTTAACTAATTTGGTTACTAGAAAGTTTAAGAATGTGGAACTAATATGAAATGAGTAAAACATTATCATTTATTTGTAGTGCTTTCAACTGGATCTCATTCTTCATTGTTCATCTCTAAAATGTCAATCTAGATTAAAAATATTTGAGATAAATACAGCAGGTCTGATTCTTGAATCTGCTGCTGTGGTGCACAAAATACCCAGTGGATCATTCTTTTTTTCTGCAGGATAACTCATTCACTACAGCTTTTAAAGAAAATGAGATGGAAAGATGATAGCTTCAACTTTATTGCACTTGTATTCTCAGTCAATACTACACTTGTCTTCAGGGAGTTTTGCAAATGGGTTTTCAGTAGATGTACTGGATGTCCCTAGATTGAAGGACCACTAAGACAATTTTCTTTGCTCTCTCTCAGAAAACTTTAAGCCAAACATAATCACCTGATCCTTCTTTCAGTTTCTCTTTGTGCAATATCTAGTATATAATGATCCCTGCATATGCAAACATGTAATTAAAAGGGTCATCCTACCCAGATAATACTGGAAAAGTTCGACTTGTCCTGGGAACATCAGAGAGGAAGAAAAGATATTATGGCAGAAACTGAGTCACTCTTGATCACATGGAGTTCAGGCCTTTCTCAGCTGTTGTAGCTGTCTGTGCAACCAGCATCAACAATAATTTAATAAGAGTTTAGGACTATCCTTAATCTTGGGACTCCTTTGGCAGGTGCTTTCAACAGGAGGTGCATTCATAGCCATCAGTCACTACGTCAAAGAATTATTCTTCCCAGGCCACATCATGTGTCTTTAACAGCACTTAGGCTAAACAAGCCAGCTTTCCCTCCGGGCTCTATCTATGTCACACACAGAGTAACTGAAGGGTCAGGTCTATTTGGCTTTAATGTGGAAGTACAAAACTGAACATCACTGGAGTACTGATGATAATGGCACTCGTCTCACCTCACACCTATGTTATGCAATTTTGTGTAGCAAGGGACAAGACTGAACTCTACCTGTGTTAGTCTTAAGAACAGAGAAGCAGTTAATCAATGTGTAAAACTCTTGTTTCATAAGAAAGAGTGTGAATTAATTCACCGTTCTCTAATTTCAAAAACTGTGTCAATCTATAACTTCAATTTGCATGGGTCATGATTAAAAACGTGATTACTCTTCTTGCACCTAATATTAACAATGATGTCACTTCTGGATATTTTGTGAACATACTTGCCAATCAGAATTAGTTATGCCTATTCTATAGCCAAGTCAAAAGCATTTACTTAGTTTCTACTACTGGAGTAAGTGTGTAAATATATATTAAAGAACTTCCCCATTTATAAACAAATAAATGAATAAATAAACTATTAAATGAAAAAATATATTTGTGAAGCAGGAGAATTGAAAATGTTATTATTCTCAAAGGTTAGTCTTTGAACATTCAAAGGTAAAGTTGAAATAATTGTAAACAGATGGCATTTTGGATAAGCTTGACAGTTAATCAGGGATGATAGAAATTGAATGAGAGTGCTTCACAAGAGCTAGTCTTGAGTGATATTCAAGCCTATTTCCTCAAATGAAGTAATTTCTAACAAACTTTATTTCCTACTCTTCAAATAAATTTGCTGTGTTCTATCATCAAATATGTGGACTACCATGAAATATGGAGGTGATTCACTCAGAAAATAAAAAAAAAACCAAACAAAACAATTCTAGTGTTAATGCAAGGTCTGTATTGATGCCAAAGGGGTTTTTGATTTTTTGATTTTCAGATTTTGTAGATTTTAGGAACACAGTAACTGTAGCAAATGTAGATTTAATGTGCTAGTGTTCTGACAGCCTAAGTTCATTGTTTATGTATCCTAACCCCTAGCATTTATCAGTAGCTCAAATTCTTTTAAGCTGTTTAGACTCTCTTCAAGGTACAATGCTGACAACTATCAGAAGGCCTGCAGAACGAAACATAAACACAAGGCAAAGTGACCCAGAAGTCAGAACACTGGAAGAACTCCAGGAACCCAAGGAAGAGGAGCTGATGAAGACAGAGGGTCTCACCGACCCCAGACCCAATTCCTGGGGGTTGGAACAGGGGTGGAACTGGGGCTAGACCGAGAGATGTGTAAAGTAATGATTGGATAGATCATATTATAAAAGCCATGGAAACTAGAACTAGAGGGCACGTGCATGTCATCATATATTCCTGTGGGCCTTTGGCCTGATATTAAAGGACCTTTACTTTTTATCTTATCCCATACTACCGTGGCTCAGACTCCTGCTTTGTTGGGGGTCTCTCACAGCATCAGTATATACAATACTGTCTGTATTTTACTAGCAATGAAAGGCATAGATTAAGTTATCTGAGTATAACCCTCTTGGGAATCTCAAGTCTCTGGCTGTGCTACTGAGTGAAGGTGATATAAGGACAGCAATGCATTAGCACTTTCATGCTCTTATAAAGCTTTGTGACCACTTATATATCATGCCAAGTTTGGTGAATTTCTCTTTTATGTGTATCAAAAGGCATTTGCATGTTCTCTCCATTTAACTGTACTGTCTAATATAACATGTTATTTCATTATTTAGTTGTCTTTCAGCATATATTTACTCTTCCTTGTACATGATCACACTTTTAATCAACAAATTTCCATGTATTTCTAACTTATTTAATGCACACTTTTGAAAATGGAGCTTGTCATATAAAACAACAAAAAAGCTTTCCATTCTTCCTTTAAAAGACTATGCTTATTCAAACACTGTGTTTCATTAAAAAGTCAGCAGCTTTACTGGTTTAGCCTGTGTTTCAGAAGTATTTTTATCCAGACATAACTAATATGTATTCGTACCTGCAGTGCTGATGGTTGAAGTGCTGTCAGCTTTTGTTGGGGCTGCCCTTCTTTATCCATTAAATTACCTCAGGGGAAGCTAGCACATATGAGGCAACCTAAATTTCAAGCAAACCTCTGTCAGAAAACTTTTTTGGTAGAGGCAGTGTGACCAAGCAGTGGGCAGAAGACATACTGGGCTTGTCATGTTTTGTCCAGACACAGAGCAACTGCTGTCCATCCTGACAACTGCAGGCAGTGCTGTCAACATTGTTCTACACAGAATATAAAGAAATTATTTATGAATTTATTTTGCTTCACCTCCAGACACTGGCTGCTGAATAAACTGGCTGGAGGTTTGCTTTTGCAGACTCTGTACCTGTAACATAATCCCCTCTTCTCTCTTCCTTTCATCTTCTATCATTGCTGGTAGGCCAGGCAGAGCAACCAATTCTTAGAATCTTTAAAGTTTCTTCTTTCAGAAGATTTATTTTACCTGAAAGTGCTTACTTTTGAAGATGTCGTTTCACCTTGGTTTTACAGTAGGATTGATAAAACAGTAAAATCACTTTGAAGTGAAAATAAGCAAAATGAAAGCTTCTCGTGTTTAACCCACTTTTTAGAAAACATTTCAAGAGACAAAATGGCTTAAAAGCAGACATTTTGTCAGGAGCCATGAGCTTCAGAAAGGCTGAACACCAGCTCTCTAGCACATTTCTAATTAAATATGCAATTAAAAAGCTTTCAGTGGCCCCTAAGGCTTCCCAGCCTAGTTAATAGGAAACTTCTCATCTTACTTTAACAAGCAAGATAAAACTTTTTCTTTTTTTTTTTTTTTTAAGTTATTCAATGTTAAATAAAATGCTTTCCTACTTTGTTTCCTCTCTGTGCTTCAAGAATGTATTGTACAATTAATCAAGAGGCTCAGGATTTTAAAAGCAAAACAGAAAAGATAATGAACACTAAATAAGTTTGCTGGAAAGTTAAAGTAATACACATTATATTTTAGGTATTTTGGGGTAGGCTTGAGTAATATTCAGGTTAAGTGAAAGAGTTCTGTTTATTTAGTAATTATTTAGTTGGTTAGTTTAAAATATTTAAAGATTTGTATTTTAGAAAAAGAAATCAAATTACCTCTTTTCAGGGAAACAATTTTTATTTCAGTTTGACTATCAATGTTGTGCCACTGGATGGTTATGGTGCAGCTAGTAGAAGTTTGATCACAGCATAAATTATGGGATGTTTTACTTCTTTGTTCTCCAAACCTTTAGGGTTTTGGTTTTTGTTTTATTTTAGGGGAACTGCAATCTTGAGATTGAAGTAGGGATAAAAGGTAGATATGAAAATGGCATGTGGACACCTATGGTGGATGAGTGTAATCGGAATACAGGGGAGGAATGGACATGGTCCTGGTTTCAATGGGTAGGTCAAAGTGGGACAGTGTACAAAGTAACACTGGAAAGCAAATCAAAAAGAAATGAACCTATGGAAAGTGTTCAGGGATATACTAAAAGCAATTTGTGTGTCAAACATGCAGTTAAAATTAAATCTATGCTGTAAAAATTCTTATACAATATTGCTTCTTTTGAATTGTTATGATTGGAATGTTTCTCACACTAGCATTAATCATAATAATCAAGTCATTTAAGTTTAGTGCCAAGTTATACATTTCATGAGTTAATTTATTCTCCTCACTGTTAATGCTTCTTAATCACATGCAAATTATTCTTTGTTCTTAAAATTAATAGACATCACCTCAACCCTACATATGGGTTGCCCCATGGGTGGGACATGCAGTGGTGAAACAACGTAGCTTCTAATTCTTCACCTCATATGAAAATGAATCTTTAGGTCCTGAAATAAATATTTTGTGTTATAGTCAATTTTGTGTCCCAAACCCTGGTCTTTCTTTTTAACATATTAGAGTTTTAATTAATAAATAAGGAAAGAGCCTTACTGACAGCTTTGTTTAGCACAGTAAATATCTGAAGGTGTTTTTCCCTTGGAAAATGCAGTCACTTTGAATGTGAATACTTGCCAACTGTGTAGAAAACTTTCTATAGGGTTTCAAAACTTAACAGAATAGGTTACACAAGAATTATATCTTCTTTATATATTTTCATCTCTTCCCATATGTATTTCTTGAAACTTCTTTTAAGCACTTTATCTTTGCTAGGGGCATTATTTTAACAGTGATTCATCTCTTCATGTGGCTACTTAATTTCAATATCTGAACTTAATGTAGACATATGTGACAAAGTAATAGCTAAGTTATTAATACTCACAAAATGAGCATAACACAATAAGAAACACATGGATTGCACTTGGTTCCTTTATAGACTGGTCTATCATGTTTTGGTTTCTTTTTTGTTTGTTTGTTTGCTTTGTTTTGGTTTTTTGTTTTTTTTTTTTTTTTTTTTTTTTTTTTTTTTTGTGTGTCCAGGAAGAATAAGTAAGTCAAATAAAATTTTCAGTTATGAAACACTTGGAACTCCTTAACTAAATAAGCAAACTCTTGAGATTCCATTTCTCTATTGATTATTCATGTTTTTTAATTCAAATTTTGTGTATTAGCAATGTTTTCTAACATTCGCAGACACATTCTGGAAGTCTAATAATTTCCCAAAACAGTAGAATCAAGAGATGAACTCAGCTACAGCAATTTTGTTACAGAGCTGAACTTTCAAAATGCAAGGGAGAAGGGTATGAAGAAGCATTATTTTACTGTGTATTTTCATTAAGACTTATTGCTGCCAAATTTTTTTTTGGATTTGAAAAGACCCCTAGGGGTAAAGGTAATTTTCAATAACTAATAGAGCTACGATCTGGAAACCTGTACCTCTGTGACTCATCCAAGGCCCAATGTATTGTTATTGGAGAAAATTTCATACTTCTAGAGCAAGTTTAATTTGACCTATGTTATTTAGCAAAAGATAAAAATATGTAGGATATTTCAAATGAGAAGGAAATAAACATAAATGAATGAGAAACAACTGTAATCTGCTTAACACAGTGAAAGCTACAGAGGAGATTTCTGTAGCAACAGCAACATAACTGCATTAGCCAAAGGGAAATAATAAAAATAGAATAAGGAGTAAAAGGTGAAATGAGGTTAATACATCTGAAAATATGACTACAGCATTTATATTTCCTATATCTTTCAAGATAGTTGTAATTTTCTCTTATGTGGATGTTGGTGTAAAGAAATGCTGAAGAGTTATTGTAGGTGCAAGGAGATTGATAATATTAGTCAAGTTGTACTAAAAGAAATGGCACAGATAGACAATATTGCTGAATAAACCTGCAGTTTACCAGACCTGCACAAAGAAAAGGTATTAGCTCAATTCTATTGAGGCCTGTGTTTCAATGTCCAAAACATCAGAGTCACCAACAGTGTTCAAAATGAAGTAGTATTTATGCCAGAAAAAATACATCAGCTGCTATTGAATCTATACTACTGAGACTTTTCAGAGTAAATTAATTTGATACCAGTAAAAGGCATCTGATGCAATTTGATAAAATTATGTCCAACAGAATCTTTGCTGAGATGAGCTAAACTACTTGGTAGGAAAACCTGGAAGACTAAGGAATTATAAAGGTCCACTCCAAACATAAAAAAAGACATAAATGCCCTCACCATTCCTCAATACTTATTATTTATTTATGAAAAGTCACAGAGTAATATTATTTAAAAAGGAGAATTCTAGACATAGGAATGTTTTCTCATATCTTTACAAGGCTATGGGTTTGCCATTGCCTTTGTCTTCAGAGTTCTTATATTTATAATGAAGGACATTGGACTAACTTGAACAAGATGACAGGTTCTAAGCCCTGTTTGTTTCCCAAACACATAAAAGAGATTTTTTTAGTAAAAAATCATTTGCATTATGCAAAGACATATTCCTGTTAAACTTAACAACTTATTCTTTGGAAATAAAAATTCACACAAAACCCTGAACAATTTTTCTTGTCTAACACAGGAACAAAACAGCTTTAAATTTATTCATAAAAAAGCTTAAACCATTTATTCATCATAATAACTGTGGGAGTATTATGAATGAAATCTTCCAGTACCTTTTCTTCTGTGTCTCAATTTTCATGGGCATTCACAGAGATTTACTAGCATGTCTCCTGTTAGTATATATAACATATCTAAATGAACACACTCTATTCTGAAAATGGAGATGTTAGTAGTCAATTCAGTGAACATATATTCAGGCAAGTAATTTATATTTGCCTTCTCATTACATTCAAGGGAACTACCGAATGTTCCATTTTCAGGATCAAGCTATTAAATGGAGCCCAGGAAAACAGACAGCTTGCAATTCTAATTCTAAACAGGAGAACTTTTAAATATGAATAAATATGACTAATTTTCAACAGTACTGTGGATTCATAGTTTCTGAATTGAGCTTAGTATTTTTCATTTATCAGTAACTTAGTTAGATTAATTTTCCAGTGTTGATAACTGACTATATTTAACTCCTTGATGTTTGTCTTACATAATAAACCAGCAATTATTTGCTGTTTAACATTTCTACAGAATTAAAATCAAGGACATTCACATACGCAATAAGGTTATTGCATTGATCATAGAATTATAGAGTAGTCTGTGTTTGAAAAAACCTTAAGAATCATCTGTTCCAACCTGCCTGACACTGAAAAGAACACCTTTCACTAGATCAGGTTGCTGAAAGACCCATCCAGTCTGGCCTTCAACACTTCTAGTGATGAGGTTTCCACATTGTCTCTGGGCAATCTGTTCCAGTGCCTCACCAAACTCATAGGGAAGAATTTCTTCCTAATATCTAATCCAGACCTATCATCTTTCAGTTTAAAGCCATTCACTTATGCTATCACTACATGACCTTATGAAAAGTTCCTGTCCAGGCTCTTGCAAGCTCCCTTTAGGTACTGGAAGGCTGCTAGAAGGTCTTACCAGAGCCTTCTCTTTTCCAGGCTGAACAATCCCAACTCTCTCAGCCTGTCTGCATAGGAGAGGTGAGTGGCCAATCCCTCTGATCATCTTTGTGGCTCACCTCAGGACTTGGTCCAACAGGTCCATGTCTTTCTTATGGTGGGACCATCAGAGATGGATGTAGTGCTCCAGGTGGTATCTCATGAGATGGAAGTAGAGGAGGAGGTCACACTTGCTTTGATGCTGCCCAGGAGATGATTGTCTTTCTGGGCTGCAAATGCATGGCTCATGTCAAGTTTTTTATTCATAAATACTGCCATGTCCTCCTTAGGACTGCTCTCAATCCATTGTCCTTCTAGTTTGTATTTGCTCTTGGGATTGTCCTGACCCTTCTAAAGGACCTTGCATTTGGCCCTGTTGAATTTCATGAGATTCACGCATGTTCACTTCCCAAATCTATTCAGGGCCCTCTAGGTGACATCCTTTCCCTCCAGCAGGCTTGTTGCACCACATCTTGGTGGTTTTGGCAAACTTGCTGAGGGTGCTCTCAATCCCACTGCCAATGACGCAAAGATGTCAGAACTGTGCTGGTCCCTGTAGCAAATTGTTTATTTGTTCATTTTAATGTACACTCAAAGGAAGACAGGATGTTTTGAGGAAGTAGAAAATGTAGCAGTTCCAAGTACACATAAGATATAAATACAAAAACTGCTTTAATTGATGTCTTCATCTCTTGGGAGTCACTGCCATTTTCTGAAGATTTACCTCAAGAGAACTTCATTTGAAGCTTTCCTTGGAAAGACTCCCTGTGTTTTCCATGGGCTTTGGATCAAACCCTATATGCTGCAATGGATTAAAAGGCAAAGGCCATTGCAATTCTGTATATGGAAAACAGAACGCTAGAATAAGCCTTTGTAAAAAGATTGGAATGACCTTAGGAGTTAAATGAAGTAAATATTTGAAGAATGTTGGGATTTCATTTTATCTGATCTTAGCTTCACACAAATTTGTAATAATAAATACATATTTGAATACAGATCAACTTCTTAATGCATCAGAACAACTATTTTCATTTTCCCATCCGGGGTAAGATTTAACTGAGGAATGTATTAGAGTCCCCACCTAAGAGGGGGGACATACTAACTTATTCAATACCATTGTTTTAAGGCACACAGTGTTATCACACAACTATCCATCCAGGTCATGGTGAGCATAAAGTATCTTTGGCCAAGATTCTGTGAGCAATGCCCAAATGAAGCAAGTATTCATATGCATGATGAAAGTGTTGCATTAGTGACTTGAAAACTCTTTTGGAGAAAGGATCAGAAATTATAAATGTCAGTTTTAGTCATGTTGCATGTGCTGTGATAATGCAATTGGGAACTCTGTGGCAAGGAAACATTTTTCCTCTGAACAAATAAAAGTGTGTGTTCTCTAGAAAACAAGAAGGAAGGCATTCAGAACAATCACATCTGAGCTGTAAGGCTCTGTAAGGGTTTATGCTGAACTCAGCACTGAAACTCTCTATAACGTGTTTGAGCAAATAAGAACCTCTGAGGAATGGGACTCAGACTAACCACGTGGGTATGAGCAGGTAACTTCAGCAAACAAGAGGAAATCTCTTGGAACAGAAGCATGCCTAAACATTTAAGTATGATTTCAGTATATTGTAGACATTTCTGTCTCAACCGTATATTGCTTCAATAGTGTTTCCTTGCCTGTAAGCAGGCACAGCTATTACTGAAATAAGATATCAAACAATATCAGGAGCCAATGTGAATGAAAAAATAGATATTTATGTGTTTAATGAAGGTACCACAGGAGATCTTTTATATTATATTGAAATAATGAAAATACTCTTTTCCTACTTCTGTTTTGTATTCAACAAAAACTCCAGTATTATTTCAGTTTCAATACTTTTTAATAACTGCATCAGTATTTTTTTGTTAATCGCAGTTTCTTATCTCTCAGCACAGTCCATCAATAGCTATGCCTGTCTCCAGTTGAGGAGGTACATTGCTGTCTCTAGAGTAAAATATCAAGCCAAACTGTATTTTGGGTTAGGTTGGCTACAGTAAGCCTTCCTGGTTTAAATCCACCTCTTGCACTTTTTTCAAAATTATAAAGCACTTTGTTCTTGGTTCCAAACTACTTGAGAACCAAAAATGCAAGAATTTCTGAGAGAGCATAATGAAGGAAAAATCTAATAGCTCCTAGACTTCTTGTTGCTGTGATTAGATTAGAGGGGGAATATTTCTGATTTTTTTTTTCCTGTTATTAAGTCTAACTTTTCACTCTATGTATTATGTGTAAAGCTGCATAACATAAACAAGACTGGGGTTATTTTTAGTGAAATCTCAGACTACAAGCCTGTGAGATCTATGGAAATATACTTGCATTTGCACGCTTTTCCTTCTAACGTAATTTCTAATCTCAGGAGACCAACAGCAAGAATACTATTGCACAAAGCCTGGTCAACTGTCCATTGTACAAATGTAAACATAACTCTGCTTATAACGATGGATTAGAAAAACTAGATACTTTCACCTTGTTTACATTTTTTCCTCTATTGACCCAAGTCATGTAAGGTGCGCTAAAAAAGGATAATTTCCTAAAGTTACTCTAATACTTTCCCAAATCATGAATCTCTTACCTAATGACATTTTTTTAGATTATCAAATCACTGTTAAGAAGTTCTATACTGTGAGAACCATAAAAAACGTTACTATATTTAATTATAAATAATTTATATGATACATAAAACTGTATGAATGTATAACTTGCATTGAACCATAATCTTATTCAGAACCATGCAATTTGCTCTATTTAATTTTCAAAGTGAATGAAATAACTGAATATTTTAATTTTACTTTCTCTAATTTATTACATGTATTTAACTCGCATTCACATTCCTGTGTAAAAGGGGCACCCCCTCTCCCTGTCCTGAGATGGTAATGATAAGAAGATATGTCAGGTTTTTTTTAGTTTTGGCTTAACAAAAATTTTTTGTTATAGCTATTTTTCTTTAAACAGAACGGAAACTAAATCTATCCAGAAACTATAGAGTTAACATGCCAATACTTTTTATGCTATGATTTCTTCAGGCTCAGTCATCATCTAATATCTAATGAGTATACAAACCCAGTAGCCTTTCTAGCTTCCTTGTTTAATTTTAAAAGAGAAATGGATCCTTATGTAACCATATTTCGAGGGGTGGCATTTTAATTCCACTGAAGACTACTTGCCTCTTTTATTTGCACCTTAACACTTCAAGACTGACATAGAAAGCATCCTTTTAAGTCATCATATAAGACCAAGACAAAGGGGGCTGGAAACTTAGGTCTTCAAAACATGCACACATTTTGACAAGTGGCAGAAATTTCCAGACTAAACTCTGTTCTTACCTCAGTGACAAATTTCAGCTTATGACCTACCTGAAGCTAGAAGTTTATTGTATAAAAGCATTTGAATTAATATTTATAAAGTAGTGTTTATTTTAAGGACTTTTGAGATTGGTCTTGTCTTATTGGAAAACTTTAGTAGAATGAAGTGAAATTGTTTATCAGTAGCTATTCTGTTTTCGTCTATATTAAGAAAACTAATAAAATTCATTATTTTTTTTTTTCTACACAGATATAAACATTTTAAGAAGGAAACTCAGTGGTACTTTAAACTATGAAGCTGTTCCTTTTATAAAATAATGATTCTGATTAGAAATTAAAGGGAAGAACAAGATCCATTAAACTTAAGCCAAGTGTCTAGTCATCAAAATGAGCAGGGAAAGAGAATAGTTTAAAATTATGAGGAAAAAGAAATGTTTCAAAATGTGAATATAAACAGTGTAGTTGAAATTTATATAGAATTGAAAACAAACCCAAGCAAAATAACAAGCATCGAACCTGAAACCATGCTAGCAATGGAAGATTGATATAGATAAACATAATTAAGAGTAAAAAAGACCTATGTAGGTCGTATTAACCAGAAAATACAAAAAACAAAACAAAACAAAACAAGAGAAAGGATCACAGAATGAAGTGTAAAAGAAGCTGAGTATAAAAGAGGATGAGGAAACCAAAGCTGTAGAAGCAGAAGGAAGGTCACACAACAGGGTATGATTAGGAAGAAAATTTTCAAGTATATGAGGAATGAAGGGTCAGCAAAAGAAACATCACACTCTATGAAAGATGGCAGAGGTCATTTATTGTCAGAAGAGGCAAATATCACTTAGAAAATGGATTTGCTTCAGTGTTTAGAAATAGATATAAATTTCCCAGGTGAGGAAGAGGCAGAAATAATAAGGGTAATCACTTCAGAAAAAGTAATTAAGGCATCTAGCAGTTGATCCGACTGTAAGGCAAGAGGAATTCCATTGAAGAATTCTTTTAAAAATGCAGCAAAAAAAGCAAAAACAGACTTTTTTCTTTCTTTCTTTTTTTTTTTCCCCCCCCTGAATCCCTAGGGGTTCTGAAGAAAAGTATATATAAGTAGCATGTGCATAACTAAGATGACAATAGCAGACAGAAATGCAGTTTTTAGTACTAATTGGTATTTTCCGTGGTATCTCATAAACTATTCATATTCAAACTTGATTATTTCAGCATGAGGGAAATGTTAGGCAGTTCTAAGTTGAAGTGAAAAACTGCTTAAATCTTCTGAGAATTTGATGTAAGATCTTACAGTGCAATATTTTGAAATTGTGAATACTAATTCTGGTAAATCCCCAACTAGTTCATATTAAGTCAGTTAAAGAGAGTCTCATACTTTAATTAGTTTTTGTGCATTGAATTTTCTTATTTTTATAATAAAAAATCAGTTATCAGTTTACCAAATTTGAAATTTTACAGTTAAAATTACTACTTGCCTATTTTTCATGAAGGTCAGATTTACATATCATAAATGTCTATAAGTGACACTGAATGCATTTTTCTCCCATTCATCAGAGGGATGTACAACCATATGAATCAATACAAAATACACTAAAGTGAACAGGATTTTGTCAATTAACTTCAGTTTCCTTTCAACCAGATTACATTACATAACTATGTATGGAAATGGGTAAGACCTACTACAAAGGTTTTCAAAAGTTTTGATTTCCAAAGAGTAACATTAGGAACCATAGAAAAAAGTCACAAAACATACATTTTCAGAGATATATGATTGGGATTTGCAGTTATGGCAGCGGAGTTTTGAGTTATGTGGTATGTGATACCCCTGCTACCCACCTTGTGATGCTTCAGCTTTCAACTTCTGTGTATCTTGTACCCTTCAGGTTTCAGAACACCAACGTCACCTAGCCTATAACTTCATGTCAAATGATGATTTGAGAGAATTAAGGTGAGATTTAAGTGAGAAAATGACACCTGACTCCCAATACCCTGCCCCTTGGCTGACATTGTTGGCGTAGGTAGCCCGTTGACACCCTGCCCCCGATACCTTGCCCTTTGACTGATGTCGGCAGTGTGGGCAGAATACTGCCCACATTATCCATGCAAGTCATGTCTTTATAAAATTGCAGTGCCATCACTGGAGCCAAGGGATGATGTGACTCTTGCCTACATTTGTGTCATTGGCCGTTGCTACCAGATGACCCAGACTCTTAGTATCCCTGGCAGCCCACTGGAGCCAAGGCATCACCTATGATCCTCTGCTCTTGGTCATTGAGTCTATGTCTGTATGGGCACATTGGCCCTTGTCTTTCTTACTGCTTCATAGAACCATAGAATATGCTGAGTTTGAAGGGATCCATCAAGATCATTGATTCCAGCTTCTGTGTCTGCACATGACACACCATGATTCAATAAAGATTTCAATAAAGCTTTCAATTAAAAAAAAAACTATTTAGATCACAATCAGCCATACATCAAGCAAATTTTTAAAATTCTAACAATTAAAGACAAATTGTCATTTTTGAAAAAATATTGAATATGGACTTGATCGCCAGACATGGAAGTCAACATCTAATACAATATTAAATTACAGAGTTCCTAAAAATAAGTGCACTAAGGCATGTATATTTTACAAATGTATTTTTAAACATTTTATGAAGTTTTATTTTAAATATATCAAGATATAATGCCTAGTTCTTTTTATAATCTCTAATTCTGTAGTCCCCTTACTTTTTTATTTCAAAAACAATGCCTGCCACATATTAGCTTGCATAGTAGAGGCTTGTGATATTCTGATTTTGTAACACTACACTTTTTCATTTTTATATAAGGAGTACTGCTAAAATAGCTTCCTTTTCTTCATAGCCATGACTGAATTACTGCCAAAAGACTGGAAAATATGTCATAAGTCTTGATGGATTTTTGGATGTAGGTAGTTACAATGAGTATATATGATCAGGAACTATATAAAACAATAATGTCTTTAGCAGGGGAAAATCACTAAATGCAGGTTCTGTGGAACATATCTCTGTTGTGAATTCTGATATGCAGATACAACAAAGTAGAGAATAATGGATAGTACTATTATTGGAGGTGATAGGTAATTCTAGATGAACAAGATTTGGGAAAATTCCAAGTATCCTCATTCATTCAATATCAGATGTCAATGACATCAAAGCATCCCTTGAAATTATAGCACACACATCAGAAAAACAGTAGCTTTTATATAGTAATAAGTTATTACTTTGAATGAATTTGGTCTTATATTATTAAAACAAAACAAAACAAAACAATGAAATCACAATAAACCAAACTAAACCTTCCCCAAACCAAACAAATGCCCACTTACTCAGGTCTCCTGTGAAATGAAATGAATTAGTATGGTGCTGGCCAAGGTGCTGTCTTCTACTTATGCATGTATGTATGTCTGTTTGCTGAAACAACCTGTAAGTAAAACTAACATACTGTTTCTCAATGCATGAAGTCTTTAGTGACATTTATTTTCGTTTCTGTAATTAATAAATAATTGGTTTTAAAAACTAATGGGAAATGGTTTGGATTATGTCATGATACAAGTGCTGATCACGTCCCATCTCAGAAAATGTGGTAAACAGATTTTATGCAGAAAAGCCTCTCTGAAATGTGCTGAGAATTTTCTCTTAGGAAGATATCTGTGTATTAAACTCATTTATCAAACTGCACTTCATCTGAAACAGAATTCAAAAGCCTTCTTAAAAAAGTGTACACACCAGTAAAGTTTAAGAAACAGCAAAAAAAAAAAAATACTTATTTCCTCTTTTTAGTGGGTATTTTTTTTTAGTGTCCTAGTTTTAAAAGTGGCACTGTACAAATGATCCAAATGACAATAGTGTCACCCGGTTTTGGGTTTGTGGGGCTTCATTGTTTTGGGGTTTTTTTGTTTGTTGTTTGTTTGTTTGTTTGTTTGTTTCCCTCATTGTGCAAACTAAATGTAGAAGTTTGTAATGGAAAACAATTGGCCTGAAATCAGAACTATTATTCTTGATTTTTGTGCTCTTATGGTTACTTACTGAAACCTAGTATTTCTTCTATGATGACTGTTCAAAGACCAACACCAAGCATATTTCTGCTTTTGTGAACTTGGAGTTTTATCAACATCTTTCTATCAGAAATTTCATCTTCTCTTATTGCTTACAGATCAGAATCCCTAATGCTGTTTTTTTCAAAAGCAGTAGAAAAGATCACTGCAAATCTTTTCTTTCTCTGTTTATTTAAGAAGATGAGTTTTGAATGTGCAGATGTAGAAGGTAGTACAGTCTCTTCTAAATAAAAAACACATCAGTATCACTGAGATTTCCATGCATGAATGAAATTTGCAGCATCTTGGTGAACAGTATGAGAAGAAATTACTAAAAATAATTTTTTTCTTTATATACTTGGAAGATTTCCTTCAGCATTAAAATACTTGGGGACAACCACTGGAGAACAATATGTTTGGATACAACATGATTGTGTCACTTAGTCATGTTTAGTAGTAATTGTCCTTGCCAGTTGCCCTAACAATGTCAGTCTTACTACTTTTTGACGGACCTGCTATTAGCTGAGGCAGGAGAATCTAACTCTTACAAATTATATATATTTTCAACAGCATTGAAATTATTGTTTGGAATGATTCTTTTTTTTTTTTTCAGAAATTTTAAATAAAAATAATTATAAAATCTTTTAAGTTGTAACTAATGTGTATTTTTTTCTTTCTTAATTATTTGAATATTTAGGGAATGTCCACTGCATTCAAGTATGCTGAAAAGAAAGGACGCTTCACTGACATTTTAACATATTTATTATACAATATTATGCTCATCAGCAAAAAAATCTGCAATTAGCATATTCTCAGAAGAAACAAGGGACTGCTAAATTCATGATGGCCTAAGGGATGCTATAATTTATTTTAAAAAACATGAATTTGAAAACTTGTGCCTATCCCTCTGGGTCAAACACAGAAACAAATACATTGTTGTATTTTCTTTAGCAATAATAATTTTTATCTAATTTTCACAGCTCCACTTGAAAGCCAGACTGCTTCTGTAAGTGAGTCTAAAATTCTAATGCAGAGGAAGGCAAATATTAATAAACATATGTAGCATAATATTATGTATTGGCTCCATATAGGCTAAATAGAGAAAAGGATCTTTTTTTTCTAATTAACATCCTCAGAATCAGACCCAGAGGTGGCAATAGAAAAGTGTTTATGTTTTTTGGTGTTTTTAAGTTTGCAGATGGCTGATGGTAGTTCCCATTTACATAGGAGACCTAGTTCTGTTTTATAGTTACATTTAGAGAGCTGTAGCACCTCACAGTAATTTTTGCTTTTACCTGAACCATACAAAAGTAAAACAGTATTACAAGACTGTTTGTAACTGTGGTGATAAATTTATAAATAATGCAACAGTAATGAACTTTGTAAATAAACTTATTTTTAAGAAATACAAAATAGTTTTTATTTGTTTAATGAACCTGTTTACATTGCCCATCTGCAGAAATGTAATGGATTGAGTAAAAGTAAGCAGAGATTTCAAAACTTTAAAATGAATGATTTTTTACTTACAGGTAAATTTTGCTAAGCTCTCAATACCTAGCTTAGTAAAATCAAGCATGCTCCTTGCTGCCTTCTCATAGTGTACCAGTTTACTGTTGCAAATTCTGAAGTATTTATGACAATATTGATATAACTAAATCCTATCCTTCATAGTATTGAATAGATTCAGCTTACTCTCGTCTGTGAAACCAAGAGTGAAATGACTAGACAGAAGACTTGGAAACTCTCTTCATGTCCTATTTTAATGATTTGAAAAGAACAAAAGAGAGTTTCTCTCCTGCCACTGTCCTGTCCCTGCTCCTGACTTCCTAGAGCAGGTTGAATTTGTCTTCCAGCCTGAATCTGTGGTTTCAGATTAATACATCAATGTCCCATCTAACTTTTTAAGTGGTAAAATACATTTAGCTTCATCTCTGTTCCAAAGGCTAAGCTGAAGATCTAAATAGCACTCCATCAAAATTCTGAATAGAGACATGAGTTCTCTGAAACTATTTACACCTCCAGAGTCACCAGGGTAAGGCAACATAAATGTACTTGAGCAGGCGACAGCTGTCTACTGCAAGTACCCTTAAACTCTGCTGTTTCATTTTCCCTGAAGAAAATGTTTTCAATCATCCACTTTTTCTGTGGAAATTCCCAGCCTTACTGGATCCTGTATTGCAAGTTGTCAAGCAGTAAGAAAACCAAGTCCTCTGTAGTGCTTAAAATAACTTACTGTTATTGAATAGCTGAATACCAGCACAGAGATGCAGTGTGAGTTAGCACTTTAACTGATTGCTAAAAAGTTGATAATATTAAGTAATAGAACAGCCAATAATTATTCAGAAAACATATATTGTAATAAGTTGTTATGCAGTTATACCCACAAAGCAAAACTATATTCTGTATCTGGTCCACACAAGCAGATTAAAACCCAATCAGCAGCAGCATCTTGAAACAATATTGGCCTCCTGTCAGTTCAGATCAATGAGCTGTGGAAGAGAAGTACCTCTTTCCCTAGTGCAAAATACCTCACCATGCTTGCTTCACTGTGGGATTTTTTACTATTTATCCTTCCCTGTTTTGGTACCCCCATGAGGACAGAGCTGATCATGTTAACTTCAGCTGGGCTGATGGAAGGTACATCCTCACAGAAGGTCATATGTTATAAGTCCGCAACAGAGGAGAATGTGGGTACTCTCAGATCTCCCAGCTGGGATATATTGTGCTGAGCTAATGCTTATGACCTCAGAGACTGCCTAAGCTTTTCCTCAACTGACAGCATGTCTTGTTGTGTGCCTACTGTACCATGCAATTTACAGTTGGATCCTCTTGTGCACTTCAATACCAACTTTAAATGCATGGTGTTATATTATCTTTCTGACTGCGGCTTCCCTGCCTGTACCTTGTATATGTTAGTGAAGTCCTTTCCCATTCCGAAGAAGGCAGGAAAGACATCAAAGATGAAGGAGAGAGAGAGAGGGAGGGAGAGAGGATGACTCAGAACTTAAGAAAGTTTTTGAAAAATTTTGCAAAAAGGATTCTGTGGTAAAACCTTTTATAATATCTGATGTGATACTGAGAAAATCACTGATGTTTCTCCCTTTGCTTTAATGTAGTATGGGTGCATTTTTCAAGATGAAGTACATAAAATTTATTTTCAGAAATGTCTCATCTTGACAAATATAATCTTAAATCAGCAAGAGCCAGGAGGCTTCTGAAAATGTGCATTTGAGTCTCCTTAAAGAGAAGGCTTTTAATGAGAACGTTACATTTCCCAGAAGAATATATAAATGCTAATTTATTCAATAAAAGAAAATGTTACTCTTCCAACTAGTTATGTTTTCGATAAGGTTAACCATCTCTGAGAAACCCATTTTTAGCTCCAGCTGACATAATGGGGAAAATCCTTAAGATTAAATTCCGGTGGTGGCTGAGATGTGGGCAAGGTCTGTTCGTTGTTGGCAAAACACCATAATTTGATGCAGATACCTAGACAACCCCCCCAAAAAAATATTACCAGTGAATGTTACTACCTCTAAGGTTGAATGACAACTTAGAAAATGGTTTGGAATATTAATTTTAGAATTAGAATATCTCCTCATAGCACACAAAAATCAACAAGGGACAGAAACACTTACCTCCAAAAGCAAGAGTTACTGAGATAATTTATCCTTTTGAGAACTAGGAATTAGTGGATCAGACGGGCTGTCATTTTTCATATTTTGAAGACTGCAGCTACTATCTTGGCATATCAGTTTGTTCCTTTATTTCCAAATACCAGGCTGGATTTGGGGTTTTCATAGGTGTCTTTGTGCTGCCCCTGTGGTGCAATATAGGCTGTGCTAGTGGATGTTCACACTCCTGAACTGTAGTCCTGAAAAACACACCAGTATTTCTGTGCAGTGTGTAGTTCTTACTACATCAAGTAGGACTTGGATATTAAATACCTTTTTCTGTCCAGTCCTTTATTCTTTATGAAAAGATACCCCATAGATAGAGAGGTGAGTACTACAAAAACAGTTAAAGTGGATAGCAATAATTCCTTATTCAGTGCAGGTTTATGTAGTAAATGGGGATATATTGCAGGAGGAGAATGAGGGAATACTGAGTTGCTGTTACTTCCTTCTCTGAGAAGGGACTATCCTCCTATGCACATAATAAAGCCAACATGCTGTGAGAAAAACAACAGCATGTGATAATGTCATTATTAATCCTAACACTTTGTCACAATAATTTAGAATTTAGCCTGAGAATAGAATTAAGCCAAATGAAACAATTTGGTGAACTGTGTAGTTATTGATGGTTTGATTTAGTTTACTTTGGCATAAGTTGCATATAGGTATATAAATATTTGCACCAAATAATCTCTCTCTGCACTAACAGCAGCATATACTGAATAAATAGCCTCAGAGTTTGCTATAGACATATTAGGACCACATGAACTACTATGTCATAATTTATGTAATTCTATATATATATATCATTAACTTCTGCCCTTCTTTCTAATATTTTGTCCCAGAAATTTAAAAAACAAAGTTCTAATAGTTAGCTCTTCCGAGCTGCAGTAGAGCATCTACTGCATTCACTCACTTTCACAGTCTTTTGGTATTATTATGAGACAATTGTGTAATGTAAGTACATAAAGAATGGGAAAAAAACAAAAACACAAAACTAGTAAAAAAAATTTTGTAGAGTTTGAGCCAGCAGGAGTCTCTCTTGTTCTGTTATTCACAGAAGCACATGCAATGCCTCAGGAGGATTCCCCAGCTGATAAAGAACAGTAAATTTTAATACATTTCTCACTGCAGAACTAATTACAACCATTGTAATATTGCTTACATGTATATGTTTTTCTATTTAGCACAAAAACTCAAACCTGCAACATAATGAGTGTGTTTTTGCTTTTCCTTTTTAATCTCAGCATATTAGGGAAGTCATCTTGATGCAGGCTACATTAGTCATAATCCTACCTGCTATTACAAGGAGAGTGTATGCAGTAGCTGAAGCACTGACAAATCTTCTTTAGGTTTTTTGTTTCATCAAAGATGAATAATGCATGTAAGAGAAGATGTTAGGATAGTACTCTGTTGATAATAAACTGATAGTAGCAAACTTCCAAAATGTTGTATCTGCATAAGCAACGACTGTGGCTGTTTACAGTTATTCTGAAAAGGAAGAAAATAATAAAATGCTAATATTTAGAAAGTGGATTTTCTTCTTTTAGAAAGAAAACTTAGAGAAAAAAAATATTATGCTTTGTCATTGAAGTGCAGTATGTGTAACTTTTTTTTACAAAAATCATGCACACATTAAAAATAAGCTGAAAAATTTATGCTAACTTTTTTAGAAGATATTTTTAGGTGTGTATGAGTTTGGACAATTTTCAGAAGGGTTATTAACTTACATCACCTCTTCCAAACATTTGTAAATGTGAAAGTGAATTCTCAGGCAGTTGTTTACAAGGACAAATTACTGTGGGATTTTCTAGGCCACCGTTGTTGTTTCCCAAAAAGTTTTCTGAGAAATCCAGCCTGTGGGAGAAAAAAGGGTATAATCATGTAAAATAAAAACTTAATCAGTATTCAGAAAGCATATCAAGCATTTTTAAGGAAGAACATGCAACATAATGATAATGCGATTGGTTTTCCTGAATGTGTATAGCCAGTACTGATTCTCCAAATAGAATGTTATTCCCCCGTTGAGTAATGAAACAAGAGAGAGCCCACACACTTTTAAAAAATAAGTTTTTGAAGGAGGTAAGGGACAGGAGATTGACAAGAACACAGAGTTATGAGTATGATGGTAGGAAATGGCTCTACAGCTACAGTCACTGTAGTACAGCAAGAGATTGTTAAGGGGCACAAATGGGGCCATCATTGAGTAGGGAGGTGTCATATGCTTGCTATGTTTAAAGACCGACTCTTCAGAAGCCTCTAGTTTGTATGAATCATGCATCTCATACAGAGATGCCTTTATTTAAAATATTAAATTTAGGTTTGAAACACACAGAAGCCAGACTGAAAGAAAGCTGAAGAGGGACTTTTTATAAGTTCATGTAGTGGCAGTATAAGGGGCAAAGGCTTTAAACTGAAAGAGGGTAGGTTTAGATTAGATATTAAGCAGAAATTCTTTACTGTGAGGGAGGCGAGGCACTGTAACAGCTTGCCTAGAGAAGCTATGGATGCTCCATGCCTGGAATTGTTCAAGCTGAGGTTGGAAGGGGCTTTGAGCAACCTTGTCCAGTGGAAGGTGCTCCTGCCTGCGGCAGAGTAGTTGGAACTAGATGATCTTTATGGTTCCTTCCAACCTAAACCATTCTATGATTTTCCTTCTGTAGCAACTGAATGCCTGAGGTGACTGATCTGGGTGATCAAAATGTCATTTCTTTGTGATTTCTACCGATCTCCACCATGTCTCAATCATAGTTAACACAAATCCTTTTCCTCACAGGAGGTTTTCCCCAGCCTGACACTCTTTCCCCTACCTCTTTAGAGTTGTACAAGAGGTCACAGCTACAAAAATCCTCTAAATTGTGTCAGAGAAGTAACAAAAAGTCAAAGCAGTGTCGTGCACAGACAGAAAGATCGAGTATGTGTGCAGACGTGACTAACAAAGTGCATTGAAATCCTTTCAGGCCAGCTTTAATTCCTTGAATAGTTAACATCACAAAAGAGAAACACCTGGAAAATGTCATGCAATCAGGAAAGGAGTAGGTATTCAATTTAATGTTGCAATGAGGAGGAAAGCCAAGAGCAGTCATTTTCTGAATATTCACCTCTGCTTTCACTGTCACCCCAAAATTTTTGGGCTTATGGTTGTGGTGTTTTTTTGTTTGTTTGTTTGGTTGGTT
>JAWWEV010000001.1:75357167-75367587 GCA_035583235.1 Hafferia zeledoni | reverse complement strand
ACACCAACCCCCCCCCCCCCCCCCCCCCCCGCCGCCAACGACAACAACAACAACAACAACAACAACAAAAAGAAAGAAAAAACCCCCACAAATACTATTCACATATCCATTCAAAAATACATATATATTTGCCTTAAGAAAAGACTCAGAATTGTACCGTATGTTAGTGGACTGTCAGATCTTAAGCTGAAGTACTTTGTACATTAAGTATTTTGATACAATTGGGGCTGCCTTACCACCTGAGGATCTACTAAGTTAGGGACTACATTATGAAATGAGTCATCGAATCATATCACAAATACTTGTCTATAATGTTTAAACTGTGTTTAAAGTTCTCAGAATAATCTTTATCTCATTGTTCACATTAGTTGCAAGCAGAATTGTGATACCCATCACTAAAAAGATGAGGGGTTTGGCTCTTTTGAACTCCTAATTTGTTCAAGGCCTCAAATATATTAACAGGGAGGTAAGCAAATTTGAAGTTCTGCCCTACTGTCTATTTCGAAATCTGTACCCTTTTCAGAATAGAAGGAATTTCATTTGGGAAGAGATCTTCTAAAACATGTGAAATGTCCCAATTGAAAGCAAAGCTAAAGTATTTTAACTTTAAAGATGTAATAACATTGGAGAGAAAACAAAAGGATTCTCTTTGACAGAGAATAACCTTCTGTATTGATAATGACACAGATTCAAAAATATCTTTAAATAAACTTTTTACTTCAATGTCTCAATCATACAGCTCATGATAGCTGATCATGTGATAACACATCCTACGTTATTTGTTACAGATATTGCTGAATTATGACATTTTTTCTTTTCTTTTTAAACAATCTCAACCTTGTTACAAAGCCAATAAACAACTTTCTATATCGAGTAGAGTGCAAGTGTCTGATCTACCATTACACTCAGGCAAACGCACTGTTATTTTCCATAGAAATTTAAGATACTCTGAAACATCATCATCTGAGGAAGGACACATAAAGATACACTTGGTACAAGCATGAAATTTGCTTCTAGTCTTACCATTTTTACTTATAATTTTTGTAAATCTATTGATTTCAGCTAAATTACTACATATTTACACATTTGTGGGAAATATCAGGCACATCCTAACTTTTACATGGTTCTGTATTTTCTTCAATATCTGTCCAAGGACATTTCAAGGAAGCAAAACCTAGTGTTCAGGTCTTCCTAGCTAGTGGTTCTGTGTATTGACCACAGAGTCAGACTCCTTTTTCATTATCACCACTGCAGTGTTTTGCAATTCCTTATCCAGTCATTACAGAATACAATAATCCTTCTCTGAAGGATCTGGCCACTTTATTGGGAAAACATAGTACTCTTCTCAGCCATGGATGATAGTGTCAATGTCAAGACCCTAGATAAGCCTTTAAGAGATGACATAGTTCTGAATAATGCTCTAGATTTTGAGGACGCAGCCAGCATGCACTGCCTTATTATCAGCTACCAAAGGAAATCAGTGCTAAGGATTATTTTAACAGTGTTTTTTTCTGATATAATACATCATAATAAGCATGTAAACTGTACAAGTGAACTTCAGTAAATCAGTGCCCTAATTCTCTTTGCTTTACTACCAAGTTTCACTACAGAAGAGAAGCCTCCCCATTGCAGAGGGAATCACAGTAACATTACTCAAGGCTTTCTCCACGTTGGTGTGAATCTTCTTGCAGCTTTTTTTTTTTTTTTTTTTTCTGTGATGCTGAAAAACAATTAATTTGAACCAGTGCTCTGGTACTAGCTGCTGTGTCTTTGATTAAAGGCTGGGGTCCATTTACAGTCTGATGAATAATACTCTTGGAAAATGCAGAAAATTCAGAGCACTCACTTCAAGTGTGTGTCTGTGGTTGTGTGTATTTTTCAACTGTGGGGAAGCACAGTTTAAGCTTGTGCTGGAGAGCAGGCTGCCAGCACACAGATAAGTTACAGCATACAGAAGAGACCTGAAATGGTCTTCTATATGCAGTCTGGGTGAGATCACCTTGGGTTAGGAGAAAGAGCCTTAGGCATAAAATCTGAACTCTGACACTTCTCACAGAATAAAACTTGTTCTGTTTTATTTACAAGGATTCTGTTCTCTGTAGCTGAGAGAAAAGAAATATTCCCTTCCCAGACTCAGTAAAAAAGCCCCTGTATTTTATTTAGTGAACAGACTATATAATCAATACAGAGATATTTAAAGTATCTTATTATAGAAGCAGGTATATAACAATTTGTCTGATTGCATGTAGCTTCCATGTTTATTATGCATTCCCAGTGAGAAAAAGGCCTTACAATTATTTCTTAAATAGAAATATCCTTTGATTAAAGTCCAGACACAGCTTTTAAGTTTTTAAAAAGAAAATTGTTCTCAAAATGGTCTATTTGTATGTGCTGCACAAACTTTAAAACTTGCAATCTCCCCAGCGTATTAAATCCCACTGAGATAAACACAGCAACCTGCTTCAGTTGAGAAAAAAATTGTAGACTGATTTTTTCTTCCCCTTTTTTTTTTTTTCAACATAAGTTATAACTCTGTACCTGTCTGACTATCCCTCTTAGAAAAAGATTCCTTATAAGAAATTCATCCTGTGTGTGAAAGGTCAGAGTCAGAGGCTAAGTGTTCTACAGCAAGCCTCTAGGCTTGTTGTTACAGAAGCCTAGAGGAGTAAAAACATGTTCAAGTCAGGCAATAATGGGCAAAGAGAAATAAAAACACTCTGGAGGAAACAAAAAAATAATACCCATCTCTGTGTTATCAGGGGAAGAACAGACGGTAATAATAATAAAAAAAAAAAAAAATCCATAGAAAGGAAAACTCTATTTAAGAAGATTTAAATGTAAGAGCCTGTATCAAACAATGTGAATAATTCATATAAAAATCCAATGAAACTGCTCTCTCTGCAGTCTATTATTGGAATATGTTATAATTATGCACAAATTAAACTACAAAAAGGAGTACTTAAAGATTCAAAATATAGTAAGGCATAGGTAAGCACAGTGAAATTATCTACAGAACTTAACTTCATCCAAGGATGGTGTTATCCATTAATCATATGATTCTATTTTTTATTCATGGTCCTAAGTGAACCTGAGGAATCACTTGTGAAAACACTATTTATTATTCACTCCCACTCTGCATGGGCAACAGTGCCTAAAACACAGACTAAAATGATTAGGTTTGGACTGCTATAGAGAAATTACTATCAGCTGGTATCATATATATTTAATTGCAGATGCAAAAATATAAAAATTATTTCTCTCTCATATGAATACTTAGTCTCTTTTTTACAAAAGAGTCAATTCCAATACTTGTCATTTCACACACACAGTCAACTATAGAAAAAGAGAAGACTGGTGTATATTACTTGCTCCTGTGGGAACTTTGGACTGTGACAGAACATGTCCAAGGATACCTGTGCATGACAGCTGGGAACCTGCATACTTCAAAAATAATGTCTTGATTCATAACGAAACAGACAAAAGCCAAAAGAATTACAAGGAGTTTCTTACATACCAGTAAGTTTGCTCACCATTGCAGATGGTGTATCTGCCATCTTAAGGATGACAGTAGCACTTGTCAGAACTAAATTACTGGGAGTATCAACAGTCAAACTGCAAAAGCCTACACTCTGCCTGTTCAGGATTCACCCTTTCATATGTCTTGAGACAAGGTCACTTTGCCTTATGACGTTATGAGATGTGTATTTTCTTGCCCTTATAAGTGCAAAAGACATTCTAATGGCTGTTCTGAGTGTCATGTCTATGCAAGTATGTAGGAGCAAAAGGCAGGCTATGAACAATGCAGTCCATTTATTTCCTGAATATAAGATTAATTTTGATTCAGTGATATTGAACATAAGACATACTTGACAGCTATTAATCTGTAATGTAATTACCATTATTCTTGCCAACTGAAAATAATGTAAAAGATTGTGCTGAAATATAAATAAAATTCCAGTGGTTCATAACTAATAAAGAACTTCAGTTTCTGATAAAAAATTCTCCCTATTACAGGTTATTCCTAATTATCAACAATGGATAAAAACTGACTGCCCTGTTGAGAACATACAGCAATGTTTTTTGATACAAATATTTCTCCTGTGTGTTCATTTTCTTTTTTACCTCTTTTGTAAAAAAAAAAATAAAAATTCTGTAATGTTCTTTTATTAACACTAGCAAGAAATTTGACTTCAGTTTGGGTAATAAATAGCTACATGAAAGACAGAAAAAGTAATGATATTGTTACTATTAAAGCAATAATTGTATTTGGTAACCTGAATTTATATGAAAAAATTGAGCCAGATGGATCATATCTTCTGTGAATCTTATGAGGAAAGTTTCTTCCTGCAGTTTCCATCAAGACAGAAACAAACAAAAAAGAATAATTTGATGAAATAATGATGGTGTGGAAAAAATATAAATATATGTAAGCAAGACTGTTTTATGTGGGTGTTTTTTGGTCCATTTTTTTGTGTGCACTTTTGTTTTTTCTTGTTTAACTACTGTATTGAATACATAAACTTAGGGCCTTAAACAGCCTTTACATAGAGGACAAAATGTAAATATCATTGTCTCTCAAAACTAAATACATTTTACCACAGAGCCAGGGCTATCATCCCCTTAGCTAGTCATTAGTAGTGACAAAACTTAGGAAATCACTTGCAAAGATTTTGTTTGTTTGTTTGTTTTTAGGTAGTTACTTATACCTAAAAGTTAAAGGTATGCAAAAGATCAAAACAGTAAATTACTCTGAAACATTTTAGAATGAGAAAAATAGGCAAAGAATTTTATATTCTGACCTTTTGCAATGATTTGTGCTATAAGAAACAGCACTTAAATATAGCTATAACTCGATGAATAAAAAATGCCAAGATTTCTGAAATGTTAATTTTAATAATTAATTACATAGAATTAGTTCTATGAACTCTCACAATGAGAAAATTGTGGTTTAGATTTTTTATATGTAAGTCAAATATGTGTTGCAGTTGAGATTTTCTCATTGTAGGGTGAATCCACTCTTATTTGTATGTGGTGCTGCAATGGACCCTTCTGAGAAGACTACAAACAAGAGACTTGCAAAATGGTGCCTAAAAACCCCCACAGAACAGATTCTGCAAAATGTACTGGTGTGCCCATGTCAGATAGCCACTTCATCTTTGTCTTCTATCAGTTCAGAAACTTAGTTCTTTGTTTCAATAATTTAAAAGTATCAAAATAGAATCAAAGTTTTGTTTTATTCCTTACTCAGTACTACTCTTGTGTGATGGAGCCTGTCGCTACAGGGCTTTGCAATGTGGGTGAACCCTTCAAGCCTGCGCAATGGATTTTTTAGGTGAGGCACAGCGTGCACAGAACTGGCCCCACCCTTTACTCCTAAGGTTCATCTGCCAGGGCCGAGAGAGCTTGGACGGTGACAGTGAATACCTCAGGACGTAGGTTTGGTTAGAATATCCTTCTCATAGATGGATGGCCTTACAGGGCTAAGTGAGCTCCATCTGCCTGGGCTTGGAGTTGGAGTTGTCCTTCTCTTAGGATGGTTGCCAGAGGGCTAGTGAGCCCATCCTGACCATGGACACACTTTGTCTGACTCTTCAGCTGATACCTGTCTGGCATGGGAGACCCTACCAGCAGCACAAACCACCGCCAGCATAGCTCTCAACCTCATGAGGGCACGCAAGCTTCTCCCCCGTGACAAGGGGGTGTCCCCAGAGAAGATGAGAGTCATAGGGCCTGGAGAAATGTGGCAGATGTACATTTTATATGGAAGGTGGTACCATGAGGAGCAGGATACTAGAGTTCTATAACATTACATAAAGAGCTGTAGTGGCAAGAGAAGAAAGGCAGTAATTAATTATTAATATAGATCTATTTTAGAGTAGATCTAGAAGACCCATGTGATATCTGCTAAAAATCCAGGTCACTGGGTTGAGCATCATCCATGTGAATATGAGTATCCACTCCTCTGCATGATTTGAGTTATTTAGGTCCCCTTTTCCCATCAGTCGTTTGAGTAAATTTTCAACAGTTTGGCTTGAAGTGTAAACAGAAAATGACAATAGCACTTTTGAAAAAAAAAAAAAAAAAGAAAATTCATTGCAGTTTCACTAGATATTTAAGTTTTAGATTTTTGCTTTCAGCTGTGTTGCATAGCCATTTTTCTTAAAATGGATAAGGTAGGAAAATCGATGCAGAAAGCAAAAAGTATTATTAATGCTTTATATAATATATTCTGAATGTCTTGAGCTTGATAAGTAGAGCAAAGTCTGCACTTATCCATAATATAATAGAATCATACTGGTATTCTAGAATAATTGGTGTGTTGGGAGCTACTGTAAAACTACATTTATTCAGGGATAAGAAGAACTACCCTTCTTAGAGGTAAGGATTATTAATTGGCCTGGCAAGGTCTGAAGAGGAAAAAGGATAACAGCACAGAACGCAGAAGTAATAAATAATCCTTCTATGCAGCTTTCATCACAAAAGCAAATCAGCAAACAGTTAAAGATGCTATTGAATGTTATAAATACTGGGAAATGTGGACTTACAGTTGCCACTTAATCCCTGATGTGTCAGTATCCTCAAAGTTACTCCAACATCTTTAAATATTTTTAGGGTGAAGTGACTAAGTCTCTGACCTCTCTCCATTTTATCATGTGCTTGATCTTAGCAAGCTACTGAGCTGCATGTATAAACACATGCATTTCTCTGAGTAATCACTGTTGTGATGCTCAAACTGAGCCAGACTAATACAGTGTGCTTGTCTTTTCAGTCTGTGATGCTGCTTATACCTTGTACAGAAATGGGTAAACAAAGCCCTAAGAAGTCGGTATATGTTAGGTACATTTAAATGCTTTACCATTTTGCTCAGTTACTAGAAGACAATGAGAATTAAAAAAAACTTGTATGTTTAATATCTATGGTTTCTCAAATTTAACCTAACACAAATTTTTGCATGTAGCTAATTTGTTCTGATTATTTGAAGTAGACCTGAATCATTCATGAGCCAGACACAAGTTCCACCTCTGAAAGACCCTACCATGTTATTTGCAAGAAATCAGAAGTGTACGTAAGGAAAGGAAGCAGTTTTAAATCCCAAAATTAATCATTTGGATTTTTAGTTTACCAGCAACTATCATGCAGATTTACAAAGTCACTCATCCATGTAGGGCTCAAAGGCAAAAGAGTGCACCTGGTATATAATAAAAAATTCTGTTCTGTGAAAAAGAAAACAATAAAAAAGCCCCAAACAACCAAACAAAAAAACCCCAGCAAAATCTGGGGAGAGTAGATGAGAGGGGAATGTTCACAAGTTTCAGAGAAGAAGTAATAGTACTCACCTTGCTAGTATTAGTTTTGTCCCTTGCATGGCATTTCAGTTAATTTCTTGATTCATCCAAGAGAGTGAGATAGCTGATAGAATACAAATAATAAAAGATCAGAGGGAAGCTGGGAGAAATAGTACAGTAATACTTCTTGGTCACCAGCTGTGAAGGCAAACTATAAATGATGCAAGGTAGGAGACAAAATCATGTTCCCTTTTTTTTTCCGTGGTGGTGTAGTCAAAGTCAAAACAACCTACCTGCTGTTTGCATTTCTCTTCTAATCAGCAAGAGAACCCTGCAGCAGCTGTAAAAAACTACCAGATGATGCACTCTTGTTTTTCTTTTCCCCAATTAATTTTGTTGACCAGCCTCTGTTTTGCCATTGACTGTTCTCAGGAATTTTGAGATCCTTTAACCAGTCTTCTGTGCAATCATATCTATCTCCATTATCATCATCTCCCTTATCTTCTCCTCCTGAGTCCAAATTTCGCTGTTTTATTACTTTTGCCTACTGTTTTAATCCTAGAGCTCTGTCATTCCTTTGTATCACATTGCACTGAATAATACAGTAAAGTGTATAGATTCTCCCACAACTACAAGAATGGTAGCTTTCTGAAGTGAAGTTCAAGGCATTCCAGGTAAAACCAGTTTATTTCAAGTATTTTTTTCCTAAATATTTTTAACAAGTTCTGTCTTTTAATTATGTGCATGATGTAAAATGCCTTTTCCTTAACTTGTGAGTCTTTATAATGATGCAATGAAGGTGGTTTATTGCTTGATGTCTTTTTTTTTTCACTTATTTTAAATATGTGTGCACTGTTTTCAAGGCTTTGCTATTAATAATTGTCTGCCTTTCCATTTATATTCAAAGCTCTGAATTTAAAATATCTGAATGCCTTTCTATTATATCTGAAATACTGAAGAATATTGATTACATCCCCATTTTGTCATTTCTTTAAGTGCTGTGCCACTTACTGTGGCAACTTAACTGTAAATTAATAACTAAATGCATTGCTTTTGGAACTATATGAAACCTTTTCTATTTTTTAAGATAGTATTTGTCTTTTTTTTTTCTCAGTTGTAATAATACAGGATACAAAGATACCTTGAAAACACAAAGTAGATCAATAATATTATGTATATAGTTTATTGTATGTTTAATGGCATTATTATGAAACCAATTCCTCCCAGAATATCCAAAGTAGGGAATCATTTCTCATAAAAACCTGATCATGAACATTCATTAAAGCAATCCCTACTCAGAAATACAATAGATGTTTTTAATAAAAACAGAGGTCAAATCACATCAAAAGAATACAGGATAATTTCCATAGAGAAGTAAAAATTTTAACTGCTCTTTTAAAAGAAGTGTATAATGACGTATGTATTGTAGAGTTGTCTTCTACAATTAGAGAGAAAAAGATCATAATAAATTCTTTATTAGGCACTTAAAGTAAATAGTAATAAGCACATCAACAAAAATATTTAAAAAACTTTACACATGTTCAAACTTTTTAAGGAAAGGGAAGCAGAATTCCTGTGTTTCAAAGAATAAAACGGGAGCAAAAATCCAGAAATGGGATTTACTTCTATGATTGTTAAATGTTGAAGTTTTATTACAATAAATACTTAGTTGAATGCTTATATTCAAGCATATGAGATGTCTGGCAGAATTACTGTACTTGGCATTAACCAAATGGTGAATTAGGGCCTGAATGTTCAAAAATGCAGTATATGATTTTAAACAGTTATAGAAAAAGTATTCTATACTAAATAATGTGCTAAATATTTCCTAGAGGCTAAACCTTTGTAAATGTTACCTGAGGTAGGACTAGAAATAAAACCTAGATATTGGATTGCCTTTTATACAGAATCTGTAGACTGTTTTCCACAAAGTGTATGCCCTGCAAGTTAGTTAAATATCAGAGGGTTGAATTTAGAGTCCTTAGACTCTGAATAAGACAGAAAAAAATGTCATTTTTTTCCCAGTGTTCCAAGTTATTTTGTATTTATCCAAAGTACACATACTTTTTTTTTTTTTTTTTTTTTTTTTTTTCATATTAGCAGCAGCTTGTCACTGCTGCTGGACTTCTGGTGTTGCATACAATGTTAGGACATAGAAGAATTGCTGCTATTTTCTCATATGCAGAGACACTCACAAAAATATATCTTGCATATGACTTCTCTCTCATCCAACACTGATTTTATCAGACCTCTGACATGCTTGTTCTCTACACTCCATGTGAAGAAAAGCTAATTTTGTATAAACATTCAAATGTTTTGTCTTCAATCACAGGTGTTTTGCTATTCCAGATCTAGAACACTACTGCATATGGAACTTCATGCAAACTATTATTAAAATATTGTGATCCCTGTGGAGAACAAGGATTAGATTCAGCTATCGAAATCATACAAAGAAACAACCAAAATATCTGTGGGGACTTGGCAGATATGGCGCAGAACTAAAGGAAGTCTCTATTTTTCGGAGCAGCATTTGAAGGTCTGGTAGAATTTACTATGGTATATCAAAGGTTCATGTTAATATAACTGTGAAGTAGAGAATTGTGTGAACACCAGACCATCTGTACTGGCTGAATTAACCCACAAAACCACTGCCATGTTCATAACACATGTATAGGACTGGCCGATCTGATAGAGTTCCTGGTAAAGACAGATACAGCCTCCAGTGAAGGAAGGGCAACCAGACTCAGTTTAGTCTCCTCTACAGTGGTGCAGGTTCTGCAGTCTCAGAGTGAGGTATAGTAGAGGATAGACAGCGTTGGAAAGAACACACAGAAGGAGCGAAAGGTTGAGCTGAGACCAACGCAGCCATTAAGTGACAGAAAAATCTGGATCTATTAATTCCTTTCCCCCCTTTTTTAACCTCAGAAGGTAGATTTACACAAAATTTATACCATGTTAATTTTATTGCTATTATTAATAGAGCCATAATATGATACCCAATATTGTCCCACCAGAAACGTGCCAAAGCCATGTTAATAGGTAGAGACCTGAATCCTCTGTTTTGGGGGGATATTTTAGGAGACATGGATGTAAGTTACTGTCTTCCAGGAGCAAAAATTCCTTCCCCTCCTTCC
>JAWWEV010000001.1:75323274-75346612 GCA_035583235.1 Hafferia zeledoni | reverse complement strand
ACATGGCACTGAGTGCCATGATCTAGTAAATGGACTAGAGATGGACCAAGGGTTGGACTCGATGATTTCAGAGGTCTTTTCCAACCCAATAAATCCTATGATCCTATGATCCTAAATTTTCATAAAACTAGGGTAAAAAGGTTGTCCATTAATACGATGGCAATTCAGCCTGTTCGTATCACAACCATGAAACAGGGATGGCTCTTTCATCCCTGACACATGCTAACTCTTGTAATTACAGAAGTTTGGAAGACATTTAATTCATTCCACAAATTATTCTTGTCATAGGTTCCTATTTAATATGTCCCAGTTGCCATTTAGGATTTCAGTAGTCTAATTAGGCGTACCCATTTTTCACAGTCATATTAAAACAAAATAGGGTGGAGTTCTACTGCATAATTTATGTGATTTTTCTTTTATCCTTAAAAAAAGGAAAATATGATCGTAAGTCACTTGCTGAAAACTCATTTTTTTGTTCTATGGTTCATCTCTATATTTGATATCTCTGAATCTGCTTTTTTTTTTTTTTTTTGGTTTGGGTTTTATTTTTGGTTTTGCTTCCCAATGTAAGGAAATAAAAACAAGACTGGATAAAACCTCTGCATTTTAATTCTGATTTGAATTAAGAAGCTGATTGGTTTGGAGCTCTTACATTTTTTTTTTCCTAAACTTTTTAAATGCTCAAAAGAAAACACTTGGTTTTGTCCAGTTTGGTAGTCTGCATTTGAATAAATTGTGCATAAATGGAAATATGCATTGTTTAAAATGTGAGTTAGATCTGTGCAAGTTATGGACCTGCTCAGCTCCTAACTGTCATTCTAAGGAGGGCACGATCTCAAGCACATCTGTCAATCTGTTTTGGGCAGACTCTGACATCTAGTGGAAGTTTTCCCTAGGCATGGCAGGATGGGTTGGAACTAGACTATCTTTAAGGCCTCTTCCAACTCAAACCATTCCATGATCTCAAGTTACGCATCTTTAGGCAAGTAATTGATCTGCTTATTTCCATGAGTAATTGGATATTCAGCACTAAACTCAGACATCTACCTGTCTACAGACACCTACCTGATCTCAAAATTATTTCTAATCTGTGATTCTACATAAGAAATACATACTTTAGGTGCCTCAAACTTTGATTGAATCTTTGGTGGTTGTAATTAGATTATGCATGCCATTCAGTGGAAACAAATGGGTTGATCTGTGTGAGGAAATATTGCAAGAATTGAGCAGGGGTAGCCACATTGCTATCTTGAGGGGAAAAAAAACCAAACAACAAAAAACAAACAAACAAAAAAAACCCACCAGAAAACCTGTTTAATCCCTCTTTGGGTTTGAAGCCCAGCCACACCTAAGCTCCACACAGCCACTCACTCATTCTTCCAACAGTGGGATTAATGAAGACCTGCAAGGCTAAAAGTGAGAAAACTCATGCACTGAAATAAAGACAAAAGCTGTGGATGCAAGAAAAGCAAAACAAGGAATTCATTCACCACCTCCTATTGGCAGGCAGGAGTTCGTCCATTCCCAGGAAAGCAGAGCTCCATCATGCACAATGATTACTTGGGAAGACAAACATCATCACTGCAAATGTACCCCCTTCTTCCTTCTTACCAGCTTTATATACCGAGCACGATGCCATATGATGTGGGATATCCCTGTGGTCAGTTGGGGTCACCTGTCCAGATGTGTCTCCTGCCAACCTCCCACATGCCTCCAAGGCTGCTTGCCAGTGTGGCAGTTTGAAAAGCAGAGAAGGCCTTGGCTCTGTGTAAAGAACTGCTCAGCAATAAAAAACCCCATCTCTCTATTATCAACACTGTTCCCAGCACAAATCCAAAACTCAAGCTCCACCCTAGTCACTGTGAAGAAAAGGAACTGTGCCACAGGCAAAACTGAATTAAATGGTTGTACTCCTTTGAAACAAAAGCACTCCTTTTTGTAGCAAAAAAATACTGCCCCTCCACCTCCCATATTGAAATCTGTGCCACCACAGACTTCCTCAGGAACAGCAAAATGTTACAGTAATAAGAAGATCATGATGCGTAGCTGAACAGGCATTAGGGTGTTTCTCTGTTTTGATGGAAGAAGCATAATGTTAAATTCATCAGCATTCCAGCAAGTTCAAGTATTTATACTCCTGATACTTTAAATGCCTTTATGTCATGTAACTGGTCACTTCATCTATGGTATTCTTCCTAAAAATTCTTAGGAAAACTTTATATTAGGTATATTATGTGACTTCTTTCATTATGCTGAAATTCATATGCTTTCTTTAAGAGGTGCTTTAACAATCCTTGATTTTTATGTATGTTATCTGATTACCATTTAATGCCTTTTGCTAAGTCAAATGGTGAATTTAATGTTTTATTTTTAAGAGGAATAAAATCATTTTACAGAAAACAAAATAGACATTCCTAGAATTCTTTGAACATTAAAACACTACATACACTTGTTCCAGTCAACTCCTATGCTAAAGAAAGGAAAATAAAGAAAAACAACTACTGAGTAGTTTACTTACTAGTTTATATGAAATATGCCTGTGGATTGCCACGTCTTCAGATCGTTCTTTGGAAAACACACAATTTAATAAACCTGGTGTAGTGTGAAGAGTTTGGGGTCTTTTTTTGGTTTTTTTTGTTGGGTTTTTTTTTTCAGTTTTATGAGACATATTTAAGGCAGCATGCTTCAGGGGCTAGAGGAGTTTTTCATATACCTTTGCTTAATGTATTTAAAATGGAAAAATCAGCAATACCTTTGCATGTCTCTTTTTTTTTTTTTTTTTTTTTTTTTTCAGTTTCACTGAGACACAAACCACTGCAGACACAGTTGAGCATTAAATTCCAAACCATAGAGACATGTGATAGGATTGAATCCTAATATTATGAAAAATGATGAGGCTTTTGACATGCAGTTATCTGATTTTTTTTAATGTAATATGAAAGTAGCATGGTATGCCAGGTGTGGTCATAGCCTTCTAATCTGTTGCAATTAGTTTCTGGAGTGGTCGCAGCCTTTCGCATGAGAGAAAACCAGACTACTTCCACTGTCTCCTGTTCCCACTTTCTACTATTTAAAAATGGGAAAACAGGTATGCAGCAGAGGGATAGACAAGGGTCAAGTATGCGGTCTTGCATGCAAAAGGGATTGAAGAAGTGAAAGATGACAGCATCGATGAGAGAGAGGTAACAGTCTGTGCTGACAAGAGGCAATAAAGGATCGAAGGACAACTGAAGGGGTGTAGAAGGGAAAACCTGGTATAAGTAGTTGTGAAAAGGAAGAGAATGAAATGTCAATATCATTACACATATTGTTTTTAGAACAGACTGTGCTCATTCACAGCTGAAAAGTAAAACAGTAAGTTCTAGAGCATGTATAGAAAATACACATTTCTTACTTTATGAGCATATTTAACTATTTTACTGAATTAAAGCCGATGAGAAAGAAAGGCGCAATAAAAAGGAGAAAATTCCCTAAATAAACCATTTGCTAAATGAAGGATTCTCTAAACTAGAATAGTTTTGAAGACAAACAGTATTACTTCATCTTTCAGAGAGGAGTTAAAATTTTAAATGCTAAAGCTGAGGATTTGGAATTATAAACAATATGTTTTCAGAGATACATTAGTGCCAAAAGCCATACATAGTCATAACTGTAATGAGTATCTGCTGGTAATTTAAATGAAAAAATTACATTAATATACAAAACTTAATGATTCCTTAATGTAAAATGTCAAAGAGAAAAATGCAAAACGAGGAAGCACATGATAATGATTATATAAATTACCCCAGTTAGTAGTTAGTTTTGGAATGAATGCATATTCTATGTGATATATATTGTTGCAACACAGTTTTTTCAATCAAGTTACTTTCTAATTTTCAAATTTTGAAATGCAATATGTAATTATGTTCTACTTAATATCTTCTATTTAGCAGTTGCTTTAACTATGGCCAGATGGACTGCAATTAGGTGTCAAATGGGAACATTTAGCACTTTCAAAATTAAACTGGTTATTCTAATTCTTCATGAAAGTGATAAAAATGGAGATGGAGTATGAACGATGCAAAAGTCTTAGGCAAACCACAGAACAGCTAAAAAAGAGATGAGCGTCTTTACACAGTTCTCTCAAAAGAGCTGAAATCTTCAGTTAAAAACAATTCTACTGCAATAGAAGATAAGCAGAAGACAGAATAAATACTGGAATAACTTCCCCCACCTCCCCTCCCCACCTCTGGCCCCCAATAGGGAACATCTGTACTGTCAGCAAGTTTTGGTAAAATGTAATATATGGAACAGAAATTACAAGTGCTAGAATAAATAAGGCCCTGCTTGTGCAGTGTTGAAGATGTGTCCAGTCACTGCAGATGAGGTGACCTAGTAGTCCTTTTACATCCTTGATTTCCATGGTGGTACACCTCTGCTAATGAAGTTGATTTAGGAAAAGAACTGGGTATGTAAGAAAGTGGGGAAGGTAAGAAGCAGTGGTCTGTATACCTCTCACATTTGCCATTATATATACAGTTGAGTCTGATTATTATCTACCTTTAGCTAGCACCTAATCTAGCAATGGCCTTTTTTTTTTTTTAATTGATTTTTTCTTGTTTTATTTTATCCTTCCAGTCTTCTAAAAATGTTTGGTTCATTATGGTAGATCCAGATGACTCTTTAATAAATAGAAGCTTTTGTACCCTACTGAAGTGAGATCATATGTAGAAAAGGATGAAAGATTCATAAATAGAAGGAAAAAAAAAAAAAAAAAGAAAAAAAAAGAAAAAAGAGAAATGGCTTTCAGTATGAAAGGTTGTCTAATAATAAAACTTTTATTGCTCTTTTGCCTGGTTTATTTATACATATTTTAGTGAAAAAACACTGAACAGAAAGTAGAATTTATACAAAGTGTTGCAGTTGGTGGAAGTTCATAGCCCAGTTTTTGACACTAGTAACATTCCTGATGAAGGCAAAAGAAGAAGACAAAAAAATATCCAAATATTCTGCTACATGAATGAGCATATCAACTTTTGATAATAGTCTGTAACTATATCTACCTTTCTCAATGTAAATGTAAAAATTACATTTACAATTGGTTATTTGTAGGTAGTTCTTTGTCTAGTAAAAGGAACATTACTTTTCATATTTCAAAGCAGATAAACACAGTTCAAGTCTGAATATTGGGCTACATGCTATAAGAGAATTATATCTGGTTAACTTGGAAATATTAAGTATTTGGGATTGAGGAGGAGGGATGATAGGTTGTTGAACTAAACCTTGTCAATGTATTTCAACTTACCAATGTTTTATTTGGAACTTCATATAGCTTTAGCTTCATAATTAGCAAAATTTTCCGAAGAATATAACAGATTCATATTATTTATGGATAGAATTAGACACCTTGTGTTCCTTTCTTCTTTGCTTTTTACATTTTTTAACAGTAGTATTCTATTCTTCAAATATTTGTTTCTTTTCTAAGATTTCCTGATAACAAAAGTGTTCCACTTGACCCAATTAGACAGATTTTGTTTTCCTTAACCTTCAAAAAGTGATGCTTCATATTTAATCTATGTTTAAATATCAGTTAAGGTGACAGTATAGGATAATTAAGGCAATTTGGTTCTAGGTCATAATTGCTTTGCTACTACTCCCTACCAAACGTAACAATGAACATTGTTAATAGTTTTCAGTATTCACTTCACATCATTCTGTCATTCCATGAATTATCTTGAACTGGTTACCCATGTAACTATTTAAAACCAGTGAGGCTGTCAGCACAATTAAGGCTTTGCTAAATCAAGCTCTGGATTTTTCAGCCAGCTGTAATAGTATTTCAACATTCATGAAAACTGACCAATGAACCAACCAAACCCCACAAAACCCCACAAAAACCCAACAATAACAAAAGAAAAAAAAAAAAAAAGACAAAATAAAACCCCCAAATATAATTATAATAAAATCTCAAAGTGACCCAGATAAGAAAGTTATTTTGACTTTAACAGCAAATAATGACTAACACAGATAGATGAATTCAGATTTTTAACCCTGGTAAGAAATGCTAATTTTCTTTAAATAATATTTAGTGTGAATTCCTTTTTTTTTTTTTTTTTGTGATTATGCAGCATCAGTTGGATGACAATAAGAATAACTTCTTAATCAGTATAAAATGCAGTGCAAGTTATTAATGTATAACTTGTTTGCAATGTTAGCTCAAAACTATTATTTTGATACATGGTCTTGAGTTTCTGAATTTCTAACCCTACAGAACTAACTGTATTTATTCACTTTACAATGAACCTATGGTAACAAGTGAAAACTTGACTATCTAACTTTAAGAAGTCTATCTTTAAGAAAATTAATCTTTTCCTTGATATATTGTGTGGCCAAGCTGGAAGTTTTTAAGATACCTGACTTGACTTTATAAGTGATCAGAAGAAAATATTCAGCATAGGAATCATTTGAGGACTCAAAAAAGGGTATTCACCATCCCTCTCCCTGAAGCTGAGCCCCTCCACAAGAACCCAGGGGGATCATTTGGGTCATATAAACAGTGACCTGGTGACCCCAGTGCATTGCTTTTGGATTCTCACTGACAAGTGTGAGCTCATAAGAGCATGCATGTGTGTCCACTAGGCTTAGGAGACTGTCTTGAGAAAGCACAAGGAGCATCTGTATAAATATTTGGGCAGGTGGAGAGGAAAGCTGAAAAGCTGAATCCCTGAATCACAGAATGGTTGGAGCCAGAAAACACCTCTGGAGATTATTTCAGCCACCCCCTGCCCAAATAAGAGTATGTTCACCTACAAAAAGTTTCCTAGGACTGTGTTCAGTCAGGTTTTGGATATATTCATGGATGAAGACAGTACAATTTGTTCCAATGTTCAGCCACTCTCACAACTGTTTGCTTATGTTCGGACAGAACAGTATGTGTTTCAATTGATGCAAATTCCTTGCAGCACTACTGAGGAGAATCTGTCTTTTACATTTACTTGTGCCTCTCTTCTTCAGGCTGAACAGTCCCGGTGCTCTCCATTTCCTCTCAAATGAAAGATGCTCAAGTCTCTTGGCCCCTTTTTTGTGGCTTTTCACTGGACTCACTCCACATGCAAGTCTTACATACCAAATTTTAACCCAAATCTGTGAAAACTTTACTATTGCAATGGGATACAGCCTACCCCCATGATCAGTGCTCTGGTAGATAAAACCTGGAGTATACCTACTCATTTTTACCTCTTTAGGTTGATCTTGTACACATGAGAAGGAAAGAAAGGACAGATGACCAAAGTTGTCATGCAACTATTAACAACTTTATATTTGTGTTACTTTTGGAGCTGTGCTTATGAGCTATATAATAAACATTAATTCTCTCTAAATATGGGGATTCACTGGACCCATTATAAAGATCTAAAAGGGACCAGGGGAGATGAAGCCATAATTTTTCACACGTGTGAACTGTGTGCAAAGCATGGAAACCAGCTGCTATACTTGTACTGCTTATAAATAAATTTGAAACTATGTGACATTGAGTGCCATGGTTCTCTTTTTATGGCTGCAGCACGCAAATTCTCCCATTTCAGACTGGTTACACATTTGACATTGGGCCATCATTTAGTAAAAGATATGAATGAGTTCACTGCATAAATGTGTCCAAAAACTTAGAAATATTCTTTAATTACAATGAATAATACTTTTTAAATTACAATTATCTTAATTAGAATTAACCCGAACAAATTACAACAAAGAAACAAGTTTATCAAATTGCATACAGATGGCAATTTTTGTTTTTCTCCAGGTGATGGTTTTGAATGATTTTTCAATACTTGTGACATTCAAATATTTAATTTAATATCCTTCTTTTGTTTAAGACAAAAAACTAAAGGGAAATAAAAATTCCCTTCAGCTATTCACATACACAATCCAGGTAGTTTTGAGCTTAATGTATTGCTATTAGAAAGTCTCTGGAGTAGTTAAGAGAATAATTCTTTGTAACAAGTAGAAGAGAAAGCATTTTGTTATGAGGAAACTGTGGAGGAGCAAAGAAATGTAAGGATGCATACTAATAGAGTTTTGTTTTTACCTTCAATTTATACTGCATAATTGAGGACACTACTCTTCAGGAAATCAACATTATTATTACTGTCACATAGGGACTGATCAACCTTCCAAAAGTCAGCAGAAGTGGAAAGTTAAAGATCTTTAAGTTTTTTTGTTTTTTTTTTTTCTGCTGTGGGATTTTAAACTCTTGAGTTTTTTCTTACTAGCTGAAGGACTTTTGACCTTCGCGAATTAATGAATTATAGATAAAAATGAAATAAGAGGAAAGCAGTAAAGCTTGTATTGGCTGGAGAGACTATGAAAGTTGTACTTTCAAAGGCATTATCAGTTGAATATATAAAATTTGAAAGTTCACTTGCAAGGTGCAACTATTGAGTGGCAAAAATTAATGTTAGGGGGATATTTGTTCAGATGATGTATATCATAAGAAACACGATATTTTTGCTATGAATTTATCATTTTTATGTATGAACTGCATCCTATCTGTGCAAGATCTGGGTGGTTTCCTACCCCAAGGGTTTTGTTCTAGCTGTTTAACCTGGGCCCTGTATGTATTAAAATGGCTCTTTTCAGATTAAGAAAAACCCTAATAGCAAAAGAGGGGGCAAGGAAAATCTCCATTCTTTGTTCGATATGGGAAGGAACTTAGTCACCAAAGATGAGGAAAAGACTGAAGTACTTAACACCTTCTTTGTCTTAGTTTTCAACAATAAGACAGGTCCTCCCCAGGACAACTGGCCTCCTGAGCTGGTAGACAGGGATGGGAAGCTGAATAGGCCCCCTTGTAACCCAGGAGGAAGCAGTTAGTGCCCTTCTGAAAACCACTTGGATCTTCACAAGTCTATGGCACCAGATGGGATCCATTCCAGGGTGTTGAGGCAGCTGGTGGAGGAGCTCAACAAGCTGCCCTCCATCATTTATCACCAGTCCTCACTCACTGGGGAGGTCCTGGATGACTGGAAGTTGGCCAGTGTGACAAGAAGGACCAGAAGGAAGATCGGGGAAACTACCAGTTGGTCAGCCTGACCTCAATGCCAGGCAAGGTTATGGAACAAATCACCCTGAGTGCCATCACAGGGCACCTACAGGGTGGACAGGGAATCAGACCCAGCCAGCATGGATTTAGGAGGGACAGGTCCTACCTGACCAACTTGATGTCCTTTCATAACTGGGTGACTCACCTGGTGGATGAGAGGAAGGCTGTGGATGTAGTCTACCTGGACCTCAGCAAAGCCTTGGACACCATCTCCCATTGCATACTCCTGGAAAAACTGGCAGCCCACGGCTTGGACAGGGGTACTCTCTGCTGGATGGATGGCTGGGCCCAGAGAGTGGTGGTAAATGGTGTTCCATCCAGTTGTGACCCAGTCACTAGTGGTGTCCCACAGAGATCAGTGTTGGGCTCAATCCTGTTGAACATCCTTACTGACGTTCTGGATGAAAGGATCAAGTCCATCACTAGCAAATTTGTAGATGACACCAAATTTAGGGGAAGTGTTGATATGCTGAAGGGTAGGAGGGCTCTGCAGAGGGACCTGGACAGGCTGGATAGATGGGCTGAATCCAACAGTATGGGGTTCAACAAGGCCAAGTGCCAGGTCCTGCACTTTGACCACAACAACCCCATGCAGCGCTACAGGCTGGGAACAGAGTGGCTGGAGAGTGGCCAGGCAGAAAGGGACCTTGGGATTTGGATTGACAGGAGGCTGAACATGAGCCAGCAGTATTCCCAGGTGGCCATGAAGGCCAGTGGCATCCTGACCTGTATCAGGAATAGTGTGGCCTGTAGGATGAAGGGAAGTGTTTCTTCTCCTGTACTTGGCACTGGTTAGGCCACACCATGAGTCCTGTGTCCAGTTCTGGGCCTCTCAATTGAGGAAGGATATTGAGGTGCTGGAGCATGTCCAGAGAATGGAATGAGGCTGGTGAAGGGACTGGAGCACAAGTCCATGAGGAACAGCTGAGGGAGCTGGTGTTGTTCAGCCTGGAGAAGAGGAGGCTCGGGGGAGACATTATCACTCTCTATAACTACCTGAAAGGAGGTTGTAGCGACCTCTTCTATCAGGGAATCAGCAGAAGAACAAGAGGGCACAGTCTTAAGGTGTGCCAGGGGAGGTTTAGGTTTGTCTTGGTTTGAGGGGAAAAACCAAGATGTTTACTCACAAGAGGAGGAGGGGGCTTCCTCCTCAATAATCACACCACTCTTTATCAAATTTAAGAAGAAAAAAAACTTTAATACAAGAAGGATAACTGTTCTTAACTGATATATAATTTCCCCAGCAAATTTCCTCCTGGGGAAGAGTTATACTTATGAGCAGTCACAACTCAGCTGGCAGCAGGGTGAGCTCCCAGATGAACTCTGTCTCTCTCTGCAGTCCCGGGGCAGGCAGCAGCGAGAGCGAGCAGTCCCGAGGAGTCCCGGGGCAGGCAGCAGTGAGATGGCTTCTCCCCTACCCCAGCACACACACACTGCTCCTGCCTTCTGCCCAATTCCCCAAAGGAGAAAATGTCCCCAGAAACAAAAAGGGCAACCTGGCCCCACCCAAGTGATCAGCAGTCAAGTACTTTCTTTGTTAACTACTGGCATGGAAACAAAAGGGGCAACCTGGCCCCACCCAAGCGATCAGCAGTCAACTACTCTCTTTGTTAACTACTGGCATGGACAGTTAATGGCAGGGGAGAGAATTTACTTAATAATTCCAAACTACAACAAGGTTAGACATTAGAAAGAAATTCTTTACAGAAAGAGTGTTTGGACATTGATTGGAGTGGGTTGTCACCATCTCAGGTGATATGGTGACCATGGAGTCACCATCTCAGGTGATATTTAAGAGGCTGGATGTGGCACTTAGTGCCATGGTCTAGTAGATAAGGTGGTGTTGGATCAAAGGTTGGACTCGGTGATCTCAGAAGTCTTTTCCAGCTTAGCTGATTCTGTGATATATAGAGAAATGCATAGGTATTTTATGTACATATATGTTTTACATATATAAAATCTTCCAGCCAGAAACTTGGGACATATTTTGATATTTTTCTCTGTTAAAAAACATAGTGGAATATATGGTACACAAGGTGAAGATGGTTAGCACAAAAGTAAAAGCTCTCACACTGTTATTGCACTCACTATTCTTGTCTTCAAAATGAAACTTAGGGTTCTCTCTTCTGATTTGGAATTAAGTAAAGTGAGTGAAGCATGAATGGGCAATGAAGACATCAGGGTAAGTTCTCACCATCTGTGGTGTGCCAGTATATTCATTGTTATCCTGGTATTAAACCTTCCTCAGATATTCTTCTGCAGTTAAGTTTTCTATTTTTTTTTTTTTTTTCAAAGTGTCACATTTCAAGGTTTTCCCCTTGAAAGACATAGTGTAGCTAAGTGGATATTTGAGATTAGAACTGGAGGTGATGCAAATCGAGACAGTTTAATACAAAAAATGCATCAGCTTCTAGTGAACCACTCTACCCATGAGTTCTTATTTCATCTTCCTAAAAACAAAAACATCTATTTACCAAAAACTAAGAAATACTAAAGATTTAATTTAATAAAAATTGATAAAATAAAGTTTTAAAAGTATAAAGCAAGCAGATTAAGAAGAAAATCGCTGGAAAAGCTTCTGTTTCCATTACTATGGAAATTTTTGTTACCGTTTCCTAAATTCTGTGAGAGAGTGAAAACAAAAAAAAAAAAAAAAAAAAAAGTGGGAAAGAGATTATGAGAAGGAGTGAAAATAATCCATTTTTTACAGTGGAAGTAAACATGTGTTTCATTTTACCTCTTAAGAACTGTCAAATGTTGGCAATTATATAAGACTGAATTGTAATTAAATGATACTTGTTCTGTGCAAAGAAAAGAATGCTGAAACAAATTTTAGGTTCAGCGGCGGCTTCTATAGAATATTCAAGTTAAGAGAAATGCATACATTTGGCCTGTCTCTTCTTCCTAGCTGATCACTCTTAGCCCTTCTTACACTGAACTCCTAATCAAGCTTCAAGACCGGTTGTCTTACACATCTGTTGTTTCTGCTCCTTCTGAGCTTATAAAGCAGAGTATAGCCAAAACGTTGCAGAAACATGTAATGCCCAGTCATGTTGATTTCTAGATTTTAAAACACAAGACTTAAAAGGTAAAGAATAACACTAGAAATTAAATAGATGAACCTTTTAATCAAAGTTTCAATTTGCTTCTCAATTTGTATCGACTAAATAGTTACACATATGCATAGGGTTTTTTGTGTAAGTTTCTGCTTTGTTGTTGGGGTTTTTCCCCATTAAAAATAAAATAAATAAATAAATAAAAAAAGAAGTTTCAACATTAGGATATTAGTGAAAAGAGTCAGAATTAAATTATTAAATATCATACACCTACTTGAATACACCAAAACAACGTGTCTGTCAAGGATATTGGTGATCTTCAGTAGCTTGCATTATTCATATCAATTATTATTTCATTCAAAATGATTTAGTAATTATGTGTGCCTTTGGGTTTCTCTTTCAAAACAGGTGATGCAAGTTTTATACTTGCAGAATATGTGTTTATATGCAATCTGACATGAATATTCCAAGTACATAAGAAATTTTTTGTCAGAGGCAAACTTTTCCTGTAAAATCTCATATATTCTTCACTATACATATAAATATGATCAGCAGTCAGAATAAAAATCTATTAATTTTATGCATGAATGATGTTCGGTTAGAAATATTTGAAGGTCATTAGCATTTGTATTCTTTTGATTTGAAACATCTGTGTTTATTAACACATTTTAAGAATTACAATGTCAAAGGCATCTCTTTTTGTATATACAAACAGAATCATTTCAGTCTGGGCTAAGCATGAAACAAAGTTACAGAAGTAGTATCTTTGGGTTTTTTTCCTTCCCTGAAAAAGATACATCAAATAAGGCAACTGTTAAAAGAAAATTAGCATTTCCATCAGTAGGAATTGAGATTTTACGTTTTGAAGTTTTTGAACAAGAAAACCCTGTTTTTCCCAAAGGTCTGCCTTGCCATTTAAGCAATGATAAGCAATCTAGATGAGTATGCATAATTTGTTCTGGAGCTTACGAATAATGAGACGACCAAATCTTCCACAGGAGAATAAGGTAAATTACAATCTGAGTAAATTAAGTGCTAAAACTGCAAACAAAGTATCAAAATAGGCAGGTAGGTACATAGACAGACAGACAGGTAGGTAGACATACAGACAGACAGACAAAAAGATAGACAGATAGCAGAGCACAATAATAGCTTAACTGGATACACATTTGAGCCAGGTCCTGAAAAACAGACCCTTCACAAAGATACTCTCTAGCCATTGACTTATATGGAAGATGAATATATATTTATTATTGAGAATAGTTTTAGCAACATTTTCTGCAATGTAATTGTTATAAATAATTCTAAAATTCTGAAAGTTTATTAAATTAGATAACCCTTATGGGATTGCATGATAGACTAATGGGAGGCTAGTTCAAGGTGATAAGAATAGTAATACTGGAGAACAATTTTATGAGGAATTTTAAATTTCCTTGGAGAGGCTAGTAAATAGAGTAGCTTTTAAATAATTTAAAAGAGTAAAACAGGGAAAAAAAAATTAGTACTGCAAAGGAGATTTATTTGATCTGGACTAGTTTGCTATAACATTTTTTCCTGTATAACAAAAATATTTATCATTTTACCTTAAAGTGGCTGTTGAAGTAAATATAACATTAAACTGGATCCCTTAGCTTTCTAAGATTCACTGTCAGTCAACACATGCTGCCTCTGCAAAAATGCACTTGCACCCACCTGTTTTAAAAGATATTAATGTTAAAAAGCTATTTTATACGTAGATAGGTGTTTCCAAAGCAGATTTAAAAGCAGTATTGTGATTAATATAATCACGTGCAAGTCACATTAAGAAAATAAGTTCTATGAGAATATATTGGGTGAGACTGTCATCAGATGTGTCAGTGTTCTAAGTTAATGTCTAACAGGCAAGTGTATGCTGCTCTATTTTGACAGCTTTATGTAGTTGTTTGATGGGTCAAATAGTTGTGGTATCCTATTGGATCTGTTACTCACTAAGAAGGAAAATCCCATTACAGATATGAAGGCTGAGGGCAGCCTTGGGAGCAGCAACCTGGGAAAAGTGAGAAAGACCCAGAAACATAACCACAGCCTTGGGCTTCAGGAGAGAGGATTTCAGCTTGCTCTGGGAATTTCCTGCATTGAAGAGAAAGCTGAGCAAATTCAGCAGAGAATAAGCATGAAAGAACAGTGAACTTTCCAATGAACTCAAACAGCAGAAATCCTGAAAACAACCCTGGGCCTTTTGCTCAAGAGGGCAAGGGACATGCTGAGCAAGGACATGGAACCGATTAAGGAATATAATTTCTTTCTTGTCTCAGTGTTCACTGGCAAGGCTCACCTTCAGGTCTCTCTGAGCATAGTAGTAGGGTCTGTGAGTGGAATGATGCAGTAGATCTATATAGTCATTGCTATGTTATTTGAATTTCCAGAGGAGCCATAATTCCTTAAGTTTTAATGAAGCTATGACCAAAAATGTACTAAGCCTAAAAAATGTGTTGAAAAAATACCATGTCTTGAAAGAATGGCCATCTGTTCTTGGAGAAAACATAGTGTCTTAATATGAACCAGATTTCACACATGAATCTTCTTATGAGGGTCCCTCTTTAAAAACATGTAAATCTATCTGTTGGAAAACACTGGATAGTCAGTTACATGAATGGCAATTTACGTATTTTTGATGGAAGTGATATTTATGTGTGATTTTCTTAAATAATAATATCAAAGTATTTTACAAAACAAATAAATTAATGCTTATCTGTGGAGGCAGTAAGTCTGATTATCTGCAGTACAGGATGAAATGCTGTAAAATGGAATAATTGTGAGATTTATAAGTTTATTAGTTTTGACCTTCTTGAATGTTTGTCTTCCTACTTGCAAAATTAATGAAGTCTACAGAAATAAATTCTGAAGTTCCAGTACAGAATTTAGGCAGATGGTGATGAACATTGTAAGAGATATAATTTGTTTTTAAGCTGAGAAGTATGAGGTATATAACACAGTTTAGTCAGAATTTCACATGGAATGATGATTTGAGCTCAGTAGTACCTTTGGATGTCCCCAGGTGAATGAGTGATTCTGAATAGCTATTAAACAAATCTTCACCTCAAAATTCAGTTTCCATTAAAAGTGGTCATTATGCAAATCAGTTTTTCTCTGCTTCTAGGTACAGGCTATAAATTTTGCTGCTTCTTGACTTAAAGAGGTAAACTATTAACTGAGAATTCTGAGCAGCATGGGCAGAAATAACTTTTAGTGTGTCAGTATATGGACTCTAGGTTTATTGGTTTGGGCAATATATCTTTCATTTAAAACAGAAAAAACCAAATATTTCCAATGATATAGAGATGAAAATAGTTTGTACAAACATACACACTCGGATACACTGGGAAAGTGAGTAATGTGAGACCAAGATCAAAAATTAGCTTTCTGTTACTGATGAATGAAAAAATAGTGGAAAGTAAAAAGAAAATAGTTTTAAGGTTCCAAAAAATTACAAAATATGCTGAATTACAGTTCTGCATTCTGTTTCTAAGCTAGCTTTAAATGGAAATCCTCATCAGGTCAATTTAGGGATTGAATAAATCTTAGACAAGATCAGAAAGGACAAAATGCTTTTATGCATATTAATAAAAAATACAAAAATAACAGTCAAGATTTTTTTGTGAAAGCTAGCTCATACAGACAATGAGAACTTAAAATGGGTTATTACTCTTGTAATGCAAAATGGACAAAATGTGAAGGTTATTAGCATATTCATAGGATGAACAGTACAACAGTAAGTGAAGAATAATGTTTCTACTGTCATCATATTTGGAAATTATTGTCCTAAGGATTCAGATCTATTCAGATATAGATTACATTTAGACTTACTGTTCTTGATGTCCACTAATAAATATGTCCTCTGTGACTTCTAGTCCTGTTTTAATTCCATTATAGTTTTGGCCTGTATACACATTGGCAAATTTCACAATTTAATTATGTCAAATGTGAAGAAAGACCTTCACGTCCTACATTATTTATTTAAATTTAGACACTTGTTAAATTAATTTGCCTCTTTCCTTAAGTGATATTAATTCATTTGGCAGCCAAAATTTATCTGTGTAATTAGGACATTTACCTCTATTGCTTCTTTGCATTTATTGGCATGGGATTTCATTTTCATTGTGCACTGTGTCAATATAGTTATCATATATCTTGAAGAATTAAAGATTATCAATAAACTTAGTTGTCTTACTATTGTTTTCTAGTACACTTACAAATATATTGAGCCACAAAGTTACCAAATAGCCACAATTGTAAATGATCGCCAGAGTGAAAACTTTACTTTTCTTCAAACCTATTTCCAGTTATGTACTAACTTATCATCTTTTTACAGAACCTCCTCTTTACCTTATTTTTTTCTTTTAAAGCCTTTGGAGATAAAGACCATTGTCAGATTTTGGAAATTTGAAAGTATTATGACTAGATGACATGGACTGCTATACTACTTAAATTCTTTGAAATTTGCTATAGACTTGTAAGAGTTTCTGATGTGAAATATTTGTGGTCTAGTCCATTTCCCCTTTTATGTTGCACATAGTAATAATCATAGAATCAGCTGGGTTGGAAGAGACCTCTGAGATCATCCAGTCCAACCCTTGATCCAACCCCACTTTAATTACTAGATCATGGCACTAAGTGCCACGTCCAATCTCATCTTAAAAACCTCCAGGGTAGGAGAATCCACCACCTCTCTGGGCAGGACATTCCAATGCCTGACCACTCTCTCTGTAAAGAACTTCTTTCTAATACCCAACCTAAACCTCCCCTGGCAAAGCTTAAGACCATGCCTTCTTTACTGCTGGTTGCCTAAGAGACCAACCCCCACCTGGCTACAACATCCCTTCACGTAGTTGTGGAGAGTGACAAGGTCTCCCCTGAGCCTCCTCTTCTCCAGGCTAAACAACCCCAGCTTCTTCAGCCTCTCCTTTTAGGATTTGTGCTCCAGTCCCTTCACTAGCCTCGTTGCTCTTCTCTGGACCCACCCCAACACCTCAGTATCTTTCCTAAACTGAGGGACCCAGAGCTGAACACAATACTCGAGGTGTGGCCTCACCAATGCAGAGTACAGGGGAAGGATCACTTCCCTCATCCAGCTGGCACACTATTCTTAATACAGGCCAGGATCCCATTGGCCTTCATGGCCACCTGGGCACACTGCTGGCTCATGTTCAGCCTCCTGTCAATCCAAATCCCAAGGTCCCTTTCTGCCTGGCTGCTCTCCAGCCACTCTGTGCCCAGCCTGTAGCGCTGCATGGGGTTGTTGTGGCCAAAGGGCAGGACCCTCTCGGGATCCGAATCGGGAGCGGCTCCCGGGAAATAATCCAGACACACACGAGGAGTGATGGAAAACTGCCAAAAGCCTTTACTTTCCGTTGGGTACTGGGTTTAAGGACAAGGATGAGGGAGTGGCTTGGCAAAAGGGGTCTAAACTTGAAAGTGGTTTGACAATGCAACAGCCAATACCTTAATACAACCAATAACAAGTCACTTCGGGGCTGGCTCCGAGGCGGGGGTTCCGAACCGGTGGAGGAGATGAAACCGCGTGGTGATGGCAGCTGCAGCTCACATCTGCCGACTAGCCGTGCGTCTCTGTCTGGCCGGGACCTGCGCCGCAGCCCAGCGCCGGGTACCCCGGCCCGGCACCGGTCCAGCCGGGGCCCGCAACACACTGCATGGCCCGCCGCTGGTGGCCCCAGGAGCTCCGCGACCTGCCGCGGCATTGTGCGCCCCCGCTATCCCTACACCTCCGCCGTTCCCAGGGGCGGTGGCTCCCCCCAGGGCGCCGCCACCGTTAGCCGCCCCCGCCCACACATATGGGCGGGCGGGGAGCCCCCCCAGTGGGGGCCGTCCCTGGCCTAGCAGGGACCGGGTAGGGTCCCTCAATGTCGCCATGGCAACACCGGGGCAGGACCTCCCCAGGAACCTTGGAATTCAACACAGACTAACAGAACCAGGTTAGAACAGTGCAAACGAAACCTAAACCTCTGCCTCTGTTTCTTCCTTGTCTTCCAGGGAAGGTATATCCACAGGACCCGGCTCTTGGCCTTGTTGAACTTCATCCCATTGGAATCAGCCCATCTCTCCAGCCTATTCAGGTCCCTCTGCAGAGCCTTCCTGCCTTCCAGCAGGTCAACATTCCCTCCCAACTTGGTGTCATCTCCAAATTTGCTAATGATGGACTCAGTCCCCTTGCCTAAATCATTGATAAAGATGTTGAACAAAACTCGTTCCAACACTGACTCCTGGGGGACACCACTGGTGACCAACTGCTGGCTGGATGCAGCTCCGTTCACCAGCACTCTCTGGGCCCTGCCATCCAGCCAGTTCTTAACCCAGTAGAGAGTGCTCCTCTCCAAGCCATGGGGTGCCAGGTTTTCCACGTAGTAATGTATCTATGAATTTTATCTTTAGTCAACTATGCAGGTTGACTTGCTGTAGTTTCCCCTTCCCTGGTAAAGTCCTTTTTCAAAAACTTGCTGTTAAATGCAATAATTTTAACTTTCTGGCAAGGCTGGTTTAAATAGATAGGATATTCACATTCATATTGGAGTTCTTTCACTTCCTTTTGAGATCTCTTTACCTGGGTAAATGTCATTTGTCCAAGATATTAATTCTATCTTTGGTCTTAAACCTACATTTGATTTGGAACTATTCATCTGATTCGCCCACATAAATAATGCATTCAGTATGAGAATATCCCACAGTGGACAATATTGTGAAAAAAATAATGTAATCTTTTTGATCTGGACTTATCTTCCTAAGATGTTCCTTTTGCATCTCCCTTAATGGTTACACACACCCATTGACAGATTTCCTGATTCTGAAGCTCTTAAGATGTTTTTAGCATTTGTTCTTACCCTTCTGACAGATTTTTGCTCAAAATATTTCTTGGAATATCTTATTATGATTCTATATTTAACTTACTAGCAGTGGGAGCTGGCACAGGCAGGATGCCGGGAAAACCATGAAGCCACAGATGAAATGCAATGAGAAAAATTATTTTGATTACCTCACCAACTGGAATATCCCCAAAGCAGTACTAAGGCAGAAGCATACAAGTGAAAACACAAACACAGCAAAGCTCAGTTTACTAGAGGATCACCAAACCTGCTGTTTTTACCTGTGTTTCAGGGTTTTGTGCAGGTGTGGTTTACCACTGTGCTTTGAACATTCCCACAGTTGGGCAAGAGTCTCAAGCATGTTTATAGGGTGTCTCTAAGTCTATCACAGGTCTATGTTATCTAAACACAAAGGGGTCAATTTGTACTTGATGTAAGAAGTTTTTATAATGAGGGTGGTAAAGAACAGTTGGGTGCCCTGTCCCTGGAAACATTGAAGGTCAAGAGGGACTGGGCTCTGAGCAACCTGATCTAACTCAAAATGTCCCTACTCATTACAGGTAGTTGGACCAGATGATCTTTAGAGGTCTTGGTCTCTTCCACTCCAAATGACTCTGATTCTATGTTTTACTTTTCAATCTGTCTCAGTTTGAGACAATTTGGAGGGGTGGAGGCTTTGGATAGAATCAGATTTAATATCGCTTGTTTCTCCAACACAAATAGAGAGACCAATATGCCTAGATGTAAGTGAAAAAACAGGTCTTTACCAAGAAGACTGCTAATAACAATACTGATAAAACTGATAAAACCAGTTGATGAAGAAAAACTTCCCAAGCCTGCCCACCAGACCAAACCAGGATGATAGCTGGCCTCTCCCACCTGGAAAAAACACTCATGGCTACAGGACAGAAACAAGATGAGCCACCCTTCCATGTGGTTTGCCTCCCCCACATCCAAAAAACCTGGCAGGAAGGGTCGGAGAGTCAGTGCTGGCAGGAAACAGTGGATAGTTGGGATTTGATAATGGCAGATGCTTGCCTGGCACTGGAGTGAGGCTGCAGTGCTGATAAATGGAGTTGGAGCAGGGCTGTGGACGTCCTCAGGTGACTGTCAGGACCCATAGGAGACCCTTTGGATCCAACAACGAGACTTGGTTGTTGCAATTTCAATGTTACTTGGTCGAAGTGTTGGCTGTAGTCCTGTTGAAGTGGTGATTGCAGTCTGGATCCGTCAAGGTGGTGGAAGTCCCAGGTGGGGAGGAAAGCCCCGAAACTCAAGGTTATATACATTCAGATTCAAGTAGGAACACATTTGGTGCCTTTCCTGGGGTGGGGAGTTTTCTGCTGTGTGATGTAATAACTATGAGTCATGGGATACCTCTGGAGTCCTTGACACCTTCTGGGATATTGCAGCTGTCTCTTATGTCAGTGCAGCCAACTCCATTATGGCTCATTACAACTCATGAACAAGAAATGAATACCTTCAGGCTGGGTATGAATGTTCCACTGAGTCATCTGTGTAAGAAAAAAAGACACAGTCCTGGACCTTGAAAGATTTGCCTCTTTCTTCATCTTGTTTAACACCTGGCTTGTAGCCTGAGGTGTCGGCTGTGCACACTCTCAGCACCTGATGGCCACTCTGAACATTGTTAGCAGTGCACACTGCTCATTAAGCCATGAGCACCAATCATCAAGTCTCCTACAGCACTTGGACTGTCTCTGCAAGCAGTCAAATTTTTGAGTCACTAGCCTCTAGTAGTTCAGTCTCTTTAAAGAAGGCAAAACACCAAAAAGCCTAAAAAGCATATTTGGAGAAAAGGTGTATACCAGAATTTCTTTGTAACCCAGAACAGAATCACACAAGGCTAAACAAGAGTTAGTACATATATATGTGTGTGTGTGTGTGTGTGTGCGCGCTGTGTGTGTGTTTCAACACCTTAGCAGCACCTCACTTGAACATGTTTACAATCCTCTTCAACAACTTTCCCTTATTTTCCCCATATCAGAGTTTATGCTGCTGTCTAATTTTTTAATTTGGATAACACTTCCACTTCTTAGAATACTTGTCTTTTCTGTTAAAACCATTGGCTTTTGAATGGCTTTTGATAGGTTGCATATACCTACACTCAATTTCTAATATTTAATCTTCACGGTACCTTCATTTTGTCAGCAAGATAATGTTAATCTTTCAGATATTCTTTTTAATTATCTTCCATAATTTTGTGCATAGTTGTTTTAAAGTGAAAGTTACTAAGATTTTTTTGTTGGGTTTGGGGTTTTTGTTGATGTTTTTGTTTGTTTGTTTAAAGATAGAAAATGTTAGTGCATTACCCTAATAGTGTTTATTGAGTATGAAGTCCCACCCATTGCAGGACTAGGTCAAGAGTAGTGTCTCCGTTATGGTTTCTGTTGCTAAATTTGCTAAATTTCTTTTTTTTTTTTTTCCTAAAATTTATATTCTCTTAATCTTGAAATTAATGATGCCAATAATAAAAGTCTCATTCAAATTCAATAAGAGCTTAAAAGTAAAAAAAAGGGATCAGCAAGTTAAAGGATAACTTGACTGAACAGGGAATAAAGCTTTAAAAAAAGAAAAAGTCTGCTACATGGAGATGAAGATGGGTCCCTCAAATCAATGTAAAATTAAATAAATCTTAGCTTTAAGTAAGCAATGAATTAAAGAGAATAAAATGCATCAATTCTGAACAATAAAGCAGATGGACCCAAAAAAGACACTGAAAGTAAAATCCAGTATCTACATGGGGATAGGTCTACTATTAGGGATGTTTTTGTCAGTCCATCTAATATAGCTAGAGTGACTGTGAAGCACTAGGAGAGCCCAAATGAGATGAGATGTATCAGAATATAAGAATACATGGATGTATAACAAGTCTCTCTTTTTATTTATGGTATTCACTCTTTCCCTGGAGTTTTCCATACTCCTTCCATTCCTATCCCAATCCATCTGCATTCTTTCCTTTCCCCTCCTTTGTTCCTTCCCCTGTACATCACACAATACATTTGAAATAGTTCCTTAAAATATCACATTGTAAGCTTTACACAGGCCCGAAATTCTCCCTGCACCATACCAGACCTCCCTTTCCCCTGCCTCCAACATAGCCATTTAGGTAATAAACTGTCTTAATTTGCAAGGTATTCTGCAAATTTAGTTTTTTCCACTGAATTAGCTTTGTGAGTTATACAACGGGGACAATGGCCTAACTGCACTCCTTTGCTGGTCTTAAGAGTAGGCAATGCAGCATTCTATGTTTTTGTTGACTTCCTTACTGACGCTCCTCCAGAAATTTTTTGTGCTGCTTACACACTGCTTTACTGCTTTCAGCAACTAGCATGTAGTTTCAGGTCACTGTTAAGAATCAGGCTCTGTCATCAAATTATTTTAAGATTAGTCTGTCCGTACTTCCCTGCCTTCACTTGCTTTCTATATAAAGCCCCCCGACTGTTATCCTTGCTGTTCACTCTGATCCCTGATATTTTTTAAAGTTTAAAGCTTTCCTCATATTGGTAGCAAAGCTGTCTTTACTTCAATTTGACAAATACACCTTATCTCTCACTAGCACTCCCTATTCTTCAAAGAGGGATCCATGGTTGTAAATGCTGTAGTAATACCTGCACCACCAGCTGCACTTTTTGTTAATCTACAGGATGGATCCAGTTGCACTCAGCCTTTTCCCCTGTACCTTTGGGAAAGAGGAAAAGACTGTATGTTTTCAGCTCAGCTAGCTCTAAAGTTTTAGTGAAGACTGGCCCTCTTCTTGGTGCTTTGGGTGCTGCACTAATTTTGTAAATTTGGATCTGAAGGTGGAGTCTGTCTCCTGATGTCAGAACTCACAAGCTTCCAAGCACTTTCATCTTCAGAGTATCATTCCTCCATTGGTACAAGTATAACCTCTTGCTATCCTTATTTCCTTGCACAGTGTTGTTCAAGTTCCAGTTTTGCTTGGGTCTCTGTGAAGACACTGCCAACCTCCTGTTGCTACACAGCCTACTCAACTCCTCCTGTAGCTCTTTCACCTGGTGTCTCAGTCTGGACCGTGGACCAGCTCCTACAGCTATTGCCACCATTGCTCCAGCCATGGGGAAGCCTCCTGTTTAAGACCTGGATGGTGTCATCTACTCTCTGGAGGACTGCCTGAATCAAGGCTGCATTCTCTGAAGAGACAATGTGATGTTTGAAATGGCAGATTGTAGCACCTAAAAATGCAGATTATTAGAACTACCTGAAGGGAAGTTCTAGCCAGGTGGAGGCTGATCTCTTCTCCCAGGCACTCAGCAATAGGACAAGGGGGCATGGGCTCAAGCTCTGCCAGGGGAAATTTAAGTTGGATA
>JAWWEV010000001.1:75311016-75323174 GCA_035583235.1 Hafferia zeledoni | reverse complement strand
GGACCAAGGGTTGGACTCGATGATCTCAGAGGTCTTTTCCAACCCAATCAATTCTATGATTCTATGATTCTATGAAGCTAGGCAATAAAACAGAATTTTGAGCTTGGAGTTGACAGTAAGACCAAAGACAGAAAGCATTCATGTCATACCTTTTGCCTGCAACTTTCATCCTTATTGTACTTTATTTACTCTATTTTAATTTCCCTTAAACTGCCATATATATAATAAACATGTAATTTCCTTTCTGGAGGTGTACAGTCAAAATATATCTCACTGAATGTTTCACTTTGAATAAATAATCATATTTGTTATATGTTATGAAGTCTTTTATTTCTAAATGTACAGAGCAGCAGAGAAAAAAAGCGTAATATGTACTTAAACCTTGCATATTTATACTGAAAAATATTACCAACACCAGTGTTTTTAAAATATTTGGTCTCGACTATAAATCGACAGATGTATCTTAATGGGCTTATGTATTAACAAAAAGGAGCAATTAAGTACTTTCTTTTAAAATGTTTCTCTTTAGAACTGGCTGAGGGATACTGAACAATTTTCTGTAACTGAACTTTTAATAGGAAAATTCTCCAGAATGCATCACTGAGCACAGAACAGTTTAAATTAGCAGAAACAATTGAGGGGCATTTGTCACTGGGTAACAACTTGAAACTATGAGTTATGTTTTCTTTTTTGGCTCCCTCCAATGGGATGGCATGTCAACATATTTCTCATATCACTGAATTTCAGCAAAATTGGAATTACTTTGAACTCTTTGGTACTTAAGATTGTTTACTGTTTAGAAAAGAAAGTTCAACTCCTGTAAAAAGTAAAGGAAGTGAGTACTTGAAATAAAACTGCCTAGACTATCCAGAAATTTAATTGGCAGGAATTTAGTGAAGACATGCATTCTCTTGTGGAAACTGAGGCAATAGCAGTGCAGCATACATTAATTCAAGCATCAGTTTTAATATTTTTTACATAGCCAATAGGGGAAACTGTTGAGGGTGGGGGTGTGGGATGTGTTGTGGAAAGCACATCACCAAGTACACATTTTATTTAAAAAAACAAAACAAAACAAAACAAAAACAAAAAAACAAAAACCCCCAAACCAAATAAAACACACAATCCTGTCTATACATTTATTTGTCTTTAGGTTTTTTCTCAAGATTTATGATTAAGTGTTTCTTGGCAATAGAAATATGAAAATAAACTGACTTTGAAATGTTATTTTGCTGCTTTCCTATCATAACTGTTATTTTTTAATTTATTGATATGAAACATCACAATAAAGATTAGATATGCAGAATGCAAATCTAATACATTTTGTAGTCTAATGACAGGTATCCCGGAGGCAAAATGCTTATCATGCATACACTGTAAAATATGTGTTTGCTTCAGTCTTTTGGGATTCCTCAATATACAAACCAGATCTCAGCTGAAAAAATGTAATAGGAATTTCATTTCATAGCTGTCATGAGGGAGTAAAAAAAAAAATATGGCTGACTGAATAATATTTACATGGAATTTTCTTTTTGTATGCTTCAAGTCTTTGAACTTATAGAGTGAAAGCTTAATCAAGGACTTAAAAAGTGTTTGTTAAGACATGTCCAGATGCTATTACATTTGAAAAGACAGTTGCAAAGAGAAACTCAAGTATATTATATTTAAGACTTCTTGCTGAGATTAAAAATGAAGAGTCTTCAAATAAATGTAGATGATCAGAGTGAAAAATTAATTTACAGGATTTCTAAGCTCTTTGACTAGTTATATATCAGGATTGCTTTGAAATGTTTGGTCTTTTTAATTACATGTGTCAGATGCTCTGCATTTCAGAAATGAACATTCTAGCTTAAAACAAGATAAGGTGTTATACCTACAATGCAGACAATTTTGACTTTTTTAACTGTGTAAGGGAATTCAACAGGAAGGAAACAAGTCCTTATGAAGAAACACTGTTAAAGTTGGGAGGAAATGGTACCATGGAGAAGGACTAGAATATCACATAGGAAGCAACAACTGACCTTGATACTGAAGTAGGGCAACATGCAGGGTATACAGACAAGGACAAATATCAAATGAATTTCAGCTATAAGATGACAGCTTACCACTGGTGACAAATAATGAAGGGAATATGTAGTCCATATTATTAATAGCAATAGAAAAAAGATTTGAAAAGAGATGTGACTGTCAGAAGATTTAGCTGAAATATATCCAAAAGGCAAAGCGAATTTATGGTTTCTCAACCTTAGTGAGGTTTTGTTTCCGTGAACTACTGTGACCATGCAGGTGCAGTAAAAGTTATTTGAAATAAAGCAGATACAAATATGGAGAGTGAGAAGAATGAAGAGTTATATAAATTAAAAACAAAACAAAACAAAACAAAACAACAAAATACAAAAAAAAAAACCCAAACCCTGAAGAAATTTAATCCTTTATCCAAAAGCTGGAGGAGGATATGGATAAAGGCAATTAATAGATAAGGAAGATATACAATTATAAAAAAAAGAAGGTGAAAATTTGTAAGACAATCATGACAGAAAACATGTACTAAGTAGCTATCTGTTAGAAGGAAATATTTTCAAAGGTTCTGGGAAACATTTCCATTTTTATACTGTTTAGCTTTTGTAGACATCCCTCCATTTCTATGTAGTTTTTTGATAAGGACTAAAATGGAGTACACATTTGTAAAAAGCTGAAGAAAAATTATTTTAAAAATTGGTTATTGTCTTCAAGTAATATAAAACTATTCAGTTGTAATATGTTTTTGTTTGGGTTTTGGTTGTTTTGTTGTTGTTGTTTTTAAAGAAAAAAATGATCTTTTTTTATTTTTTGTAGTCTTCAGACTAAAATGAAAACTAAGATTTTATACGTTTTTGGGGCAGGATTTTATCCAAACTATATTCTTTTCTTTAATAGCTGACAGGATGAAGTCTTATGTAAATATCTAGATGCTATTTTGAGTATCATTCATTTATTTTATAGTTCATGTTATTTTTTCCTACAGAATCAACTTGTAAATCCATTTCTTTGCAGAGATATGAGTGTATTTATTTGTTTTATCTACATATACAAACTGCATTGTTTCTCTCCGCAGACTTGTTTCTTGGAGTACATTAGGAACTGAAATCCTCAACTAAATGGGCTAAGGGGGTAATCCTCCATTGAGGAATCTGGTAACAAAGTACAGAAACCTCCTATATAATCTCTTTCTCTACTTGGTCTGACTGCAACATGCTTTCCAGAATTTTCTGGAGAAAATGTATCTATTTTTAATATCAGTAGTCTGGTGGAAAAAGGAGAAATAAGACAAGGTCATGAAGACCTCTCTCTCTAGACTTCTAAATGACAAGAATTGGGTGGAGATTCTGCACAAAGAGACAAAGTGCTAAAGCCTTTAAGTCATTAGTCCAGATACAGAAATAATCAATAAAAACAATCGCAGGTTTTACATGTTGGATATTTTGTTTTGATTTTTTGGTTATTGTTGGTTTGTGGAGGGGTTTTTGTGTTTTTATTTTTGTTTTGTGTGTGTGTGTGTTTTGTTTTTGCTGTTGCTGTTTTAGTTTGATGTGGGTTTTTTTGTTGTTTTTGTTTTGTTTTGTTTTAATTTAAGCTATATATTCTTATCACTACAATATGATTCAGTGATATTCCCATCTGTATATTAGCTTCAAGAATAGCATGTCTTCCTCTAGTTGAAGATCACGCTATAACCAATGAATTTAATTACTCTCTTGGGATGTGACTGCAGCTCCTCACTTGGTCTACAATGGAAATGCTCTGACAAAAGATTGGAACTCAAGTATGAAGGATATATACTCTAAGCTTTGCATTTATAGACAAAATGTTAAACACATCCTTGATCAAGTAATGTACGGATTTGATAACAGCTAACTTCAGACTTCTTCAGCAACATAAAGAAACTATAGGTGTCTGCATGTGTGTCCTGCTCCATGGCAAGTTGAATATGAGTCAGCAGTGCCCTGGCAGCCATGAGGGCTGGGAAGCATCAACCAGTCGAGGGAGGTGATTCTTCCTCTCTGATCTGCACTGGTGTGGCCTCGCCTTGAACATTGTGTAGTTTTGGGTGTCTCAGTATAAGAAAGATATTAAGCTCTTAGAGAGTTTCCAAAGGAGGGCACCGAATATGGTGAAGGGCCTTGAGGGGAAGCCATATGAGGAGCAGCTGAGGTCACTTGGTCTGTTCAGCTTGGAGAAGAGGAGACTGAGGGGAGACCTCATTGCAGTCTACAACTTCCTCATGAGGGGAAGAGGACGGACAGACACTGATCTCTTCTCTGTGGTGACCAGTGACACAATCAGAGGGAATGGTCTGAAGTTCTGTCAGGGGAGATTTAGATTGGATATTAGGAAAAGATTCCTCACCCAGAGGGGACTGGGCATTGGAAGAGGCTCTCCAGGGAAGTGGTCACAGCACCAAGCCTGACAGAGTTCAAGAAGGGTTTGAATGATACTCTTGGGCACATGGTCTGCCAGGTGTTGGAGTCAATCCTTGTGGATCCCTTCCAACTCAGCATATTCTGTGATTCTGTGCTCTACCATCTCACTAAAAAAATCATTTTCTGTCTATTTAGAGGAGTAGTAAGGCCCATCATACAACTCCTACGTATATACATACATTCACACACTACACATACGATCATGTGTAAGCACATGCATGGAGGGAAAAAAAAAGGTCCAAGTTTCAAGTCCTAGGCCAATCGCTAATTAAGGAAAAAAATCAGAAAATATTTCTCTCTGTAAAGCAGATCAGAAGTTTTCTTAAGAAACTTTTGAATATGAAGTCTATGAACATGCTATTGTCAGGTTTAAGAGAGAAGACCCAGATGTTCTGATCCAGTATGATAATACCTGAATTCTAATGTTACCCAGCTTGAGGCAACCCATGATTCCACCCATCTGGGGTGGAATCCTTTCATGCAACTGCCCATGAAGTAGGAGGACAGTAATATGGCAAGCAATCTGTTATATGCCTTTATAGCTAACAGTCAGAGCTATTGGATTATTGCTTAATGAATAAAAGAGTGGTTTTTCTTAACTTTTTAAATTAACATATTTCTCAGAAGCTTCTTACCGAGGAACAAGTTGGCTATTCCAAGGAATTAATATAATTCACAATGGCTTAACTTTTTCTTAAGTCTTAGAACATCTCAAGATTGGCAGACTTTTTAACTTATAGTTTACATTGCTGCCTTTTTTTTTTTTTTTTTGTGAAATTTCTGAGAAAAAGATGGCTTTTACTTTCCCTGAAATGTGTAGGATGATAGTTACAGCTAAGTACATGCTGCTGCTACACTTCAGAAATTATTTGGTTTCAACAATGTATTAGTTTGAAGAGAGGTAGTTCTATAAATCGCATAAGCTCTTTTCCTTCATCATACATTGGCACCCACATTCTACTCTGCCATGAAACAAGTGTGATAAAATGGAAGACAGTGTTGGTTACCCAAATACTTACCAGTTTATAGCTTGAGATCTGAAATGAAAGACAATTCATTTTATGTCATCCATCAGAGACACTGAATGATACTTGATGTACTTCATGTAGTGCTAGATGGGCAAGAGACCTGAAATGAATCACTGAATGGGAAGTGCTCCTCACTAAACCTCTGGAAAGTTCCAGTTCTTCACCTTTTGTAAATTTTGGTTATTATCTAAATATATGTAAGACAGAGAACTATGAATTGTATAACCATCTTTGGAGGGTACACATAGACTAGATACTACCTTCCCACACAAGTGCTCTCATGAAATTCAGCGAGACTGTAGCTTAGTACTCAAAAACACCCAATGGAAGACATTTTATTTGAAAGTTGCTTTGAAATGACATCTTTTGTCAAAGAAGACAACCTCCTAAATGGTTAGGTGAACACTGAAAGTTAAGGTTTAAAAACCATTCTGTTAATATAATCTTCAAATAAAACCCAGTAAGCAATATATAAAATATATTCTGTGCTACTTGCATAATAAGTTTTTTGTGTATCCATTGACTAGAGCAATTACATATTTTCCCCCCCAAGCTTTTCAACACATGAAATAATAGAGAGTTGTTCTCATCTACATTTTTACTGGTGTGATATATAGGCAGATGAAAGAAAAAAAAATTGTAGTCTGCACCTTCTGGATAAGTTGATTTATTTGAAAGCAGAGTATTTCTCTGAGATATTTTGGACTTTCATTAGTCTGAACAACAAATTAAACAAAAATAAGTAGGAAAACTTCAAAACACTTATCCTAAACAAACTCTTCAGTCTTAATTTATTCTTTTATTTCAACCAAAAGTCATATGGGAATGACAGATAGATTAGATGAATAATGTCCATGATGTTCTCATAATGGAATTTTTCCCTAACTGAATAGAAGACTGGGGGGATTTTGTACCATATCTTTAGTATTTTCTGACTTTTTTTTCCTCAATAAAATGTATCCTTCTGATGTACTAGTAAGTAGGTTATACTTGTATTCATGCAGTTGAAGTTGACAGACAAGATTTCTTGGATTTACTAGGATTCTAATAAATGTAATCATTTATTTTTTCAGTATTATTTCACTTGATAAGAAAGAAAATGATACCATGGTCCTGAAAGAAATGACAGAAAAATGGGCTTATCTGATTATTGCATTTTTCCCCTGTTGTATGTAAATATTCAACAAAGGTTTGTTAAAATGCTTCAGAGAAACGGACTGTGTTTTTTCTGACCTTCCCTTGTCTGTGGAGCTTAGTTTGAATGCTTTCAAAATTATGATGGTTTACACATTTCTCAGCTATTTAAAGACTATTTTGCATTAAAATTTCTCCACTTTGATGGAAGATATTTTTGATTTGTGGAGTAGAATTGCTACTAATACTAATGCTAATTACTACTAATAGGATTACTATGTAGTGCATAACAACATGGATATTGTTTTATAAAACAAGAGAGGCAGAAGACCAGCTTGGTTGAACAGAGAACTCCTGGAACTCAGGAGGAAAAAGAATTTGTACAATCTATGAAAGCAAAGTGAGTCTTCACAGGAAGATTACAGAGCTATGTTTTGTGTATTCAGGGAGAAGATATGAAAGGCTAACCCTCAACTAAAGTTGAAACTGACTAGTTTTGTGTCATACACTGAGTCTTTTTAACTATTTTATTAGCAGAAGGCAGTCCAAGGAGCACATTCAACTCCTACTTGTCAAAGATGGTTCCCTGACTAATAGGGATAAAGAAAAAAGAGATACGTTAAACATTTCTGCTTTTTTTCCTCTGTTTTTAATCATCCTGATAGACCTTTGCTGCCTGGTCCTATGAATCAGAGGACCATGACTGTGGGTGGACAATGAATTTTCTTTTGTGGACACTACAATTGTAAGGGACCACCTATACCAGCTGAATTATCACAAGTTCATGGGGCCTGGTGGTATTCATTCCAGAGTACTGAAGGTGTTAGTGGATGTTATGGCCGGACCCCAAAAGATCTTGGGACATCATCTACCAAAGGTTTTGAAAGTCTGGAGAGTTGTCCACTGGCTGGAAGCTGGCCTGCATTATTTCAATTTACAAGAACAGCTTGAGGGAAGACCAAGGAAAATACAGACTTGGGAGTCTAACCTTAGTTCCTGGAAAAATAATGGAGGAGATCATACTTGATGCTACTGAAAGACGTTGAAAGAATCAGTCAGAGCCAATGAGGGTTCAGAAAGAGAAAGTTCTGTTTAAATAATTTGATACAGTTCTATGATAAGGTCACTGACCTAGAGGATGATTGGAAGGCTGTGCATGAACTTTTTCAGGATTTTAGTATAGATTTTTGATACTGTCTATCACAGCATCCTTCAGTGTTATTAATACTCACTATATTACTTTCCTTTTTAGGCAGCCACCCTTCTGCATTTGGCAAGAAGACAGTATACTTGTAGTCCCTTTTGGCTTTATTGTTCTTCATCTTACTTACTTAGTTGCTTCCTCTGTGCAATTAAACACATTGCTCTGTGCCTCTTTTGTGGTCATATTGCTCACATCTTTAAAATTCTCAAATACTGCATCTAGCTATTCCCTCACAGCATCAACAAAATACTTCCATGTGGTTGCTGGTTACATCATTTTAGTGTACATACATAGGGGTGTAAGGCAAAATAATATGAATTATATTCTAATGAATACACTTACTAAATTTTCCAGATATCTACTTTTTCTAACCAATCCTTAGGAAAGGCTGTTCATCCCATGCAACTTGTCTGGCACAGCCCTGCTGTGGAGAAATCTTCATGCTGAAGAAAAAGTATTGAGTACTTTAGAGTCTCTTTAAGAAATAAAAATCCTTATTTTTTCTATATGTGCTTACTAACTTTGTTGATGCTCAATTAATTTTAAGTGGAAATGTTTACCTTCAGGTCCATGCTACAGTTTGTCTGGAAAGAGCAAAAAACTCTTGGGAGCTTCTTAAATTGAGAATTTTGTCTGGAAAAAAATTATAAGAGTTTTATCTGCCAGTTTCTGAGTATCTAAAATTATAAAACTGATCCGACCAGTTTTTACCATTTTGCAAACAAACATCCATACTGTGATTCAGATGTTCAGCCTTGGGCTTTACAATGCCTGAGTTGGGCTTGACTTTTAAGCCCATTAAGCATTTCATCTTATTCTAAAGAATACTCTCAAAACAGGACAGTTACATTGTTCCTTGGAAGTGTCTGTTTCTTAATCTTTACAAAAGAAACAACCCACAACAGTTAACTGAGAAGTAAGCATCCACATTACATATGTCTTAAATTAGACCTACCTTAGTGAACAAGGCAGACACTAAGTAACAGTATTCTAACTCTCTGACTGAACAACAACCAGTTTGTAAGGGTGTTCTACTCATAATATAGGCTTTAAAACGGCCTCTTCTGTCAGGAGTGCTCTTTATTTCCAAGGCAGATATGTGAAATGAAGAAAGGAACATGAAACCATGTTTCCAGTGTCTAACCTATGATATTGTTGAGAGATTATTTTTACCATTAGTATTATTGTGCTTGTGCTGTTAACTCAAAGAAAGATATTGAATTATTGTTGGTTGCAGGACAAATAAAATTCAAGTTAAGGCACACAAAAATATCTGTGTTGTTTAGCACTTGAATCAGCTCTGAACCCCATGCTGTCCTGCAAACCCTGATTTTGTGTGTTCACAATCTGAAATAATAGAGATGTCTGTGTCTCCATCCAACAGAGTGGCATTTTTTTTCTGATCTGACAGTGCAGATATATGTTGCATGTCAGTAAAAATGGTGTGGGGAAACATGAATTTTATCAGAGTACCTTTAAAAATATATCTGAAGGCCTGCATAGTGTGGCATTGAGACAATATTTGATGCAGGCTTCTGAAGAAGATTTTTGATTCTACTATCTACTAAACTATGCCTAAATATTGGCTTTTAAGAGTAATTTGGAACTTATAGAAACTGAGAAAGAGAGTAAGGTTACAATGATTTAACAGAGACGATCACAATCTTATGGAACTTCCCTGGCTTTCTTTTGTTTAGTCCTGTGGATCCCTTGAAATCAAGTCTACTAGCTTCAAAGTTTGTTTTTCCCTTTAGTGTTTTCATGCTACTCATGACTTTTCTAAGCAATGCACAGTGATCACAATTCATCACACCTATTTTTGACATTTAATTGATGTATATAAATGGCCAGTACTATTGCTAATGGCTCCAGATATTATAGGATATTCAGAGAGTTACTCAGCTAATCTTCAGTGTCTGTTTTACCCCGATTTCTGAGAGAGTTTATGGCAGCTATTCTTTTAACTTAACTACTTTCAATTTAGATATGATGTATCTCAGTAATGCTCAGAGAAAACCTGGTTTACAATTACACTGGTTTTGGTTTGGACATTTTGTATTACTCTTCTTTTACCCATTCTCACTCAATTGATTTAACCATCTCCAAATTTTAACTGAAGGAACATATGAAGTTGTTTCCTCTTGGTGATGTATGTGACCTATAATTCAGTGAAACACGCATCATGTGCATCTTTCACTAAAAATGTAGGATGTTATGCAAACAATGCAGAGGCTCCCTTGCCATTATGATACCAAAGATGGATCACAAAGCACCTCTGACTTAGTACTGTACTAAGTTATGTGTTCTTGGGAGAGAAAATGCCTTGCAGGTGATGACAGCCTGACACACAGGTATATCTGAAGATATAAATTATTCCATATAATTACTTTGTCTGGATCTTATATTGCCTCTACCACCTTCTATCAGGGGTCTTTAAACATTTGTCAATTAAATTGTTCATATTTCAGGACACTGCTAAGGGAAAGTGATGACTTACAGAAAGAATCTTAAGTGGTCCCTATAGCTTCTACAGGTATCTCTCAAAGGTAAATAAAAGCAGGTGTAACAGTTTTATTTCAGTTACTTGATTTTATTTTAATTCCTTCTAAAAAAAAACACATATAATTTTGGATATGGACTTAGTCTCTTGTGCCTGCTTCTATGCTTACAGATCATGAACTTTTTCCCATGCTTCCACTTTCAGAACTAAATTTTGGAATAGATGAACATGAGGTACAGTAAAGAAAATATGACTATCATTCATTTGAGTCTGAAATAATTACAGAAACAGACTCTTCTAAAATCAGCCTTTCCAACTCTCTATTTAAGAAAATTCAATTTCATTAGGCTTTTATAGTAGTGCCACACTAGATACATTACTGACAGATATTTTTATCTTCACTTGATATACACTCTCCAAAATAGTGAAACACTGAATTGAATCAAATATCTAATAAAACCTTGATATTTCACTTCACTTGTAGCCTCATGTCTTTTCTCATTACCAAAGAGATTATGAATTTCTATGGGTCTCAGTTTTGATTTGTTGTGGGTCTTTTGCTGTTTTCGTTTTGGAGTTTTGTTTGTTTATTTATTTATTTTGACTGGAACAGAACTCTTTATACTTTGTTCATTGTATTTCTAGCAAAGCAATCTCCTTGTGCAGCAAGCCTAAACAAAATTCAATTAAATACAACAACTGCTTTTGTCAAAACACTAGGGTGTAAGCATTGAAGTAGCTAATAAATTTTTCAAATATTTATGCTGTGTTCAGCTTTAAATGAGGGTTTATACTTTGAGATATTATATTAGTAATAAAGTTAGACATTTGATTACAGCAACTGATGGATCAAGCTAAACCTAACCATAAAATTTCCAAGACATTCACAAGGAAAACATAATCAAACAGAAAAACCTGTTAGCAATATCTCTAGGCATTGGCTCTGTTACAGTATACTCAAAACCATAAATCATGAAATCACAAATAAGAGACATTAATATACTGCAACTGTGTGAGTACAGTTACTGCCACTATGTGATCAAATTTAGGTAGAATTCAACTTTACATCATCATAATGACCAATTGGATTTCCAATTTGAATAAGAGTTTTGTTTGGTTGGTTTTTTGTTTGTTTGTTTGTTCTTTTCTGAAAATACTTCCTCCAACATGGTACTGCTGCATTAATTTTAGAACAGTAGTTCTACTCTAAAAGAAGAGTCACAGTGGTGTTCATTAAATGCAGATCATGTCATTATTCAACAGCAGTCTTTAAAAAGATTGAGAAATATAATGGTGTTGAGAAGCAGGAGAGAGAGAGAGAGAGAGAAAGAAGAAAGCTAAAAATTCTGTTTCTCATAATGTAGAGAAGAGCAATCAGAGTGATTCAACTGAGGAAGGGTGGGAGAAGAGGAAAAGAAATTTTCTAAAACTGTAAAGCATTTGATCTAACAGTCAATATCATGTATGATTCTGCAAATATTTTAAACATCCATCTTCAGATGATTTAAATTTAATACATTTTTAGTAATTTTATTTGAAGAGAAACTGCCAGAAAAAAAGAATTATGCTAATGTTGATAGAAGTGACAATAAGTTACATTAGTACAATTTGTACTGTACATCTTGGTACTTATGGTACTGTTATGGTTTTAGCCAAGTGAGCCTTAATCCAGGTTTTAAAGTTCAGACTAGGCCTGAAAAAAATTGTCAAGTGACTTGAGCTAGGCTGAGCTAGCTGACAGCTGACCTCTTCTACCCAATAATATTGTATTCCATACCATACTACATCATCTCAAAGGGTGTAAAATCCAGTATGTGGGTGTGGCTTGGGCA
>JAWWEV010000001.1:75280823-75310916 GCA_035583235.1 Hafferia zeledoni | reverse complement strand
TTTGTATTAATTGGGGAGTGGGAAGTTATTTCTTGTTATATATAACTTGTGTAAGTGTGTGTTATATTGTAGTTTTCCCTTAATTTTCTCTTTTCTGTATAAATACATGTAGTTAGTTTAAACACAAACCTAGTTTTAAAGGGTTTTTTTTTTTTTTCGCCTTTCTCCCTTTTCTCAGCCGGAGGCTAACTCTGTACTTGGGCAGTTGGCATTTTGCCAGCTCAACCCAAGACATTTGTCCATCATCAATTAATAACCATTCATTTACTGAATGGAATCATTATATTTTAAAAAGTCAAGAATAAGGAAATTGCTAGAAATAATGTCTTAGGAAGAAAATATTAACAAAATAATGATGTTCTGGTTCATTGAAGGGAGTGTACTAAAACATGTAGTATGTGGATAGAATATCTGATTTGTGTGGGTGTTATGGCAAAGTTTTATGGCATTTGGATCATGCAACAAACACATTACCAGTGTATAATGTAAGCACTTCATTTTCTGAGAACACCTGAGAGAAAGAGAATGTCATTTCATATGGATTGATCTCCCAGTGACTGTTTTGACTAAATGACATGATAAATGATCAAAATAAATACTTTAAATAAAGAGTTACTAATGTAAGTTAAATGAGAACAATATAGAAATAAATATTTCTTGACTTTTGTGACTAATTTACATATAAGAAGTTTGAGTTCATGGCTATTATTGAGATGACAGTTAGGGTTAGATTCAAAACTACATAAGTCTTTACTGCTACTGTTCTTTGGTTAAACAAGTTAAGGAAAAGAAAAAACACATCTGATAAACATTTAAGGTAAAATACAGTCCTTTTTATGAGTACATGTGCTTGTTCTACTTGAACACCCAAATGCTTATAGAGGGAAAGAAGAAAAAGGTTTCAAACCTGCCAAACAAATTGTTTGATTTGTATCTATGTCCAAATGAGTCTCTGAAGATTTTATTTCTATCCTTTAATGAGCTGTATGTAGTCAAAATAGTAAGGAATTAACAATTTAATTTATGAATTATAAAACTATGGGTACCAGGAAATTTGCAGTTAGAAATAACTGTGAACTATGAAACATTTTAAAAATTAAGTACATGGAATAGTTAGAAGAGTATTTTATTCGGGACAACGGCAGAAATGTAGATGAGACATCAAGTTAACATCCTAAAGAGCAGTGGTACTTTTGTCATAACTGCTTTTATAAATAGCTCTAGAAAGTATCCTTTATTTAATAGCTCTGCATTATTCATCTTCCCTACAGTGACTAAGTGATGACCCTTGCAACTGTAGTAATTAAACTTTTGAGTTTCAAAAAGGGCCTCTGACAGTCTCAAAACGAGAATTACAAATTAGAAGTCTGAGAGCCCAGCCCTCTGCAAAGAAGGAGTCTATTTCCTCTTGGCTTTTTAACTCCAGTTCAATCTTGACAGTTAGAATCAGACATGGCAAAAAAACCCCATAAAAATCCCAAACAAGTTTAACATACTACATCATGTATTTTAGGCTGGTAATTTATCTGCATTTTCTATCATTCTAATCATGGTGGCATAAATATAACATAATTATTATTCACAGTCATTAGTGGGAGAAGAAGCAATTGAATATCCATTATGAGACAGGCAATGATAAGGGTGCAATAAAAGTGAAGTAGAAAGACCGGTGGGTGGAACACAAGCTAACCGGAAATTCTTTTACCTCCGACCACAGTGTACCACACTACTGTTCTCTGGCAACCTGTACTTAAACCATTTCCTATTCAATTGTGTGCAGAGAAGGAAGAAGCTTGAAAAACAACCCAAAAGATTAGTATTTACCAGAACTAGTAGAGATATCTTAACCTTCTATCTGAGATGTAGTACAGATGAGATCACTGCTGTACCCACTCAGCATTCAACCTTCCACTGAGAGATTCTCAGCTATTGCATATCCATTGAAGACTCTGCTTAAGCTGTATTTTAGATGCCTGTATTAGAATCTCTGTCCTGGATACACAACACAAACTTTTTGAGGCACAGCTTGTGTCTACCATAAAGTGTTATTTGTTTCCTTGTAAGCCTACCCTACCTCACCTTTTTGCTCACCATTTATTAGTTATTGCTCTCATAATTTCTAAAAACAGTATGCAATAGAAGAAACAATTGAACTCAGCTTTATTTAAAGGCTTCTATCCTCAACTGCCTTATTAAGCTAAGTAACAGTAATGAACAATTAAATAATAATTAGGTAATGACTTTTGATGAGGTGAAATTGTAATTAATGAAGTTTAAATTAAAGTATTGACCTTGAGTGATAATAAACCATGCTAATTGAAACTAGAAGTTAATATATTGTACTACTGACTTTCAAAACACTGGCGGCTTTAGAGTAGTATGATTTTCCTCCTTTACTTAATGACATGGGCTTGGTTCACCATATTTTACCTTTAAGGGATGGACAAATGTATTCTCATAGATTTTGATGTAGCAGTTAAAAAAGTTATTGTCTTGTATGTTAAAATGCTTTTCTCAAATTTGTGTTTATAAAGCATGTGGAACATGGTCAGCAGGACGAAGGAGGTGATTCTTCCCCTCTATTCAGCTATTTTGAGACACCACCTGGAATGCTGCATCCAGCTCTGGGGATCACAACATCAGAATCTTAGAACTGCCGGAGTGTACGCAGAGAAGGGTCACAAAGATCATCAAATGGCTGAGCCACCTCTCCTATGAACTTAAATTGAGGAATGGGGTTGTTCAGACTGGAGAAGAAAAAGCTTCAGGTAGGCCTTCTTTTAGACTTCCTGTATGTAAATGAGACCTATGATAGAGCTGGAGAGGGACATTTTTACAAGGGCATGTAGTGATAGGACAAGGAGGAATGACTTTAAATTGAAAGCAATAAGTTTGGATTAGATATGAGTAAGAAGGTCTTTACTGTAAGGGTGGTGATGCACTGGAACAAGATGCCCAAAGAAGCTGTGGATGTCTCTTCCCTGGAAGTGCTCAAGGCCAAGTTGGATGGGTTTTTGAGCAGCCTGGTTTAGTGGAAGGTGTCCTTGCCATGGCAGGGGAAAGGCATTGGAAGTACATGATCTTCAAGATGCCTTCCAAACCAAACCTTTCTATGATTCTATTATTAATGATTCTATTATCTAGCAGTATTTTATTTTATTTATGGCAGAGTGCTGTTCAACAAGGAGTTTTAGATTTTGTTTTGTGGGAAATATTATTCATATTTTTCGCATTTCTATCTGAGGTTAAAGTAAGTGTTAAGTTCATTGAATTATTAGTACTGTGAAATTCTATAAAAATATACACCAGCACAAGAACCATTTTTATTTTTCTTCTCAGCTATACTTTTTTTGAAATTGCATTCTCAAGTGACATTAAAAAGCTTCCTCTCATTTAAAATAATATTAATCCACATACTACAGAAAAATGGTCATATGGATATTTCGATTGAGAATCTGTACTGTGTTTGTAAGACAAGTACATTTTTATTTACTAAAAAGCTTTTCAGTTGCATGGACCAGCTGATACCTCCGCTCTGCTCACCTTGAAAAGTAGTTTTTTCTACAAGTAGTCCCAATGATTTCAAATAAACTCAATAACTAGGGGTTTGGGGTTTTTGTTTTGTTTTGGTTTGGTTTTTTTTAATGGAATGGAACACAGTTCAGGTCCCCTGTTGTTGTACTGCAACATACATCCACTAGATTTAGTAGAATTGCACTGATTTAGATCAGTTGAAGATCTGGCACACAAATCATGCACAAATGCTATTCTGGTACCCTGGGAAATCAGTAGGGCTGTTTGGAAAGTAAAGATCATCTGGAAATTCTGGAACTGTTCCTATAAAGCTTAAGCATAATAATTATTATTGATGGTATATTGCTCCTCTACTTTCAACAATGGATAAGGATGACAGAAAAATATATTAGAATAGATGTTTCGGGATTAACTTCTTTATACATAAAATACCTTTCCTCAACTCTGATGAAGGTTTTATGCCAATGCTTTACTAACATGAGAGCTGATGGAGAGAGATAAAAATAATCTTGTGCAAAACATACTGAGAGGCTAGTCTGACAGAATAAATCTCATTTGTTTGTGTCCCAGCCACACACTTACATTGCTGTGCCTTTATATTCTTCGCAGTATGGAACCAGGATCCTGAACAAAGACTCTTTTTCCACTTGAATTTATAATGCAACCAGAAAGTCATCTTGGTAAACAGTCACCTTCACTTTGACTTATAAAAATGTAATTTTTTAGACTGCCAATATAGTCAGTAGGAATGTGCCTTGAAGTAGCATTTCAGCACTGTGCTTAAGTGCTACCATCTTTCCAATAAAGCATCTACTACTATTCAGATAAAGAACAAGAGATCATACTCCTGTTTATATTGCTTTTGTCCTGTTCCAGTTTTGATTCTGACCTTCTCATAAAGACATGAAATGTTTTAGTGAGTCTAGGACTCACTCTTCCAGTCTCTATTGAAAGGTAAGGTGTAAATGTTGATTCAGAAGGAGCTCTGGAGCTTAGTTAAAAAAAAAAAAAAATTATCCAGATACACAATGAATAGAACAGAGTTTGTCTAGAAAAATAAAGGTACACCTAAGTTAAAGCCTTACAATTTGAGTGCAAAGTAGCCCTTACTTGTACTTCATGGACAAATTTCTGGTAAACATACAATTGTTGAAATGCCTTTTTCTTTCAGCATAATGATTTTAGTTCATTTTACGTAGGAAAAAAGTTTATAAAAGTTATTCGTACCTAACAAGGTCCAAATTCAGAAGGTTTTTTTTTTCATCTGTATCTTTTGATGAAGTTGTGTGAACCCATATTTATTTTCCATGTACTGAGTTTACAAAAGAAGTATTTTAGCACTGTTCTAGGGATCAACTTTATGAAAGTTTATAAGCACATACATATATATGTATATACACATATTCATATGTTTGACTGTTTTGAGGAAAAGAATCTGTTACTTCTCCTTGGGGTGCCATGCTTAACTGCATTTGAACCAGAGCAAATTTAGTGTCAATTCTGGAGGGCATGTTCACTTACGACTCAGTTCTGCAGATATCTGTGTGAAGTACTGAGAATCTATAATGTTCTCTGCCTTCACTGGCTTTCTCTAAGAGCTAGTATTCACTCCCATGCTCAAGGACATTTAGGGGACTATGTAAAATCGAAATGGATGACTGAGTTATGTTATCTTCATTAGCCTCAGCTGTAAAGCAAAGCATTTAGGTAATTATGTCAAAACCCCCCACACCTCTGTCATCTGTTGCACATGCAAAGCAAGAGAGAATTTTTACTATCACCTGTTTTTCAGGGATTGAATTTCTTAGTAATTAAGAACTCCATATTAATCTATATTAATATATTCATACTGGATTCCTGTGATTAGTGTATATCTATGTATGTATGTATGTATATATATATATATAGCAAATACGGAAACACATCCCATGTGTAAATATAGATAGATGAAAAGTGCAGAAGCTGCAGTTCTGCACAAATGTCTCTGATCACTTAATGACTCATAATGGCTCACTGAGAATCTGAGGCATAAAGTAATGAAGTGCAGCTTGTTGACAGCCACCCACATGTGACACTCTATACAGTAATCCAATGATACAGGAACGATATTATGTTGCAAGATTTTAAAAACTTTTGACTGAGTCAGAGTGAGGTTTCAACATATGACAGAAAATCCAACATGGAGGGGCCACTTCCATTATGAGCCCCATCTTAATTAACAACTGAAAATGAGCATACAGTTTCTTCTGGAAATGAACTTGTGGTTTGGTGCCTACTGGGCAATTTACTGCTTCAGAAGACTTGCATGTTATCTATTAAAACTCAGCACATATTTCCATCTCCAGTTTCAGGCAAATCCCATACTGAAAATTTCCATACAGTGAGTGACCTCAGAGACCTGAGGGAATGGAAACTGCTTTATGAAAGAACAATTCTATGTCTTCTGCATGTTCTCTGGTTTTGCCTATAAACAAGATTCTGAATTTGCAGTCCTGTCTAACTTTGGGCAAGTGATGAAACAAGAAAAGTGTGCTCTCATGACACACAGTACAATACAATGTTTTCCTTTCTTAGCTCAGTAATAGTACTGTTGACTCAAAGAGCATAATTCTTCAAATGTGTATTTTTAGGGGACTATTTCTGAACATTCTTGTAAATAAAGTGCAAGCAGTATAATGTTGTGGAAGCAATTATAGTTCAAGCACCCTTATATACAAAGTTGTTTATGTAGAAAACATCAACTCAGCATTTAAGATTTTTAAGTAACTCTCCCCTCCTTCAGTTTCCTCAGTATTTGCTTAGCACTCATAGGCAACTCTTGGTACACAAAAATGTATAGACAGAAATGGAAAGGGAAAGAAAGAGAAACACACTTTCAGAAGCATTCTTTCTTGGAGCTGCTACTACATCTCAGTATTCTTCCAGTATCCCTGACTGGTAGCCTCATGTTGATATGGATGTCTCATACCTCTTTTTGTGGACTTAACTTTCCCTCTTGTAGTTGGACATCCAGATGCAACAGTCAAATACACATGTTTTGAGGACTTTTTGAAACTGAGGTTTTCTCCTAAAATGTTCCTAGCATTTTTCAGAAAACACTTTTCTCATAGAAAAATGAGCACTTAAAACTATATATAGAATAACTGTACTTATATGACATCCACATAAGAATTAATACATAATAAAAGCAGGTGATTTTGTAAGAAATTTATCATTCTTGCAGGCACTGGAAAAGGTTACTTTTTACAGTAGAAGTATACCACTACTCAGAGCAAGGAATATCATTTGTTAGCAGAATGTTCTGTTTGTCCTGTACCTGACTGAATAATAAAGCAGAGGGTATGATGCTGAACTATTTTAGAGTATTAAAATATCCTATCTACTGAACAAAAATTTGATTGGCTGTCTAGTGAATTGGCCTGCGAAGAAGTACATAATGATAGTTAGAGATTAAAAATCACCTGTGCAGACTCTGTTCAAGTGTTCTCATAATCATTTAAATATGAAGTATAAAGTAGAATAAATCAGAAGGCAGTTCTCATTGACTTGGTTTTAAATAGGAAATTTTTGCAAGCAGCTAAAATTCCATCCATAACTAACAGTGCTATTTGATAGGCACAAAATTAAGTCAGAAGGAACTGCACATGGACTCAAAGTTATATATTACAATCCTGTAATAAGAAAATTAAAGGAACTCGTCCTTTTTTATTTTTAATAGGAAACTTTTGGCATTGGACAATATTGTATTAATAGCAATTCTAATTCTCTGTTGCTCTTTAAGATATGTTCCTACTGTACTGTGACTTGAAGAAATTGCAGGCAATATTTTGTGATTTGTATGGAATGGAACAACACATGTTCATTTGCACATGCACTCAGAGTAGTGTATTTACCCTCTAAAAATATTATTATGATTGCAGAACACTCACAGTATAATTATTTCTCTCCTCTGCATGCAATATTTTAGTTTATGGATTGATAGTACTTGTTTGTTTATTTCATAGAATGTAATTAAATTAGGAAAAAAAAAGAACCAACTAAACAAAAACAAATCAAAGTATACTGAGGTTTTTTCATAAAAAGTACTGGGTTATCTGAAGAAAGCAGTGATGTGCTATTGCTTTTCTGCGATGGTACAATTATAGGGGTGGTCCCGTGGTGTAATGGATGACGCTTTGGACTCTGAATCCCAAGGTCGGGAGTTCAAGTCTCAGTAGGGACCGTCCGCTGGCAGTTCACTGTCTCCCTGCCAACCGATCCCATCAGATCTCGGATGCTCAGCAGGGGCAGCCCCGGTTAGTACCGGGTGCTGTGACAGTCCCGAGGACTTCACTGTCACTGTCCAAGCTCACTCAGCAGTGGCAAATGGACCTTTAGGACTTAAACGGTGGGGCCAGTTCTGCGCACGCTGTGCCTCACCTAAAAAATCCACTGCGTGGGCTGGAAGGGCTCACTCACATGGGGAGAGCCCTGCCCAAATCTTCATTTGTGAAGTTTGGCCATACATACATACATACATATCCATGTACCCTTCTAGTTTGCCCAGGATTGTGGACAAATGAGTTTCCTGACCCGCCTAACACAAGTCTGCATCTTTCACCAGAAAAAGCTCTAGCAATTGCCATACCCCTTTCACAGCATGAGAAATTACTTTCTGATTGACGTATAAAGTGACTACCATATCATGCAATTGCCATACCAATGCTTTTGCTATATCATAAATACCCTGATAACTCTGCAATGACAGTGCTCGTTTGAAACATTTCAACATGTCTCTCTGCTCTACATTGCTTTATCTTTACATGGGTTTCTTTTCCTGCTCCATTTTGGTAGCAGAGGGATAGGCACAAACTGTAAACTTCCAATAAGTATATTCATCCAGAGGCATGAGGGAGATAACATATTGATGGGTCATTACCTTTGTCATCTTCCAGTTACCCATGTAAATACAGCCATCAAATGCAGATAATTCCTTTAAATTCTCTTGGCTAAATTCAAACAGACTTTCACAGGTGAATGAATGTCCCTGCTAAATTTCAGCTTTCTAACAGTTATCCCACAGCTCAAATACTTCAACATTTAAAAAGTAGAATGCAGACATTGTGTTAAACTGCCAGTAATGCTTTTATTTACCTTTTGCAGATTCAAAAATTGTTGAACCATTTTTATTCAATAATTTAAAGAACATCAATAGTGCCTGCTTAGATGACAAATTCAACAAAGTCACTCTGAAAAAGACTTCCACCCAAAAAAGACTTCCATCTTAGGTCGTATAATAACTATTTAGACACAAAGCTATTTGCATTATTAAATGTGGGTGGAAATCTAGACTGTAAATACAAAAGTATTTTTATTAATATTTCTGATTTGTGCAAGTATGAGCTGTCTGCTTGTGTAGCACAGAGCAGCCAGGCTGCTTTTATCAGCTGTAAGGAGCAGCTAATTACCTATATCAGCACCACAGCTGTATCTTCTTACTAAGGACGAGAAATTATGTACTTCCCTTTATATAGGAGTCTGTTCAGTACTCTGTCATGCACAATTACATTCCTTTATGATTACCAAAATGCCTGAGGGGGAATCCAAACCCAAAACCACTCTGCAAAAAAACCCCAACAGCACATAGAACAATTATTTCTTTGAAATTACCTGAGTAAGTATGAATCATTGCTGTATGGGGGTAGGAGGAAAGGGGTGAGGGGGAGGGAAATCCAAGAGCACATAATCAGTAGCAATCCATGCAGGTATTTTTCACTTCCAGAAATTGCAATAATCTCTAATTAATAATGTGGGGTCTTTTCAGGAAAATCATCTTAAATATAAATATATCTTATATGGATTTATGTAAGACCATTCCCCTTTGCCAAAATCAACTTAGATATTTTTTAGTTTTCCACTCTTAAGTGCCACATTGGGATTTCACTACCTTTACTCTTCTTATCATGTACTGTATTCATTAAAATCAAGATTAAAGTCAGAAATATCCAGTGAATGAGAAGTCTTCACCTTTCATAATATTCAACCTTTAAAGTTTTATTCTAATTGAAAGTTTCTCTTTTAGATAAAGTGAAATTTTGTTTTAGCAGTTCCAAATCATGTTTTGGTGTTTTCCAGGTCTTTGCTCACATGTGCTCTGAGGGCTACCTGAAACACATGTGCACTAATAGCAATGAAGAACTTGATGCAGCATAAGCAGGAAACTCCCTAGACATATTGCCTGGTCTGTGATATGAAGTACTAAAGAATAATTTGCATTGAACTTGCTGGCACTATTTGAGAGTTATACTACAACCACATTAAATGTTAAAATTCTATGCAAAGCAACCACACACTAGACAATTAAGCAAAGATAAATGGTGATTGCAGGCTATCACTGGAAGGCAGAATCATAGACATTTTGCTTTATTAATTTGTTCAAAGTCAAATAAGATTAATACTGGATATGTAGTATAGATCAGAGAACAAACTTGGTTTACTTCCATTTAGTTTCTTTCCTGAATAGTAAGCACAAGAGAGGTATTTGTTTGCAAAAACATTAAAGTTATACTGAAGATATTTGCTCTGAATATTGACAGCAAAAGAAGAATGTCAAGTTCATGTGCAAATTAATGTTATTTTATTCAGTGGTAGCTGGGGATAAGATACTAGGTACCTCCCATCTTTTTGTAAAAACTATATTGTCCTTCATATTTTATTTAGTTTGTGACAATCAAATAGAGTCTAAAGAACTGTTCAGTTAATTCTGAAATAAATACTTGGCTTTGGTCTGCTGGGTAATTCTCTAACCTCCAATGACTACATCCACCCACTGACTAGTTATCTGTTATCTCCAATGGAGATTCAAACAACTGGCTCAGCAACACACCTAGATTGCAGACAACACACAAAATTAAAATTATTGACATTCGTAAGACTTCAGCATCAGGCTTTAATTGCAAATTTTGATAAATATTAGTTGTGACAAAAGTTTCTCATTATCCTAAATACCTCCCTTCAGATATTTTAGTTTGCCTTTAGAAAGTCCATTGATCTTTCTTCTTGGACTGCAATAGACTCTGATCTTTAATTTATTCTAACATTTTCCAGTGTAAGCCTAAAGATATCACAATACTGGAAACTCATTAAAACAGGATGAGGATAAAACAATTAGTAAAATGATGAAAATAAAAACTTCTCCCATTGTAATGCTTAGAATGCTTGCATACCATTAAGTTCATATTTATGAAAAAGGTAAAAAAATAGCTGGTTGAAGTAGACTATCTTCAGTTTTATGATGCTAAACATAAGGAGCAGTTAGCTTAGTCTTGTCCTTACACAGTCAAGTTGGTAATTATTTCACTTTTCCAATGAGAAGGTACAGTAGCATCAGGCTGAGTGTTTTTTTTCACTCGGTAACAGTTTCTTCTTCACTTTCTCTTGAAGAAGAAAGACAGGCCTGTGCAGATCCCAATGAATACATGCTAATTTTGAAGAATCTGACATCTAGGTTAGAAACAAAAGTTATGGTAGTCTATTGTTGATTGTTTTATGATGAAGTTAAACTACCTATCAGAAAAAAACCCAAACAAATAAAAAAACCCCAAACACCACAGTCAAAACCCCCACTACTATTGCTATATATATTTATTTTGTATAAATTATTATTATCATTATTGCATGCAAATTGTTTTTGTCATTATTGTCATCTGTGACCCCCTCCCCCCCCCCCCAAAAAAAAAAAAAATCTATAGAATAAATACACACAATGTGAATGCAGGTATAGCAGATCTACTTCATCTATGCTACAGAATAGATCTCCAGTGAGAAGCCTCTTGCTCCTATACTTAGTGCTACAGAATGCCTCTTGCCTATATTTTTCCAGGGAAACATTCAACAGCAGAGCTACTACATCTGCACTGCCTAGAACTTGGTTTTAGGTCCACTTTTGCCTCCATGTAGTGTCTTTTAGCCCTAGGGTTTATTACTGTTTTTCTACATGTGTGTAATGGGATTTTGTCCAAGTAAAATGTTTCTCAAACATTGTGAGGAATGTACTTTAGTTAAGTGAAATAATGTTTTTACAGTATTAAATTCAAGGTGTATATATATAGTGTGACCCATGCAATGACATGAAGGCATTATGAGGATATTACAGGTGCAATATTTGCCAAGTGTGGCATTATCTACAGCAAGTGTAGTCTTTGAGCCTTTCCTTTTTGGAATAGCCTCTGATATACAGCAGAATTTCACCCAAGTTTGTCTTAGAGAGGACTAGAAATTGCACTGAGAAGACAGGTTGTGAGTAATTTTAAAATTAAGCAGTGTGGATAATCAAGAGACAAAGACTCAGGGGACCTAATTTTCTTCAGTCTATACTGCAGTGTTGTCTGTCTTTAACCTGAAAGTTTTATACCACAGCTCTATCAGGACTAATAGTTGGATAGAGCTGGAGTTTAGAAAAAATAGAACCAAAGTGGAAAAAAAATTATATATTTCAGTTTTATATATATTTCAAGTTTTCAACCAAAGAAGATGATAATAATAAACTGGCTGGTACTAAATATTGCATTTAGATTTTAAAAAAAAAAAAGACACCCAAACCCAAAAAACCCCAACACCTCCGCTCCTCAATTCCCCTGAAAAACCTCAGAAAAACAAACAAATAAACAAAACCAAAAAAACCAAAGAGATTGATAGAATAATAAGTATTGTATTATAATGATTACATGTTGCTGTTCTAGTAATCTGTTTCAGGCAACAGTCCCTGTTTTCCTTCTAGTAGACTCACAGAGACCCAAGCATTTATGTCTAGCATTTTGTATTGTCCACATGGCACACTGCTTAGGGTATAATCTGTCTCAATACCAGTAAGTTCTTTGTACCTATTTGTCCACAGATCTGTCAGCTGGCACTGCACGTATCATCCTTGTTTGGTCATTGTATGACCATGGAAGATGTCACCAGCTTGGGAAGGGAGAATTAATTTTTCTGTAATGATTAAGGAGAAAAAGAAATTTGCTGATGGGAAGCTGTCCTGCAATGTACTTTTACATGGATAGGAAGAATCATGTATTTTTCACTTCATTCCTTCTCCCTAGGCTCAGTTTGGGGTAGTTCAAAACATTTCACAACACGTCCTGGTCTCTTAGCTCTCTAGAGCTTTCTTTGAGATACAACACTTTGCCATACTAAAAGTATTGGTCTTTTAAAGCTATATTCTTCATAATGTGCCCAACATAATTTTATTATTTTGGTTGTCTCACATACATCAATGTTTATGTTTCTAAGGCAAGATACCAAAGGGTCAGTGAACAAGCATGTCCTGGAAGAGGATGATTTAGCATGATCAGTGTACACTGTTTGTTGGAAAGGTCTCTGTAGGTAGCTGCTTGTCAAATATAATTAACCAAGCTTTATAGGGAGAGGCCTAGTTGTCTCTCATCTTAAAAGAACTGTGTTCCAGAAGGAATCTGAGAAATGCTTTGAGATTGTGGAATAAATGAACTGAAGACCATATGCTCCAGTACACTGGAGCAAAACTGGGACTATTTCCAAATGACACATTGCCTACATAACTGATGAATTTTCATAATTCAAGGTTTTTAAATACTTCCACTGTAAATACCTGTCAAGAATGGTTTTATTAGAGTTGATCCTGATATAAAATGTCTGACCTCCTGTAATCCTATCCTGCCCTGTTTTTATGATCCTATGATTAAATGTATGAAGAACCTCAGGAGCAAGAAGCTTAAATTTGGATGGCAGCAGGTTTTTATAGCAAAATAGCTTGAAAAATAAGGTAGCAGACCCATTTCAAAACTCAACTAACATGGCAGTATAGGTAGCCCTGTGCAAAATCAAACTTCGGGTGCATGAGTTAATGTTTCTGAAAAAAAATGAGGTTTGTCGAGTACTTCAACATTTGCAGGAGGCAGAACATTGACATTACTTTGGACATTGACTCTAAAATTCTATTTAATTTGCACTTCAAATGTAAAAACTTGTTAACAAGGTAGCCCCAGCTGTAAAACAATTGAAGGCTTATGGGGAATATCCTGAGGCAGAACTTTAGGTACTCCAGACTAATTTGTTTTAACGATTACGACATGTGTTAATCAAGCTGACAATATGCTCTAACTCCATGAAACGTTTCTCTTTTACCAGAGGAAAATTTCTATAAGGCTTTTTGAGGTAATATAGTGGACTAACAATTAAATAGACTTAAGTTACTAAATTAGATTGCTGAATATTCAGTCTGTTAGAAATTTGTTTAATCTTGAAATATGAAGCTGTAATATAGAATTTTAAAGTCACAAATCCTTTGAGGTTTAAGTTTGATCATGTTTAGCAGCTAATTTACCTTGATTCAAATATTTTCCATTACATCTAGTGCTATGAGTTAGCAATATCTAACATCTATAAATCTGAAAACCAACATAAGCTGCAGATAATGTACTTGAATTTACAATATGTGAACATATGAAATAAAAGCTGAAATATGTTCATGATAAGAAAGGCTTAAATAAAAATACAGTGAAAATTATCAGATAAGTTGATGTGTAGCTTCTTCCTTTCTTCTAAACTGAAGAAATATGAAAGCATAATCAGAAACTGACTATGTTTGTAGCATATGGCTATTAGCTGAAAAATCTCAACTTAAATACTGACATGGCTTCAACACCTGCAGTCTTCTGTTTGAGACAAATTCCATGACTGTTGGAGGAATTTAAAACACTAGATTGTTAGAAGACTTCTGTCGTTGCAGGGTTGGTGTTTCTTCAAAGTGCTTCTCTTTTATTTTAAGAACACCTTCGTGAAGTGTTCAGCTGTGTTATCAGTTTTAATGCAGCTACCAAATAATTTTGCTCAGCAGTAGTGGGCTGGTAAAGAGAATATTTTCAAAGACAGAGTGAATAAATTTGCAAACATCCTTGCCAAAAGGATGATTTTCCAGCAGATCATAGGCAAGGGCCAGTGTTCAGGCATGCCACGATATGAACTTGCTCCCACTTTAGAAGCCCATCTCCAGTGCTGCATATTGTTTACCTTCTCTTAATTTGGGGGACCTTGAAACATGTCACCAAAGTTCTGTCAGCTATTTCATGCTTCAATTATTATTTACTTTCAACAGTGTTTCTTTCAATAAAGCTGCTACAAAAAAAAAAAAAAAAAATCCCCAGGCTATATAGTCTACAACGATAACTGCAATGACTGACATATAGTCAGAATAAATGGCAGCTTTTGAATTTCAATATAATTTTATATGCATCTTCATTGTCAAGGAGAAACTACTAATTAAGTAACAGTTCCACAGAACTGTCAGGTGTTCAAGGGAGTAAGAACTTCCTTGGCCTAAATTTATTTAAACAGATATTCTTATTCCTAAATTATGCAATGTCTCTGTTGAGGTTACCACAAATCCGGTACAAAATTTAATACAGAATGCAATGAACTAGACAGGAAAGGTTCCTGTAGGGCCTTGTTGTCATAAAATGAGTGTTATAAGGTTACTCAAAAAATCACCAGCAAAGGTATCATTGAAAGCAAGTTTATTATAAAGGCAACAGCACAACAGAGTTTGTGGCAACGTTTACTCTACTACTTATTAAACAGTTAAAATACACTGAGAAAAAGCACAGAGAAATCTAAGAAAAGTATTAGTTTGGACTGAAATAAATGCAAGACCATGTATGTGAAGGCAGTGGTTGTGGCAAGGGGTGAGAGGGCTGGTAAGTGAGACAAAAAGACAGAAGACATAAGGACAAAAAGCAATGCAGCCCGAAGGCCTAACAACACTTATAGCTTAACTTAACACTTGAGAGTGTTAACACTCAACTTATTACTTAACCTAACAGCACATAATTTATAATTTAACTCTTAATCTATTAACTCAAGAATTTAACTTGGATTTATGTATGATTTACTACACTACGACAGTAACTTATAAATCTAAATTACTTAAGAATTTAAGAAAATAGTATTCCCAGCACATTTGATATATCCAAATAGACATAAAGATCCTATACAAGGTACCTGTGAAAAATTTCACTCTACTTCTGTGAAATACTCATTTGGAATGTTTTTGCATTCTTCTCAACAGGCTAAGAATTGAGTCTGAAGGAGTGAGTAGGAGGGAAAGTGCATAAATTATTTCTAAAAAGCAGAATTATTTGGATTTTTTTTCCAGTACGGCTGAAAAAAGGGAAGAACTGAATTTTTGTTTGTGTATTAAATTTGTTACCATGAAAAAGTCTGATTTGTATTTCTAAATTTAAAAAAGACCAGTTACACCATTTTCATAGGATTCTTTTCTAGCAAAGGTGAAAAATAAGTGCCTTCAATTTTCATCATAATCACTGAGATCAAAAAGAAATGTTTCCTCAATATCCAGGATCAAAGAATTCACTTAATCTGAGATTCAGAATAAAAAAAATACATCTATGACAAGTGCATTAGTCATAGCTGACACATAATGAACAGAATAGTCAGATGTAATTGCCATTTGAAACCGCGCAAGCAGTTTTGAGATCTAGTTTATTTGAAGATTTTGTACATTTTATAGTAAGAAGAATAAATAGAGTTTAATATACTCTAATAAAATAATACATTTCCTTATGACATATAAAGAAGCTGATTAGGATGTATTTAGTGATTGCAAGGAAACATGACTTTTATTCTCTTTTAAATTACATTTTTATTATTAACATTAAAATACATAGACAAATAAATACATATTACTCATAACATACAGATAAAAGAATACAGGCATAGTTACTCTAGAGCAGGTAGCATATTCCTTTTTATTTCTTTTCTATACAGAATGAATTATTGGGCATTAGATGAAGACAACCTCAGACTCCAATGTCTTTATTGTAATCCTTAAGAATCAGTTCAGTTTCCATTTAAAGCTGAGCCAGCTTTCAACCAGAAATTTGCAAATCTAGGGAATCCAAAATAGTTATGAGTATTGACAGGGCCAAACTCAGTATTTATTTAGCAAGAAAGTCAAATAAAGGTAGCAGGTAAGTCAAATAAAAGTACAAGGTGACAGAAGGCAAGTCAAATAAAAGTATTTGGATTTTTTTTTTTTTTTTTTTTTTTTTTTTACCTTTAATTTTCCTGGTACGCTTTGCTTCTTCCTTTAAAAACCAAACCAAACCAAACAAACAAACAAAAAAATTTTTCTCTTCACAGAAAAAGTATCATTTTTAGTTCAACATTGATAGACATATAAAATTCTGAGAAAATTCAGTTAAATTTAACATGTTTTACTTACTGTCATAGGGAAACCAATAACTCAGCTGTGATGTAGTTCTTTTTTATAAAGCTAGTCATTGTATCAAAAAGTGACTTTGAACCTGAAGTTTGACAGTCGACTGAAAATGTAGTCTCTGTGTCAAAACAATGTGAGAGCAAAAAATTCGTCACTCTGTAGTGGCACAACATTTCTTCTTAGAATTCCCCAAATATGGGGAAATAAATTTATTTTATCAGTTTCAGTAACTTGACATTCAGGAAGTTTTATGTGCATGTTTTACAGATGTACATGAAATTTCTATAAGATGGTAGAATATGGCTATTGTACAGTATGGCACTGTTGACACATAAGGAATTCTAGTAATGAAAATTCTGTTTTGCCTTGATAGCAGTTCCAGCTCTAGAGTTTATTAGTTGATGGGGCCTCCTCACTCTACCATTCTGCTGTCCTGGGGTTATAGCATTGATGGCGGTATGTGTAACATCACTTTAGTTTATGTTTAGCTAAAGAGAAAAATATTTCAGATGCTACTGATATCACCCTGGACAAAACTAAAATTGGGTAGGATCCTACAGTCAGACATGTAAGAGCTACTCTTGGTCAATAGCAAATACTGTTACAAACAAAATTTTGCCAAAATTTCTTGTAACAATAACAATACCAATTACTCTAGGTCATATTCAGGCATCCTTTTCTGTTTTCTTACAGCTTTTCTTTCATAGCTTTTAATCTTAAACTGTGTATTCTACCTCACAGTTTGAAAAACCAATTAACAACTGATTCCTATTGACTTATTTATAAAGAACAGAGGCCAAATTATAAGGGAAATAGTCCTGCAGCTAGTGACAAGTTGCACTTCTGAAAGTCTGCAGGATAAGTCTCCACAGCTTGAAAAAATAAATACTTTAGTCTATCTTTGGAGGAGAAGACTTAAAAAAAAAAAAAAAAAATCTGTTAAAAAAGAATCTTAAAATCGTCACTGAAAGTACCTAATAAACTTCCCGGGAAATTTAAAGGGAAACAAGTCAAACCAAAACAAACCAGAACATAAAAGCTCCACAGTGACAGAGAGAAAAATTCAGACATACTTTTCAGGTTTGCAAATATATCTGTGAAAACAGGTCAAATGGTATTAAGATGGAAACAGATCCTGATGGCTTCAAATGTGGTACTTTTTCTGTTTTGTTTTCAATCTAGGTTTTTAAAAAGCAGCCTATTCACCTCCAGGAATGGCAAAAAACCCCCAACAAAACAAACATACAAACAAACAAAACCTCCCAGAAAAAACAATGTAAGAATTCAAAGGAGGTAATACAGAAAGACAAAACAGTCACATCTAACAGATCTTCTTTTACTGGAGCTAGTTTAAACCCATGTTTTCATTTTGTGACAGTGTCAGATTTTGGAAATGACTGGTTAAACATGATTTTCTTCTGGATTTGATGTTTTTTGGGGTTTTTTGTTTGTTTGGTTTTTTGTTTGTTTGTTTTCTTTTTTTTTTTCTTTTTTTTCCCTAGGGAATACCAGGCCATTATTCACTTTTAAGAAACTTTCCAAAGAAACATGTCAAATTTTGAAAATTCAAACTCTGTTATTGTTCTGTTACTTTGTTGCCAGAGTACAAACATTGAATTTAAAAAAAAAAAGAAAGAGACAAAAAACAGCCAGAAAAAAAATAGCCTTAGAGGTGGAACGAAGACTCTGAGGAACTAGAATAACTACTGCATGTTAAGAATTGTATGCCCAGGAAAGGGGTCATAGCTATGACTGTCTTCATTATCCTGTGTTTTTTGAAAACTTACTTAACTCTTAAGTTAATTTTTATTTTTCTTTCTTTTAAGAGATAATGTTTTATTCAGTTTTAATTTATGCTCTGACAAATGAAGGAAAATAGACTGAATTCTAAAATCTTTACTTCAGGATATTTTAGAGCACATGATTTGACAAAGTCGATTTGAAATTGTATCATCAAAGAAAATGAGCAACCAGCATCCCATTACAACTACATGGAATACTTCTCTGCTTTGTGGAAAATAAGGATATATATTATTTCTCTAGCCATAATCAAGCCCTAAATTTCAGGTATAAAAGGAGAAGAAAAAACCAAAACTATCATCAAACAACAAATATAAACATAATTTTAGCTCTAAGTGATTACTCCAAATATGTTTCGTAACTCCAATTATAATACCAATGAAGAAAGCAGGAAATATGTATTTCAGCAGTATACAATGCCACCAATTAAAATGAGAAAACAAATGTCATATGTCTTCTGAACAGAATTCGGTGGGTTTACTCAGAAAGAGAAAATGAAGAAGTAGTGACTGCAGAATTTTAGAAAATCTTTTTTTCTAATCAAGATAAAAAGAAGGCTCAGTAACATATTTGGACCCATAATCCATGGTTTCTTATGTTTAAAATGCTGGACTAAATTCACTGCTAAAGAATGTGGTCACAAGTGTAATAAACTTATCTTTACACTTGCTTATGAGAATTTCATGTGTTATATTTTCACATCTTACAGCAATATCTAGCTAGGAACAGATAGGTTTATCTCTTCTGATGGTAGATAATACAGACTCATCTAGATGCTGGAGACTCTATCAGTTTAAGAATCCACAAAAAAGAGATGACAATGGGGAAAAAAATACAAAACAAAACAAATCAAAAATTTCCAAAAAGCAACAGTTTGCCTTGAGCCTGTTCCTACAATAGTGGAAACCCAATACTATTGCAGTTCCTGGGATCTCATTTTTATGATGCTACATGAACTACATTGGTAATGTGGTTAAGAGAAGGAGAATAGTCCACTAACTACATAGAAAACATAATGTAACTGTTTCAAACAGTTTTAAATGTTTTAAAACTTTTTTTTTTTCATAGTACCGAATTTAAAATACTGCTTATTTAGAGGTATGTGCATTATCAGTTCTATGCTGTTTGCTTGCTGACTCCAAGGAAATGTTATTGACCCAAAAGACAGGACATCAACAGGCAAAACTGGTAAATATCCACTGAGAATATCATGTCTCCCTTTTTTTCTGGCATGTATTCTAAAAACTGTAAGAAAAGCTCTGAGTTCAGTACATTTATGTTAACAGATGTTTCATAATCAGTGTCAAGGAACATTAATTTCTATCACAGACAGTTTAACTCAGTTTTCTTTTGATACTTGTAGCTCAGGAATCTTCTGTAGTATTGTCTAGGGCTTAACAACTGAAGGGTGCAAAGCATAAATTCTCTTTTGTCTCTAGAATTAAACTCTTAAATTTACTGATAGTTTAAATAATTTAGATATCTATTACTCTTTTAGCAACTTCAATAATTTCAATACACTTTGTTTTGATTGCATTTACATTATGAGACATTACTATATTCCCACTGTGAATTTACTATCTGCCTTTTTCCTCTGGATCTCTCTGTTTTTTATAGCCCTTTGACAGAGAAAAATACCTCTGCAATACAAAACCATCACTTTCAGTTGTTTTTAAAGCTCACAGTCCAACATTGTGCAAGAAACAGCATGAGGATTGTGGAAAAGTAGGCACTATATTTGAGGGTTTCTTCTTTGTCTTTAGGCCATGTCTTTTATTTACTGCTACACAGCAACCCAGTTTCACTAGAACTGAACATCTGCAACACTTTCTTTAGCTCCAGCTCGGGTCAGAAGGCTGGGCCATGTGCTTGAGTACTGAAGACATGTCTAAATCTTGTCAGGCTGAGGTGTGCCTAAATCTGATCAAGCCATAGATTTGGTAGGATATTATATAGAAAGAAAACATCTCTACCTCTTGGTTTTTAAATGAAAGAGATTTAGACTCCTGTCCTTTTTCTTGCTTTGCTTTTGGCATCTCAGTGAAGTCTGTAAATGCAGAAAGGTTTTAGAGCATTGCTTGTCAACTGTGTCCCTGAGGATATTAAGATCTTGTCCGCCTATTTTCTAATTCCAGTGGGTCTTGTTTGGAGAGTAAATAACCTGACTACTCTGATAGTGGAAGTTATATCTACTGCTACAAAAGCTCTGAAGGAAAATTTCCTATCAAAAAGGGAAGAACATACTGAATTTAGGTAGACATTTAAGAGGTGTCTTCCCAATCCCAAAAGCTGAACTGAAGTCATTAATTACAACAAAGTTTTTTGTTTCAGTCTGACATAAATACTTTTCGTTAAAGACACTGCAGGGTTCCCTTTTTGTCCCTTCTGCAGCAAACAGAAATTAACAGTGTAAAACATCCTCAACAACCCATTAAGACTGGATTATCATAATATCTGACCATTATACTTAATTACTTAATGTATCTCCCACTTTCAGCACTACTAGGACCTTTCAGAAGGTACAGTCAAGGCTTTTATATCTAACAACATATTGAGAGCTTAGTACATGATACCTTTATATTATTTTTAATGATATATTTAACTGAGAGTGGAGTAATGTCTCAAATGTCAAATGCAGTTATAGTAACTAAACAATTAAAAATTAATGCATAATTATTACAAACAAGTGCCACTGACTGTTGCTTCATGGAACAGCCTTGATCTATGTCTCCTGAAGTTCAACACTGAATGCTGTTTTTAGCTGGTGTTTTGAAGTTACATAGCTGAATACTTTAGTCTCTCAAGTCATCATTTATTTCTTTAAAGGTGCCCTGTAATTAAATAATTGCAACTGTAAAGGGTTTGGGCTATTTTTGAAGTTACTTATTTTTAGCTTTGGCAGCAGAGCTAATTATCATAATATGAGCATTTCTCAAGTTTTAATTAATTCATCATCATGGCATGTCTTAAAGTGATGTCCTTGCTTGGTACACAGTGAGGATGAGGCAAAATTTTCAGAGCTTATTTACTGTGACAAATATAAATACAAGCAGAAAAAAATGTTAGGATTTATACAATCAAAAATTTTGAACAGCTGGAGTTTGAAAACTGAGAAGTATCTTAGTTTACTGACATTAATAGTCTCTGTTATTAAAATATCTTAGATAATTTGTTGCTGTGGTGGTGGGTTTTTTGCTTTGTTGTTGTTGCTGGGTTTGTTTTTTAGTTCTGTAAGCCTTCTGCTTTTCAAAAGTCAACCTGTATAATCTCTCACACACATGGGATAGCATTTTATTGCAGATAAGAGACTTCCTTTTTTTACTATTATATTAAGCCTATATTACTTAAAATTAAAGGTATAAAAAGTGGTTTAAGGCAAATCATGTTATTTCTTATTGCATCCCACGTGTTACATTACAAGTTTGACTTTGGAAAGGACAAGTAATTTTGAAAAGTCTTATAAACCACTGCTATGCAATTTTAAAATCTTTCTTATCACATTATACAGTTATGTTTCTACTACAGAACAGTTTTACATGGAAATATAGTTAACCTCTCAAAAAATTACAAAGGTGAGTGTTTTCCTGTATAATAATTTTAATTTATAGCCAATGAGTGTGTTAATTTTCATTGAGACCAATTACAGCTGAAAAGTTAACATATCCAGCCAATTTTATAGACTTTTAGTCATTAATTGAAGCGACACACTGTGTCAACTAATCAAATCATATCATTATGAATGCAAAACTAAACTTGATTATGAAAATAATATTAAACTTTTAAGACCTAACAGTTTTAAAGTGTAAAGTCTGAAGAGTCTTGCAGTTTGGCTCTGTCTGGTCAAAACTAGAAATTCTTTTTGATGCCCAATCTGGACCTCCTCTGGCATAGCTTAAGGCTATGCCCTCTCATCCTGTTGCTAGTTGACTGGGAGAAGAGGATGACCCCCACCTTGGTGCAACCTCCTTTCAGGTAGTTGTAGAGAGGGATAAGGTCTTCCATGAGCTTTCTCTTCTCTCTCTACTAAACAAATAATGTTCCAATGTCTACAGGAGAATTGAATACTTGTTATACAAATGCCTTCTCTGTTTACAGCTATTTTCCTTGAGAGTGATAGATGCTGGTTCAAGCCTTTTTCCTGAGATGGACCTTGAATAAAATTCTTTTGCTTCCTGACAGATAATCTATTATGCAAAAAAATAGACATCACTTTGAGTTAGACTCCTGAGGACCCAGAAACATAGCTGCTAACCATCCCAGGGAGATTAAGTGCAGAGTGTTTAATAATCTTTTGCCAACATTTTGATGAAATGGCACAGTGCATGATAAATATTTTCCTGTGCAGCTACTGCCTCATTCTATAGAAAAATACCTAAAAATCTAACAGTCATCCTCATTTTGTTTGGGAAAATACAGGTTATCAGGTCAGAACATGTCATGGCATAACATCATGTAGCATAAAGATACTTACACTTTCAAGACAGGACTTTATCCCATCTTGGCTGTGTGGTTGGTCATCTGCAATGTACCATATGGAGCATTTATGAGCATGTTCATCTTGTACTACTGAAAGTCTGAACAGAAGTTACTAGCATTTTGGTCCAAGGTTACATCAGCATTTCAGCAGTGCTATCACTTGATTTGATGCACCATCTGGGGAGAAATATACTAATCTTTTTTTCTCTGTGTGCTGGTTATTGTGCCCTAGATCATCTAACACATTTATACCTTGTCTGTGAACATAGGATTTCAAAGACACATTTGATCTTTGTTGAATGCTTGATAGCCCACGGAGGCAAAATACCTGAAAACACAGTTTGTAGATCCTTGATAGAGTATTAGTCAGCATCAAAGGCAATGTTTAAAATTATAAGATTGACTTTTTTTTTTTTTTTTTTTAATATTTGTAGCCTCTTAAAAGTTTTTGTTTTTACATCAGACAGGAATAACTGGTACATAGGTACACAGATAGTGCTCCATAGATGCTTATTACCTATTGCTGCTCTACTTCTGTACTTCTAGCATGAATCTGCTTTTAAAAACAGACAGATGTTTTAGCTTATAAGTAAGAGATAAACAAATAAACAAGAATAATGAGCTAAAGGTACCTATTTTCTGTTGCATGTTCCAGAAGGTTATTACTGTCTAAAGACTTTGCTTTTCTCACTGGCATCCAGCATTTAAGAATATGTATACATATGAACAGTCAGTATTTGATGTTGGACTTCATTCATCTCACTATTAGTTTTGAGTCTAGGTTGTTGACACTGCCTATACTGCTGGGTTTCAGTCTGCACAATTCTGTCTTGTCCATCTGTATTTTGCTGGGATTTGTTTTCAAAGAAGTCAATCTCAGATTTTCAGAAAGCACTTTAGTATGCAAGGAGCAGATAGCAGATTTAGACTGCATGCCCCAATGTCCCCAGGCCTTCCCAAAGGTACCATGCATCAAGTCTTTTATGTGGCTGTCAGAACTTTGAGTTACTGAATTATTTACTGAGTTATTGAGTTTACTGATTTTTTTTTTTTCAAAAAACACCCCAAAAGTAAAAATTAGATCTGTAGAAAACTCAATTTGCAAATTACAACAGCATTAACGGGAGAATCATGCCACATTTATTTGTTGCAGCTGTAGCTGCCCAGCAAAACTGTGTCAATGACTACTTTATCTAGCATTAAAAACTGGTAAGAAATAGTTAAAGAGGGGGGCAGAAAATTGCAAAAGACCAAATATTTAGAATTTATGCTGTTTTAAAATGAGGTGTCAGGTAATTCAGTTTTTCCAATCAGGAAAAAAGCTTTTCTCAGTAAGTTTATTGCAAAACCAGTTACTTTATTTATTTTAATTGTTTGGAGGGACCTGGAATAAGATAATACTGTTTTCCACAAATGCAAATATAAAATGTCAGAATAATCCGTGATTTGTGTTTCATAATAATTTAAAATATGTTTACCCTAGGACTGTTTACCCTAATTCTTTCTCTTTGATTTTTGTTTTGGGATTTTACATTTTAACAAATTCTCTTTTATGAATACTTCTAGAAATAGGTGAGATTATCAGATGCTAAGCTGTTCTGCTCTTGGACAAACCAACCGGATAAATAGAACACCAAATAAGTCACTCTCCTTTTGTTTTTTTTTCTCCCCCCATCCCCTCCAATAATGAAGAGTCAATAAGGAGAAATACAAGTAAGAATAGCAATTTACTGAAGAAAATAACAGTAACTATGAAGATACAGAGGAATTCACTTTAAACCAACAAAGGCAAAAAGGTGTTACCTGGTACCCCTTCTCAGACCATGAGACAAAAAAAGGAACACAGCGTAGCAAATGAAGTTCTGCAGTTTAAAAACCCTTCCCAGAAAAAAAAAAAAAACAAAAACAAAACAAACACAAACAAAAAACAAAACAAAATTTAAAAAAAAAAAAGAAAAGAAAACCCTGAAAGATTATTTCATCCAAAAAAGAGGTTGTGTTGCTGAGATACTGCTGTGGGTGCCAGAAGTTTTTGTTTCGTGCCCCGTGGTGGCAACAGGCAGTGGTCAGGTGCAGCTCTCCAAGGCGTGTATAGCCTTTTCTTTCTTCTCTCTCTCTCTCTCTCCATCCTCCAGTGGCTAGGTGGCTGTGGTGGCTACAAGTAACAGATAAGTATCTGTCTTGGGTTGAGCTGGCAAAATGCTAACTGCCCAAGACCAGAGAAAAAGGGTTCCTCCGCGCTCCCCCAACTAGCCAAGGGAAAAAGGAGGGGAAAAAACCTTCAAACCAGGTTTATGCTGAAACTAACTATATGTATTTATACAGACAAGAGAAAATTAAGAGAAAACTACAATATAACACACAATTACATAAGTTATACATAACAAGAAATAACCTCCCACTCCCCAGTTAATACAACATCTATTACTCTAGATTTATAAGTACTTTCAAAAACACTTAGCAAGAAACAGAAAGAGTAACAACAAAATGTTTCTACTTCCCTGAATTCAAACAAAATGCAAGCAGCGGCAGCAAGAGCAACAGGGCGTACTCCAACGAGATAGCAGCTGCACCATGTCCGGCTTGTACCTCGGCCAGGGTGGAACTGCCTAACACCTCCCACTGCTGCACTCATATCTTAGGTTTGCGTCATCTGGTATGAAATATTTCCTTGGTTACCTAATCAGGTGAGAGCTGTCTCCTAATCCACATAGATTCTCTGAGCCTGCTAATTTCAGGCTTAGCTAAAACTACTACAATTTCCACCCCTTATTTCATACCAAATGATGTCAAACTTATATTAGTAAGTTACTCTGCAGTAACTGCAGAGTTTTCCCATCCACAGAGGGCTTTCTCTCCCAGCATCTGCAGTGGCAAAGTGGCTCCTCCTTCTTCAGCCAGCGGTCAGGTTTGTGGAGTAGCCCCAACCTATGGTGGTGCAACTGCAAACTGCAGCCCAGGTTGTGAAAGTGGTGGTGTCCTTTTTTATTGTGTTTGGAATAGTTGCCCTTTTGGTTGGAACCCGTGAAGCAGCTCTGACCTGCATCAAAGTGGCTCTCTCTCCCTATCAGCTGAAATGACAGTAGCGGTGCTTCTGTTTCCACCCTGTGGCTTTAAAAGGGTCCCGTCCATTCCTTTCTGCAACTCATATAAGGAAAAACAGTTCTGCGTCAAGTCCATAAAAAATTAACAAAATGGGATAAACTACACAATGGGTCACACCCATTTAGTGTTAAACCCCACCTCCTTTCCTATAACTAGAACAAAGTCACAGAGAGTTGCCTGAAAAAATCTTATGAGTTAGTGGTAGATATTTATTTCTTCACTGATATTGCTAAACAAAACAAAAATTAAAATAAACTATTGAACCCCCCAAACAAACAACAAAAAACCGAAAGCACATTTAATTGCACATGTAGCAAGGCAAAAGTTCTTCCAGTGAACAATGATTCAGTGAAACAGATACAACTGTTTCAAGTGGATTTCTTTTTTAGGTGTGTCTCAATTTGAGATAATTTGGAGGGGCAAAGACCTTGAACAGAAGTCTCTTTCCTCTGATTCCATACCCCTGGTTCTCTCCAATACAGAGAAAGAGAGAGAGAGAGATCAAATATCCCCAGATATAAGTGAAAAAAACCCCAAACAACTCTTCACCAAGACGAATGCTAAACAACAATACTGATAAAACTGGGTTAAGCTAATCAGAAAATTCCCAAGTTCCCGCCCACTGGACCCAAATGAGATGGCGGTCGACTTCCCCCACCCACCCACCCACTAAAACCTGGTAGAAATGGTTTACAGGGTCAGTCTAGAGTGAGGCTGCAGTGTCAGCACAGGCAGCTGGAGCAGGGCTGTGGACTCCCAGGTGGTTGGAAGGACTCACAAGACACCTGCTGGATCCAGCAATGACACCTGGTTGCTACAGCTCTGGTGCTGGTTGTAGTTCCGATCTGCCAAGTTGGTAGTAGAAGCTCCAGGTGGTAGGAGTCCTGTGGAGTAAGAGGAAGTGACTCTTAATCTGCTAAGTGAAATCCAAGAGTGGTCTTTTATTGGACTAAGGGTATGTGGGAAGGCCTGTGGTACCTCCCCTGGGGCAGGGAGTTCTTCACTGGATGACTAATACTGGATCCTGGGACATTTCAAGAGTCTTTGACACCTTCTAAGATATTACAGCTGCCTGCTATGTCAGTACAGATGGATCTATTATGGCCCTCAGCAGAGATGAATAACTTCATACCTAAATACCTGTGTGTGAATTGTCCTGATGCCTCTTCAAAGACAGTTATCACAGATGAGACATTTGTATAAGGACAAAGAAACAACGCTCAGCTCCTACCCTGAGGTGGCAGGTGTGTATGCCCTCAACAGTTGGATTGCCTGAGTCATCAGCATTCCAATTTTTTTCACACTTCTGGATGCATTCTCCTCCTTGGATAACAGAGTACTATCCTTATCTTAAGTCCCTCCCCTCAGTTTAAATAGGTAGACATATCTGAGGAAAGGAAAAATTAGATACCAGAGACTTTTGTAACCCAGGACAAAGTGTCATAAATTTAAGGTCTTAGATGTCAGAATTTTTGTTTGGTTTTATATATTGATGGCATTGGAAGTGGGTTGATTGATCAGTTTCAGTTGTTGATTGAATTGTTCATTGCTTACTTTATTTCGATGCATAAAACCCCACTAACTTTCAATTGATATTAATCAAATGTGTTTCCTCTCACTACAGGTATGAAAAAGACAAATATAATCCTACTTTAGCTAGGAGTCATCTATCTATTAAGTTTTCTGTTCATGTAAAACATAGTTTTCTGTTTTCATAAGGAAAACAGTAAAAAAAAAAAAACAACAAACAAACAGATTTCTGCGTACACACTATACATTGACCTGCAATTTTCACCAGAAACTTACCTATTCAATCTATTACCAATAAGGTAAAAACTTAGAGAATTATTTTTATACCTATGCTTCCAGAACGGACTTTTTCCTCATCACGACTTTGCCATATTTTATTTCCCTAGACAAAGAGGTAGATATATTTGAAAATTAAAATTTTGTATATCTTCTCAGGTAAACTATTTTTTAACTACACTGCTTTGATATCAGTTTTCTGATTTACAATAGTGACTGCAAAGAGAATCAGGTCTTACCATTTTATACTGCTTTAATGTCAAAGACATTTTCTTTCTGTCCCTCATGGTGTATTTTTACACTTTTTCATGCTGCTGTCTTTTTCAGGACCTGATTCCACAAACTGCCTTTCACAGCATGTTGCTGAGCTGGACAAAGATATTTTCATCACCATGTCTACATCTCATGTCTTAAAGTCACAGGAGATTGAAAGGAAAGTTGTGAGATAATTGCTCTGACCTATTTATTGCAGCCTCCTACTCACTGCTATACTCCTGCAGCAGTATTGTCAGTAGCCTGAAATAACAAAAAATAAATGGATTCATTACAGTGAGAAGACTCAAAAACATAGGAAAAAAGTCATTCACAGAAATATCGGAATTAGTAGTGGTATAACATGTGAAGCAGTGAAGCCTATATATTCATAGAAAAAAGGGCATTTATGATTCAACAATAGCCTGTTAACTTTCTGCTGTTTCTTTAGATAAAATACTCTTTTCTTTAAATTACTCTTTTCTTTAACATGCACATGTCTCAGTGGGGATATAGTGAAGTTCAGAATCTTGTATTGTGTTTCTCTTGTTGGTTAAGCAATACAACTTACAAAGGGTCTAATGTAATGAATGGTAAAGAAGCAGTGCCATTAGAGAGATATTCTCAAAATATTTTTTTAAAATATTGTTATATTTAATAGCATTTTGTATACAACATATGACAATGCTTTCATGTTCAGTCTCTATTAATTAGAACCTACTGTTGCTATCACTTAAAAATATTGTGTGGCAGTGGCTTCAATAACTTAGTGTCATATAAACAGTAAATAAATGTCCTTAATATAAGAGTTTATAATCAAGAAAGCAACAAGCAAAATCAAAATACCTTTTATTTTATAGGACGCCAGAGTCCATTAGATGTGATGTCAGTTATTTATTCCATAGGAATGTATGCTTTCAGTCATCTTTGAGTGGAGAGTTAAGAAAGGGGAATAAACTTTATAGAGAACTTAGCAATGGGCAGGGCTTGCTGTGAGTGAAAATCAATATAAATACAGTATGAAACAAGGCACACATTGGTATATTGGCAGAGGTCAGCTGCAGACTGGCAAATTAGACAAGCTACAGGATGAGGAGTTTCTCTAACATTTATTTTTAACAAGAGTGATGGAATTGTTTTCTGAGCAGTGAAAAAAGGTGCAATTTAATTTCCTGTAGCTTGCTGTACAATACTCTAATGACAGAACAATTTCACCTCTCCTGACATATGTCCTGTATCTGTATTTTCCTCTGCAGTATTTCCCACACTTCCCTACATTTTTTCCCTCTGATGTTGCACATGCTTCTCAGAATACCTCACTCACTCATTCACTTATTAATTACTGGGTACACAAGAAGTGGTATATGTTGATCCATTTGTCATTTTGTGGGTTTGGTGGGGTTTTTTTGTTTCTTTCTTTGTTTTTTGGTTGGGTTTGTTTTTTTGTGGTTGGTTGTTTGTTTGTTTTGTGGGGGTTTTTTTGTTTTTTTTTTGGCTGCTAATAGGCCAAATAGAACAGAAATTAATCAGCGGAAACCTTTCTCAGACTGTAAATATATGGGCTATACTTTCTTTTCCAGCCACCCGGTTGATGAAGCACAAGATAAATAGTCTTTAAGTGTTTCAATCTTCTCAGATTTTACAGAAATTGATCAATCATTTGAAAAAAAAAAAATACTGTGGAACAGATTATAAGCAGATGGACAAATAAGTCATATCAGCTTCATTTAATTAAGGAGTTTGCTAAAAATCAATTTATCTTTGTGGATTTTAAGGTGTCATGGGTTTGGCCAGGTGGGCTACATTTAGGCTTTAAAGTTCAGATTAGGCCTGAATTGTCAGGTGACTTGAGCTGGGCTGAGCTAGCT
>JAWWEV010000001.1:75239025-75280723 GCA_035583235.1 Hafferia zeledoni | reverse complement strand
AGTGTGTGTTATATTGTAGTTTTAATTTTCTCTTTTCTGTATAAATACATATAGTTAGTTTTCAGCATAAACCTGGGGTTTAGAGTTGTTTTTTTTTCCCCTTTCCCTCTTTTCTCAGCCAAAGAGGCTAACTCTGTCTTGGACAGTTGGCATTTTGCTAGCTCAACCCAAGACATAAGGACACCAATAAATACAAGAAGTCTCATTTTTGTGTCTTGTGTAATTCCATTAAAAATTATACATAATCATTTAAAATTTTAAATAAATCAATCAACTGAAATAATTTTAAGATCAACTAAAACCTCATAATTACTAAGACATAAATACATATTCTCTGTTTTCTCTTGCTGTGTGAAGATATGATGGCTTTAAACATGGATGTTTCTATATTTCTTTTTTTTTTTTTTAAAAAAAAAAAGTCCTCAAAAATTGGCAGAATTATGAAAACTCTGAGTATTAGAGATAGTTAGATGTGAAGTATTAACAGCTGGGAGGTTTTTGGAAACTTTTAATTAAGAATTTTAAGAAAAGTACAATTATGAAATCTGTTCTTTGTTTACTGGGAAAGAAAAGGAAAAAATAAGAATTAGCAAACTGTAAAAACCTCCAATCAGAGACTGGAAACTACAGACATATAATGGTTCTCTCTGTCTTGGTTTAAGAAACATACTAGGACGGACAGTCCAACAAACAAGCCCTCTTCCCTTTTTCCAAAAACTCTCCCTTTTTCAGCAATACATAGAGACAAAATGAGGGGAGATATAAGTGAAAAATAACTGTTTACTGAAAAGAAATATAGCCACATCATTAACAATACAAAGAGAATGGTTCAAACCAAAAAGAGAGAGGGATGGCTTCCAGCCTCCCTTGCTTTTGTACACAGACAAAACTGGTGACTGCTTTTCCCTCCCCTTTCTTAGGAAAACAAGGAAAAAGTACTGTGGCAAACAAGTTTTTGAAGAAATGCTTGTCCCCAGCTCTGCTCCTCACAATTTGGCTGGGCTCAGCTCTGCTGGGGTTTGGGCTCTGCACAACTTGGCTGAGCTTGACTCTGGGCCGACTCAGCTCCGCTCAGCTCCTGTGAAATGGTGTAGCAGCTACAGAGTTAGTTTTACTTTCTTTTTCACTCTAGTGGAGGTGGAAGCGGCTGCGAGTGGTTCCCTTTCAAGAGGTTCCCAGTGAGAGTGCAGGGGAGGGTGATGGTGTAGTGGTGGCTCCCAAGGATGGCTCTGACCGTCTGTGTGTCTGTCTCTCATCCTGTGCCAGGCTGACCAAAATCATGGTCCAAGATAGGAGAGAGTTCCACTTCTGCCCTGGCAGCCAGAACTACCTGTGGGTTCTGCTCCACTCAGCTGTGGCCAGGGATTCACCCTTAAAGGAACAGTTTCTCCAAAATAATGTTGGGAAAAAAGGAGTACAAAACAGAACTTAATTTAACCATGACACCTCCTAAAGAAGCCCTAGTTATGAAACCACTCTTGGTCAGACTTCCACTTCTCCCTGGTGCATAGAGAAACTGGAAACAAATTTTCTGTCAGCCTTGGATTTCCTATGATAAGATAAAGTGTATTATGTATGTGTTTATCCACTAATGGAAGAGAGAACTACTTCCACCACTGCTACCATTTTAGAAAGCCATAAGAGTCTGCATAAATTTTATTCTATGTTTAGAAGTTACTGAACGAGATGGCATCTAAGGGCCATAATGTTAAGCATCTAGTATCTCAAAGTACCAAAAGTAAGTAACACCTATTAAATAATAACTGAAATACATTAGCTGTACATAAGTTACACAAAGTGATAAAATGGATTTTGGAGTATATTATTTTACCATATTCATATACTCATCTTTTCATATATATTAATTATCTAGGAACATCACTGTAATTTCACTTGTACTATGTCATAAAAGAAAAGTAGTTCATCCAAGTAGAACTATTGCATTATGCCAGTTAATAGATCATAATATGATACTGTAGCTAAAACAGCAAAGAAGATTCTTGGATCAAAACTGCAAGACTGTCAGGTAGTTGTGGAGAGAGGATCAGTTATCTATATCTGTTTCTATGGAGATTACTAGTCTATTACTAATAACATTTCTAGAGTACCTGTGTTCATTCAATAACTCACTACTTGTTTTTTAATGTACCAAATGCTCCAATACAAATGTCACACATAAAATCCATTAAATAAAATAACTTTTTTGTGTGTGTTTAAAATTTCAATAATCATGGAAGAAAAAACTGAGTCTAATTAGGGAGAAACAATAATAATGTTCAAAGAGAGTAAATTAGTAATCATCACATTAAATAAAAACTTACTTCTATACAAGCAGATATTTTGTTTGCACATGTAGTTTGTTCATGTAAGACAGGAATATAATTTAGTAAGTATTAATGTGAAAGAAGACTACAGTCAAATGGTATTACAGTCATGGAGTGACCTGTAGGCATTTATGTGATGATGCAAAGGGGTTTTTTTAGTAACAGAGGACTCTTAAAGGAAAGATCCATGTAAGGATGCCTTTATAGATACATTTTAGGTGGATGCCCCAAAAATAAGAAGCAAGGGAACACGGTATAAATTTTCATTAAATGCAAAATACAGCTGAGCCATAGTAATTCCTGGTCTTATGGTCTTCAAGTATTTGGCTTATATCCCACATTAGAAAAAAAAATCCTTTTAGCAGCTCTGTCTTGATAAGTGCTGTAAAATGCTTTTTCTCTTCTGGGAATGAGGCAGAATGGAAGAATAGACCAGAAACAGAAAAGTAGAAATGTCAGAAAAGCCTGATTACATGGTATATACAATCCTATGCAGGTGAAGTTTCTGGATGGAGTACTTCTGTTCATGAATGTGCTCTTAAAATTTTTCATGTTTTACTCAATGATCAGCATAGATGTTCTGTCTGGGTAGACTAGCGGTTCTTCAATTTAAAATGAGCAAACAGGCAAACAAAACCTTCAAAAGTTACAAGTAATCCTATCTCTTCACAGCTCAGATATTACTTACACTGTTCACTGTTTTATTGTTCACATCAACTGCAGCATGTCTGTAATATTTTCAGTTAATTCCTTTGCTGGATATTGAAGTAGAAAAGTTCAACAGTAAACGTTGCATATTTTGAAAAAGTGTAGGCCATAAAGGCACCAGCTGTAAAACATGACATTAAGCATCTTTTTACATCACTATGTGCTCAGCAAAACTCAGTCTGTAGCAAATGTTTCTGGAGTTATTATTTTACAGCGTGAAAACTTTGGCTCATTGAACTCAAGACCTAAAAAAACCAGAACACTTCTCTGAATGACAACTGGATGGAAACTGCTAGATACATTGGTTCGCAAGAGATCAAAAAGAGTGTTCCAAAGGAAAAGCAGTATATGGACTTCCAAAACTGAAGTGCTACCATTTAAAGGGGCAATATTCCAAACAAGGTTTCATTAAAGACAACAAAGAAACAGCTTGAGTACTATCTGTGCTCATTTGGATGGAAGGCAATTTTAATGGTTGTGAAGGTTTATTGGACTCTGTAGATTTAAACACATTGACAATAAAGAGAAAATTGCTGAATATAGCTGAGATATAGACCTACAATGCAGTGGATGCTAAAGATCCTAAAGAAAATAGAAGATAAGCAGCTAAGGGAATTTGGATTGTCTACACAAATTAATAGTGGTAGTAGTAAGTACAGTAAACCTTTAAATTTATGAAAAAATTATTCTTCAATTAAGCACTTTCCCAAAAGTCATAAAATATAAAATAACCATGTTACAGTCTCACTACTGCCATTTTTCACCATCACTGTTAGGCACAATCAGGCAAGAGACAAAACCGATATGAGCTTCAGTGAGATATAATATTAGTTTGGTGATATTAAGGTGCTTCTCATTGAGCAGTTTCTGAATGTATTTGTTTAAACACAAACTGAAGGTTCTACCCTTGTTGTAGAAAAGTTTCAGTGTGTACACTTGTAGTGAGACAAGGCTGACTACACAGTGCAAAACAGGGTGTGCTGGACAATGTGCAATTATCAGATATCAGACAGTAAGCCTACAGCATGCAAAAGCACTGTCATCTTATAGGGTTGTGTGTACAATCCTAAACTTAGTTCCATTATTATTGCCTTTGTGGAATCGCAGTCTTATGTAAGGGCAAGGTTTTGAGTGAATTACTCAATTAGGAGCAGGATAGAAGGAGCTCCGTGAGAGGCAGAGGAGGAATGGTAGCCTTTATGTTTCAGACTTGGCTGAAAGTCTGTCATTCCAAGACATCACAGAAAAATGGAATGGCTGAAGTTAGAAGAAACTTCTGGAGGCCATCTTGTACAGCCTTCCTGCTCAAGCAGGATCACTTACATCAAGTTGTCACAGGTGTGTATCTAGATGGATTTTTAATATTCCTAAGGAGGGAGACAACAAAACCTCCCTAAGCAACCTGTGCCAGTGCTGTGATTTCAGATATTTAGTTCCCAGTTCCACTGCTATGCCAATTAGCAGCAAGGCCCCGAGGTCTGTGTCGGTATGTTGTCATAGTTTTCACTGGCTTCACAGGGATTTGTTTGCAAGGATCCAAAAACACACTGTGTGGCTTTTTTTATTTTTTTCTGTAAGAATTGAAGGCATTTCATTTGTAGTGATAATCTAATTCTCTCGGTTTATGTTTTGTTTTGGGGTTTTTTTTTCATTTTTTGTTGGTTTTTTTTTTGGGTTTGTTTGTTTTTGTTTTTTTTTTTTGATTGGTAGGGGTTTTGTTTTGTTTTGGTGGTGTTTTGGTGTGTTTTGTTTTGTTGTGGTTTTTGCTTGTATTTTTGGGTTTGATTTTTTTTATTTTAAGGAAAGCCTTTTTCCTCTTTTCTACTGCTTGAATCTTCCTTCTAAGGCTAAAAGAGTCTGTTTTTCCTCTGCAGACAGACATCTATATTTATATAAAATAAAGCTTAGCCTTCCCAGAAAGTTTTCATGAAGTCTATATCTTCAATAACCATCTGGTCACTTCACAGCATTACACATGCAGGGATCTGAGTCGCTGCTGACCTGCAGCCCTTGCTGATCCTTGAGGAGTGGCACACCCATGGTGTGTATGGACTCCTCAGACAGCGCTTTGCACAGGTTTCTGGGGCTGCATCTTTCCCCCACGCTGCACCCTGTCTCCTTCTGGGGGGTCTCATTGGGGAGGACAAGGGGTGCAGAGGACAGAGCCCCCACAATGTCCTGGACTCTACTAATCACGGCAAAAAGACAGACTTATGGGGCTGAAATTTCTTCTGCACACTTTGCATTTTGTGAAGCAAACAGGTACTACACAAAGAGAGGGAAAGAGCTATACAGTGATGCAAAAAGGAGAATTTAGAAATATGCATTATAAATTATTCATAAGTGTCAGCACACTTGACTGCCCCTCTAAAATGCATAGGCATGTATGATGAAAAAAAAAATCATCAAACTTGAACAGGGACAACCCAATAACACATTTAAGAAGGATATTTTCATACAGTTTTTCAGATAATTCAGACACGAAATCTTGAAACAGAAAAACTACTGCTGAATGAATGAAAAACAGGAGTAAGGGACATACAATTGCTAAGAAATAAACCCTTCACATGCAATAAGGGTAAAAGTACATATGATATAGTCTCAGAAGTGTTCACTTGATACCTGACTGACTGTGAGATGGGGACATTCAGGGTAGATATGCATTTTCCTTTCTTTACTCAGCTTTATATTTTTTCAGTGATGTCTTTGATTTTATGAAAAAAAAATCATGCCCTTATAGTAGGAAGCTGATGGGAATTGAAAAAATAATGAGAAGCATTTTCAAAATTGTTTATGAACTCGGAATAATTTGTTATAATATTGAACCTCTTGCTTCTATAAATTTCAGTTGGATAAGTAAAGGAAGAAATTCTTTAAAAATTGGGGTGACCTGAAACAGATATCATAATTAGTTGGACTAGAAGATCACAAAATCCTCAAAACTTCCATGTTTTCCCACACAAAACCTCTTAGTGTACAATACATGGGCATACTTATACATTTTCCCCATCTTCCCCACTACATCACATGTGATGATTCTTTGAGGTAAGCTTTGAGCAACTCATTTCATAGCAAGACATACCTTTGAGTCTTCTTTCAAAGTTCCATTTAAAATAAATGATCTTGACATATTTATTAGTGAGCTATACTAAGTAGACAGAAAGGAACTAATAATTTTTCATTTGAGATCCTCCAATAAGATGTCTACATGAAAACAAGGTACAACTACAACACATGGGTCATGGAGGTTTCTCCCCTAGCACAAGGTATCATAGCATTATATAATGGTGTGAGTTGGAAGAGATCTTTAAAAGTCAGCTACTCAACCCCTGCCCCTGCAGTGAACAGAGATATTTTCAACTACAGCAGATGTCTCAGAGTCCCATCCAACCCAGTTTGGAATGTTTCCAGGTATGGGGCATCTTCCTGTCTAGGTAACCTGTTCCAGTGTTTCACTACCCTCTTAATAAAACAATTCTTCTGTATATCTAGTATGAAGCTAGTGATGCTGCAGATGGAGATTCCAAGAAGTTTTAAGAGCACATGGTAAACAACAGATGCATTGTAGTCAGTGGGGAATATTATCATTCAGATGAGAAAAGTGGTATCAGGAATAACCTGGTCAAAAAACATGGCAAGCAAGGAACACTAGAAAAGCTGAGAATGCAGCACAGATTTTACTTGCACTGAGTGTATTTTATTAAGTTTAACCAGACTTTTGTAAGCCCCGGCATGTGGGGGAGAGTGTGATGTGATAGTCAATTGCACTGGATATGCTCAAGATGTGTAGAAGAAATCAGTGTTGATTAACACCAAGGAGCTTATAAATAGTGACTGATGGTTCAGGAGTGTGGAGAAAATAAGACAATGAAAAAACAGAAAATAATTTTTTGGTTTGACATCACCAAAGAATAGCATGAAATCTTGAGAACTAGCTCTAAACCCTCAAATTCCCTGAGCATTTGCAGGTCTTCTGATTAAAACTCACTTAATCATAGATTTACTTATTTGTAGTAAGCATGGGACTCATCTGCTATGTCCTGTGCAGCTTGTAAGTCCCATCTTGGCTAATATGATGCAATTCATTTGTGCTTTGAAGTTATATAGCAAACTGCAATAGTTTCTTGTCCTGCCTAAAAAATTCCTTTAACGATCAACTAGTGAGTGAGATGGAAGTACTCCATCAGTCAGCCAACCCTGTTTGTCCCTGGCCACACTCTTCATTTGGTGTGCAGTCATGCTGTTCCTTCACAGAAGGTATGCTCAGCTGGTGGTGGCTGGAAATGCTTTAAGCAGTTGGAAGAGACTGTGAGAAGCAGGCAAAAAAGACAATAGCAAGTGGAAGTTTCTGCTTGTAAGTCTTGGTAATATACTGTGGTAAGGAAAACAATGCATTGGACTTTGATGGGTTTCAGTACTCTCCTGCCAGCACAGTAGCAGCACGAACAGCTCTAGTGAGAATGAAGTTCTCCATCTTGAAGTGATTGTAGGGATGGATACTTCTCATGTATACCTTACCATAACACCAATTTCATGTAATATTTATCATCCTTAAAGCCTATAGTACAGTGCTGTAAAACCAGTGCATCAGAAATACAAAAAAAAAAAAAAAAAAAAAAAAAAAAAATCAAGATACAACTAAAAATAGCAAAGTATATTTAAAAAGCATTATTCCTCACTACCAAATTCTCATTGATAATATTCTAACAGGGAAAGACATGATAAAAAATGAGTCAAATTTTGAAAAGCTGTATAAGTAGGACTCCTTGAATAAAAAGAATAATTTATAGATGTACGCATATTGCAAGTAGCTATTAAAATATATTAGAATGCATAGATATTTTTAATTAAAAATAAAATAGAAAAAGAAATCTTGAAAGAAAATGTAGAAAGAAAAATAAGCAATGGTTTTGCAAAATATATATAAATATATGAATATTGATATATGCCAAATCTAGAAGCCAAATCTTAAGCCTTTTTAACTTATTTGAAAAGGAGTGCCAGTTAATTAAAACCATAATTATTTCTATATATATGAAGTTTCAGAAAAAAGACATTTAAAAAAATCTTCTGCAAGACCTTAAAAGAAACTTGTTTTAAATAATCTTGAATAATAATTTTGCATTGCCACAATTCTTTCTTTTTAAAAAGTTTTACTAAATTAAAGAGAACTTTTCACATTAAAAAAATTACTTAGTTATGTAAATCATAATTATGTCTGGTACAACAGTGGTATCATCTGAATATGACATTTTAAAAGCACGTGAAACAGATTTAAGATAAAATTTTCAAAACAAATATAAGAAAAATATTTTTCCCCAAACGTTCTATTTTAAACTTTATAGTTTCTTTTCATATCTCACTGACTATGTAACATGACATATTAATATGCTTATTATCCTTTAGTTACCAAGCTGCCCTGAAAGGATGGATTTTTCAACAAGAGATGCAATTTTAATTAGCTGCCTTCCAAAACCTTTCTGAATTTGGTTGTCATGATGTCAGATAATCTTAGTTGGCCTCATTTCTGTTATTAATACACCTTATGCAGTGCTGTATTCATCAAGTGTTGGCTTCACACGTGGGAAATATTAGGCAGTTGGTTAGGGCAGAAGAGAGCCAGGGTAACAAAATGAACACTGGTCACTTGGGTACTTCACTTGTGTGAAAGTTGAGAAAGTTGCAGATGCTGCTCTTGAAAGTGTGGGATTGAGCAAACATTGCTACTGTTGAATGTCAAGAAAAAAACAAAAGAACCAGACAGAACAAAACAAACCAAAACACAACCATACAAAAACCCCCCACAACCAAACCCACAAAACAAGCAAGAGAAAAGAAAGAAATAAAGGGCCTTATGATATTTTTCCCTACTGATAGCCTTTACACAGTCCTTCTGTTCAGGGTTCCAGGGGTCTGTCTTAACACTTCATTATATTTGTCTTTTGTTTTCTTTTAGTTTTTTTTTCATCTCAATGCTTTTCAGAACCAGTCTGGTGCCTGCTCCTTTTGATGCGGTAAAATTCACCTTTGCTTACGCAGCTAAGAAACTTTGAATTGGGTCTTCCTTAGGGGTTCATTCACATGTAGAAATTTAACCTTGTATGAGTGACACAATCTGGCCTAGCTTTTAAATTTCCTGCTACTTTATCTATATCTCTTATAAAGTAACTAATGGGCTCTGAGCTGACCACTGTAACTGAACAGAATGATCCTGAATTTATAGTGCATAGTTTTGTGACATTATTAGCTCATTGCATAATGGAAATAAAAAACGAAACTTGAAGTTGGCAATTACTAATAACATCATTATGCCATTTTATACATAAAAATACATAATTCAATTGCTCTTCTCTATTTTTGGGTCCCATTAGTTCAAAAGATACAGAAATGAGAGAGGATGAAAACAGAGATGAAAATGCCAACATTTTTCCTGTTAAATGTACAGACACACAACCTGTCAGTGACAGCAGTGGGAAAGCAATTGTCATGGGCACACTGTGTACCTGTACAGCATCTGTGCAGCAAATAACTGGATTGCATGCATTGATAGCTTTCTAAAATACAGAAGATTGCTATATGTACCTCTGGTAAGTGTGTTTGTAAATGCTAATGATTTTTTTACTTCTTGTATGTATTGTTTAGGACCACAACTGTTCTCCTTGCCAAATTCTTGGCATATATCACAAAAGCTGTTACCCAGGTTTGTGATACCAGCTGTATAGACTGGCTGCACTGACTACCCATTCTGTTTTGTCCTCAAGTATGTATTCATCTTTATTCTCACTCTAGATTCCTCACTTTATCTACTCTCTATCACAAAGTCATATATGTAAAAAATGTGTATGTATAATCTTCCCATGAAGCAGCTCATACCATAAAAAACAATTTGAGCTCTGCATCTGTAAACTGTAAGTGATTTTATTTTATTATATGTTTTTATTCTGTCTTGTTTGTTTCATCTGCATCATTTCTAAGAATGACCTTGTGGCTTTCTTGCTTTATATTTTCCCAGGATAAAACTGCAATCAGTAGGAACTTTTAGCATTTTTTTTTTTCTAATGAACAAACAGCAAAAGGTTACTAAACTAGTAATTAATTCACCTAAACTGCTATTATAATCAGGGAAAATACAGTCAATACAGTTTTTTATTTGAGGGCTGTTCTGCAATCCAAATGTAAATCCCTCTTGCCGGAAAAGCTGGATTGCTCTGTAGTCCTTACTGTCAGTACTGAGAGGGGTCTTGGTCCACTTGCCTAAATGTAGACTTCTAGTGTTATTTGAGATGTCTCAGTGTGTCTGGGATATCTACAGAGGGCAAGCATTTACAATCCAGGGAGATCTTTATCCTAAGAACTAGCAGTCAGAGACCAATCAAGTTATCCTGAGGCAAATTTTCACGTGGTTGCTTACATTTAGGTAATTAATGTTTCTCTTAGCTCTCCACTGAATAGTAACAAGAGATGAGACATATTTGCACACAAGTGTCTTAAACCTTAATCAAAATTTTTTGGTGCAACTTGGGAGGCTCTAAGGTATTCTATATGACCTCCACCTGGTGCTCCAGATGGCTGTGGTTCTCTTGTAGATTCTGTGTCAAGTCTGCCAACCTCATGCAGGTACTATGGATTTCTCACAGTGTCTCGTATTGCATGAGATGACTAGTTTGAACACTGAATAACTTGTTTTAGGAAATTAATATTCCATGTAAGAAAGTATTAGGTGCTGCATTTGCTTTTTCCTGGGCTATCACTGATGCTTTGAATGGAAGATTAAGGAAAAATAAACAATACATAGGTATGAAGAAATCTTTTTGCTAATATTCCAGTCTCAAATTTTTCACTTGTAGTGGTTATTTAATAAGATGATGAGTGAGATTAATATATCTGCTAAATCATAAGAAATTGAGACTTTTTTTTCTTCTTTTCTTCCAGTAATTAAGTCTTGTATGCATTGTACTCTACTTATATTCACCATTACACACCTGCAGAATGCTGGCCTGCATAGAACAACTTTATTAAAATTCAACTGTTGGAATTTTTCTTTCTGTTATACAGATGAACAAATTTAAGCCCACATAAAATCTTCTGGAATGCCTGCAATGCCCAGTATCACACACACAAGATAAAAAAGTATTTCAAAGACCTATAGTTTGGGTGCTTTAGTCTAACTGAATAAATATGTTTATATTCCTTCCTTACCATATTAAGCAGTAAAGGATTTCCTTTTCAACCCTCTTTCTTTTTATCTGGATTTATAATATCAGCTTCTCTTTTCTAAGGCTTCTTGGAGATTCAATATATAGTGATTAGCATCTTAAAAGTGCATATTTACTCTCATATTTTTAGAGCACCCAAGAGCAAGGAGTGTGGGGTCTTCCCTGTGTCCTTGTGGTAAAATATTTCATAGTCATTTTATTCCATTGAGAAGGGTGTTACATCATAGCACTGCTACCATGGGCAATAGGATAATGAAGCATCTACACTGTATGAATATGTTTATGGATTTCTCAATGATCCATTAAAACTGAAGGCAAATATTCCAGGATGTGTGTTTCACCTACTTATTATAAGACAATATTATTATTATATTATTATATACTATTATAAGGTATTTACTTGGGATAAAATAAGAGCGAATGTATTTGTTAAGCTCTGCCAGCAGGGCTCTCTCTTGCATTATATTTGACTTCCATCAGGCTATTTTGATTTTGTGTGTGTAGTGTCCTTATCTAGGCAATTTTAGCCCCGAAACAATAAGGCATTAGTCCTATTTATGGAACCTATTAGCCAAAGAATTAGAGCATCTTTATATTCTGAGTTATGATAGAAACATATTTCCAAGGTTTTTTTCTAGGTAATTTGTTTCTTGTCTGGTGATGATGTGCATATGCAGTTAATGCTCAACACTTTTAACTGCATTGTCTCTTAGGAAATTTAAATAGCTAAAGTCATAAAATTTGAGTACTTGCCACTGAACTCTCAAAATCTTAATGCATACTTTCAAGAATGGGAAATTCTGATGGTAGTCCAGATCCCACATCTAGATAGACTCAGGAGTAGGACATTGCTCCACATCCTATGGTTCGTAGTAGAAAGAAAACTAAACCAATACAGATGTTCCTCATTCTGAATAATCAGGGATCAGGATTATACCTATTAAAATAAATAAGATCTACTTTCAGTTTATACTAAGCCAACTATATCTTATAGGATCAAGAGACTTCCTTTATAGGAGCCAGGCCTCCCATAGAACATATACACTGTACGTTCGCCTTTTAAAAAAGTAATATTTTAATGTTTTGGGTGTTTTATTTTTAAAAAACCTAGTACCCCACTGCCAAAGATATTCCTATTGATTTCTGTGTGGAATTTTTCAATGGTATTTGGAAATAAATGTCTTGATAAATTTTCTTTTAACTATAAACAAAGAAAAAATCCAATGTGAACAAGAACATCTAGTGACTTAGTGGTCAGTGGGAAGATATTTACTCCATTTATCTGAAATGTCTATGCAAGGCTTTTAAAAGTGCTAATCTCTCCTCATCAGATACAGCTCTATCTGATTTACAAAGTAAAAATTTTGTGAGATGCTTCCGTGTCTGTCTTCCCTCAGAAATTACCCATTTTATGACCAACAACTTTGTATATTCTTTAGTACCAAATTCTTGTCATTTTTAGAATCATTACTGTATTGTACCTGTAAATACTCATGTAGGGTAAAAGAGACATAGTAGGCAAAATGAGTGTCCCAGGAGTGCCTAACTCACTTCAGAATGGGTACATTGCTTGGCAGCAACTAAGACTGGTGTAAATTCCTTTTCATGACTCATGTCATTTTAAGAGTTGCTGTAATAGAAGTATGGATTTCGCAGCTTGCTCCATCTGCTATTCTTATGTTGTTACTTTGGAAAATTATTTCTCTGGAGTTTGATACTGATGCAAACATTCAGCGTTCCTAATGACTGTCCTTCTTAAACTTTCTTTTTATGATTTATTTTAAAAGGTATCTGTTGTCTTTTTATGGGATACGCAAATCTCAATGAGCACACAACAACTTTTAGTTGTTGTGTTTATTCCAACATCATAGCAAGAGCTTTCAAGTCAGAATTTTAGAGCAGAGATTTTCAGATATGGTTACCTGTCTGTTCTAGTTTACAATTTTATTGAGACTCCTAGAAAATCTTGGGATGGATTCCAAAATTTTGAACACCCATGTAATACTTTTGAATTCAGATATCTAAGAAGGTGTTTAAGCAATTAGTTTTCAAAGTCTGAGATTGCAGACTTGCATATAGCTAAATACATTAAATGTGTGTCACAGCAACCAGTGAGCCAAGATTCAGCTCATCTAATTTAGAACAATTACGAGTTAGGTTAGAGAGTGACTTAGAGCACAGAACAAGATCAGTATCTTTGTGGTTTCTAGCTTTTTCCATTGACTAAAGACAGAACCTAAACAACTGCCTCCGAGGCAACTCAAGATAAAAGAAATGAATCCTTTCCTAAGTCACTCTATTATAAGTATGTTTAAAAATTGAAAGTATGCACCAAAGTTTCTTTTAAATACCGGATATAATTGAAGGAAATAAGGTAAATTAAGACTGAACTAAGGTTTAAATTAATTCTGAATCAGTGGACAGTCTGTAGATTCTTAGCTCTTTGCATTTGCTTTTAATTTCCTGTTAAGGATTATATCTTACACCAAGATCCAAAAATGATAAAATACTGTGAGAAAGACTATTGCAGAATTTCTTACCATGAATGGGTCCAGACTAGAAATACTAGTCTTTTATTATTATTATTTTAATAAAGTGAGATGAATAACAATATTTTATTCTCAATGTTTTTCTAATGGGAAGAAAAATAAATTCTGATAAACTATGGACCTTGATCAAAATGAGACTTCATGTAAGACACAAAACTTTATAGCATATCAGGCAGCTCTAGCAGAAATAAGAAGTAAGAGCTAAGACTTTTTCTCCACTTTCCACATCAGTACTGCACAATGCCAGGATTCATTTATGATTCATTTGTTCATATCCCTGTTCCTTCATTCTACCAAGGTCAATATACTGTCATAGAGACAGTAACAACAAAACCCAGCAGAAATCTCAGAGTAAATTTTATTTAAGAAATCAATCTTCATTATAAAATAACAAGACTATTTATAAAGGCTATCTATGTAAAAGTATTATCAGTATTTAAGGGGACACATGCATACTTAAAGGTGTACATACTGAAATTGTGGAAGAAACACAAAAATATGTAAACTGTACCTCTGTTCTTATTTATTAACATTAGTTATTCCTAGCATTTCACAAGTGTAATTTTTTCTAATAGAACCATATATAAAAATTGTGCAGGTTTGTTAGAGTAAATCCATATTAATTCAGTAACAGTTTACATTTGCAAGACAGCATGTTTAGAGGATTGCAGGTAGGTGAAGACTTGCTGAAAACAACAGGGGAGGAAGTAGGATGACAGTAAGACAAAGAATACCATTGCCAATTTATCACCCTTTTCCTCTTTAAGTATTAGGGGAGGAAAAAAAAAAAAAAAAGGTGGAGGGGAGTCTGGCATAGGTTTATATATTTCAAATGGAAAATTGGGATCACCTGCACTTCTGCCAGAAATGTGCACAGAGTCCTGAGTGACATTCACATTAGAAATATTTTTTGTAGAAATGAGGTAAAGGAGCAATTAGCATGATTAACCATTCCACTTTAGCTTGACATATGCTCACACCTTTAATAATATTCCTTCAGCCACTAGGGATCCATATATTGACTGAAGACGGTGGGATTTTTTAAGTGCTTATTCTTTTAAAGTGCTTTAAGTAAGAAGTATATAATAGCAGCCGAAAGATAAACCAAAACAAAACAATCAAACAAACAAACTGAAAACTATTCAGCATCAGTAAACTCTGTTCAGTTATTCACTGATAAATGATATATAGGTGGTATTGGAAATGTGAAGATTGTGGCCAAATTTGCATTTTTTCTGCAGAACAGCAAAAACACTACCCTATACCAGTGACTCTCCAGGTCGTAACTTCTCTGATGAATGGTTTTAACTTCATGCACATGTGCTTCCAGGCCTATTTCTGTGGCAAATAATTTCAGTTTTGTCAAGATTGAACAAATTCTGTTTTAGGGATTAAATTGATTTCAACTCTGCCCATGGCCTTGCTCTGCTTTGTGACTAGCACTTGAAAGCTGATACCAGCTTAACACAGACCATCCTTCTCTCACGGTGTAAATTATCTACAATTTTCAGCTAATTGTCTCATCATGAGAAGCTGGATCTAATGTAATTAATTTGAAAGGTCAATATATACTGCCATTCAGCTGCTACTTCATATAACTTGGGTCTCCCTCAGGTTCTGCCCCACATTCTGTCTCATGCCCTGTTTTCTTTAGTTCCTCTTTCCTGCACTAGCCATGTGTGGATATTTCAGATAGCCTGGGGCATCTTTGTAATATTGAAGAAGGTGAGTCTTTTCTATTTCAATCATCTACTCTTGTAGATGTACTTTGGAATTCTACATAAAATTCATTCTTCAGAAACACAGTCTCCTTAAAGCTTGTCACTTTTCTTGCTTGAAGCCAGTTCCATGCAACTAGGGTACCTACAGAAGTGCAACAAGTCCAACCTTTGATTTAATCAGTTTATTAGAGACTTCTTAGTCTTTAATTTAATACTCACAATAGATCATTGAATTTCTTACCAGTTTCATTAAATATTTACCTTTTTGGTCTGTTGACATAGGCTTGACAAGATCTCTAAGTTTATTTTTAAAATCACGTTACCTATTATTGCCAGTATTCTGCTTTCAAAGTCAGAAAGTGAAGGTTATTTTCAACAGAACAGATTGACAGCACCACTGTTGAGGTTTAATGAAGCACCACACAACCACTTGCTCATTTCCTCCCAGTGGGATGGAGGAAAGAGAATCAGAACCGTAAAAGTTGGAAAATTCGTGGCTAAGATAAAAATAGTTTAATAGATAATGTAAAAGATTACCATGCAAGCAAAGAAAAGCAGGTTTCAGCCATCCCCAGGAAAGCAGGTCTCTGTAGTGTGTAATTGTTGCCTGGAAAGACAAACAGCATCACTCCAAAGGTCCCTCTTCTTCTCCAGCCTTATATGCTGAGCATGATGCCATATGGTATGGAATATCCCTTTGGTCAGTTGGGATCTGCTGTCTTGGCTCTGCCCCCTTCCAATTTCTTGTTCGCTCCCAGCCTCCTCAGTGGTGAGGCAGTACAGAATCACAGAATATGCTGAGTTGGAAGGTACCCACAAGGATCATTGAATCCAACTCTTAGCCCTGCACAGGACCATCCCATTGCTCATCACTGGTGAGACTGGTTTTGCTGCTTTCCCCCTTCCAAGGTAGTTTAAAGCTCTGTCAAAAAGCCCCACTAGCTCTTGTGCTAGAACACTTTTTCCCCTCTGAGACAGGTACATCCTGTCACATTTCAGAAGACCAGGTGTTGAGTGGGTCATCCCATGGTCAAAAAGCCCATTTTTTTTTTTCCAAGTACAAGAAACAGAAAAGGCCTTGGCTCCATGTAAGTACTGCTCAGCAATAACAAAAGCATCTTTGCATTATTAACAATTTTCAGCACAAATCTGTAATACAGGCTCTGTGAAAAAAGTTAACTCTACCTACTCCAGCAAAATCAGCATACGTGGTCAAACCACAAAACTAAAGTAAAGCAGCTCTAGTCATTAGATATTCCAGAAAATTGGTTTGATGAGGAATTAATACAATTTTCAGGAAGATGACTTTGAATATATAGTTGTAGAAGTCTCTATTTCAAGAAGACAAGTGACAGGAGAAAAAAAATAAAATAAACAAAACACATCAAAACTGAAACAAAAGAATTAATTAGAGGAATACCCTTCTTCTCCAGAAATCCCAATAATGGTATATAGAGAGGACGTGAAGACTAGATAGAGCTGAGAAATATGATTATCAATAGAATAGATAAATGAGGAAAAAAATGGTTTATTGTGCTATCAACCCTTCATCCAAAGGTGTTTAAGATACATTAATTCATTATTCTTAAACTAAAATGTAATACTTTTATCTAAAACCAGGCCTCTGTAGGATAACAATATTTAGAACTTCTCTAATATAAGTTATGATCAATAAATCCTTTGAATAACTGTGATCGGTTGACCTTGGCTGGCTGCTATATCCCCATCCAACTGCTTTCTTACCCTCTCTCAACAAGACAAAGATAGAAAATAAATGGAAAATCCCAAAGGTCAAGATACAGGTGGTGAGATCCCTTAAAATATGCATCAGGTGATTTTCATTTAATTTTCCTTTTGGTGACTTACTGGTTAGAAAAAGAAACAATTTCATCTGCCTAGGAAAGTAATGTTGTTCAGTTATAAGATTTTAAACATCTGAAAAAGATTGCATACTAGTTAAGTGCCTTATCTGTATTAGTCTGATGATGAAACTGAAAATCAAAATAATCATGGTCTTGCTCATCCTTTTGAATTTTATATAAAGAATTGTTCAGTACATTACAGTATCATGTCTTAAGTTTGCAAAGCAAGACATCTAATGGTTGACTTAAGTGTTTAATGATACTACCACCTTTGAAACACCAAAGAAATATTTGGGATTTTTCCTGCCCTTTGACTGTTACAAGATATAGCAGAAGTCTGTCGTGGCTGATCTTTCTCATATGTACCTACTTTCAAGAAATGGCTCCAGATGTTAGATTCTGAGTAGACAGAGGCTCCATGGGCAGTCAGAATTCAGGCATCACAGCTCTGCAGAATGAAAATATTTCAAACACCTGCTTACTGTTGCCCATGATAGGATTTTTCTCATCTAATTCTGGCCATCTCAAAGTCAGGTATCTGGTTTAAGTTATTGATGGAAACTGCTTCCACTGATAGCAGAGAGAGAAGCATCTCCATCAAGTTTCATTTTTACAATACACGAAGGTGGAACAAATCATTCCCTGAGGGTTATTATGTTTCTCAATTAGCTGTAGATGAAATTAGAATAACAAGAAGACATCTTTCTGGAGACTTGAAGTTAGGTGAGATAAATATTATTCTTTACTAATTTTTTCTAGACAATATTTTTACTGTATGTGTTTTTGGCTTTCTGTAGATAAGATATGAATCATGGGCAGTTCTATGCAGTAATAAATGAAAGAAAAAAACAAACAAACCATAAAGTATGCAATTAATGAAAATTTTCTAAAAGATGGATCTGTTACTGGGATGCAAAAAAACCAGCTGAGAGATGTTTGAGTTTGCTGGTGTTGTCTTCCTTGCTCTCAGGAGCAGAGTTGAGAGTGGCACTTATAAAAAACCAAGAAACTTATATTTTTGCTCAGTCCATTATATTGTACAATTTTGTGTCTTATAAAGACACTTGCTTCCTTTCAAAGGTTGAAAGTGGTCTTTAATCACTTAAGTAGCATCTTTTTAAAGTGAATTTGAAACGAATCATAAACTTTCAGTTTAAGCAAAGGGAAACAATTTTTTGTTGCCTTCTTTTTTTATGAGAACTAAAGGATCATTATAACCTTTGTAAAAAACAACATGAGATTCTGTGAGCAAGGTACAAGGAAGAGGAAGTATGGCAAACTGTTTCTTTTCTGTTTCTGTAAAAGATACAGTGCCTTGAATGAAATTCTTCTCATTTTTGACCAGCAAAGTAGTGAAGGAATTACCTGTATGATGACTGCATTTCATTTCTGACATCTGTCTGCAAGTGGCACTTGTAGGAGACAGAATGACAAAATGATAGAAAATAATGTCTGAGACAATTTTCTATTGAATCTTGACGAAATGTAACTTTTCTTTATATCTAAATTATCTATGAATTTTGTGTGAATTCTGCTGCTGAGCCTAATCCATGAGTCAACATTTTCAAAACACAAAGTACTTAATTATATGGAAAAATCTTTAACATATCTACATACAAAGCTTTAATGAAAAATTTTGCAGACTTTCATAGATGCCAGAGGATCTATTAGAGTTGATGACAGCTGTGAAAAAATTACTCTAGGAAAATTGCCAAATTTAATAGAGAGTACTATTGCTTTCCTATAGGCTTTATAAATCATCTCTGACAAAACCATGCTAGGAAATACAATTCTCTACTATATTTGCAAGATGATCAAATATGTATAGGATTTTTTTTTTACTTTTCCATAGTTTTTCCTCAATTATTTTTTTAAAATAAAGAATTAGTATATATTGATAACTTAATTATTATTTAAATAATTTATTTTTCTTAAATTTATTATAATTTATTTATTACAAGAATAGATACCTCTGTATTGAGGTTGCCCTTATCCTGAGTAAGGGGGCAGCGTGAATGAGAGTCAGAAGAACTCAGGCACAGCAGGCATCAGAAGGCTTGATCAGAAGGCTTACAACTTAGAGAGTTTCCAAGTGAGATTATTCAAGATAATTTCAGTTTCCTCATAGATCATAGTAGTTAGTAGTAGTTCCTGGTAGAAGTAGTATTCTCAGTAACATCCACACCTTTTATATCCTTTCAAATCTGACATGTCATGACATCATTGGCTAGCCCATTCACCGAAGCATCTAATTGGTCATAGGACACCCCACACACCACAGGTAGCTCTCTTCTCTTTAAGGGAGAACTCTAAACTGCTTTCCTTAAGGGATGCACTTACAGTCACCCCTACACCTCTGTTCCCATTTCCTAAAATAGTTCTTAACATTCTTGTGTGGTTTTTCTGACTTTCGTTTGTTATTGTTGCTGTAGTTTTGAGGGGTTTTTGAGGGGGATTTTTTTTTTCTTTCAATATCTATGTATTCCCATGGAAACATTATTCCTTGTCTGTAGTATCTGTTGTGCTGCTTTTCTGTTGGTTTTTAGTTTGTTTTGTGTTTTTTTATCCCTAGTGTTTTAGTATTTATCTTTGCAATGGTGTTTTCTCAAAATACATCTCATTGATTCATCTAGGAATAACATCTTTTGCTGCCACTGTCCTATTCTTTCTAGATGAAGGGAACTGGTTCTGCTGCTGTGTACCTCAATAAGTCTTCCACTATTTATAAGGCTACAGGAGATATTTATTTACTTCTTGTCATTTCTTTAAAAAATATTCTAAACCCAGAAGAACTGAAATCCTGTTTACATGTAAAAAGCAGTCAGTTAAAAATAAAAATAAAAATAGCTGGATGTATTTCCAGTACTTGTTCTTATGTCAAGTTCAAGAAACATTAATTAAAAGCTTTTCTTTCTTAGCAGTATGTTAAAAGCCTTAATATCATCGTGGTATAATGCAACACTAATTTGATGTGATTGAACAATACTAATAGAAGACAATAGTTAATAATATGATGTGATGGACAGTCATAGTTGTTCACATGTTATTTTGATGGGCCAGTCTAAATAGCTAGTGTTTCAAAAGACATCATATCAGAATACATAGGCTGCATAGCTTTTCCAGAAACCCGAAGACATGATTATAATAATCAGCTTACTGCTTTGCACTTGCTGGAAGCTGTTTGCTATTTCTATGGGTTCAAACTAGTGCTTCTATGTCATCTCAAAGAATTTCAGATGAGATTGCATCAGAAAGAGAACTTTTATTTGTAGAGTATTGATATATTTATGCATCAACATTGAATGTGCAAAAAAGTAGCTTCTTAAAATACATATTGCTTTAGAAAGATAATAAAAGAATTCTTGTGACAAGGAAATATTTTGAAACTTCTCTGTGCATAGTCCATCACTCAGATATTTATTTTTTTTTTATTTGTAACATGTCAGTGCCTTTTATGTGAATATTTGCATAATTTTTGATTTAGTAAGCTTGAAGAATTATTGAACAACTATTTCATCATTCCAAGGAAAGATTACCCAAAATGGGTTAATAATAGAATTTGATAGGAGTTTGGATTAAACTTATTAGAGTATATTTTTTTTTTTCAAATCCTTATAAACCTGGAGAAAATAAACACAGATTTATATCTTCTTTAGATAAAGAACTACATTCTGTATACCTTATGTATTAAATGGAATATCAAACCATGTCACACTATTTTACAGATTTACATCTACTATGTCTGGGGTTTCCTCCAATGCCAGATTATCTTAAGCAGTGATTCTTTTTACAGATTTCTTAACTCTGTAACAATCTTCTGCTGTTATTGTTTTTCTGAGAGCTCCCAAAATTATACATTTAGTATCTGTCCATATTACAGCTGGAAAGCAGCACCACAGAAAGGTACTTGGAGATTCTGGTTGATGGCAAGTTGAATCTGAGTCAGCAGTGCCCTGGCAGCCAGGAGGGCCAACTGTGTCCTGGAGGGCATCAGGCAAAACATGGCCAGACAGTCAAAGGAGGGGATCGTCCCGCTCTGCTCTGCACTGGGGTGGCTTCACCTTGAATATTGTGTGCAGTTTTGCGCACCACAATCTAAGAAAGAGATAAAGCTCTTAGAGAGTGTCCAAAGGAGGACAGTGAAGATGGTGAAGGGCTTTGTAAGGAAGCTGTATGAGGACTGGCTGAGGTCAGTTGGCTTGCTGAGCCAAGACTCCCCAGGGAAGTGGTCACAGCATCAAGCCTGACAGAGTTTGGACAAGTCTCTCAGGCAGGTGGTGTAACTCTTGGAGATGGTCCTGTGTGGAACCAGGAGTTGGAGTTCAATGATCCTTGTGTTTCCCTTCTAACTCAGAATATTCAATGATTCTCTGAAATTCAATGGCGAAAAGAAACATGAAAAACAAAAGTAACATGTTGAAAGAAATCTATATTTAATAACCATGTAGAGTTTTGTTATAATGCAGTTTTCAGCATCTTGGGGGGGGAAAAAAAAAAGACTGAAACATACAATAGTCTTCATAAATGCACTGGTTTTATGTCAAGAATTTTGGTCAAAGAAGATAAAGACACTGGAGCCTAACACATCACATGTGTAAATGAAAATATTTGACTGGTAAACTCTGAGGCTGGGTCTAGTGTTTATTCCTGAATTTTAACCCATGATTGTTTACTACAAAATGAATAAACCTGATGTTAAGTTACTTCATTCTGGATGTATTTATTCTGTCCTGAGTTGTCTTCTCTTTGACCTTTTTTTACACTATTATGTAAATGCATTTCCCTCCTCATTTCCCTGTGATGACAGGGAAAACTGAAAAGTGAGAACTATGCTTACATATATCTTCAGATTTGTGGGGACACTGACACACTTTTTGCTAAGGCTTCCATTGTTCTAGCCATGAAGATATTCTGCAAAGGCTAAGGAGTACCTCTTACTTTCAAGAAGTTCTTCTTTACCATATTTCTTTTCAGGTTACTTAAGCTGTAGTATTTTGAAAGCAAGTGTTTAAAATGCTATTTTTACACATTGACTCTCTTTAATTTATGTGAACAGAATTCACTAATGTGGTTTGAGGAAACTTTATGCAGTTTGAAGCTTACAATGTGAAAAGATGTTTAGATATTGTTCATAATAGCTACAGTACTTTATTCTGGACATGGCTTTGGTGAAATAATAAGGCCTATAGATTTATTGTTTTTCATATTAATAAAGAAGCAAACAAAAGAAGTAGGGGAAAAGGAATGTAAATATAAAGAGCTGGTGTTTGGGGTTTTTTTCATACCTACTGTATGTTTGTTTTTTTTTTAATTTGGAGAATGTCAGGTTAGTTTTTATGTGTACCACTAAATCTTTAGTCGCATTTTTAACCTTAGACTCCCACACTTGGTTTTTATGTCCGATCTCTTTCTGAAACACTTCCAAGAAAGAAATAATAAAAGAGAAAGAGAAATGGAAACTCTCTTCAGTATGGAAAATGACAGGAATGGATCTCATATACTTAAAGTGCAGAGGGCTGTAATGTGAAAAAATGTAAGCCATTATACCTACATGATGAAGTCTTTTCCAGAAAACTGAAAGAAATTGATGGTAAAAGCTTTGCTAATAGTGTGATCACTAGCTAGATCAAGTCAGACTAGCTGGCAAGCAGATGAAGTGACCTAAGAGCTGTAGAGATGTGTTTCTAAGACCAGGACAGAGGAGGAGCTGGCCATCTGTGGAATCCCCCAAGCCAGCTGCTGGAGGGACTATGGCATCTGTGTGTGTTTGTGTCCAGGGGTGAGGCACACAGATAAGGATCCAGGATCACAGGATTACAGAATCAACCAAGCTGGAAGGGACCCACAAGGATCACCAAGTCCAACTTCTGGACCATCCCCAAGTTACAACATGAGACTGAGAGTATCATCCAAAAGCTTCTTGGACTCTGGTAGGCTTGGTGCTATGACCACTTCTCTAAAGAGCCTGTTCCTGTGCCCAGCCACCCTTTGGGTGAAAAACATTCTCCTAATTTCCAGCCTAAACCTCCCCTGACACAACTTCAGGCCATTCCCTCAGGTTCTGCCATTGGTCACTACAAAAACATCAGTGCCTGCCTCTCCACTTCCCCTCAAGAGGAAGTTGTAGACTACGACAAGGTCTCATCTCAGTGTCCTCTTCTCTAGGCTGAACAGAACAAGTGCCCTCAGCCACTTCCCACATTGCTTCCCTTCAAAGCCCTTCACCATCCTTGTTGCCCTCTTTTGGACCCTCCCTAAGAGCTTAATGTCTTTCTTATATTGTGGCGCCCCAAACTGGCCAAACCAGTGCAGAGTAGATTGGGGCAATCCCCTCTCTCAACCGGTTGGTGATTCTTTGCCTGAACCACATGAAATTCAACACAGGAAGTTCCAGATTCTTCAACTGGGATGGACAACCCCAGATGTTTGTACAGACTGGGAAACGAGATGCTGGAAAGCAGTGCCACAGAAAGGCACCTGGGGGTCCTGGTCAACGGCAAGTTGAATATGAGTCAGCAGTGCCCTGGCAGCCAGGAGGACCAATGGTATCCAACTGCAGCATGGACTGTGAGTCCAAGGACAACTCCTGAGAAATCTGCAGCATATCAGTGTAGGTGTATGCATGTGTGTGGCTGTAAGTGCACACGTGTGTGTTAGCAAAGGGGGTCTGGAATGCACACAGAAATAGCTTAATAAACGGAAGAAGAAAAAGGGAAAAACTAGCATTATATGTTATTTTAGAATTGTCCCAGGAATAAAATTGTCTAATTAAAAAAAAAAACCCAAACAATAAAAACCCAAAGAAAATTAACAAGAAGAAAGGAAATCAAAATGAAAATTATATTATATAAAGAAAGTGAGAAGTATACACCACACAAGTAGATTGAAAACCAGATTGCAAACCATCAAAGAAGATGGAAAAGGAAGAATATTTATAGAGATTAGACTAAGCCAGGTTCTCAAATATCTGTGTGAGAAAAGAAACAATGAGGCAATGACAAACTTATATGCATTTGGTTTTAAATTGGAAATAAATAAATAAATGGAATCAGAGAATTGTTAATAGATAGGGATAAGTAAATAATAGAAGATGGATTGGAGGGAATGTTAAAAAAGAATCTGGCATAGGAAGAAGAAAAAAGAAACCAAACAGAAAAGAACCTGGGAGAGTTTTAGACAGAGTATTTTGTAAAAACTTGCAGAACCTTTATACTGAAATAGAAGAATAATGGTTTTGCTGGGAAGTGATTTGAAATACACAGAACAACGTGTGAATTTATCACTGAATTCTCTCTGTTGCAACCACATACACCCAAGCATTCAAAATTTTATCTGAAGTGTGTTTAAGTATCAACTGTAAAATCTACCTCAGCTCACAAAGCACTTTGCAGTTCCTGAAGCTGAGGAAATCTATATATATACTTGCAGAAAGACTAAGAGTCACAGCTGTGAAGTTCTGTGAAAAGTGAGCAAGAAACATCAAAAATGCTGCAAGTATTCTACTTTTAGCAGTATGAAATTTGATGATGTCTATGCCTAAGAGCAAAGAATAATAATTCTTAACAGTTTCTCAAAAATTAGTGTATTGAGAATTTCTTCCTGTGCCAAAATCTGGTGTTCACCTAAACACTGTGCACTTGAGCAATATATCAATAATGAAAATCCAAGATTTTAACAGCAGTGAAAAAACTTGAATATTCTGCTATGCACACTATCTTTTTCTGTGATCAGTATGTAATGTTTGATAGGAAAGTAAAAATCCTTAAACATTGTATATGAAGAGCAGAGAAAAAAATCTTCCCCCTCTGCTGTGGGTGATAAACAGAGCCATGAAATACTCGTGTATTATAACAAAATATTTCAAAGATAGATGTACAGTGAAAGCTAGTGCTAGGGCTATTTAAATGGAAGTGAAAACAGGACTACAACTCAAAATAAACCCCAAAACAACCCCTTACAGATAAATGCTGGGTTTTTTGGATGTAAATCCCTGCAAAAACAAGATTCTTGACAATATTTTTTTCTTCTGTTATTTAGTGTTCAAGGAACTAAAATTTCCACTAGTTCCCTTGCAAAGCCATTTTATATGTCACTACGGGAAACTCAAATATATAACAACTTCTTTTAAAATTTATCTATTTATTTCTTTTTATTTTCTTTGCACGTGATTAAGATACTCTCTCACTCTTCAGTACCAATACTGTAATTTTTCTTTTTAATCTTCAAGTGTTATATACTTAACTTTATTTAAGTCTTCTGCTTATGTGTAATTTCTTCAGACACGCTCTTCTGAAGTCTTTCCAAGTATTGATTATCTTTCTGGTAAAGAGGCACCTATAAGAAAAAGGAACATACCAGAGAGTTCATCTCCAGTAAGTGTATATGATGTAATTGTATGTTCTTGGTCTATGGCATTTACCTCTTGTTCTTGATCTGATAAATCTGATAACATTTAAACATTTCAGATATACTGAGGCTTTTAAGTATGAAGAATGGAAGTAAAAACTGGAAACTGCTCTTTAATGAGTCACTAAGCAGATTATTGAACAAAATCCCTTAAAAAAACCAAACCAACAAACAAAAAAACCCCACACCAAACAACCAAGAACAGTAGGCACATTTCTTTATTCATCCTTAAGTCTGTTTTATTGTCCTTGCTCTTCTGTCTTCTCTGAAGTTCAGTTCTGGGCCATTTAGCATTTGTCTTTCCTCCAAAGCAAAGGCTTGTTCATGTAGGTTTGACATTTTATTTTCTGCTGCTTTTAACAAAGATAGACTTGTAGGGGAAAAGCTGCACTGCGTTGTTACAAGAGGTTTTTCTCGGTGCCCCCACTGCCAGCCCCAACATAGGACTAGGTTCAGCGCTGGATGCCTAGCTGTATTCTCACAGAGATAGAGGCTAGACTCCGATGGTTAAAAGCAAGAACGGTCAGACAACTTTATTGGGGGGGTAAACAACTTATATAGGGTTTTGGAGGGGTACACGCGAATGGGGGCAGCTTTGTATAGGCTCAAGGACTTTGTTCACGCGGTGGAGGGCTGCTCCCATTGGCTGGGAGCCAGTTTGCATGAGCCGAGCAGCCCACCTTCAGCGCCGGCCTGGAGCTGTTTACCTGGTGTCAGGAGTTGTTCACTTCTTCTTCAGGCTGCTCCAAGGTCACCCTGACCTTGCCAGCCTGTCAGCTCTTTGGCTAGTGAGTTGTGCATATACAGGGCTGAGGCCAAACATCCCCTTCATAGACTAATTTGATGGATGGTAATAATGAAATTCACAACCCGCTGAGAATATCTTACATAGTTTAGAGATGTAATATGGTTATGTGAGAGTTCATAAGCATCTCTAGAACACATTAGCAAGATGTTTTTCAGATTTCTAACAATTACTTTGAGATCTTAAAAAATTATTACAGTTTTTCTCTGTGGGATGCTGAAAAGAATACATCTGTCATCTGTTCTTTAAGGTTGACATGCTGTCACCTAAAGCCAACAGCACAACACTTGGAAAAGACATTTTGTTATCACCTGTGATATAATTATTATCTGATCAATAGTAAATGATAGCTCTCAGTCTTTTGTTGTTTGCCCTCATACAGATTACCAGCCTCGGAATTTTTTACTGAAACCTAAAGATCAGAAAACACTGAGTTTCTACGCCCCTTTTTAAAGCTTGTTTTGTTCTGTTTTGTTTACACTGCAGAATCATTTATGTTTCCTGAAAGTCATTTACCATGTCTACTGCCTGTGTGTGAATGGGAAATCTTCATATTAAGGTAGAACTTGTTGACCTTGGAGGTATTTGTCAACCTTATTTATTCTATATTGCAGTAGAAAACTTTGATTATAATAAAATCATTGTTTTGAAGAGACTTCAGGAGATCTAGAAGATCAATTATTCCAACTTCCCTGAGTAGGTCTAGTTAGAGAAGGTTGCTGAAGGCCTTCATTAGTTGAGTTCATATGATCTCCAAATATTCAGAAATTTCAAGCTTAACCAACTATTTCCTCTTTCAGGATAATTGAAGCTGTGATACTGGTGAATTTCCATATAAAGACTAGATATAAAAGACTGTAATTCTCTTCTGGTTTTTTTGGGGTCCCCCCCCTTTGACTCCATGTAGTACTAATCAATAAATTAACAGAAATATTTTTCACACCCAGAAATAATACTGCAGTTGTTTCACTCTGACAATCTCTTGAAGGAATCTGTGCTTTTAATAACATTAGTTAGGCTTGAGCATATATACTAAGCATTAAAGCTTTTCCTTACTTAGTGTGCCAAAATTTGCTTGTGCTTAAACTCATATTAGCAATAGAAAATTCGTCCTACCAAAAAAAATATTTGCAAAGAGAAAATTAGTCTTAGCTTTGGGAATCCTGAAAGGGTGAGTAGCAGAAACTACGTGCTTGTAGAAATACAACTCAAACTTCTCTAAAAGAACCTTAAATAATCTTGAATAGGGTTACCATTGAATGAATACACTGGAGTTGTTGATTTGAATACATAAAGATGAAGCTTTGTTGATGAAAAATATATTCATATTAGAAGGATAACGTCTATGCTGTAGATTGAATGAAAGAAACATTGTCATACCTGCACAAGACTAGAAGTATTTATTTAGATGTAAAAATAGGTTAAAAAAAATTATCGTCTAAAAGCAGGTAAATTAAAAAGGCACAAAAATGATAGACTCCATAATGATCTTAAAAGAAGTGTCTAGTAAATTCTTATTGTTAACATCATTAATTAATCTTTCTGTATTATTATTTTTCTCCAGTTCTCTTGTTTGTACTTAAATTGTTACACTTTCCCTTTTGCACTCTTCAGTGTACCGCTATGACTAAAGACTTCTAGTCACTTTGAAGTTAGGAAACCTTTTTATGGCTTAACTGCAAATTATGTCCCTTTATTGAAAGGTTACTGTAAAAGTGTTTAAGTATTTTAAGATTACAGGAAAAAAAAAAAAAAAAGAACATCTCTCCCCTTCTGCTGCTTTGTGGCACAGGCTTTTTTATTATTTGCACTGTGTTAACCCCCAAAGGCCCCAACCATGAAGCTGCATGTGCTACAAAGCTACTTGTGCTAAACATAGTAAAAAACCCCAAACACATAAAGACAATTTCTGCTCTGAAGAGGTTTTTGTCTGTGCTATGGTCACCAGACACCTTCATTTCACTAGAATTTGAATATTTATCTTAGAGGTATTTCTGAATAGAGACAACAGTTTTATTGTAATATATTTGGAGATTGGCTCACCAAACTCATGAACAGTTTCTTGGAATGTATTATGATAACTAAGAATGCACAAATTATGGTATGTTACACTGTATTTCTAAAAAAAAGAAATAAGCTTTCCTCAATTCACAAATATCCTAAAGGAAAAAATCCTCAGCAACAGAAAAAAAATCCCAAACAACAAGTACAGCTATGAGGTATGAGTAAACTCCACATTAAGACATCTAAGTTTTGAAGTCTAATTTGTATGGGTTTTCACATGAGCAAGGCAGCTTGGTTGATTTGTACTTAGAGGATCAGATAATATTTGAGAGGTGTTTATTCGAATTTGTTAGTTTCCTTTCTTTAGGATGGATTTCTGAAAGGCATATGCCATCTGTGTACCATATGTACTGGTCCAAGGTAGACATCCTGAGTGTCTTGAAATATTTAAAGGTCAATGAATGTGCTATATATCAGTTTGTCAATGCAGAATATGGAAAATGATTCAGCTGTTCAAACCCAGTTAACTCAGACCATATGAGAAATCCTTTGGTATATTGACAGGTCTGTAGCAGCTGCTTTGTAACAAATACAGTTTCCATGTAATTTTGAGTCACACCTGCCAACTTCCTATGCAACACCAAAGCATGGTGTTAAAACAGCAAAAGGCACTGAGTTGAGGTACCTGAATAAATCCTGAAGAAAAGTAATTTTGTATACTTTGCTGGAAGCACTGTACAATGGAACCCACCCCAGTAAATGCAAAAATGAATAAAAAGTAAAATCATTATACTTTTCCAAGCAATAAAACATCCTTAAAGTATATTTTTCTGCTGTTGTTTGTTTGTTTCACCTTTTTGTTTTGGTTTTTATTATCTGTCTGTTTGTTTTGTTTTTATTGGATTGGCTTCTTTGATGTTTTGGTTTGTTTTTTTTTTTTTAAATATAAAGCCTGGGGAGTGTTCAGAGAGAATCAGACCATCAAGGCATTTGAGACAAGTTTCACAATTAAACCAATTCACATTTTTCTACTAAAGCAATATTGCTGCAAAAGTTTTCCAATGAGGACCTATTAACATGTCCTCAGACAATTGTTTGCATTGTGCATTTATCCAGTGTATTTGACATAGCTGTGGAAAATATTTGTCAAAGCAGACACTTAGATAATAAAACCTCTTGCAAATGCAGTTGCATACATTCTGATAACAGTTTTATACTGTGCAGAAATAAACCGATCCACACCAGAATTAAGAAAAATGCTTCTTCTTGATGACCTGAAATGTCATGGAATTTGTTGAATTACTCAGTCACATTAAGTGCTAAGTCTCAAAAAAAATTTCATAAATCTTGCAAACATGACTTTTATTCTTATGACCACTCCTTCTTCAAGCCAGCTCAGTGAATGAAATAGGACAAATCATTGCAAAAGTGTCTGTATAAGCCATGAATTTTCTGGAGTAGTTATATTTGAGCAGCTAAGTCTCCATTTATTGGGACTTTTTTTTTTTTCTTTTTCTTTAAAGATTTTAAAAGAGAAAATTGCTAAATCAATGCAATTTTATTGTTTCAATAATTTTCTCTTCATTAACTAAAAGCACAATTTCTAAGAGGACTCTTCCTGTAAAAGGAGTTTTAATCTGTACATGGAAATGTGTCACCAGTGTCGACTACAACACTGTAGACCTGTAATCACAGTACTTCCATTCCCAGTAACAGACCTCGGTCTTTGAATTAGGTCTGCATGGTTGATGGAAGGCTTGCTTTGTATGCATGTCTTGATCTGCCAGAAACTTTTGTTTTAGCTTAGTTAACAGCAACAGTCTCACAGACAGATGACTGTTATGTTATTTGTTTTAGTAGTTCTTTTGCTTTGTGCAAGTTTGTTGTTAAACCACTATTACCATAACTTAACTAATAGTACTAAGAAGTAGCAATTCAATGCAGAATGATCTATGGCCATGGAATATAATACATGAGAATAGTCTCTAAAATGCAGGCTCAAGACTAAATGCAGGTCATACAACACCAGCTATTGACCATCAAAGGAAAGTAAATTACAGTGCTGGGTGAAAAGGGTATGGTGATAACAAAGAGAAAAAAAGATGATGTATGAAGAAACAGCAAGGCATACTGTGTATTAGAAAGTGGTTTAGACTGGTCCTTAGTGAATTCTAGGGGAAGGAGGAAGAAAACTGAACCATCAACCTTGTACTTCTCCTGACAAAGAGTTTGTCATGTTGAAAATTTGCTGCAATCCTTTCAACCCAAGTTCTTAAGATCCCAAATCAGCACAACAAGGGTTAGCAAAGCAGAAATAAGGAAAGATACTGGAAAGCTTGTGCATATCAGTTTAAACTATTATTATTGGGAAGTAGCAGTAACAGAATACTTGAAAGGGTCTGTGTTAATATCATGGACACTGGATTCATAATGATAGTATTGTTAGATTCTGAATTATTTATTTACTCTATCAACAAATTATTGTGTGTACATATTAGCTGTATTTCCTTCTCCAAGGTAAGCTGCTTGATGTCTTTATTTTGGTATCTGGCCTTTGGGAGTTAGTTGTAGATTGAATGTATTTAGGGAAGACCCAAAAGGTTTTGTCATAATCTACAAAGTATTCCCATATATCTTAGTTCATTCATTCAGGTTCTCTGAGACTGTTAAATAGTTAAACACATGCAAGTAGGAAATGCTAGCATTAAGGTGAGATGACATGTTAATTTGGGGGTTTGTGCATGTGATTTATAATATAGTCATTAATTATATGATCACATCCTTTATTTCAAGATTGCCACAAAAAAGGGAGAAGGAAAGAAAAAAGTCACATTTCATTTACCTTGTCTAATGTGCTGATTAGTTCCATTAGTCAGAATTTTCATTCAGCCTTCTAAATATACATTAGGTAACACAGTGGTGGTCGTGACAAAATTCTTGGATGAAATCTAGAATCAGACAGCATATTAAAGTTGTACACATAAATACATGCATTTCAGTTAGGGAATGGGATCTAATTGCTTAATCCTTGGCCATCAATGCATCTAAAATTACAGAGCTACAAGGCTTATCTTCATGTTTCAAATTGATATTCCATAAACTGATATTCCAGCACACTTAAATAGGTATATATTGTTCCTTTCCATATTACACAGAGAATGCTAGAGACATCATCCTATGCATAATTCCATTTTTCTTTCCATGCATTTTCTTTTTATGTGAAATCCTTCATAATGACCTCTGTGAGAACCACATCTATAAATATGTCTATGTTTTTTCAGAGGGTTTTCTTTTTGTGCATTTGTTTTTTTTCTAGGTTCCTTGAGATTTATGGTAGTTATGGATTTTTGGGTTTAGGGGCATTTTGAGAAAGAGAAAAAAGGGCAAAACAATGAATTAGCATTGCCAATGTATTAAGAAATCAATCGAGAAAATTTTAAATGGTAGAAATAGTTACAAATATCTCATGTTATTTGGATGCCAAGGGGAAGACTTATTCCTATACGTCCCATATGAAATCATTACATATATTCAGAGTAAAAGAAGAAACATATTCTGACTTACTAGAAAGGATATTTTGAACAACTCACTTATGGCAAATCTTACACTGAGTTCTTGCACCAAACTGGAGTGGAGTACCTGAGACAAATTCTGAACACTTAAATAATTAGAGACCCAGTTATCCTGAATGAATAACTGCCATCATCCTTATTGCTTGCAATTTAAAAAATGAAGTACTACAAGACTAATTTCAGTTCTGAAAAATAATTCAGTGTCTGTTTCTTAAACTTGTAGGATATTTTCCCTTCACTTATTTTCTTCTGAAATCCTTACTTATTATATCTGACCATGCAATAGCTCTAATGATGATGGCTTTTATGATTCACAGATTCTTTGCCAGTGTAGACTCTCACCAAATCTTTCCTCTGTGATAAGTAACATTGCACATTGTATATATGAAATTTTCATCTTAGAACCAGTTATTAAATAACAGTCTAACCTTTATGCACAACATACATAAATGCCTCAATTCCCTTATATTATTTTCAGTGCATTTTTTGGAAAACTCATTGCCATCATCACAGTACATGGGTACTATTACAGGAAGTGGATTTTAAACGCTATACCATTTTACTCCTTTTTGCAGCCTGTGTGAAATTCCTGGAATGATTTCTACCAGGACAGACTCAGCATCTCTAGGAGGTCAGCTCTTAAAATAAAACAGGACTGTTTTCTCCACTATATAGGATTTGCTGCATATATATTTTGTCACCTAAGTTCTACTTAGAATTTTAGAAAGCAAAAATTCTCTCCAAACTAAAAAGTTTAAACAGAAAACAAAAGTAGTTCTTAATAATTCTAGTTGTACAGACATGTGTGATTGGATCATAGAGGAAGCACACAGAACAAAAAGTTCCTCATTTTAACATCTGATTAATTTCTCAAGAGCCCAAAGCAGTTACAAAATATGACTTCTTAAGACTAAAAAATACTAGATAACCAGGAATACAAGATATTTATCACTGTATGTGAGTATATTTTCATGGTAGGAAGGTTGATTTGTAAGATTTTTTTGTGTATGCTTGTCTTGGTGCTTCTACCAGGAAGCATGGTCTCCATTTAACTACACTGCAACATGCTAAGCACCACAGATTTTTTCCCTGCTTCTACACCATGTCTACTCTCAGTAAAAATGTGAGCAAAAATGGAGAAATATGTGCTTCCAAGTCTCCCATGTGCAGAAGCTTGTCAATGGTGTCTCCTGCAATAGGAGTACATCTGAGACCCTCAGTTTAGACATACATTGTCTGAGAAATTAAGACAGTATTTCCTGTCCTGGGATCCACACTAGCTTAGTGTTTTATGGTAATAAGCTGCTGAGTCAAGAGTATAGAAGCACAAAGCATCTGGAGGAAGTAGAATCAGGCAAACCTTAAGTTATTACAACAGTGGACTATGTTAAAAAGCTCTAAGGAAGACAAAAATGATTTTTTTTCCCATGGAAATTAGAGACATATAGTCCCAACTGTTTATTCTCAATCTTTATGTGAATTTCTCGCAGGTATCAGTTGGCACTCCATTCAGTGGCTAAAAGAAAAATTCAGTACTAAGCTTTTGTTAGAGTCTTCTGACTAAATTTTCCTCTTTCATGTGAACAGAACAGATTTTTAGGGCTATTCTGATCTTCCTACATGTGTAGAGACACCAGTGCCAGCAATAAGAGTTCTCTGCAAGGAAGAAGAGAAGAATAGATAATAAGTGCTCTATTGTGCAGACAGGAGAGAATTTAGTTTTAATGATCCCATTTCTTTCTGCCAGACTGCTAAAAATTGCTACACTGAATAAAATAATTCAAGAGATGCTCCCTTTTTTTTGGTCAAATGACTGGAATGTCTTTAATGAAATTCTTTTTTTGTTTTGTTTGTTTGTTTGTTTGTTTGTTTGTTTGTTTTTTCCCCCCCAGATTCTTTGGGCAATTACTGCAGCTTAATAAGTTCTTTATTTCCCACTGGACACTGTAATTCACAACAAACTAATTATTATTTTATCTCAAAATGCTACATACTTTCATTGTTGTTTATTGTTAATTAAAACTAAGGTCCTGAAAGAGTCAATTACAATTACAAATACATGAAAGGCATTAAATATGACAATTTGAATTTTAAATTATTAACTATCACATTGACATGCTAATCATTTCAGGAAAAACACACAGGATACTTGACTTAAATACTAATATAATTGCACTGACCATTTCAACTACTGAGAAAACTTATGTAGAGCCTGTGTTGAATTTTAAAGCTTGGAAAGAACAGTAGTATAGGGGATTTGTGTTTTGAAAAATTAAAATGTTCACAATGAGTAAATCTTACATTTGAGCAGAGAGAGACAGTAATGCACTTATACTGTAACAGTGAAAAAACCCAGAAGTTTGAAAAGCTTTTCAGGAACAAATCCAACTATGTATTTAAATATTGTAAAATTCACTCTTGCATAAAATAGTACAAACAAGACAGGCATCTAAATGTATCCCTGGTGGAAACTAGTTTTCCCAGCAAGATGTATGCTACAACTCTCTTATCATCAGTTGCATTGTGTAGTGCCTCAGAACCAGCAGAAATTTCATTGAAAACCCCAAGGTTTTGTTTGTTTGTTTGTTTGTTTTGAGTTTTTTGTTTGTTTTTTGGTGGTGGTGGTTTTTTGTATTTGGGGGGTTTTTTTTGGTGTTTTGTTTTGTTTTAATTAAGGCACCAAACTGAATGTCACTGCTTTTCCCCCCTCATGCAGTATGAGAAGAACAGAAGCTAGAGTCTAGTAAGCATATTGGTCTTTAGGATCACCAGAGGAACCAAAGGAAAATGTGAAACATTCTATAATCTGATTGTTTCTGAGTTTATCTTCTTTTCTCATAGAATGTAAAGAAATAGCTGCTTGCAAAAAAATAATCAGAACACTTGTTCTGACACAAATAACAAGAATGCAACAGAATCAATTTTCTTTCTATCCCTCATGAGCATCAGACAATCATTGCATTCCATGAGAGATATATCCTATATAACAAAGGCAACAGTAAAGTTCTTTGGTTACTTAGTTGTGATTTCACAACTCTTCATGTCTAGTTTAATCCAAATTGCTGTGCAGTACTTAAGTTTGGCTGGTTTTCATGGATATCAAAATATAGTGAATATAATTAATAACCTTTCCGAGAAACCTTTACATCTTTTCAAGCTGCACTTTGTATGGTACCATTACTTGGGACTGTTAGTAATGGTCTATTTTTCACCTAATTTATTCTGTTGGAGTATATTAAACATGTTTTGTAAATACTCTGTTGGAATCAGCTCCAAAAATGAGCATCTTGACTGCATTTATAAACTGGCATAGATGCCAAAGACTTTTCATAGTTGTAGTCCTTGTATCTGTTTTGTTTTATGTACTCGTGAATATTTACTATTTTTCCCCATGCTGTTGAAAACACACCTAGAACTTCTGTTCACATATATGTGAATACAGACTCAGATTTTATAATGGTGATTTATTAACTAATACAACTAATAAAATAAAATAATTTTTTTGGTGATTAAAATTATTACATTGACAGTTTGTGTATTTCTTACAGGAAATATTTTCTCTGTGAACTCCTTTGTTTTATCAGATTGAAAAACCCTGAACACATAATCTTCTGGAGAATGTCAATAAAGTAAAAGCTCTGTGCCTCGTGCAAGTTCTGCTGTTGGAGCAATCAAGGGGGAGAAAATTTTATGGCGTACAAGGTTGCTGATAGTGGATTAAATACTGAAGTACATTACAAAAGAGACTATCTTGAATTTTTGGGCTTTACTATTTTCTGAGTAAATCCTATTCTTTGGATGAGCTCAAACAGTAAAGGATATAAAAATACATCAACTGCAGATTGTCTTGATAAATAATATCCTTAACACATAACATTCTGCTTTGACTGTACTGAAAAAGGAGAGGAAGCATGGTGTTTAGAATTTCTATAATTTTTTTTTTTTTTTTTACACAAACTTATGGTTATTCCTATGAACATCTGCTGTTTGAATCTTTAGAAAGGAAGTACAAGTGAGATGGAGGGTTGTATGGACAAAGGGAGGGAAGGACAGAGGAAAGGAGGAAGGGAGGGAAAAAGAGGGGGAGGGAAGTAGGGACAGGAGAAGAGGTGGATAAAATGAAATTCAGACTATCTGCTGGATGAAATTTTAGCTCTTACTCAAAAGACAGATATAACAGTGAGGTTCAGTTCAAATATCATTTAGATTAAGGGTAAGTTCTTAGATATGATAAGCTATATCTTGTAGAAAACAATTTTTTCTTTCTTCCTTTGAGCATTTAAACTTGTCTCAGGAACTTCATAAAGAAGAACCAGTTCCCATAAGATTTTGTACAAGACATAGAATCAAACCCATTTTTCCCAATATAAAAATAGAAATGGAAAAATAATGGAGAATAAGAAGAATAATTTTCCTACCTTGAAGATGGGCAATTTAACTGTGTTTTTGCACGTATGAGGCATTTTCAGGGAATGAAAAATGCACTTTTTCTGCAAGTTTTCAGAAAATGCTGAATCGATCTTTGTAGACTAAAAAACCCTGAATCTTTAGAGTATATAAACATAAAAACTAATATTATGTTTAGGCAACATGGTGCTTTTGTCTCAAATACATGAAAAAGATTAATTTTGAGAGCATACATATCAACGCTTTTTTCTAGAGATCTTGTCACTCAGTGTGTCAATATTTCAGTCAGAAATAGGACATTTTCAAGTAAAATCTTGGCTGTTATAATATTTCATCTATTTGTGTCTTGTATGAAGGACGTAAATTCTAAGCCATTACTATTTAGGGAAGTCTCCTGAAATTCTTGTTATAAAACCTAAAATTTCATAGATTTTACTTTCATCACCTCAATTGGACTCCTAGACTGTTCAGCAAGCATTCTTCTCTAACACTCTGCAGAGGTCTTTATATCCTAATAATGCCTGGGATATTTCAAGTTCTTGACCTGTACATTTCTTCTTGAGCATAAAAACATAAGGTCCAAAATACTGGGTTAGATAAACATCTTATCTCTGATAGCAGCCAAATGTAAATCTGTCAGAAAGGGCATAAGGGAAAATATGTATGTCTCTATAATAATCTTCACCTTAAAAAATATATAACTCATCTAATTAAGCACCCATATAGCCCGTAATTTTTTCTTTTCATGGCAGCATAGCATTCCTTTGAATTATGTAAACTTTTTCACAGGAAAAAAAAAAAAAAAAAAGAGTATTTCTTTTCCCATGTTGTGCTTCCTGATGTTCCCTGACTGTTGTGTTTAAACACAAAGAAAAATTTCTGTGAACAATTCCTGCCCACCTTGTTCATTATGCTGATATAGCCATGAATTGTTTCCTGTGGAAAGTCATTTGCAAAAAAACAAGAGCATTCATCTCTTGTGGTTTGATAATATTCAGAATACGTTAAAGTTCGAACCTCAAAAATGTGTTAAGTGTTTAAGTCCCATTTGAATTGATAAGCCTTACATATGGCAAGACAATTTAGACACTGAATGTTATTCACAGATTCATTGCAGGATGGATTAGATGGTAAAAATCTTTATAGTTTACAGACCCTCTGGCAGACAAGTCTGAAGAAATATCACCAACAATGGGAAAAAATTCTATAACTCTGCTTGCTAGCATTTTGAAGCTTCCACAGATTATGTTTTACAGATTCTTTATCCATACTATGTGATGTGTATTACCGAAGAAGGAAGAGAGAGGAAAGGCATTCAGTAATTCAGGTGATGTTTTTGTTGGGACATCTCTTTAAGAACAGCTTTTGTCTGACAGTTGTTAAGAACTGATTTAATCTAGTGGTAATGGAATGTCAATGACAACAACTTAGAAGAATACTAACATTGTATTTTTATTGCAACTAGTTTTGTTTGTGTTATTAAGTGGTATATAACTGTGTGTAAAATATGGCTAATATAATAAAATCCAGTATTTTAGAGAATAAATTGTTAAATATTTCAAATATAATTCTTTCACTTTTCTTAATTTATAGTGTTGTACATGAACAGGATTCAAAAAAATGTCTTAGCAATTTAGTATTTTTTAAAGTAAGAATTTTCTAAAGAATATGTATTAATTGTGGTATTTTTAGATACATGTATAGATAACTTTTGCCATATTTTTATAACAATTTTTCTAGAAATAAGTAGTTTTAGAATATCAAACTATAACAGCAGAATGATTAAAAAATATTTTGCCATGTGTACTGGGTTGACCCTGGCTGGATGCCAAGCACCCACCAAAGCCGCTCTATCACTCCCCTCCACAACTGGACATGGGTAAGAAAATATAACAAAAATTTCATGGGTGGAGATAAAAACTGGGTGAGATCACTCACTGATTACTATCAGAGACAAAAGAGACTCAGCTGGGGGATATTAATTGAATTTATTACCAACAAAATCAGAGCAGGATAATGAGAAGTAAAATAAGTCTTACAAAACACCTCCCCTCTATCCCTCCCTCCTTCCCAGCTCTACCTCCTCCACCACAGTGGTTGAGGTAGATGGGGAAGGAGAATTATGATCATCACAGGTTGTTCCTGCTGCTGCTCAGGGAGAGGAATCCTTCGCCTGCTCCAGTGTGGGGTCCCTCCAAAAGGACACAGTCTTTCTTGAACTTCTCCAATGTGAATCCATCCCATGGCAACAGTTCTCAACAAACTGCTTCAGCATGGATCAGTTTCCCACAGGGTGCAATCCTTTAGGCACTGGCTGCTCCAGCTTGGGCTTCCCACAGGGTCACAAGTCCTACTTGGAAACCTGCTTCTGCATGTACTTCTCTTCTGAAGGTCCACAGCTCCCTCCCAGAAGCTTGCTCCAGCATGAGCTTCCCATGAGTTGACAGCCTCCTTTCAGGAATCCACCTGCTCCAGCATGGGTCTCCTCCACAGGCTGCAGGTGGAACTTTGCCACCCTATGGACCTCTATGGGCTGCATGGGCACAGCTGTCTCACCACAGTCTTCACCGTGGGCTGCAGGGGAACCTCAGCTCAAGCACCTGAAGCACCTCCTGTTTCTCCTTCTCCACTGATCTTGGTGTCTCCAGAATTGTTCCTCTCCCATATTCTCACTCGGCTGTTCTCTGGCCATAATTGCATCTGCTCAATAAATGGTTTTGATGCCTTCTTAATTATGTTATCACAGAGGCATTACTCTCATTCCTGATTGGCTTGGTCTTGGCCAGGGACGGGTCTGTCCTGGAGCCATCTGGCATTGGCTTGACCAGGCATGGAGGCTTCTCACAGAAACCACCATGGTAGTCCCCCTCTATCAAAACATGGCCATGCAAACCCAACACACCATGTGAATGTGATTAAAGTTTTTGTGATTAACATCTAATATCATACATATATATGGAAAGAGTTATCAGATTCTTAAGAAGACTATAAATGAAATTTTAAGGAAACCATATTCTCAACTGGTAGGGCAGACAGCACAAGAACTTAAGGATTGTTTTGTTACTTCAGATTGTCCCTATGTAGTAGAAGCATTGTGCCCCAGTTCTCAAGAGGGAACTCTATATTGCAGGGAAGTTGGTGATCTATTGATCTGTTATGCTTCTTCAAATTTCTGTGTATTAAGTCCTCAGTTCTTTACCACTTTAACATACCTTAAGTGAGTAATCCTTAAAGAGATTATTTATGTGGACAAAAATGGAGAAACATTTTTTTTGCACAATAAAGCCATTAGAGAAAAAAATTATCTCAGCTAACAGTTACCTTCATAAAGATGAATTATGTATGTTCTTCTTTAAACCATAGAATCAAAATAGATACTTGGGCAGGGGGGAGCGGGGTGGTGGGGTGAAATACCCCTGAAGTCATCTTTAGGAAGACTTTTACTGTACATTCTAAAGTTCTGTTACTTGCATGAGACAGGAAGCGAGATGGAGTTAACCAGATGAAATGGAAAAAAAATAGAATGTAGATATTAAGTTTTTGTGAGATAAATTCTCATTTTAGGAGCCTCTAAATTGCTATGAAGGGGTACTGCTTGAAGTATCCTACATTTGCCCTTAAATAAGCTCAACTTTACCAATCTAAATCCCTGCCTTAGACTGAACATGATACAGCCTCAACCAACACCACAAAAATCATAGAATCATAGAATCATAGAATCAATTGGGTTGGAAAAGGCCTCTGAGATCATTGAGTTCAACCTTTGGTCCATCTCCAGTCACTTTGAATATGCCAGATATAAGACTGATAAATCTTAATCTTCCCTTCCTTTTCCATTCCCTGTTGACACCTGCATCTTATTCAATTGTGATACACTGCATCATGTCCTCTTGGGTTTTGGTAGTCTGTGTTAGATTTAATAGTTTGGGGCATCTTATTTTTCTGCAAATCGACTGTGCCTGGAGATACCAGAGGCTGAAAATGTTGTGATACTGGTTTTTGGCATCTCTCATAACAAGGGATCTTACAAACAAAGACATTCATGTTCTTTACTGAAATCCTGTTTAGCAATGAGCTGAGTACCCACTATGTGATCAGTCAAATCTGAGTACCCCAGAAAAAGTGTGAATTCTAAAAACTATGTGATTCAGATGTCTTGTTTTAAATGGGTATTCAAAGCATGCATATGCTAAGCATCCCAAATGTTTTCTTTTTAGACTAGTGTTGAGGTCTTTACATTCTCTGAATGCTGATTGATTCTGTGCCAATCTTTCATTCCTCCGCAGATAATTTTGATGAGATTTTTGAAACCTAAAATAATCAAATGCAGTACATTTCCTTGAAAATTCACTGCAAAATGCTACATTTTATTTTTGTCATTATTGCTGTGAGCTGCTTGCATGACTTATTATTTTGGCATTTAAATATTCATGAACATAATCTATAATTCTTCAGAAAATTATCCAGCTATAATGTTCTACAAATGTTATGCATAATATTGTGCTAGATTAAGAGTTCCTATTCAAATCAATAAGATTTGTGCTTTCTAATTCATTTTGATAGAAATAGAAGTTCCAATGCTAAGCATTTGGATGTTCAGGAATCAATAAACCATTATAACTGGCTGTAGGGTTACATTGTGACTGACGGATAAACTACTATTCTGATGCTATTGAAGGATCATACAGTTGTCTTCTTTAGCATGTGTTTGTGGATTAGTCCACCTTTGTATTAAAATTCAAAATGAAACAATCAAGAGATATCAAGTAATTTGTGAAATGAAATTTTATATAATGATCCAAAATGAAAGAAAATTACTTGTGTATTTTTTTGCCATAAAAAGATTCTGATCTTAAATTATGAAAATTACAAGAAGAAATATTCCCCTCCTCCCTCCTTCTCCCAACCCACGTTATGTGGGAACAGTAGAAGATAATAAAAAAATTGTTTAATGTCAGTTTGATAATAATATATATACTTTTATGAAATGTTTTTGTGGATACCACATGATATTTTGATAAAGAAACTGTAATAAATGAACGTCAATAACAAATTTATCAAAGACAGAAGATATTATTGACAGAAGAAAAAAATCAACATACCCCAAAACAAACCAACACCCCC
>JAWWEV010000001.1:75192771-75234595 GCA_035583235.1 Hafferia zeledoni | reverse complement strand
TCCTGAAGGTGCTGTGTGATTGCACTCAGGATGATCTGCTCCATAACCTTGCCAGGCACCGAGGTCAGGCTGACAGGCCTGTAGTTGCCAGGGTCCTCCTTGCATCCCTTTTTGTGGATTGGGGTGACATTCGCCAACTTCCAATCATCTGGGACCTCCCCAGAGAGCCAGGTCTGTTGGAGGATGATGGAGAGTGGCTTGGCAAGCTCTTCTGCCAGTTCCCTCATCATCCTGGGATGGATCCCGTCTGGTCCCATAGATTTATCAGGATCCAGCTGGCTCAGTAAGTCACTAACTATTTCCTCCTGGAACACAGGGGGGCTATTCAGCTCCCTGTCTCTGTCTACCAGCTCCAGAGACCAGTTGTCTTGAGGGCCACCCTGATACTCTAGGGCACATGGTGTCACTCTTGGGAAAGGATGCAGTGCTAGGAGTTGGACTCAAAAATCCTTGTGGGTTCTTTCCAACTTGGCATATTCTTTGTTTCTGTAACTCTGTGATATTGGATGAAGTAAAAGTCCACAGTAGTATTTTCTTCTTAAAGAACCCTAGCCCTAACCCTAACCCAAGACCTCCAGAATCATAATTATAATTGGCTTGTAGTTTTAGGAAAACCTTGGTCACTGTGATTCTTATAAGACTCAGCCTCTAGATGCAGAAAACAGTACACTAGAAATGTAATTTCTTTGATCAGACAAGTCATAGCTATTTAAGGATTAGAAGCTCTATTACCTAAGACTTCATAGTTTAAGCTAATAGGCTCCTTTCTCCCTTTTATACACTGTGTGCAATAAGCCCTTTCATTTTAATTAACATCAGTTACTGAAGTGGAAACTATGTGCATTACAAAGAATATCTTGTACTGTAGTTGAGGCTAATACTTATTTTATTCTTAGAATCAAGAAGAAGAAAAACTTGCAACCACCTATATGCTCATCTTTATGTTTTAAGCTATATCTACTTCACAATTCTGAAAATTTAGTCTCATTTTAACAAAACATTGAACACCAGCTTTAAGATATAGGCTTAGATACGTCATGATAACAGTGATTTTCAAATATTTCAGGTAGTTTGATCTGCCTGGCTAGCCTAGTAACTGATGTAGTGTAGTACGTCTGTGAAAGCAATATCATAAAATCAGTTATATCTTATGACTAAGACCATTTTTCTATAGTTTTATTTAAATAAAAAAAAAAAAAAAAAAAAAAGGAATAAAGCAAGAAAATAAGAATTTATCTCTTTCTCCAGAGGAATACAGTGGAGTCATAAAACTCCTTTACTATGCTGTATAGATCAGTGAAGATTATCAGATTACTTGTTAACAGGTAATACAGGATATCTTCAATTAAGTATCATGTTTGCTATACTAATAGAATTTTCATATTTAACTTCCCTGGTAATAAAATAACAAGAAAAAGATATGTTTTGTTGTTCCTCATCTGCCAAGATGAGGAAGAATCTGTCTATATGTTGTAAAAGGGCTAGTTAAAAAGCCTTACATTAATGTCATTAAAATGTATTAGATTACGTAAAAAATATTGACTCATTCAGTTCTTAATGATACAATGAAATAGTTAGCAATGTGCTCACTTATCAATAACGCTATATTTATTACTGTGGAGTAAGTACAGACAGAGAAAAGTAGGAAGAAGCAATAATACCCTTATAGTAAATACTAATATACTATTACTTGTAGGGGTGAGTGTAAGTGTATCCCTTAAGGAAAGCTGTTTGGAGTGCAACCTTAAAGTGAACAGAGCTACCTGCAGTGTGGTGGCTTATAGCCAATGAGAGGCTGTGGTGTATGTAAGGTGAATTGGTTAACCAATTATGTGGTGGCATGTTGGATGTGAGAGTGCAAAAAAAGGTGTGGATTGTACTGCGTGAGAGTTAGATCTAGATCTACTGATGTAATAGGAACTTCTGGGAACTAACTTCTTCTACTATGAACTGTGAAGAGCTGTCTGTTAATCTATCTTGAATAAACTCCCTAAATTATGAGCCTTCTCATCAAGCCTTCTGATGTCTGCTGTGCCTGTCAGTCCAGCGCCCAAACTCGGTGCAAGGGGCTCCCCCTATAATTACTTTATGCAAATATGGCTTAAAGTATGAAAATATTACTTTAAAATTATGAATTGGGAGCTAATACAAAGTATACAGTACAAGCATTGTTTGAAACAAACAAATGAGAACTGAGGTTAAAGCTGCAACTCATCATTATCTCTTGCAGGCATACAAATGCAGACATTTAGCTCTAACTCTCCAGTCAGTGGAGAGAGTTGAACTTGCAGAAGCTACTTTAACTTATTTTAAGATAGGTGAATAAAAACCTTAGGGTGAAGCAGCCTTTTAAGGACCTTATTCTTCAATGACTATGGAAGAAGTCTAGATTTTTTTTTAGCCTATATGCCTAAATATATAGATAGCTTAATTAGTAAAGTGTGACTGAAACTTGTATTCTAGGGAATATACATAAGTAGTTAAAAAGATAGAGTGTCATATTCTGGTTCATCATGAATTAATGCTAAGAACCATTAAAATGTGTGACTACATCAGAGCACTTATTAGCTGAAGTAATTTAGTATCTTATTGATTTATTTTTTTCTTTTATTAGAAACTGAAGCATTAATTCCAATAAAATGCCTTTTATTTTTTTCATTGCACTGTTCATACCTTTTAAATCATATTCACATTCTCAGATTAAATGAGGCTAAGAACATAACTTCTTAAAAATAGCTGCAACAACAATAAAAAAGCCTTTGAATTTCCTCTTTTTCTTCTATTACCTACATTTCTTCTAACTGCTTTCCATAAGCTGATTAAATTAAGAAAAAGTCAGAATTAGTGTCAGAAGGATATCATACTTCATAGCCCTCTTCCTTACATCAAAATTCTAAGGAAGAAAAGCTATAATTGAAGAATATAGTATTTTGTGCCATAGATACTTCACATAAGTATTTATTCCAACACATTGAGTTAAGGAGTTAAAGCTATTCATCTAGTTTTAAAATATTCTCTTCAGTAATTCCAAGTATGCAAATACTCATCTAAGTAGTATACACAGCTTTAAGCATTTTCACTTTGTTTAGTACCCCTTCCCACTACTCTGTTCCCCTGTTTTCTGTCTCAAGAACAAAAGATGCCAAAATAAACTAGAGCTTCTTTGTCTCGTTCTCTTTTTTATCTCTCTCTCTTTCCTTTTTTTTTTTTTTTTTTTTTTTCCTGTGATATGTGACAATGTAGAAGAGGGAAATTTAGGATACTCTGTTTTCTGAACTTAGTTTACATATCTTTTTTCTATTTGCCCTTAAGTACTTGATCATTATATATTTTTAAAGCAGAGTCTTGTAGAGCTAATTTAATGCTTCCCAACCAGAAATTACTTCTACAGTATTTATAATTTCCTGTTTTATTTTATTATTTGAGCTATAGCAGTGTATCGGTTGTCAATATATATCTATGTACACATGTCTATATCTGCATACACAAGATTTATTTTAAGATATTTCCTATGATTCTATGATATTTATGCTACTTTTATGTAACTAAATATATATTTTTTGTACATGTTTCTTTAAAATATTCTCAAATTTGGAGCTTTTTTCCTTCTGAATGCCAATTATTTCAGTTAGTCCTCAGTGTCTTTTACTACTCCAAGTTCCTTGGTAAGTACTTCCTTCATAATCTAATTTTACATGATAAAATACTCAACATCTACAACAAATAAATAAAGTCAGTGTGAAAACAGAGCTCAGTTTTCACCACAGAGATCCATTTGCATGTGTTCTTTTGTGACATTGTAAGCCCTGTCCATCAAGCAATCTCTAGGCTCCCAGGTGATATACAGAACTAATTTCTTTCACGCATCTTTCATGCCTGATGTGCCCAGTTAACACTATTTCTTTCTACTTCCTTCAAGCTTAAAACTGCCTTAATAATTTTTAATAGCACAGAGTTAGATTAAAAGCAACTAATATGCTCTTTATTAAAAAATCCCAACCTTTTTTCTAGTTTCCTGTGTGGCAATAATCTAACCGGGCGTTAAAATTGTAAGATCACAGAATGGCTATGTAACCGCTATGGTTATAGTTTATTCAATATTTGTACAATCATGTCTTCCCCCTGGTTATGTAAAGCACATTTTAAGTTATGTTCAACTGCAAAGAAGTTGTCTTCTGACTACAGAAGTGTCTTGGTTTGAGTTGACAAAATGCCAAATGCTCAATACCAAGTCAGAGCCTCTCTCCCCTCACTGAGAAAAGAGAAAAAGGGAAAAAAACCTCTCAATCTAAGTTTATGCTTAAACTAACTATATATATTTATACAGAAAAGAGAAAATTAAAAGAAAATTACAATATAACACACACTTACACAAGTTAGGTATAACAACAATTTTTACCTCCCACCAAAACCAGATACTATTACTCTTGATCTATAAGCACCCCAAAAGATATCCAGCAAGAAGCAAAGTATAACAACAAAATGTTTCTACTTCCCTGAATTCAAACAAAATGCAAGTAGCGACAGCAAGAGCAACAGGGCCTACTCCAACAAGACAGGAGCTGCACCACATCCGGCTTGTACCTTGGCCATGGTGGAACCGACTTAACACCTCCCAGTGCTGCACACATATCTTAGGTTTGTGTCATCTGGTATGAAATATTTCCTTGGTTACCCAGTTAGGTGATAGCTGTCTCCCAATCCACATAGATTCTCTGAGACTGCTAATTTGAAGCCTAGCTAAAACCACTGCAAGGGGACATGGTATTACTCCCTTGACAAGAGTCTCCTGCTGTTAGGAGCACTCTCCTAGGAAATCAAAGGCTTGTAATCGGTATCTACTTCTGTTTCAGAGACAAAGTTCTAAAGGCATTTGATATGCCTAACTTTTAATAACTTTCCCATCAATCATGTAGACACACAAAAGACAAAAGTTGTAGCTGGGAAACCTGTGTTATCTTAATCTGTTATATCTAGAGCTCTAGTTATATGGTAAGTTAAAGATTGCAGAATAGAGCACCAAATGTATCCACAGTACTGCCCACGCTGATTTAAAGACTTTTGTTAACTGACTCAAAGAGCCCATGAAAAGTGAATTGGTAAAGATCAAGCTGTATTTGACTCTAATGCACAGCTCCCAGGAACAGTTTTTAAGACAACAGTAGGGTTGCATGTACCTGAGGGAGTCACAATGCAATATATTTCGCTGAAAAAAGCATCTCTCATAAATTTAATCTCTGTTGTTACCTCTCCCAAATCAGTTATAGTAAAGTACCCATTTCATCTGTAGGCAATCTTAGATTCACCCTTTTCAAAAAGCAGCAAAGCACTCATGAAAGACTACCAAAGAAATTTAAGTAGCATTTGATCATAGGTGCTAGCACAAGTTACATTAGCAGACTACTGGAATATTTAAGATTGATTATTTGGGCTTACCATAGGATGACCTCAATTTGTTATGTTAACTTATCTTTGCATTAGCATCATACATTAATCTGTTGGTTTTGGTTTTGTTTTTAATCCCCATAGAACATATAGTGTCTTCATTATTAAGTATTTAATTAAGGGATAAATTCAACATAATTGTTTCAATTTATCTCAGTGAATCTAAAGAAGTATTTTTTGAGAAGAGTAGCAGTGTAAGAGGAAAGAACTGCTGAGTGTGGATAACAAACTAGTTATGACAGTTAAAATGTGGTTGCACTCTGCAAATTTAAATAGATGCTATTTCAATACAGGAACAATTCATCAAAATTTGCAACATTTTGTTATCAGTGTTGTTAAGCAGGTTTTCTAGACTTCATGATTTCACAGATCCTAAAATATTCTACAATGTTATCACGAAACAATGTGCAAAATAAATCACTATAAAATTTTTGTTGAATATTATTGTACAGAAGACAAGGGAAAAAAAAAAAATCTTCCAGATAATGGGACTGTCTGTGTGCCCAAGTTGCAGCAGCCAGGACCAGTTTATCACTGTATGGGTGTGACCAAATCAGTGTATTCTACACTTTCTATGTAATTTCTGATGAACTGTTAATAATGGACCTTTTGCAGCATCTGCCCAGGGTACACCTGACCCCTCAGGCTACAAGCTGGTGTTAAAGAAGCCTGTGAGATATGAGGATGTTTCTGTCTTCAGACCAATGACTCAGCTGTGATAACTCCTCCTGCCTGGTGAGTCATTAGCACATTCACACTCAGCCTGAGGGGTCATGTCTGCTAATGGGCCATCAAAGATTCCCAAAATATCCCAAGACTCACAGGGATCCCATGAATCACCCAATGTGAGACTCCTGATCCTAGAGGAGGTACTGGGCATTCCCACCTGAAGCTAAGCATCTATAATCTTGGGGTTTGGGGACTTCTGGTACCACTTGTTGGATCCAGAGGAGGCCCAGAACCTCAACAGGACTGTGGCTGCCGCTCTCAACAAGACTGTGACCATCATCCTCACCAATAGGTTTTCTACTACTTTTACTTTGTACACATGGGGACCACATGGTGCTCAGCACAGGGGCTGACGAACACCATTCAGCTCGCGCCCCAGGGTTCTGGGTTATACATCTGGTTGTTGTGAGTTAAAGCTGATTTTTCTCTGTATCATTGTATTTATTGCGATATTTTTAATAAATTGTAACTGATTTGTAAACTCTCTTGAGCTGAGTTCATTTCTCCCACCAGTTGACCTTTAAATCAACACACTGTGACTTTAATGTTATATTTGCACTCTACTCTTACTTTTCATTTTTAGTACCATTCACTCCTTAATTTTTGAAAAAAATATTTCAAGTAACTGATTGAAATTTTATTAGAAATATGATGTATTCCAGCAAACTATTGATTAACATAATAGGTAAAAAGTACTCTAAAAAATACGAGTTTTCCTTCTTATAGCAAGTGAGCATCTGAGGAACCAACTTCCACAATGATTGACTAAGAAAATTATTTTATAAAATATGTTAGTGATCTTGGAATCAAAACAAGTGTTTCTGTGAAATATACTGATGACAAGAAAGTAAAAACTTTGGAGAGGAATTTCAGAGAAATAAATTCCATAGCTGTAAGCACTGAAGCAAACAATATTTAATTCAATGATACAAAAGTCCAAAAGTCATTGAATCATGATATCCCAAATTGGAATGGAATCAATAAGGGATATTACGTTCAACTTCCTGCTCCTTCCAGGACTACTTAAAAATACACTCAGATTCCCACATATCTTTCCACAGGGCTGCTGCCCAGTCTCTTGTCCTCCCATTTGTACAAGGATTACACTGTTCCAGGTGCAGAATCTGGTACCCACTTTTCTTAAATTTCATACAGTTGGTGATTGCCCAGTTCTCTAGTCTATCCAGATCTCTCTGAAAGGCCTCTCTAACCCTGAGGGAGTCCACAGCATCTCCTAATCTTATATTGTTGGCAAAATTAATGTTTATTAAATTCCTGCATTCTGAATATTTATAAAATCACTAAAGAGTACTGGGTTCAAAAATTGAGCCTTGGGGCGACGCACTGATGACTGCCTGCCAGCCTGATATAAGAGCCAATTGTTCACCAAGTGTTTTTTAGTATTGTCTAGCTGTATTTTGGACACTTTTCCTGAAGGATACAAATTTACAAAAAGTGTAAAATGTTTTTAAAAAAAAAAAAAAAAAAAAAAAAAAAAAAAAAATCTACATCTTTTGGCTTGCCTTGGTCAACTAGATGAGAGCTCTTGTCATGAAAGGGAATTGAATCGGTTAAGCAGAACCAACTTAGTGGCTAACCCTTGTGAATCTGGGCTGGCTATTGCAAATTACTGCATTGTCTCTCAAGTGGTTTTAAATAACTCCCAAAATAACCTTTTCCATAATTTTACCAGGCACTGAACTGAGATTGACGGGCCTGTTAATAGTCACGGTTATCCTTCTTACTCCTGAAAACTGTGAAGAGTCATACCATAAAGGATTAACCATAACAGGAATGTCTGAGTTAAGAGTGCACAGATGGAATTAAAAAAGTTTAAAAATCCACGTTCTGGTGGTCAGTCGTAAGGATGGTATAAAACAAATGGTAAATATGTTTTTAGGATAGGTCAAGTTATGTTTGTTCACCTGTGATGCTTATGCTATTAACAGTTCCATTCAGTGGTATTTGCTGCTCAGGAAACAAACAAGAAAATCAACCCTCTTTCGTGTTACATAAACCATGAAAAAATTAATGTATAATTGGAAATTCTTTTACCATAGGTGAAAACCAATGAGAAAATGCCCTTATAATTTAGGTCCACAATCATCAGTCATTTTTTGAAAGCTTCAGTCCATATAATGAGAAAATATGCATTACAATTTTTACCTTTATAGAGAAATAATTAAATGTTCAGTACAGTAAACAGTGCAGACATTTCACCAAGTGCTGAGCATAAAGATTATGGTATTGCCAAATGTATAGAAAAACTGGCAAGGAGTATACATGTATCAGATAAAAAGAAATTAATTAAAATGGAAATTAACATATCAATTTTTATTGAACCTGCTGGATATTTTTTGTTAATGGCATGTAACATGGTTTTGACTATTGAAAACACTTCTGGCTTTTTAGGTACTTAAAATAAGAAACAGTTTGTATTTAGAGATAAGGTACTGTCCAACTTGTTGGTTATTCTTAGCCTTAGAATACGAGAAATTTTCTTTGCCACAGTGAATTTTATTTACCCTTTCTTTCACAGTAAGTAGTAGAAATCAGATAGATATCCTATAATTTAATATACAGTATTTTCTGAAGTTCACTGTGAATATCTCATTTTTATCAAATAACTGAAGAAAGGCATCAAACATCAGAATTACTCATGGGGTAGAATTAAAAAAAAAAAAAAAGTGTTTCTATTCTTTTTTAAGCTGATTCTGACTCTCCAGTAGGAGCTCTGTCATAGACTGGAATAGATATGAAACCAAGCACATTGAGGGAAATTTCTGTAGCTGAAATACTCTCTAAATGGATAATACAATTAAAGATCAAAAATCTTAGAACTTAATCCCTAGCTATTCTTCAGAACTCCAGTAAGTTACCCACTGGTGAGTTTTTGTTCATTATCTGATAGATGCATTCAGTGATTTTTAAAAAAATCTTGATTCACAGCTACCAAAAAAATTGTCATTTTTTGGCTTGACAAGATATCATAATACCATGAACACAGAAACCAACTCCCTTTTCAGCAGTGTAAATGATTTCCTTTTCTCTTCATCTTTATATGTAAGCTAACCATTTTAATGCATAGAATTAAACATTGAATTAATAACATTAAACTTAGAATGATGTGGAAGGAAAAAGTACCATAATTTTGGAATAAGTACTGTTAACACTTTATCATGTATTCCTCTCAGTCAGTAATTGGTACATTTTTCAAATCAAAGCCATGAAAGTCTGGTGAAAAGTAGGCATATTAATTCCCTCATGCTCTCTTCTCCACATTACTGAAGTTGCTTAAAATGACATTCCACTTTCTGTGTTTAATGGGACCTGAATTAACCATTTACCTCAAACCATGGTTTGGTTGACATCAATTGCACTCACATTAACATGTTAGTTCATATCAGGAATGCATCTTTAAAATTACTCTCCTATTTGTGCTCTCCCACTCTGCTGTGACTCAGAGAGAGAAACTGAGAAAATGTCTCTCAGATGAAACTGAAATGGAAGATATGCTACAGGAGTACTAATTAGAATCTGTTCAACTAGTAAACAGCACTTAGCCCATGGGTCTTACTAGAGCTAGCCCTAATGAGCTCTTCTCCTCCAGAAAGCAAATGATGTGTGTTGGATGCACAACAGTTATCTACTTCTACTGAGCAACACTATTTGATGATGTAAACATACCTTTCCCTTTTAACAGTCAGAGGACACAGTCAAAACACTTGTGTGGAATGTAAGCAATATATACTTTCTATACATGACTGTTGTGAAGGTTAATTCCTTATAACATGTTATTCTAGTATTCAAAGGCGATAAAGTTTTTAAAAAGAAATTATGCTGACAGTTGATCCAGAGAGAAAAATTGATACTTTATTACAGCCCAGAAGCTGCCTTTGTAAGTGATTCTTTTCACTTCATTACAGGCATTCACAGGGTTTGACAGATGCACTTGCTCATGACTTCATTTTGTGTAAGAAATCTGAAGAGCAGACACAGCTTCAATTCAGTAAAATAGGAGACAGCACATTTCAGAAGCTATACAAATACCTGAGCTGCAGTGACAACAAGCAACACTGTTTCTTACAGAAATTCATCCGGATTGTTTCTGCCTTTTAGCAATGTCTTATCCCACACCTTACAGTTTCTAGCTATGCACCTTGTCATCTTCTCTGAGAGGCAGTTACTTGAGATTTCCAATGACACCAATGGCAGAAAGGGTGAGCTGAAAACTTTTGTTTGTTCTTCCAATTTATTCCTTTTCTAGGGCATTTCTAATAAATGTCTTTTGATATTTATGTGTGAGTTTGGCATATACAACATCTGACCTTGTCTAAAAAACTATTGCACCTTTTAAACAATTTAGAAATTAGAAAGATAAATTAAGAGGACCTTGACTTTTCAGTCATATAAAGGAAAAGAAAAACAGCAGTTTCTTCTTTCAAAATTTAGTAATCAATGTCTTCCATGTTAAAATTACAAAAGCGGCTTGTTGGTTTTTTTTATACATATGTAACTGCTGTTAGACAAGCAACTTTCCATAAACTGATTTTCCACCAATCATATATTATGTTAAGTTACAATTTGGGGGTATTTTATTTCTCAAGGGAACTATGAAGTGGAAAGAAACCAGGCAGGTTTAGTTTCTACCTTCTTCCTTGCAACAAGCAAATATATTGATAGAGTCTCCTTCCTTTTGATTTTTGACAGCTGAGTTTCATATTGAGAATTACAGAGGATAGAATTTGATTTCCAGAAACATGCAGTTCTTCTTAAACTATTTTCTTATATATGTTTTTTGGTTTTGAAACAATATTGCACCTATTACAGTGTAGAAAACAGTATTTGTAAAATATATGATGAAGATAAATTTTCTAATGGTTGTTCCGTAAGTTTCCTGAAAATTCCACTAAAAACCTAAGCCAAACCCTAGGTCATTGATAAGAAAGAAGACCTCTTGAATACCTTTTTGCCTGTGTGTTTTCTTTACTGCAATTTGTAAAGATTGGGAATTTTCTCTTTTTCTCCAGTATTTAAAGTGCAGAGATTTTGGCATCATCACAATTTCAAAGAAATACATTGTGAGAATAGCAAAAATATTCAGAATATTTCACTAAATGTCTTTTATCATTCGCTTGTTATTTTCATGTGTGTGAAAGAAAATAATGTCAGTGCTCCATTAAAAATCCTGGATAGCATATAACCATAGGATTTTTTACATTGGGAAAGACTCTTAACATATTTGAGTCCAACAATAAACATCAAACTGCCACTGTTTCTAAGCACCTCTTTTAAATACTTCCAGGCCTAGTGACTCAACCACTTTCCTGGACAGCCTATTCTAATGCGTGACAATCCCCTTGGTGAAGAAAATTTTTTACAAATATCGAGTTTAAATCTCCCCTGGTGAAACTTTTGGGCATTTCCTCTTGTTCTATTGTTTGTTATTCTGGAGAAGAAACTAACCCACACTTTTTTGTAACCTCCTTTCAGGTAGTTGTAGAGAGCAATAACGTCTCTCCTCAGCCTTATTTTCTTTGGGTCAAACAACCCCAGTTGTCTCATTAGCTCCTCATAAGGCTTATTGTCTAGTCTTTTCAACAGCTTCTGTACCCTTCTCTGAACTTGCTGCAGCACCTCAATGTCTTACCTGTCGTGAAGGTCCCAAAACTGAACACAGATATGTGTGGCCCCATCAGTGCTGAATACAGTGGAACAATTACTGCCTTTGTCCTACTTATCACACTGTTTTTGATACATGAAACACTCTGTTTTGTATATGGTAAACAAGTAACCTCCTCTAAGTGTTAAATATCATATTGATTTTTTTATAATTCACCAATAAAACTACTTGATGTCTCAGTGAAGAAATATCAATAGAAAACCTCTTTGACCTGTGGATAATGATTCCTATTCATTATGCTTGTGAATTAGAGAAGGAAAAATTAAGAAAGATTATGTGGGGTAATAGCAAAAATGCAGCAAATATGTCAAGAAATACTACCAGAACAACTGCTCCCTTGTAGTGACCTACAAAGTAGTCCCTCCTGGTTGGAGTTTATAACTTTAAAACTGTGTTTCTGTCTCTCTGTCTGTCTATCTATCTATCTATCTATCTATCTATCTATCTATCTATCTATCTACCTATCATCTATCCTACAGAGATATATGCAGTATATACATTTCACAATAATAAACACTAATTAATAACAGCTATGAAATGCAAGTATGTTGAAGGTTTATTTTTATGTAGATTAGAGTGGTATCTCAAGCTATTTCTACATAATATTTACTACCTGTAAGTAAAAGTGATGCAAACTATCTAAAGAACAACAATATAACAGAAAGGGCATGTGAATCTCTGTTAATGTAATCTCATTTAAGATAAACAAGATAAAGTGAGAAATGTTTTGGTCAGTCTTGGTTCTTCTCCTAAGTACAGAAGATACCTTCCCTTATGAATGGGGAGGAGGAAAAGGCTGACACTCCTGTTTCTTTCTGCTGTAACTGACTAAAAGCTAGGAAAGGGAAAAGAAGAAACGGATCACATGCCTTTTTTTCTTCATAGTCTTTGAAGCGATTTTGAGAGCAAGTACTAATTCTAGTGCAATTGTACCTTACCTGGTGAGTAAACTGAATGCTGACTGAATTGTAAACCTAAAAGGTAACAAGTTTGAGTGGTTGATAGTTTGGAAATCTTGAGTAGAATCCTTCCTTTTTCAAAAAGCAATATGGTGCCAACATTTTTGGTTTTCCTTTTCACCTTCACATCCAGTTCAGACAAATCCATATTTTTCATAGTATATGTGTCTGGGATTTGCACAGATTTGATGGCAGTGAAATGATGAAACAGTAAAATAAATGCATAGTTCCTAAAGAGGTGAGCTGAGGTGCATGCAATGTAACTTAATTTGCCTCACAGAAACTAGAAATTGAATTAATACTGCTTGTTCATGCTTGAAGCACAGAAAATTGCTCAACAGCAGAAGGAGGAAAAGAAAAAAAAATCTAAAAATAAAAATCCCAGTGGAGATAAGGATTTTCACAGTCCAATTTGGTTTCTTCTAAGATATAAGTCTCAAGACACTGAAGCAAATAACTCACATGAATGAAATCTAAGAGTTCTGCAGTACTAAATATTTGAGGGAAAACAAAATATAGAAGTATGAAATCAAGAGTTGTATAATTATAAAATTTATCTTCATTTACAACTAATGCAATACCTGAAAATTGAAAATAGGATAGAGTCATAGAAAATGGCCATATAATAGCAATTATCTACATTTCAGTTGGCCATTATTCTATGCTTTAACATGGCTTTGAGAAAGAACAATATTTATTATTTCCAGAGCAATGGAACACAATCATGTTTGGGGCATTTTTCAGCTTAATAAGAAGTACTCTTGTGAACAGCTAGTCTAATCTATAGTTTTTGTCTACCAACTGGTGAAAAGATCAGTCCCTAGCTACTGGAATCACATTATGTGTAGTTTTTATTCTCCTGTCTCCAATACATCAGGAGATTACAGTAACTATCAGTATACATAAATGTATATAACATAAATGTGCTTGCTAAAGTGAAATAGCATAAAATAGTGTATACTAAGATTACTTATAACTGAATTTTTGAATGGTATGCTGTATTCACTTGATGGCATTTTTCATTCTGTTCCTGTGGTCCAAGGAAGTGAATAATCTACTTTAACATTAGACGCCCAAAGATTGCATGTTTGTATCTCAAATGGTCACCTTAAATGGCCTTAATAAAAAAGCATTTTCAAATGGCAATTTGCCTAACTTTGATTGCCTGTTTTTGAGTGAACAAAAATTATCCTATGAAAACATCTTTCAATTAACTATTACATTTCTAGAACACAAACTTTGAAGTAATATTTTATTTCTAAATGTCTTAAGTCAGGCTTGAGTAACCTAAACATTTTGATGCTAAGAGTAAACTGTCAGCAGTTTTTCTGAAAGGTATGTAGACTGTTAAGTAAAATATGTGTTCTCAAATCCCAGAACAAAACAAGTTTTTATACCTGTGTTTGGAGCTTTGCCTTATTTTGTGGAATTTTTTTTTTGTTTGTTTTTGTTTTTGTGGGTTTTTTTCATAATTAGGATTTGTATATAGTGAGGAAATGGTAAAGTCAACATACTTAGCCTCATTCATTGTTGGAAATCACAATCTACAGCTTCTGAAATTTCATCAGTTACTTTCAAGGGCTAGTAAGCACAGAACACACTCTGCACATCCAATTTGAGGTGCAGTAATATAATATTGTGAGTCCAAGCAGGTAAACAGTAGATGAGCCAATAATGTAGCTTTTTTTTTTTTTTTCTGTTCCTTTTCCTGTTCCATAATTCTCAGATGGTTTTCACTGTGTTCAGGCATAAGGCAATAGGGGAATTTCTCCCTTTTTACCTACTCATGGGTCACACCATACAATTATTTTAGTTTTGTGCCAGAAAACAAGATGACACCAAGTAGGTCACGAGTTTTAAACTAAAAGCAATGTAATGAAAAATTGCTAGCTTTTAGTACTGGTTCTAGTTGAATTATGAACTGATTAATATTTCCCTCTAGAAGAAAAGTCAAGGTGTTTTGCATAGACAAAAAGATCACATAGGATAAGCATGAATCATTAATAAAGAAAAGGCATTTAAGAAAAATGGAAAAGACATGAAAAACTAATCTTTGAGCCAACTGATAAGATTGAATAATCTTGTTACATTTTATTTGGGGCAAAAAGAGGCAGGAGAAAACAGCATAAATAATAAAATGCTAAACTTTGATTGTCTAGAGAGAAGAAAGATTTGGCTATAACCTTATTTTAGCAGCTAAATATCCCTGTGCAGATTAGTTTGTACATTTCCTATTATTTGTTTGTCACAAAAGGGGAATTATTTGGGTCAGATCTCATTTATAAGGAAAATTTGGCTGTTTAAATCAGGAAGACTGAAGTAAATTTGCCTTCTCCAACATCTTAAAACTAGACCTATGAATTAATATCTGGGGGCAGCTCTTACCTTGGGAATAGTGAGGTCTATTCCCAACTGAATTTAATGTTCTTTGATTATAGCAATAAGACCCCCAGTATTTTTTTGTGACTTGTTACAGCATGCATGCCATCACCAAGGCCAGCTCCAAAATAACTCAACCAGAAAATGTTTAATTATTTTACAAAATAAAGGAAAATAATCAGCCGTCTTTGAAGATGCTAGGAGGAGTAGCAAGTTTAATTTGAGCACATGAATTTCTTAACCATAACTGTCTGTTTGACAAGGTATAAGAAAGCTTTTAGTCCTAACTCAGGTTGGAGGCTTTTTTAAAGTCAGTAAATGCTGTACTGTACATGTGGTCATTACCTTGCCAGCATGAAGGTGGATTGGGAAAGTACTGACTCTCACATTTTTTTTCTGGTGAGTATGGGTAAAGAAGGAAGGCAAAAAGGTCATTCAAACAAACATTCATTAGTAATTTCAGAACAACTACATCACTGATCACAGTCTAAAATCAGGGTGGAAAAAAAAAAAAAAAACAAAAACAAACAACCACCCCAATAGCAAACCCACACTAAATTCCATACTCCACTTTTGCAATTCTGAATTTTCCAAATTGAAGATAATTTTCTGTAAAGAAGGAAATACAACAAATTTTTTAGAAATAAGCGATTATTTTTATCAGTGAAAAAAAATCTTTTCTGTGGGCATCATGGACTTATTTCTCTACCACTCTAGCCAGAAAGAACTGAAGATTAACTTTCAAAAATTTGTATTCATAAGAACCGAGAAACTTCTTAAGCTTTCAACCCAATGAGATCTAATTTTGGCTCTGTCATTGGCTGATTTTGTTCTTTAATACTGTGCATAGGTCTACAGAACTTGTACCCCATTTGTGAAGTCTTTTTCCTCTTTGGCTTCTCTGATTTCTAAGAACACATGACCTCATTCTGAAGCTTTTCACTGGATCAGTCATTTATGTGCACTCATGTGTACTCTTTCTTCTCATTTTTTAACTCCTTTCTCATTCTTTACAAAGAATGACACCATAAAGCCTTCCTTTAGTCAAGTTTGCTAATGGATACTACAGATAACGGCAGGCAGATTGTATGTGGGATGATGGCATTAACTTCATCTCTTTAGGAAAATGGGATGAAAGTAGTTATTTTTATCCTCTATAGAGTGTCTCCCAGTGGACAGAAGACTGTTTAAACTTGAGGTTAGATGCACATTTCCATGCACTCTGATTTGCCCTATTTTGGTTTTGTAATGGACCATGGTCAAAACAAAACTAACACACACACCCCACCCCCCCATCCCCCCCCCCAACAAAACAACAACAACAAAAACAACCAAAAACCCCCAGCAAACAAACCACATAAGCAGAAAATTTAGACGGCTTTCATTATGGATTCTGGTATATATTCTAGTCATTTCTTCTGCTGTTCCTTAAAGTTTGTTGTCCGTTAAAATTTTATATACTTATATAATTAATAAAATAATAACATATATACATACATGTTATCCCTTCATGCTCTTGAGTCAGATTTCAGAAAAAAAAAACAAAAAACAAAACAAAACAAAAACAAAAAACAAAAACCAAAACTAAACAAACCAAACCCAAATTAAAATGCAGGATCTATCTAAGCCTCTATCTTGACAGAGTTCAGCTGAAAGTCGCTGATACTTTTATTTCTTTTATTTTCCTACCTTTTATTTAAGTTCTGAAATGTTACCTATGAGAGCATGGGGAGCAAAGATTTCATTTTAGGAGTTACCTTTGTCTTCCAGTTCAAAAACTGTGATAGACTTTATATTCTATAAGCAATGAATTTGCAAGCCAAACAGACCAACTAATTTTCCAAAAGACAAGTGGCAAAACCTGTTACTGATAGTCTCACATACAAGTGCATGTAGAAAATACTGTAAGAAGAAGCAAAAGAAAGAAATATTACCAGAAAAAGACAAGACTTTTTTTTTTTTTTAAATCCTTCTGAGGTGTTAATAACACAGGATATTTTCAACTATATGTATCCCAAAGCAGGCATTTTTTCCAATTAAATTTGCATATTCTTATGGACAGCATGCCAGATGGCTGTTCAACATTTTTTCCTTCAAATTTCATGTGTTAGAAAGCAAAAATTTGCTGAACTGTAAGATAGTTTTGCTCAAGTTGCACTTTTGTTTTCTTAAAACTATGTAAGATTTTCTGACATTGAGGGCAACACAACCCAAAGAGATTTTTTTTATGTCAGAGAGAGGTTTTTAAATTTTTTTTAAGTGGTGTTTTTAAATGCCAGCCAAGGGAAGACAAGCACTTACTATTTTCTAAGAATTTCTACTGGTCTTTCAACATATGGTGCAATAAAAATGTGCAATTTTCTGACTTACTTTAGTGAAGAGACTACTGAATAGTGCTTATCTGAGTTAAAATGGCCAATTTAACATTTGCTTCCATTTAGTTTGGAAACACAACTGGGAGGTGGAAAGAAACCTTTTCATTTCCACAGCAAGGAAGTATCCCTTTTTTTTTCTTCAAGTATGCAGCAGTCCTGTATGAGTTCATGTGAGGGATGGCTACTGCTTTTAGAACTTTGCATTCTGCAGTGATGGAGGAACATGCTGGATAAAATACAGGTGAAGAACCTTAATAATTTTCATGATGCAGATGAGAAGTGAGGCTTGTATTTGGCTTTTGCAAATGTAAGACAGTAAACATTTTACTTTGGCACAGCACTATAGCACTATAGTCTTTAGCTCTAAGATATTTTTCACAAATTGCTGCTGATTCCACAATTAAAGATTAAATTAGGTTGGCCATCCTGGTTTTGATACATGACTGTCCTTTAAATTAATAAAACATGAGAGCTGGAGAGAAGTAATCTGCACAAGCTTTAAAGGGTTTGCTTTTTCAGCTGTATTTCTATTTTTATTTGATAAATATATAGCTGTATCTTGTTTATGGACCTTCTTGAGTCACGTTGTTAAAAGCATCTGGATATTTTATATTCAAAAATCAGCAACATTTGTACAATTTTGAATGCACCTGAATTATGCTGAATGGATGATAGGATGCTTCCACTATGCAGATGTACCAAGTGTCAATTCTTCTAAAATGTTGGATATTTATAGGTGAGGTCTCATTGCAAAATGCATGGATAATTTCCCAAAGTCAAAACCCCTCCAGCAGTATAACATTTAGCATTGCATAATGCTTTCCTAAAACAACACCAAGGCTGCTTGATTTGTGTGGATGATAGCTTAGTTCAGGGGTCTTCTCTGAATTCATGCATCCCATGATGTCTCTTCTATTGCCTTTTTCTTTTCAAGCTATGTAGTACATAAAAATTCCCTCTTCTTCAGGCACCTTATATATATATATATATGTGTGTGTGTGTGTGTATGTATATATGTGTGTGTATATATATATGTATATATATGTGTATATATATGTATATATACATATATATATGGCTCTTGTGCTGTCTGCATAAAGTATATCTACATTTTTAAGCTACTTTATGTAAAACAAACAAATAAGAAAACTCCTCTCTATAGTTTAATTTGAAATATTTCATTATATTATCATATAATATATTTTTTTATTCCTCTCAGAAGTCTTTGAGAATATTGATTAATATAAGATTTTCAGTTACTACCATAAGAAGCACAACAGAACAGCGTATAAATTATTGAAACTGAGATTATTAAGTGGAATTACCAGTATCTGTTTGTGTCCTCATTAATGTTCTTTCTACATACATGAGTCAATTATTTAGCTTTGTTGTTGTGGGCTTTTTTTTCCTGCCCCATATAACAATATCTCTCTTCACTATGCATTGACTTCTAAGATTCTGTGACTTCTAATTATATGAACTACAAAAAGAACACTAAAAAAAAAATCATCTATCCTTTTATGGAAATTGGAAAAATGTTCATTTATTAAATGAAACTGTAAAATACAAGTCAACCTGCTTGCTTGCTTAAAGTATGAGCATAGTATCACATTCTCTCCTGGATGCCTCTGAGGAAAGTTGCAAATTCGACCCTATTGTCATTTCATTTTGTACCTGGAGTCTGTTCTGGCAGTGCCATTCAGCATGAAAACAGAAGTTCCCTCTTTATTAATTTTTATTTCCACTTCTGGACCATTCAGAATATAAATTATGCAAAATACAATCTTGAGTGGAACTAACAAGAAATTGTCTGCTTGGAGGAAACAAAAACATGCACACTGTTTTGTTTGCAGTTACCCTATTTCCATGGGGGAATTACAACAGCCAAATCAGAGCACATAAGGTTAGATTCATCTACAAGGTATGTTCACAGTGTTGCTTTTCATGTCCTTTTAAGTGACGTGAAAAGTGGTACAAGTGGCCATTTGAAGGCAACATGGGAACAATTTTGCATAACTGATATGAGTTCCTAAAAATATTCATGTCACACAGTCCTGTCTTGACAAGATGTTATTCAATCTCTGTGTTTGTGAAACAGTCCCTACAGAAGGAAAACAAGGAGGTTGACTTTGCGAGGGTTTACTTTTTGATGATTGATTTATCTTCTTTAAAAAAAAAAAAAAAACAAACAACAAAAAAAAAAAGCAACAAATCAGAAGGCTGAGATTCTTATTGTGCTTGACTGTCTAAAAGACATGTAGGAAAAAAAAGTGCTAAAAATATTTTTAATTTAGTCAGTTAATCATTATGTGTAGCACTGCATAGAGGCAACATATCAATCTTTAAAAACAATGCTTATATAGCAAGTGATACCATTTTTAGTGTTTGGGTCTCTCCCCACCAAGAATGTAGTAACTTCTTAGGCAGATATGAAACATTTAGATATTGTCATTTCACATGAAAAGGAATAGTTTATAAAACTGATTCACAGGAGTGTTGGAATTTTTTAATTCAGCAAGACTGCTTATTCCATAGAACATGAAAATCATACATTTCCTTGCGTGTTTTCTAAATTTTGGAGTCTTTATGGTGAACATCTTTGAGTTCAATATTTTAGAATCTATCTCCTTATAGAGAAGGAAAACAGTTTTTTCTTAGTCATTGTACTCATCAACTGAAGACAAATAATGTAATACCAAAGGAAGAGCATATTACAGAAACATTTCTTTGTCGTCTCTGGAATTTACAGCAGTTAATAATTTAATAACATGCTAAAAATTAATATGAAGTCAGATAAAAGGGGGATATATGCTGGAACTAAATTACTTGTTGTTGGACCATTTCCTACAAAACTGAAGCTTATTGAAATAATGAAATATTCTTGCTAGACCTAATCACACCTTCCAGAGACCGAAATAGACTCCAAGACTCAATTTCTTTCCAAACTTTTTATTTTGTAGGAACTCACCCCTCAGTATAAATTCCATTACTAATTCTGGGAGCAAAAAAGAGAGCTCAGAACAGTTTTATTTTTAACCTAAAGCTAACATGGTCAAACCACCAAGCCAATGACTTTCTGCTTTTCTTTAAATAAACTATTTTGCACTCTTTCTGTCTATAGTTTTTCATTATTACCTGGTTTAGGTCACCTTTGTGATGGATTTATAAATGTAGTTCAAGAGGAACTAAATTATCATCCTGAATTGTACAGGGAATGAACATGGCTGGTATTACAAATTCTAATCAGACTAAATTTGATTATAGTCAATGAGGACAAGACGTAAAAAATCCCTTTGTGACTGAAGAAACATTACTTATGGTACTTCTCTTTCTTATATGGAAAATAAAGAGAAGGGTGCTTTTTAGTGGTGCTGGTAGGAAATATATATTAGGAAATGTAATAGGTTGAATGAGAGGTTTTATCTCCTATGTAGAGAGGTTTTAAGGTTTTAGTGTTGAATTTTTGTTGGTTCTTCACAAATAGACAACCTGGTTTTATCATCCAGACTCTGATTAATCTATATGAAGACAGACTTAATGAACTTTATACTGCATACTTTTAATTAAGTGTGTTATGAGTTGTAATTCTTGTCTGGAATAAACACTTAAATGAAAAATAACATTTCATTGTCTTGGTATTTTCCAATAGACTCCCAGAATATGTTATCAACGTGCCTTTTTTCAATTGGAGATAAAATTTTTGTTGTTCCTGTGAATCTGCTGCAAAACATGTGTAGTTCTTAGACTCAGAAAGATCTAGAAAAAAAATTTGAGAAATGTGAGTATTGAGTTTGTTGTTGTTGTTTTTGTTTGTTTGTTTTTAATTATTATTTTTGGGGTTTTTTTTAGTTCGAGAACCTATTTTCTAGGTTTCATTTTCAATCAAACCAGTTGGAGAAGCTAGTGCCTTACTGTTTCATCGCAACAGCACACCTGGGATCACACAACTGCATTTTAGGTATTCATGACACAATAGCATTTTTTCCCTATTGGAACTTCACCTCAGCCAATACAAAGGTGTTGGATTTTCCCTCATAAGCAGCTATTCAATACTTATGTTTGTTTTCTTTACTCAGTCCATATTATTCTAGCTCTGTTATGAAAAGCCAAATACTTGTGTTCCCACAGCACTTATCTCTGGTGTTTATCATCATAGCTGTGTTATTTGAATGCTTTAAGAATATTGATGACTTTATATGCATAACAGATCCTCCAAGACACATTATGAATAGCTTTATAGAGATACTGAGAAAGTGAAATTAATAGTTTGCACTGCAATTTAATAACAAATAGTCACAATAATTTTGTTTCATGGTGGACTTTGACATCTGACTTCTCCTTAAACATGCCTCGCTTCAGTTTTGTTCCTCTTCTTAGTCAATACCATCAATAGTTGAATGCTCTGTGGAAAAGTATATACACACCTGCTCAGTTACACCAAGAAACCAGTGTTCCTACAACTGTTTAGAACACACTCTAATGAGAAGATATGAACATTGAAGGCAGGTTTCCTGTGGTTCTAATAGATGGCCTACCAAAGACAAATCTGTTGTTACTAAGCAAGAAGGGTTCTGCTGGACTCAGAGGAGTCTTATTAAGATTGGACCATCTCCTTGAAGAAATTCTGTTTGAGTTTTAATGAACAACCCATATAATGAATAGGGTTAATTTCCACTAATCTCAGCATTCAGTTTTTCAAGTTGCAGACCTGATTTTTTCACAGAAATTCATACTCAATTCATTGTTCATAATTAAGATCTTCTAGTGTTCATTTACAATTCCTAACTGCCTTCTCATGGGTGATTAATGTGAAAGATTTAGTTCCACTATCTTTCCACTTTCATTGTTACATAGGACCACTGCAGAAAAATGGATAGAATGAAGTTCTCAACAGGAACCACTCCATATTTACTCATGAGAATGATTCATCTTATTGTGGCTGTCAAATTTACCTTCAATATTCTCTGCTCTACAAGACCTTCTGTGCTCCCCATGAGTGCAAAATATTTTCTTTTCAAAAGATTTCTTTTGGAATTATGTGTAGTCTTTAATGTAAAATGAATATTAGAATCAAGTTGCCAGAAAAATAGGGATGCACAACTGTTTAACTATATATATTACATATTTTGAATATAAGCAGACTCTACAACTGCACTGTTCTAGCACATAATGACATATATGCCAGAAGATCAAACAGTTGCATAGTATCTCAGAAGAATTCTCTGGTTTCATATCTACATCAACACCTATCTGTACATTTAACTCAACACCAACAATAGCACCACTGACATTGCTGGAAGAATAAACACTTATATGTTGTGAGAAGGTCTTCATTATTTTGTTGCAGGCATTACCAGATAGTATGCAGAGGAAAACTAATCAGTATTTTTCCTAACAAAAAAATTGAGGTAATACTCACAGATCTTTCTGAAAAAAAAATCTTCAAAACATTCTCAGAAACCTTTTACTTTCTCTGAAGGCATAATTTCCTTCTTTCATACTCAGATTGCAAGCAGTCAGGACATATGTATGACTCATTTGCCAAATTTCACTTTTAAAAATCAAACCCACTAAGTGCTAAGCAGCAAAAGTTTTAAAAATCAGCATATTTCTTACAGATTTAAAATAGAAATAACTTACTCAAGCAATTTCAGGAAAGAAAAATGCCTGAAGGAATTCCAACAAGGACACTGACTGGAAAAAAACAGTAGATATTGAAACACCAGTCTTGGTTTGTTGGTGCTTTGTTGACAAACTCTTATTTTAATTCCTGTTCTTTAACTGTAAAATTCTAGATTTTTTTTTTTTGGTCACATTATCTTTAACAGAGACTAAGATAATGTTTTATACATTTAACAGAATAAAATGCATGATGATGCAGAAAAAAAAAAATGTTTGTCATGATCTTCAGGAATAAACTATTCAAAGGAATTATTCCAAGAGGAAAACCACCAAACCTGCAGATATTTTGTAACAGTAGTATACAAGTTGTTTCATCCTCTGATTCAGCCAGTAAATCCTGATTAGTGAGCATAAGGTACAGGATTAATGATATATGATAGTTAAAATATGTTTTGTTGTCCCTTAGGTCTGATGTCTTGAACATTATGACCATTTCTTTGATATATATGCTACTGATGTATTCTCTTATCCAAAATCTATCTTCATGCTTAGTTAACTTGAAAGGGAATAATGTTGTATTACAGTTCCATTAAAATCCCACCAAAAAGTAAAAATTAAGGAATATCACTTTTCTAATGTTATTTGATTCATGTAAACTTTTATCTTGACAATGTGGCTTATGATCATATGCTTTTATTTATCTAAAAAGACAAAGATTGCTTAAAAATACTAATTAAAAAATAACATTAGACATAGAATATAGTAGAATAGGGCTTAAGAGTATTTGCAGGAAAAGGTCTAAGAATGGAGAGAGCTGGGATAAAAAATATATTAAGATTTATACTTTCTATTTTGTTTAAAACAGTAAAATTAAGCATTATTGAATGTTTCTCATATATGTACTGATAGCTCCTATAACATATATAAGAAGTTTGCTATTGCTTAAGTTTCAGGACAACAGCAAACAAAATGTGAACAGGTCAGATTAAAAAAAACAACAACAAAAAAAGTCCCCACAAAACAAACTTATAGAAGAATCCATGTGGCATTGTATGTCTTCATTGTGCTAGTATTTGAGGAATGGTGCTAGTATTCGAGGAATTTGAGGAATTTCATTTGGAGAGATAATTCAAATTTCAAAGAAATAAGTTTGGTATTATTAATTGATTTCTGAAAACCCCCTATACAAAATGAGCTTAAGGTTCCTAAATTCTACTACTTTGACTGGTTTCTAACTGAGTTCCCATGGAAGATGAAAGAGGATGTGGAACTGACCTGCTCAAGTACTTAATATTTTGCTTTCATGAGTTAATTGGAAAAATGCAGAACAATTAGTGATGTACTAAACATTAATTATAATGAAAGATGTGTAGAGATTGACTTGCTTAAAGAATGGAAGGGGTGATAAACTCCAGATATGCAACTGTTGGCTGCAAAAGCAGTGAAAATTGTCAGTCCTTTAAAACAACAGAAATATCAGAAGGCTTAAATTGTAACTTAAAAGTTGGTTTGGGTACGTGTATGTATTTATTATTATTTAGTACCTGTTATCCTATGTTTATACTCTGTAAAAAATGTTTCAGCATTTAATTCATTAACATTGATTAGTCCATCTCCTTTCATGTTCATTAAAAAACAAAACACCCTGCTTGTTGTCTCTTGAAAAGAGAGAAGGTAAGGTATTCATTTCAAATACTTCCACAAATATATTTTTCACAACAGAGAATATTATTATCAGCCATAATTCTGTACCAAAAGACATAATTACAAGAATTAAAAAGTAAAAGAAATGTAAAAAGATATAAAAAAGTCTATAAATTGCTTGCTGATAATGTCATTCTTCAGTAATTTATATGAACAGTATCTAGCAAAAGCTGAAGTTAACAGGACTTGAAATAATCCCAAGAGCTAGTCAGTAGTATAACAGCTATTTGGAATTAATTACCTTTATGAAGGATTTTTAATTTATTTATTTTTTTTTAGAAAACAATATGATTTAATATGTAGTAACTTCGCTTCAGTGAAGGACAGTATTATATCCAGTGTTAGTTTTCTCAATTTTAAAACTGTAGGATCACTTCACTTTTATAAACATTTCAGAATTATCCTTTTACAATGCAGTATCTTTTCCTTTCAGTTACTGTAATTCAGTGTAAAGAATAGGAATTTTCTAGAAGCTCATGCACTATTTTGCTCAGAATCCAGCTCAAATGGAAGGACAATTGTGATACATCACACAATGTGCAAATTTTACCTACGTTTAATTTACCTCTTTTATTTATATTCCCACTGTCTTCTAGTAAAACAACTATATAAGACACCAGCTGATATTCAGTGAACCTTAGAATGTAACGGTTTTGTCAAGATTATCTTCTTTCTGTTTTACTTTAAAAGCTAACATACTTGATTTCTATTGGAAAGTGACCTCTGTCAGAGACTCAGGGGGAGGCATATTAGAAATTACATCCAAAAAGACCTTTCTTTTATAAATTTTTCTACTTCCTAATGCAGTATAATATACTTCTAAAAGCACAGATGAAATAAACCCAAATACATTTCTGAGAAAAGGAAGGCAAAAAAGAAGACTTAAATTACCATAGAATGAGCTTCTACCAAGATTCTGCATTTGGAGGTTTGAAATGCAAGAGAAGTCTACCACTGGCACAAAGCCAATAGAAAAAGAGAAAAACAATAAGCAAAAAAGAAAAGACTCAAGTGCATCATTTCCGTGCATGTGTCCTATTTTGCCATGCCAATAAGATTGATTCTTGGCAATAACAAGTAAATTATTATTTTCAGAAAATCTAAGGCAAAAACAACCATTGACAGATAAAAGACTATAACATATTTAAACAACTTTTATCTTCCTGATTTTTTTTTTAAAACAAAAGACTAATTTACAAATCAAACAGAAACATACAAGAAAATACAAAAAATATATATTGTACCAATCTTCAATAGTGAGTGTAAATTGTTGCCGTACTTGGTCTATATTTATGACTCAGAGTCTTAATTGATAACAAATTTGTCAAAATTTTCAAGTAAGACTTCTCTCTTTGAGTTACAGAAAAAAAAAAAGTACTGTTACGATATCTTTAGTCTACTGAAGTTGCCTTCTCTAAGAGCTTGACATGAGAGTCTATGCTTTTGTTACTGTTGCTTACAGACTTACATAGCTCATGTAATATTTTCCTTAGTTCTAAATGGCACCTTTTTCCACACAACATTCCTCTAAAAGTAAATTTTAAAATGCAAACAAATTAGTAAGTAATGTGTCAAAGAATTTCAAACAGTGAATTAAAATTTAAATTCTATTCTATGATCTGATTTTTCATACTGCGTAGCTACTTCAGTTCCATACTCTTCTCCATAACATTCAAGATGCCTGACAGAAACATTTTTACATAATTGCCTGTGCTGATGGCAAAAATATCTGCTCATTAGGAAGTAAATTACGCATTGGAATGCTATTTCCCTTATCTATGTATTTTGATATATGAGTATTTGGGAAATTCAGAAGTCTGGTCTAATTTGCCTTAATGATGAAAAAAAGTGCAAAAAGGAATACTATGCTTTATACTATTGAGCTAGAAAATTTGTCCATAATCATGCTTACTTGAAGGTGAATAAACAAGTTTCTGTTAAAGAAGGTTAAAGTCTGAATTAATTTTGAAAACTTAACTGTACTTTGTAGCCTTCCTTCAGCTACTAATATAATCAAAGGAGAGAAACACACACCATGATAAGATGATTTGGGGAATTCTTATCTCTTTCCATTGAGTACAATGTGAACACTGATCAACCAATGTTTAATTGATATCTTGTTTAAATTCCTGAATTCATGTGATGGAAATCAGGGGTCTATATCTGTAACTTAATGCTACTGTTAATTTGCGTGTGTATGTTAAGGATAATTTATTTTTTTTTTTTTCCCCATGCTTAAAGGTACAATGATTAAAGGGAAATTATGCCCAGTTGCTTACAAAATTTCTTTGATTCAAAGCCTCTCTGGGACTCATTTTCTGCCTAGCTTTGAGTAGCATAAACATTTCTATTTATCTGATAGTGGCATTAAGAATCTTAGAAAAAAATTAGCTATGTAAATGCAGTATATCTGATACAAGTATGATTATTTCAGATTATTTTCCTAAAACTGGTGAGGAATTCTCTGTACATTCAGTGCACAGAGGGAGAGAAACACACTATGTAGCACTGTTTAATTTTATGAGGCAAAAATGAAGCAAAAGGAAAAAAAAGGTAAAAATTTGGTATGGTTTTCCATTTTTGAGCTTGCCATCCCCAGTTTCATTCGCTACCGCTTGTTCTAGTACTAAAGAAAAAATGAGATGGTAATTTCTAATTTCTCATCTCAACAATGTAAATAATTTTATATGTTTATATCAGTTCTTAATCTAGAGATCATTTCCATGTTCATCAGCTCAGTTTCTTGCTGACATTAGGCTAACGCTGCTGCTTTGCAAATTGAAGAATTATGTCTCTGACAAACTTGTTTCCTTTTTTTTTTCCAGTTTCTCAGCAGTACTGAGGCAGCCTTCCTAGTAGTGGAAAGATGTTCCCCGGGATGTTCATCAACTTTTCCTCATGATCTTGAAATGCAGAAGTTTGTTGTTGAAAGCTGCGTGCACTTTATATAGTATGCACACATATGAACAAGTGAGATATCAGGTAATACATCCAAAAGCAATGCATTAGAACCTTCCTCACTTCTGTAACTACTAGGGAGACTTGCATTCTTTTGAAATCAAGATATCAGTTGTTCCTTTAGTTTGCCCAGCACTGGAGTGATCTGCTATGCTTCTGAAATAGAATCACAGAACATGAGTTGGAAGGGATGCACAAGGATCATCAAGTCCAGCTTCCCCAAGATAACATAGTGGTGAAGAGCAGTAAGGCCAAGTTATTCCAGAACGGTCACAGCATGTCCATCCCACACCACAGTCATGAGGAGAAGAGAGAGTAAACTCCTCCCACCATTGCTTTTATACTTGAGTTTACATCAGGTAGTATGAAATATTTCTTTGGTTGCTTAAGTCAGGTGACAACCTATTCCTTCTAATCTACACAGCAGCTTCAGGGCCTACTACAACTAAGGCGTACTAAAACTAAGGCCTAACTAGGCCAAACTACCGCAGAAATTTTTAAGCTTTTCAGGATTCTGGTATTTCAGTAAATTGAGATGATTTTCTGTATATAAATATATAGATGACATATATATCCTTACAAGATTCAGCAGAAGTATACACAATTGTCATAAACAGCATTCGTAGACTGTACAGCTTTTAAGGGTTTTAAATATAAACATTTTCATGTCACATACCTATAGGGACTCGAGGAAATTACTTATTTGGCTTCATATCTATTTAAACCAGGTAACTTGGTATATAGGAATTTCTTTTCATTTTTCTCCTTTTTCTCTGGGCCTTACTGCTGCTTCACCACTACATCATCTTGGGGAAGTAAATATTTTATTGTTAGTTTCTCCCTTTTCTCTTGTTTGGGTATCTCTCAGGAGGTTTGCCTTATTGGGGTGGTCAGAGGGGTTCAGTTTTGCTATTCGGTGGGGAGGTGGAGAATTGTTTGTTATCTCTTACTTTTGTGTGGATGTGTGATATTGCATTTTGCTTCTAATTCTCCCTTTTCTGTGTAAATGCATAAACCCTGTCCATTTTAAGTTTTAGGTTTTTTCCTCCCTTTCCCTTGGGGGGTGGGAGGTGGGGGGGTCTAGTTGCTGTGGTGGATACTTGGCATTTTGTCAAGGTCAACCGCAACGATTTCACAGGAGATAGAGCAGCAATAATTTTGCTTCAACTTAAAAAAATTAGTTTATTCAAACAAGCATATAGATTTCTGTGGCCAGACTACAGAGATACGTATATGTTATAATTTTCTTTCTTTTTATTTTCCTTGCAGATAAACTTTATAGTTTTCATACCTAAAATAGAGAATTCCCTAAATTCATTTTTTTTTGTGAAACTTGTGTATTTGTTAAAATGGGTTTTTTTGTAGTTACATAATATTATTAAAATTCATTATCAAAAATGGCTGAAATATCCTAGCCTGTGGTTCCTGAAAAGGCAACAACACTAAAATATTTTGGAAAAGTGGCATTCAAAATATCTCTAAGAAAGTTTGGAGGCACTTAGTTTACTCTGTTGGATTTAATCAATCACAAAGATACTAAATCTGTCAAAAATTTTGAGAACAAATCCATTATTAGAAATCAAGGCTTTACCAGGATTTGTTTCAGGCAAGACTTTCAGAGCTCTTAAATTTCCTCATAAAACTTTCAAAGACAGAAAAATGTGCTACCTAGACAAGTCATAGTAAATTCCACAGACATACAGCAAAGGCATAATAAATTCCTCTCTGTCATTAGGAGTTCTATGTTTGGCCTTCTAAAATGGTAAGAATTCATCAATTTCTTACAAAGCATGGACTAAAATTTTCTTACCTTGGTGAATGTTTTTAAAGATAACCCACTGGTTATAGGCTTGTCAGGAGATGAAAATCTATACAAGTTCAATACTCGTCATTGCCTTACAGAGTTTATGTGCTGAAGAGTGTCCTAAATATACAATGCATTGTAAGCAAACATGAAAGTCATAATAATGGAAATGGCATCATTTCATCTTCTAAAATTCTTTGCACCATGGAGAAATTTTCCAAGTTTCCCTAGAGAGCAGGAGGAAATGAGGCTCTTAAGAGCCTTTTCAGTTGAGTAAGAATAATTACATCCTATGTATAAATACACCTGCACTCACAAACATATACAAGCACTGACTATTTAACTGGTATCCTGGAAATTGAAATGGTATCTTTTTTGGACAAAAAAAATTAAACTGAAAGTTCCAGCATTTGCATTATGGGAAGCTTCATCTCATTTCACACAGGATCCTTCCAAAGCAACAATACTTTGCCTGTAAATGCAGGCTGAAAGGCGTAAGTTTAAAAGTGAGCAAAACAAAAGCAATTCCTAGAGGACAAGTCGTAGCCTAAGAAAAGTTTTTAGGAAAGGAATGCCATGCTAGAGAGGAACCCATTTATAAATCTTCTGCTAACATCTGTGCAACTTTCAGAAGTAACAAAAGTTTTTTTGTTCATTTGCTTGTCCTGAAGATGGCAATGGAAAATATAAATGAAAACACTTCAGTTCATTGTATTTATGCAAAGTCATTTATGTGTTTATAGGTATTGGTATATATATGTTGACATATGTTTGGAATTAAGTGTCTTAAAAGTCTATACCATAAATTCTGAAAAAAAATAGACATGAAAAATAATTAGATTTTTCTATGTCAGTTCTGCATAACAGATACAACATTTACTTTAAGATCTATGCTATGCACTTTTTATACATTAATTATGTAGTCATATTTTATTCAATGCATCATTGATATATTTTGCTATATAATTTGCATTCCATTTGGCAATTTCCACATTTTAGAAAACAATTATTTAGAGAATTTTTTATAGGGGATTGGACCTATAATTATTGGCTAAATTAAAACAGCTATAAGAAAATTTTTAATTTTACTAAAAGACTATCATGACTATTAATACACTCTAATGAAGATTTTTGCATAAAAAAATCCAAATCAATTTTGTTTAGCTGAGATAAAGCTTATTTTTCTCAGCAGGGGCAAAATTACCTTGATTTGAGTAGGCAATTTGTATTTCAAGGACACAGCAGAAGTCTACTTTATTTAAAGACAAGACTGAGATTTTAAAACCACCACAGTCAACATACATGTAAATTGTTTTCTCATTGTAACCACTCTATTATATCCATTTAACACATACTGCTATTCAAGGGATCAACTTCTTATTATTCACCTCAAGAATATTAAAAAAGGAGAGGTCAAACTGATCAGTTCTTTTCTGTGAATTATCTGCTGTCACTTTACACCTCAGAAACAGCACAAAATCTGTTAATGGATTTATAAAATGCTCAAAGCATATCATTTCATACAGATCTACTGGTAATACCAGATTTGTGATTAGAAAACAATTCTCTTTCTGCTTTTGAAGTATTTTCCTCACAAGAGGTTGCTAGAAAGTCAAATCACAAAGAAAAATATCCACATTTTTCCAGGTAGAATATAATCTAATGATAGGGTCTTGAGATCCACTCTTACTTAATTATTAAACAAAACCTTACAAAATACACAAAAATTCTATCTAACCTACATATTCTTCCATTCTCATTTTTATTTTTTCATTAATTTCATGAGCTCCTATCAAATTTTTTTTTTGTCACAGTGTGAATGTGAAAAAATATATTTCACCAAGATAACAATTTGCATTTTTAACAAAGTATAGAAAAAATAATTAAATTAAGCAGAATGTAAAAAGTGGTCTACCATAAACCATCATCATTGACACCTTTTTTGGCATTGCTAGAATATTGCCTTAGTACTTTTCAGAGAGTGAAGTAAATGCCTATTAGATGTGATATCTAATGAAATATGAGGTATATTTTTTTGTATCTTCTTGTTGGCTACGCATTGAAAGGGCAAGTAGAGAAATAAAATGTAACTGGAATCAAAATAATGCTATTCTTGGCCACACAAATGTCTGCATGGAGTTATTGAGTTAGCCAAATGGAAATTATTTAAATTATTGGATTTCAAGAGCATCAACTCTTGCCTAGGAGCAACTGAGATGCTCAGAATTTTGGCAGCTCAATGATGTGTTGGTAGGCAGATAGGCCCACACCATGTTGCTCACTCACTTCCCATCATAATGGAATGGGGAAGAGAATTGGAAGAATAAAAGTGAGACAACTTGTGGCTTGAGATAAAGACAGTTTAATAGGTAAAGAGGAAGTCTTACACAGAAACAATGCAAAACAAGGAATTCATTCACCAATTAACCATGGACAAGCAGGTATTCAGACATCTCCAGGATAACATGCATAAGGATGACTTGGGAAGACAAAAACCATCACTCCAAACATCTCCACTTTCTTCCCCCAGCTTTTTTTGCTGAGCATGACACCACATGATGTGGGATATCCCTTTGGTCCACTGGGACAAGCTGTCCTGTCTGTGTCCCCTCCCAACTTCTTGTGAACTCCCAATCAGCTACACTGGCAGAGAAGGACTGGGATTTAAAAAAAAAAAAAAAAAAAAAAAAAAAAAAAAAAAAAAAAAAAGCAATAGCAAACCACCACCAAAAAAAATGACACTATGTAAGCACTGTTCAACAATAGCTAAAACATTTCTATGTTATTAACACTGTATTAGCCATGAATCCAAACCAAAGCACCATACTTGCTTGTAGGAAGAAAATTAGTTCTATTCCTTCCAAAATTAGTATATATTTCATAAGATTAAATATTAACATAGAAATATCCTTACTTTATAAAATATCTACAATATAATTAAATTAAACATAAATGTTACTCATTTGTTTGAATTAATTTTATGATAGATTAACTAGCCACATAGTGGTGCTTGGACATCAAATCAGAAATTGATTCAGACAGTTAACTAATGGGATTGATTTATACAAAAGAAAGTATATTAAGTATAATCTTTTTATCTCATGGTTACTCTCATCAGCAAATCAAAATGGTATCAAATGTTCCAAAAAAAATTATTTTTTCGTTACTTGACATCTGTTTTCAAAATTTTAGTTCTCTGTCTGACAGAGGTATCTGAAATATATACGTTAGCAAAAGCAAAGAGAGAAATATAAAACTAAAGTGTTCCTTTCAGAGGACTGATTTTTATTTTAAAGTAATAAAATAATTTAAAAACCTATGAGGAGTTCAATGTTGGACAGTGAAAGCTGATACTTTCTAAGTCAAGAAAATTGTTAATGCCTTTAGAAATGGTCATAATTGCACACAAACATTCAGATACAGAGCATTTTTTAGGATAGAAATATCTTGATTGAGAGATTAGCACAAAAATTATTTTTTGTGTGTTTTTTAATCATGCGCTAAGACAACTGAATGAGAACAACCACAAGACCAAATCTAAAAATGTCTTGGAACAGGCCTTGTTACCACAATATTATATGTATGAGAACAAGTTAAAGAACAATGTGCAGAGTCTCATTTCTGCTGCCAGGAAGGAAGAGAAACAGTGAACTATTGTGATGCAGTCACGAGCAATAATTTTGGGAGATCCTCAATAAACAGAGTCTTAGGAATCACAAAAAATTATATGAAGAAGATAAAAGGCTGTTAGAATACACCATACATCTTTTTGAAAGTTGAAACATTTACTTTTGTGATAGAGAAATTCCAGTTTCCCTTTACAAAACACAATGTTTTACTCAAGTGAAAAACTACAACCAGGGTTGTGTTTTGGGATTATATATAGCTTATTATGGCTTATTTCTGATTGACTAAGGATTATCCTGTGCCTTGAGCTTGAGGACCTTGACTGTGAGAAAAAACTCAGTTGACCCTGAACTTATATGGGATCTGGTGCTCCATCTGGATCCATGCAAATCTATAGACCCTGATGAGATGATCAGAGAATAATCAAAGATCTAGATGATGTTATCAAAAGGCCCCTCTCAAAGATTTTAGAACAGTTTTGGGAATCTGGAGAGGTCCCAGTGTACTGGAAGCTGTCCAATGCCATCCCAGTTTGAAAGAAGGACAAGAAGGATGACCCTGGAAACTACAAGCCTGTCAATCTCACTTCAGTGACTGGCAAAATTATGGAGAAGATTATTCTGAGAGGTATTGAAAAACACCTGAAAGACAACACTGTCATTGGTCACAGCCAGAACAGCTTCATGAAATGAAAGTCCTGCTTGTCAAACTTAATTTCTTATTAAGACAATGTAACACAGCTAACTGATCAAGGGAAGCCAGTTGATATAATCTTTTTGGATTACAGTAAAGTTTTCAATACTGTCTCTCATAGTGTCCTGATGGATAAAATGTCCAGCCCAGTGCTGGATAAACAAATCATATGGTAGATGAGCAAATGTCTCCTGAATCTTGCACAAAAGCTTAAAGTCAGTGGCGTTACTTCAGGTTGGCAACCCCAATCAATTGGGTTCCATGTTAGACTCGATTCTGTTCAACATTTTCATAAACGACTTGGAGGTAGGACTTGAAATCATAATAAGTATGCTGACAGTACTTAATTGCATGGAGCTGTTGACTCCCTTGAAGGCAGAGAGGCCCTGCAGAGAGACCTCAACAAATTAGAGGACTGGGCAAACACCAGCTGTAGGAAGTTTAACAAAGGGAAGTGCCAGACTCTGCATTTGGGACAGAGCAACCCTGGATGTATTTACAGACTGGGCAATGAGGTGTTGGAGAGCAGAGCTGCAGAATGAGACCTGGGTGTCTGTGTCAATAGCAATTCTATATGATTCAGCAGTGTGCCCCGGAAACCAGGAGGGACAACTCTGTCCTGGGGTGCATCAGGCCCAGCACTGGTCAAAGGAGGAGATTGTCCTACTCTACAGTGTGACCTCACCTACTGTGTGCAGCTTTGGGTGCCACAGAATTAGAAAGATATAAAACTATTAGATTACCCAAAGGAAACCTAAAAAGATGGCAAAAGGTCTAGAGGGGAAGCTGAGGTCACTTGCCTTATTCAGCCTGGAGAAGAGGAAACTGAGGGGAGACCTCATTGCAGTCTACAACTTCCTCATGAAGGGAACAGGAGGGACAGGCACTGATCTCTTCTCTGTGGTGACGAGTGACAAGATCCAAGGGAAGTTGTGTCAGGGGAGGTTTAGGTTGGATATTAGGAAAATGTTCTTCACCTAGAGGGTGGTTGATGCTCTCAGCACATGGTGTGATTCTTGGGACTGTCCTGTGCAGGGCTGGGAGTCAGACTTCAATGATCCTTGTGCTTCCCTTCCAACTCAGGATATTACATGATTCTATGATTCTGCAGACTTAATTTGAGCAAAATGTCATTTGACCTCCAAAAGTTTTTGCCAACAGTAAGGTCAAGTTTTTTACAATAAAGAAGTTGACAAGTTTTATACTATCTCTTGTAAACCATACTTTGTATTATTAGATTTTTAGGACAGTCTGAGGAATGTACGTATTAATACTCCATTTTATACCTGAAAAGACCCCTACCCTCAAAGTTTGTAACCTCTGTTTCAAAGTTCTGGTAAATGCTATAGTTAATATTTGGAAATATAAATGTGTGTTATTTCCTTAATTTTGTAATGTTCTTTTAGATAATCAAATATTTACCTATTGTAAAGCTACTAAAGTTAAGATTGACTCAATCAGAAGGTTCAAAGCATCCAACAAACACATTCTGACAGCTAATAAAAAAAAAACTGAGCTGACATTAGAATAGGATCACTGTGTATTAAATCCTCTGTTAAACATTTCAGAGAGTAGTGAACTTCCTTTCATCTAAGTTTCACAATGCAGAAACCAATACAAAAGGTGTATCGAATACTAAGAAATGCTATCAGTTGTAGAATGTAGCAAACCTAAGACACCTCTGCTAAGTCTGTTTACAAAGATGGATGCTGAACAAAAGAAAGTGAATCAGAAGACAAGGATTGTTACAGCCATCTTAACCTCAGGTTGCATAAAACTCTCTCCCATGCAGTAACATGCAACTAGGTTCATATTCCCTGTATTCACCTCTTCATACCTATTTTCCCCTCTCCATACCCAGACTACATCTACTACTTCCTATGAGATGCTGTCCAGAGATTCTTGACATAGAATACTTCAGCAGATCTGGATCTCACTCTTACACAAGAGGAAATCTAGGGAATTTGTTTTCTGATATTTGACTGATCCTAAGAGTTTCTCCTTGAGAGCTATCAAACCAGTTGTCTGGGTTTCTGGCTTCTCTTTCAGAAAAGTCATTATTGCCTTCTTTCAACAGAATAAGGTAATAACAGCTCATATGCCTGACTGTCATAAATGATATTTAATTCTTTAACCAGCAGGATCAACACCTGCTCACAGCATGAGTCTTTCAGAAAAACAAAGTTGTCTTGTTTTAGTGGCAAAAAAAGATTATGAACATGGAAGCAAATCAATAAAGCAGACTGTAAATGCTTGCATTGCTAGAAGAGAGGAGAAAAGCTGACCTCATTTTTTAGTATGTGATAATGTGGGTGGTGCTAAATGAAGTTTTAACTTAAGTGGGTTTTTAGATAAAAAATATATCAGAAGAAAAATATAATCTTAGTTTTAATAATTTTTCAGGGTTTTATTTACTTAGAACTTGTAGAGCAAAACAGATACAAAGTACTTCTATCATTGAAATAGTTGAAGTCTGAAAAACTTGAGTTTTTTAAATTCAAATCCTTCTGTTTACTTTTGCACTCTGTATTTTATACTACCATAAGAATTCTGTTTGTAAAGAGATTTTACTTTTTACTTTTGTTCATGTTAACATGTGTGTATGGCCAGACTTCTTGAACGAAGATTTGGGAAGGACTCTCCCCACGTGGGTGTGCCCCTCCAGCCTGCACAGTGGATTTTTTTTTTTTTAGGTGAGGCACAGCGTGCGCAGAACTGGCCCCACCGTTTAAGTCCTGAGGTCCATCTGCCACGGCCGAGCGAGCTTGGACAGTGACAGTGAAGTCCTGGGGACTGTCACAGCATCCGGTACTAACCGGGGCTGACCCTGCTGAGCATCTGAGATCTGACAGGATCGAATGGCAAGGAGGATTTAACTGCCCAGGGGATGGTCCCCACTGAGACTCGGACTCAGGTCCTTGGGATTTAGAGTTCAGAGTGCTCTCCTTTAGACCATGGGACCACCCTATATGTTAACATGTGTCTTGTACAATATTGCTATAACAACCAGATGATATTGTTTCCTTGACAAGAGTTGTAAAATTTTTAAAATTATACAATGTGGTGTTGGGGTTTTTGGTAGGAATATAAGAATGCTTCATAGCCACTCATTCACTAAAATGATTTTTAAAGTAGTCTGGACCAAATTAATATGGTTTCATTTACTGGTGTAGTACTTCTACTATATGAGACATAGCTCAAACCAAAAGGTCTGGAATTCCTTAATTCAAAGGGAATTAATTCTGACTTGAAATTCCCTCTTTATTGGTAAGTTTAACCTCTAGTCTCTGGCTATATCTCCATTCACAACAGCAACGTTCATGAACTTCCAAATTTCCATTTATGTAAGTATTTAAGTCATAAAGTTTATAGACAACATGAAAGCTGACTTACACCAAAACATGGTCACCAACCTATTCATTACAAATTCTCTTACTTTTTTTCTCTCCTAATGTATCTTAACACTTAAAATGTAACTAAACTATTTAGAATGCATAAAAAGAAGCACAATATGTGTTTGTCTTTCAGGATATAATTTGGATTACACCAGGTTACAACCAAGGTTAACTCATAACACAGAGAAAAAAATAAAACTATCCATGTAAAATCAAACCTCAAGCTTTAAAAACCTGTTCTAAATCAGCTACAAGTTACAGATAGATTTTCTACTGAAAAGAGAAAACAAACCATGAAAGCTCAATGTTATGAAGGAAAACACAGAAAATATTTGTTTGAAATCCAAAAATTTTCTTTGAACTGTTTCACATAGAAAAATATTTTTTCTTATAATTTAATATTGAAGTTAAATCTTTTGGAGTGTCTACAGCTTAGGCAATATTCCATTCTCATGGAGTGAGGTATCTGAGCTGCTATTCTACTTATTGCAAAACAAATTGCACAGAATGAACATCTGAATCTCTTTCACTGATGATAAATGACCATAGGACACTGTAGAAATGTGCATGTTTCCAATGAGATGCCTGAAGATCATCCCCACTTAATGTATAAAAAAGTTTCTTTGCAAAAAACATGTCTTTTGTAACATTGTCTGTCCCCACCTGCTGCCTCTAACAGACATACACTCTTTTCCATCACTTTGTCCTCCAATTGGAGTGTTTAGCCTTTTTCTAAGAACTGTAGTTTACTGGTTTCTAATTTTTTCTTCTCCTTAACCAATCTCTTCAGAGTGTTAAAAACTCTTATGCAATGCTCAATTACCACTATGACCAAATTGTTCTGTAAAGCCATGGTAAATTTAAACTCAGGTTCTCACAATGATTTTTCCCTTATGAACTTCTTTTTAAGTGTAATAAACTCTTCTAAGATACTGGCTTTTCAAGAGAGCAAACTACCTATTTTCAGATTTTCAAAGGTTTAGTTAAAAAAAAAAAAAAATCTACAATTATTGCTGCTAGGATAAAGCTTCTTAACAAGCTGAAATGCTTAGAAAGATATAAAAAGACAATAGAACAGACATCATTGACTTATGCTGGTAAATCCAATGTTAACCAGTGACAAACAAAAAGTCTCTTTTAACAATGGGCTAAAACTATTGTCACCTCTAAGAGAGCAGCTTCACAGTTACGACAGGAAATATTGATGGGACCATGAGTGAAGATAAATACTTATGAGAAAATCATTACATTGCATTAAAGCAAAGAAGTACCTTTTTACTCTAACAAGTTCAGGAAGTAATATATTACAGGTTAAAGCAATAGCTGACACACACTTTCCACAAACAACAAAGGTCTTTGAGAGTAATAGTTTTGAACAGAACCCTGTTGCAAAGGATCTTTCAGGTTTCAAGCCAATAAGTTCTGAAGGTCAGCTCAGTTGTAAAATCAAATTTTGGATCAAGATGGAATTTTCATATCTGCAAAGATGCCTGGATAGTTTTTCTTTCCTCTATTCTGTGGTGCATAGTCCTCTTCCAAAGATAATCACACTAGGTAACAAACTAGCTTCTGGTTTTACTTGCCTGTGCTTCAGACATTTATGTTGTTACAGGCAGTTGGAAGCATTCTGCAGTTAGTGTTCAGTGGGATCATGTACAACAGCAGTTCTGTAGAATTTTGATATAAGACCATTTTGCATTTGTCTGTTACTGAGGGGCTGGTTTCAGTGCCTATGTCTATATTGGAAAACAGAGAAAACAGTGCCAGCCTTAAGAGTCTCACATCCATACAGTTTATGGCTACTTTAAAGTTAATTAATTTATGATAATAATATTGTTCAAGTACTATTATGGGTTACAGTTTATGATTACCTGAAAAAAATTGACTACAGCATAAGATAGTCTGCTAATTAATCATTGCCTCATATATATTGGCTTTAGAGAAAACAACTGAACAGTATTTCTGCTATATTGCTCACACTACTGAAACTGAAACATCTTTTTTTAAGTCTTATAAATGAAAAAAAAAAAAAAAAAAAAAAAGAGTTAGAAACTTGCTGGAGAATCTGGATTTTAGCCCAAGTAAAACTGTAAAAATATCATGTAAGTACTTTAGAAAAATTTTTTATTTGAATGGTGATCGTCTGTGGAAGAATTAGTGGTAGAATAGAGAAGGAGGAGAATAAAACATATTTGGAGCCAATTCTTTTGTACTTTGATGAAGTAGCAAATAGGAAATTCAGATTGAATTGACATTAAATTTGAGATTTAAGTCATGTGGTTCACTGAGGCAAAATTAATAGTATTTATTATGGATAGGAGAAAAGTTCAGTATGATACTAGTGGCAAAGTGTAGACAGAGAATTGATCAGAACAATTGTTATAACTGAGGCAATTCTGTCTATAATATTTTTACGAAGGTGAAATATGCGATTAGGGAGGAAAGAGCAAAAAGACATAGATAAGGACAAAGACAGATGACTGAGATTATGGAGAAGAAATCTATTTTGGAAGCTGTTAGGCTATGATAAGGATCAAGAAAACAAGGGCTATGTGCACGGTACAGGAGAAGGAAGAAAACTAACTGGAGGAACAACAGCCTTGCTGAAAGTTACATGGGTGGGATGCAGTAGATAGCAGGCTGAATATGAACTGAAAGTGCATTCTCAATGCCAGCAAAACAAACTGCATACTGGGAGGACACAGTGGTGCAGATGACAGGAGGTAATCTACTTTTTCATTTCTCAAGATAAGGAGAAAGCAATATACTTGAATACTTAATTTTAATTCAGAAATATCTTCCTTCTTCTGGTTTTTTGGTTTTGGTTTTGTTGGGGGGTTTTTTGTTGCTTTTTTTTTTTTCACCAACTCCAGTTATCTTGTCTCACCAGCTGTCTCAATTTGAAATTGACAAATATTTCTTGGGCTGCTTCAACATAGCTGTAAGATCACATCAATCCTGTTACAGCCATGGCTGTAATATGCCTTTACTCTGATGATAATATACAGTTTCATCTTTCATTCTGATTTGAAGAGAAAAATCCCAGCACACAAGTCAAACAAGTGGTCAGTAACAGGTAGATGTTGTTTTCTATCAGTCCAGCAAACTAGAGGCCTGAGCCAGCAAGTCTCATTTTATGTTGACACCAAGGAAATAAGAGAGAGTTTATCCAGTAATATAATGAAAAGGTGTGGGGCTGGACTTTTTCCAAATGAGTTATAAATGCTCCACCAGTTACCTCCCACAGTCTGATTCTTGACACCATCTTGGCAAGCAAGCTATTATAATAATCTAGTGACTTGTGGGACTGAGAGCCTTCATGTCATGTAACCGAACTTAAGCTCACAAGGAATTTATCCTTTTGCAACAGAATGAGACAAGAAACTCTAACTGAAGGGGGTTTCTCCCTTTTTTTTCAGCACCTTCCTTTTCACTTCTTCTTATTATTTCCCATAACTTACAAGTGAGCCCAATTTGTTGTCTTTTGATGAACCCTTTTATGCATATCGCAACAAATGAGTGAGCAGGAAAAATAAAGGTAGCATGACAACTCCTTGTCTCTCCAAGCGATTTAAAACGCATTAAAAATAAATAAATGAATGAATGAATGAATGAATGAATGAATGAATGAAAGAAAGAAATATTTAAATCATGATAGAACTATTGGGTCTCTTACCTAATGTGTTTGACTGAAGATAAGTAATAACATTTTTGTCTTGCCAGGATTTTTGATGGATGAGTATCATGTAAATAAATGACTCATTGGTCTCACATTGTAGAGAGAGGATGAGTCTGACAGACTACTTTATAGGTAATGAAGAAACAGAGACTCTTACTGAGCTCAATTAACCCCTCTGCCCTTCAGGACATACATTTAGATGAGTCAGATGTTCCTAAAATACCTATGTCTTTGAAGCAATAAGAAAAGTTAAGTGTGACTACTTCAGATATATCTAAGATATATGTGTGCCAGAGCTTTATGTGCTGTGTAATCTTGATTTCATTGTCCTTTTACATATTTAAGAGAATGGAGAATAATGTTGCAATAAATGAAATTTTGTACAATTTGGAAGATTGTCCATTTTCCTTATGTCATTAAGGCCATAAATTGGATTGAAAAAGGAACCCCTGAAACTGGTATATTTAGTTCTCTGTAAATTACTGTGACATTTGAAAGTAGAATGCTAGTTGAGCTCATTATATTTTTGCCACTGATTTCCTATACGAAACCTTATAAGATTTCAACCTGTAGACAGAGCTATGGCACGTTCTGTGAGCAAGAAGCAAACAGACAAAAACCTCAATCCTGATTTTCAAAATACCAGCATATTTTGAAGGTGTGTAGCACTACTCAGAAAAACTACACAGATTTGTAGAGACCAGCACAATACATTGAGGTTACTTAAACCAATATTGGGGCGGGGGGGGGGGGGGGCAGGTAGAATGGAATT
>JAWWEV010000001.1:75181548-75192761 GCA_035583235.1 Hafferia zeledoni | reverse complement strand
CCCCCCCCCCCCCCCCCCCCCCCAAGGAAGAATGGAATTAAGATGCTACTTCATGATTATTTGAAATATAATAAAGAATTTAGTCCAGGGAAGAGACACAGAACTAAGTCTGATGTGGTAAGGCAGTATTTCACATATGTAAATGCTAGAGTAGCAGTTCTGTATCTATGAAGCTATGAGGTAAGACCTTGACACGCATTTGGCAGGTCTCAAGCATTTATCGGAAATGTCAAGAGGATAAAATATAAATGCAGAACTAGTCATTGTTGAATTGGATGTTGTCATGGAAATGAGCCAGCATTATGAAGAGAGAAATTACTTACAAGCTTGAGATGACAGTCCTCTGTAACTTAGGGATTACAAAGGTACAGTTTTCATTTTTTGAATGAGATTATTCTTTTACTTAAATCCATGTAAGTGCCACTAAAATAAATTAGGTAATATTATTAAAACTGGGAGCAGAACGCTATATTGTTTTTCTCTGGAAATAATCACAAAGGATTAAAATGACCCTTATGTAAAACATGGTACTTCTGTAGATCAAAAATAATAATCACAATAACTGCATTTTGTAAGGAAATTAATATATGAGTGAAAACTAAAAATTTTAAATTGTGTAGAATGTAAATGTATCCTAAAATAAATTTTATGCCATTACATTTTATTTTGCAGGGACTCCTGTTCCAATAATACAGGAATTTATTACTCATTTCACCATTCATACTTTATGACGTTGTTACTATCATGCATCTTTACCCTGATCTCAGTGTTTTTTCCTAAATTTTATTCTCCAGTAAAAGATCTCACACATTAATGTAGCAGGCCTCTGATAATTTCATAGCTACTTCTCTATTCTAGATATTTATCCAATGTTTAAACTAAAACCTCAGCCTCTTGATATTTTCTTACTAAAATATCAACCAGTTGATCACAGAAACAGTCAGACATGAGCTTTCTACCCTTGCCCCAACATCTTTTCCCTCTTTTGTCCACTGCTGGCCTTCATTTTCCAAGTCAGAAAAAAAAAAAAAAAAAAAGAAAAAAAAAAAATTAATTGCTGCATTAAAGTTTTCTGCATTCCTTGTTGAGAATATTTATTAGATGCATGAAGTCAAAACTCCCATTTAGGTTCCTAGCATCTTGATTTCATCAATATTTCCTCCTCTACTACTAAAAAGCAATCTCACCCTGCAGATATGTATATATGCATTCAAAACTGTGTTACAAAGTTCTAATCTGGCACTTTATCTGCATCATCTACTTCTAACATTGCACTAACTTTTATTTATTTAGACATAGTTCTGTAAATATAGGAGATTTATATGGCTATATCTGGGCACAAGACATTGCTATAACTGGTGTAGTGGTGTGTGCAAAAGTAATCTGTGAATGGAAACCAAACAATTTCTCCTTATGAATTTAATATAATTTGCACTGAAATGTCTAGAAGGGATCATATGCTAGCATATATTTTTTGGGATTTAATGTATTTGTGCTTCAGTAACTCATACTGTGTTTTTCTGTTCATCATCTGTTACACCTACCAGAAGACTTTGGTCTCAATTGATTAATTGGGTTTGTTGTTGCAATAGCTAAAGAAAAATTCATAGAAATATCAAAAAATAATAGTTTGCTATTGATTTTGAGACCCACATATGAATGAATTTTATTTATTCTGGAACATTTTTAGATATTCTGAAACATCTATATCTGTATCTTGCATAGAGTTAATACACCACATTGTAAATTTTTATGGATATAATATTCAAAAAATATCTAAGGTTATTTACTGAGGGGTGACAAAGGTAATCAATATATGAAGAAATATAATCTCTTTTTCCACAACTGTTACTGATATACTTTCTCACCCATCTATAGCTCATCGAAACAGTGTGTTTACTCTTCATCTACATTTTGTTTTTCCTCTTCCATACTTCCATACTAACAGAATACTGCTTTGGAAATATAACTGCACTCATCTAGAAATTATATGAACATGAAAATTCTGTGGAAAATTCACGTATCTCAGCATGTGAAACTCTTCTGCTAAATCCTCTTATAGAAGCAGTGAACAACAAATTGTTCCTGACACACATGCATAAACACAAAGGACATGTCAGATAATGTGTTTATCTCCTTCTCATGTATCAGTTATGTCATAAACAGACCATAGTTGAGATATCTAGGTAGATTTTCCTAGCCACCACAGGAGACAGACCCATTTAGTGGCAGTTTTGAGTTTTATGTTATCTCTTAGCCTGTTTTCTGAATAGTAATGCTTTTTTATTTTTCTATATCTGCTAGAATTAAATCCTCAAATGTCTTTACCTTTAATGAAATATTTTACCACTCCCATAGCTATGGAAAAGGAATCAGAAAAACTTAAGCACCAGTGAATTACATTATATTTTCATTTGTTATGTTACTGCAGCATCATGACATAAAATATAGGCTATTTTTTTCACTTAAGATCTTGTGGTATATCTTACTTTTCTCCAACCAGTTCTTCCCCAAAGTTAAATTTAATGTCATAAATATCTGTTTTATTTTTAAAAGAGTTAGATGATTAAGTCAGTCATTGCATAATTCTTGTGGATAAAGTATGATTTATGAAACAAATACACAAAAATAAATAGCATAGCTTTGAATAAGCTATAACGCCATTGTTTTGACATAGTTGTGATTCTTCAGTAAATGTATAGCTTTTGAATGTTACAGCAGTTGTTCTATTTTTGATTATAAATTACAAAATAATTAGCTCTTCTCTTTATCATAACCAGATGTACTAGGTTTATTTTATAAAAAATCAAATTTAATTTTTAAAAATAGCATTCCACAACAAAACTTAAAATTATGTATTGCTAGGATTCTACTATGTCAGTATCTGTCCCTAAAGGAAACTGAGCATGGAATTTACAAATGAAACAGAATTTATGCATGTCAAATACCTGAGAGAGGTTTTTGTATATTCAAATTTAAAAAAAAAAAAAAAAAATTCTTCTAAAATAAACATGCATTATTAGCTAGAGGTCCTTTTACTCTGTTTTGCAGTATATTTTTTACAATTTATGCCTGCAGATGAAGCCTAGGTAGTAACTACTGAAAACCTACAGAAAACCCAAAATGTGTTTAGCATTGTTTGAAATAAAGATACATTACTATAATTATTTGAGGAGTTTTGCTCTTTTTGGTCTATTTACTCAATAAAAACTGAAACAATTTTTCTCTAAAATAAATTGGCTATTCTTCCAATTCTTGCAGGGTAAGCAAAGACTTAAGAAGAGAAACCATTAGGCAGAGTATAATAACTATATGCTTAGGATTTATTTGCTTAATTTTAGGGCCAATTAGTAGGATCTATTAACAACTCTTTGGTAAGTAAAGGTAGACCTTGATTTCCAAATACAGACTCAAACTACAGAACTTTCAGAGTTGCAATGCATTTATATTACATGCATTACAATATTTCTTAAGTCACTGCTTTTTTTAGAGATTCAAGTCCTAGAGCCTTGTGATTATGCTAGGCAATATCTCCTTTTTAAGTGAATTACCAGCTCTGTATGAGAATGCAAGTATAAAACATGACCTATTGATTAAAAAAAGTAGGTATGAAACCACAATATTCATCAATATTTTAAATCTCATGACTATTTTGTCAGTGTAATGATTAGGCTTTGAACTTGCTTTTAGCATTATTGATAATAAAACACAATTTTTGTCACACTTCAGAGATTTTTTTTTTTTAGAGGTCTGGAATGCATGAAGACTCAAAGAGACATACTCTGTATTGAGTGTTGCCACTATGTATCCATTTAGGACAATTCTCAGTACTATTGCTTGAAATTAACTACTTCACAATCAGCAGTACAAGACTGATGTGTCTAAAAGCAGTAATGGACACCTCACTGAACACTAGTGTGTTCCTCTTCCTTATGATATTTATGAATGCTTTTCATTGACTACAGTAAAAGAATAATCAATCATAAAGTTTCATGGTTCCTTTTTTTGCTTTCTTTATAGTCTCTTGAAGCTCTTCAGATATGTGGCAGCCTAACCACACAGTAGGTTTACCAAAGGTAGGATGTGGCCTTAAACTCATTCTCTGGATAGATATCTCTTCTGGCCAGGGAGGAAGCCTTCATAATTAGTTTGGAAACTTTTTAGAAACTCTAAGTCTAAACATAAGAGTAGCATATGGGCATGTCCTATAATTTGAATCAGGTAATTTTAAAACCTTATTCAAGGTTGTATATTAGGGTTTAACACAATCTAGAAACATTTAGAGTTAGGAAATATTTAGGAAGAGAATTCTTTTTGACATCAGATATTAGTTTCAAGTTTACAAATTAAGACCAAGAGCTTAACTCTTAGTTATTTTCAAGCTCACTAATGTGATTCACTTGAAAAACTGTTTACATAGTCTGTTTCAAATCTCACTGATCACTGAATAAGAGACAAAAGGTGGTGAAAAAGATATGCCTCTCAGCTAAATCAGCTTTGATGTTAAGCTCTGCTTCAGTCTTTTTACATCCACATACTAAGAGTAGTCTATTCAGTGTGAGAGCCACCACCTTTCTTCCAGTGCTTTAACTCAGTTATCTCACCTGAGTATTCTCTATGGCAGTGCTCAGAACATTATTTCCTGGGCATTTCAGTATTATATTTGAAGAAAAATCCTCTTGTTTTTGGTACTGAATTATGACTGTATTACAGCAAAAATATTTTTAATAATATGAAAAAGAAATGTCTTAAGAAAAAGATGCTAAACTAACTAGATGAAATTAAAATTTTGCTCCCACATGAGAAGAGTTGAATACTATTTTATGCAAAAAAAAAAACAAAAAAAAAAAAACCAACCAAAAAACGAAAACAAAAACAAAACCCAAACCCCACAGCTTTGTAAAGTCCTTCATTTAAAAAAACAATATTCTTCTGGAGAGGTATAAAGCGTCTTAACATTTTGCTACACTTAGCTGAAACTATTGAATATGAGATTTTATTGGTTGTTTAAATGTATTTCAGTATTTTATCAGATTTTAACTATGCCTTTCTTCATTTGAGAAACCTTTGGAAAATAATAGTTTTACATGTTCTTAAAATACATTAAAATGAGATCAATGTTGTATCAGAAATAGCTTTTGGAGTGTGTTTTTTAAAGTCCTAATTCATGTGGCTTTTTTATTCAAAATCAAAACTTACTGTGCAAGCCAAGTCCTAGGATAATCTATTATTTTTACAAGTAGAGTACTGAAAATTTGTTCCAGATCCTGTCTGAGGCATGTGCAATAGCTATAGAATATCTTAAGAATTAAAGAAAATATTCTGTCATAAATATAAAGGAAAATTTCTCTAGTGTAGTCTATTCTCCTTAATACCCATATGGAAATAGTTAGATGAAATTTCATATACTTCCAGCGGGGGATATAATCACACCTTTTTTAATCAACTATCTTTGATGGAATGAAAAAACCCTGTTACTTCAATTTGTCACAACTTAGAGAGTTACACATCCTTTGGGTGTATAGGGCACATGACATGAGTGCATAGAATTACATAATACAAAAAGACATGGAGTCTTTATCCTGTAAGTTTCTCCACTTTGTTATAGATCACCTCCCTGCTTTCCATATATTTAGACAATCAGGAAGAGCTGTTCAGTGATCTCACCAGGCATAGAGGTGAGGCTGATTTGCCTCTTAAATACATAAACCCTGTAACTTTGGCATCATATAGCAGTATTTATGAAATCTGAGTGAGATCTGTTTCATTTAAGACTCATAAGAGAACATAATTTTTACTCTTTCTCTACTTCGAATATCTCAATACTACATTTTTATCTGTTTTTCAAAATAAAATCGACATCCTCTTTCATTCATGAGGTCTCCCTGACTTCTCTTTATCCTTTCTGCAGACTGGCTATTTTCCATCTCTCCTTCATGTCTTGAGAGAAACATTAAATTTATGAAAATTCATTCTTATCTCCCTTGGTTAATCTATCTTATATAAAAGTTACCGTTTGTCCCAGCTTCCAATATAATTTCTGTCAGCAGGGCATCGGAGGGTAATGTCTATAATTCTAGACTCCACACTATTTATAGAAGTGCATTATGGCACATTTTTCCTTCCCTCAGTATCTGACGTGCATAGTGATATGTTTTTGCTTCATGACCATGTTTAACTTCTCCTTCTGATACCAGGAGCTGCTTCCATCAGCACTTCCTCTTGCAGACTAAGGGATCAGCCAGCTGACTAAAGGCTTCTATATTAAACCAGTGATGTGATAAATGGGCTTGGCCTCAAAAAGACCTATTCATTTCATACATTTACTGGAATTTGAAGATTGGTTCATAAGCTGCAATTCCAGACCAATCATTTTTAAAGAACATTAGACAAAATATAACTATTCTCTTCATGAAAAGTGATATGAAAGTAGTCATGGGAAAAGAGTCTCATTTTGACAAGAGAATAAAAAATACATGGCAAATATAACTGTGACCTCTGCTGGAAGTAATTTCCATTGTTGAGAAATACAGCAACCCAGGTGATTTTTAGCATCAGCCATCAATGTAGAGGAAATGCAATCTAAAAGAGACAACATCAAAAAGACTCATTATGATGCTAGAGAACTTATGAAAAATACACTGTATTTTATCTAAAGATAATTTTTACATCACAGTTTTATTAAGCAGTCTTTAAAGTAACTATGTGATGCAGAGAAACTTATTTTAAAGGAAAAAGGGCTCCCTCTTTAGAGAAGACCGTTAGTAAATATAGCCCTTGACTTTACCTTGGACAGGCACTAGTCCCCTGTGGCCATATGACAGAATTTTTATGTTTAGGTAGGGGTCACATTTCACCAAAAAAAAGTTCTTAATTACTTCTGTGGCTGTCACTTATGAGAAGAGAATGGATATAAAAAGAAAGTAAAGCCTCTTTCCTTCCCTTTAGTTCATTCAGTATTTTGCTCTTCTAGTGTTTAACTCCTGCAGTGCATTTTCTAATAATTCAAATCCAGTTTGTTACATCAGGCTTTACAAAAAAGTTATTTGTTTTGTAGAATCAGGAAGTCAATGACAGACAACAGGAAGTTGTAATATTTTTACTGCATAATGTAATTTAAAAACAAAAAACAAACAAAAAGCCCCCAAAAAACAACAACAACAACAAAAAAACAACAAACAAACAAACAAACAAACAAAACCTTTCACTCTGCAGAGCCAAAAATAAAGGCACAGTATGCTGACAAATGAGAGCTGGCAGGACATACTCTATTAAACCTTCCAGCCAGCAGAAATATTCAGCTTAGCTATTAATTGTATGACAAAAGCATAGATCAGATTGTTGGCACTTAACTCATAAGAGAGAAGTTACAATCTACCATTTCAATTTCAGTATAATAAAATTTATTCGTTTAATAGGAAATTGTTGCCTGATGCCTAAATTCCTGTGGAAATAGACACTCAGAAACAATATTAATGGAGAAAGGTAGGTGGTATACCTTTATTGAAAGCTTTCAAGGTGCACACTCGAGGTCTGCGCAGACACATGCACAGGACCACACATGCACACTGACATGCATCCCCATGCCCAGGGATGTCACGACTTTTATAACTTTTCCAGAAAATAACATATGAGATATCTATAACTAAACATGATTTTCATTTCCCTCTGTGCCCCACCCATAGGGGTCTTCAGAACTGCCCCTTGGAGAAGTTCCAGAAATTCCAGGCCTTCTTCTTGTGTTTTTTTTTCCACACTATCTACAGGTGGCTTCTCACAAACACCATGGCCTTGGCAGGCATGAGAAAGCTCACGAATCTGTGAGAAAGAGCTTTAGTAACTCATCTATGACGTGAAGAATCTAGGAGAATCTATGTAAGTTACATAATCTCAAAAAAACTACAAAATATGCTAAAATCCTTAGGCATGAAAATGATCAATGAAAATTAAATTTAAAAATGAATGAAACAAAATATAAGAAAAAACTTAATGGCTTCAACTTATAAATTGGAAGAAGCATCCTGTACCTCTCATAGTAATAAACCACAATTAGGCACAGTTAACTCAATGCTACCTATTTAATAGTTGTTGATCTTGAAAAGCAGTTTAATGAAAATACTTTTTATTAAATGTTCATTAACTACTTTTAAATAACACATGAATGTCTTTAATAGGAGCTGCCATCAAACCACATGCAAAATAATAATATTAATAAAATAATTAAAAGAATGTTCTTACTGGAAAGAGGTGGAGTTTTTTGTTTGGGTTTTTTGTGGTTTAGTTTTTCTTTTAGAATAGTGAATTTATTTGTGTCCATCTGCCTGAAAGGCAGTGATAAATACTTAAACTGTATTATTTTATCCTTTCCACTGTAATAATAATTTAACATGAAAATAATTCTTAACCAAATGCAAACAAACTAAATGGTGTAGAAGCAGTAAGACCTGGCTCTCCTGTAAGGAAAGAGGCAGGGTGTGTCAGCCATGCTGGCAGGGCAAGGGCATCTCCAACAAGGGGGCCCACCACCCCAAGCAAGAGCCTGTTTTTATTTTTCAGCAGTATTTTTCTTCTGCTTGGTAATTTTTTTCCTTCAAATCAGAACACTTTTATGGTCATTTGCTTCAGAAGTTAAGTCAGCAAGTGGGGACCAGGGCTGGGATGAGTAGGGATGTGGCTGGGCAAGGGCAGTGCTGTGACATAGGTCTGGGATGAGGGATGGAGCCACACATGAAGTGAAAAGAAGTAGGCCCTTCCCAAAAAGTCTTTCTCTGTTCCTTTCTCATGCAGCAGTCAGAGCCAAGATTACACCACTTCACTGGCTAGGAGTGCAGGCAGGTCATCTTCAAGGAGGCAGGGAGCACGCTCCAAATCTGACACTAAACCAGCATTTGTTTTTCAGCTTAGAAAAAACATGGTTCAGTTTTCTACTGAACCAGTCCTTAAAAATCTAAGAAATCATTAAAAATCAAAGAATACAGCCAAACTGGGTTTTACAGAGTTCCAACTCAGAAATGATACTGGCCACTCAAGGAACTCAAAGTGAAAATAGGCTTCAGGCTCCACATTAAACTGCTTTGAAGGTCCAAGCTGTGACAAAATGAACAGATAAACAGTCTGAAATGACACCTCCTACAATTAAATGTACAAACAATACAGGATATATTTTAATATTACTCTGTCTCTCATAAATATATATTACTTACAATCAAGCCTTACTTATTCATAAATGAATATAAACTATAAAAGGAAGTCACTATATTAAATGATATTAAAATTTCACATTTCAGCACAGATTGAGAATTGATAATTATCTAGCTCCAGGTAATGCTAGTCACATTACAGGGTAAAATAATTTGGAAAGATGCAGACTAAGGAGAAAATTGAAAGGGATGCCTGAGGAAGAAAACCTGAAACTTAGCTACAGAAGCAATTACTCTACATGATGAATTTTAATGGGTCAAACCAGACATATCAGCTGACTTCTGAAGATTATCACACCACAAAGATGGCAGAAATCACAGATAGTAATGCCTTGAATAAAGAAGAACTTTCTCATGTCACAAGGAAAGAGGATATTTAGAGGCATATAAATATCCATTATATAAACAAAAATATGTATACCTGTTAATATACTGAGATATATGATATTTATCTATATTTAGAATATGAAATATTATACTGTATAATAATAGATTATTAAATTATATTTTGTTACTGTCTATAATGAAGAAAATACAAGTGCTTACTATAGTAAGTTATCAAGAATTGGAAAAGCTATAGAGAAAAAGGAATTAGTTAAAAGACTAGAAGTAGGTGGTGATTCTGAAGAGTTCACTTTCCATGATATTCCAATTAATAATGATAATGAAGTATTTTGTGCATTTCTACATAATTACTATTCATTTAATAAAAGAAGAAATGTCACTTGTATGAGAACTGTAGTTATTCTAAATGAGGCACTTTTCAACCAGATAAGGCAAAATAAGTCTCTAAAAGAAAATGATATTCTTAGAGGTATTGCACGAAAAAAATATGTAAAGTGCAACAATACATCGGAAAGCAATTCTGTTATATTCAATCATTAAATTAAGAAAAAGAAATAAAAAATGAAGTGCTGCTATTATTACCTGACTGTAAATCTCAGTATGATCTTAGATATGACACAGATACTGTCACTTTCACTAAACCTCAGAACACAGTAATTTCTCATAAATGCTTCTTGATCAAGGTTGTCCAATGATGCAAACTTTATACATTAGTTTATGAAAATCATAAAAGTTATTACACATTATGTACATATATGGATCTTGGTATATAGCTCAGTGTTTCTTGGAGGGAACTTAATTTTTTGTAGATTTTCTTGGAACAAGAGTGCTTAGTGATTTCCAAGAATATAGCAGTTTTCTATTCCTTTGGGACTGGACCCAATAGGGTTTGCTAGATACCTCGCTGAACCTATGCTCACTATAGATTTCTTACCTAATACATTCCAGGGTTCTCTTTGCTGTTTTCTCAACCTTGTCATACTGTTACCTGTAGGCACCCTCTGAATGATTTATACACATAGCTACATTCTTTGATATGTCTTTCCTAATTGAAGAGGCCTCCTATTGTATCTGAAAGACTTTTTATGATGCCAAAGTTTATGATCTACTTTTTTGCATAAGAAATGCAGCTCCACTTCATAAATTAGTTCTCAGCATCACCTAATATTATTCCAATCATCTAAAGAATTATTGCTTCCTTATTGTCTGTCAGTAATTTTATTAGCTTTCACATCTTTGTTTTAGAATAAATTGTTGGTGAAAAGTATTAAAAATTAAATAAGACTGCTGAGGAACTTCTTCCTGCACAAATAAACTTGTGGTCCCCTTTCATCATTATCAACTATATCTTTCCTTTTGAACAATTCCTTTTTTTTTTTTTTTTTTTGCTTGGCAAATCTCTACCTTCTCCTTCTTTGCTAGCAATATGGAAGTGTACCAAGATCTTCATTGATGTCTACGAAGATTAGATCAGACATATTTTACTACTGTGAAAGAAAAACCAAACAATTATCCTGTCCAAGAATTTAGCAGGTAAATTGGACATGATCTATCTTCGATAACTGCATGTTCTATTTAATTCAGTCTCATCCTATCAACGGATTGTAGTTTCCCACTGATACAGTGGACGGGTGTTTTCGCTCCCAGGAGCAAGGCTAGAAAAGCGGC
>JAWWEV010000001.1:75159444-75181448 GCA_035583235.1 Hafferia zeledoni | reverse complement strand
CAAGCCCCCCCGGTCCCAATCCAGTCGCGGCACGCGCTGCCCGGGGTCTCAGGTCTCCGCATCCCCGCTCATCCAGCCATTTGATATCTCTGCCATTTGATGAGTTGTTCCCTGGTCGGGTCTCCTCCGACATCATCCAACTGCTTAATTTTTGATCAAGTATATTGTTCTGTTTTAATTGTAGTTGATTTTTATTTGATTATTTCAGTGTTTTATTAACTGGAGTAAAACCCTATCTTGTGTGACGTTATACAAAATTAAAATAATCATACAAAAATAAAGACTCCTGCACTGATAATTAGATGGCAAAGAAATATTTCATTACAAAGAATTTTTTTTTTTTTTTTTTTTTTTTTTTGTAATTTGAAGAAAAATAAAGAAAAATATGTCATTTAGCTATAGGGGAAAAGGCATCATGGAACTTGTCTACTGTTTAATTTTCAGTTCATTCATTTCAGTTTCATTCTTTTAAGAGAAGAATTTGGCATAAATCACTAGATTAGCCTGTTTTCCAGATATCAGAGTGAAAGCCTGACCTGAACAAGGAAGAGATGATATTAAAGGGTCAGGGATTTAAGTAAAGTATGCACTTCAACACTGAATATTTTCTTTTTATATATATGTATAAAGGGCAGGCTACAGTCTTAATTTGAGAGAAATCACTTGGCTTTGTCCTAAACTTCAATAATAATGTTCAATATTCACTACAAACGCCCAAACAGTAATGTAGTCCAAACCAAAAGCTGCTGTTACTGAGGATGTAGAGAGCTCCCAGACTTGTACAAGTTTTCTCTACTAGAAAACATTTGGTCTTTTAATACAAAGACTTATTTTAAGATAATATTTGCACTATTTGTAAACTCTGCTTTGCTTGTTTATTTTGTAAAAATCTGTAACATTATGATAGAATGGATGGGCTCATCAGTGCATGCATGCTTCAGAATTTCATACCTAGAAACTGAATGTCATGTGAAATTGTTGTTAGGTATATATATCTCACCTGTAAATTCACCAAGTATTTTCAGGACAATCGAAAATTCATCCTAAAAAGTTCTTTCTTTCCTTAAAACTCTACAATGTATAGGTACAGCTAAATCCAGAGCTATTATGACATTGGCCTTAGTGTAATGGTTGAGATTTCAAAGGATACGGGTTTCATATATTTCCTGATTTACAATTTATTAATCTTCTGAATGCATTGAAAGAATGGTGCAATTTGAATTATGCGATATATGCTTAGAGAAAAAGGAAAGATGGCCATTCTACTACTCCTTTGGAAGCTTTACTTTCCTAACACAAGTCACATCTTTCACTTACTTTAAATTCACATTTGAAAACACAACTGTATATTCTGAATGCCTTTTTTTAAATAGTTATCTTTTTTATTGTGTGTACAATTTATGTAAGTTAGAATGAGAATAATTTGCAGTTGCTTTGCTCTTAATTAACCAGTACAGAGGGAGATTTCGTTGAGGATTTTAAAATCAAGTTAGTTTCCTTGTAGCCATTAACATCCTACATTAAGTCTCAGCTGTGAAACAGAGCGGAATTCTCCTAACCAGCTGGGGCAGTTCTGTAATTCGTTCAATGTGCTGTAGGCACTTTTCACAGGTTTCAAAACAGCATTCAGAATAATACAATACCCAGGGTAAAAATGAGATAGATATTAGTCTTATGCAATGTTTGAGGGAAAGTATTATATTTGTAAGACTGTGCTAATTTATTAAAAAATAAACCAAATTAATTCTGTAAGTAATATTTTAAGCTTCAATTTGCAATTTATTTGAGCTGTTCTTCTTTGTTTCCCTTTTAATGTTGATTTAACTATGCAGCTGCTGAATTGGAAATTTCCAGTTCCTTCTACCTGACCTGATGTCATCTAAGAGTTGAATTATGTCACCAGCAGTTGAATTAGTATCATAATTAAATTTTAGAACAGCTGCACAAGTGAAGCACAATCAAAGAATAAATAATACCACAGAGCACATTCAATTTGCTAATGCATGCAACATAAACTTTCACTAACAAAGCATTTAGTTTAGTTTCTGACTGTGGAAGGAAGTTGTCTGATTTTTTACTTATATTCTGGATGATGATAGCAATATCTCATGTCTATATACACTAAATTATGCATATTTTTAATTTATTGATAACATTTAATTTGGTTTTCAAATATGAGTAAAATCATTAGTAACATTTTTGAAGTGAACTAATTGAAATTTAGAAAAAAATAAAACTACTTCTCTAGGTATTTAGCAGTCAGTCATATGATCCAGGTTTACTGAATTTCATATAGTTTTTGTTAAGTAGGTTAAGCATTATTCCAAAAATAAGCTATTCAAAAGTAGGTAAAGGATATGCTTCCAGAAGTGAAATAGAAATTTACCTTTGGGTCTATTAAGTGTAAAGGATTTTTAAACTTCTATGTTTCCAGGATATACTTGTTTGGTAGCATTTTTTAGATATTTATGACATGATATTTTTACAGTATCTCATTACTTAATCGGAATGGATAACTTTTATAATGACCTTTTATGTACTTTTGCTTAATACTTTCAGAAATAAATTACAACTGTACTGATCATTGATGTTAACAGAGACATAATTGTAACAGACATTCTTAATCAATTTCTCACTTAAGATGACCACAGCTGAATATCTGAGGAAATCACACTTTCTTTTCAATAGTTGAAAATTATTAATTTTTTGCTTTAAAGGAAAGTCTTGAATATTTCTGTTAGCACATTACATATATATAGCTCAATATAATATAGCAAATATTACTTAAATATTTATTATTGAAATATATTTTTAGCAATAATATGAGTGTTCATCGACTCTAATCATACTGAGAAGGTTTATTTAAAATTATAATTTTGTTTTCAGATTCTAGTTTCTGTTCTTTTAATTCTGGTACTGATTTTCTTAGTTTACTTCCCATTTCTCGCTCTATCTTTATATATATTAAGATGTATACTAAGAATTTTTATGAACTGATACATACTGCAAGGCCTGGCATCTGAGAAGTTGAATAATATTTCAGCAGTAGGAATGGGCAAGCCTGAACAATACCATTTTCACCATGACTTTTAAAAATGTTGTAGTTTGGTTAGTATCATTAAACAGATAATAACTCCCACAGCTGTAGTGAAAGTTTGGCATAATGAAAAAGCCTTGTTTTTTTCCTTATCTAGTTTGTCTCAAAAGCTGCAGTCAGCCAGAGGGTTATAACCTGAGCAAAGGCTGCCACAAGGGTATCCCTTGCTGCACCAAGACCTTCTTGGGAGCACTGTCCTGCTGCAATCTCAAATTCCAGTGTCTAATACTCAGAGCCCATATTACAAATACCTTTGGTTTGAGCAACTGGTATCCCATTGTTGACAGTAAAATTCACTATTGAATTTAAAGAACTCTCTCCCATAGTATCAAGAAGTTGTATGATTAATAGAATTTTGTGTAGATCTGTGTTTTAAATGTTTTGGTACCCAAGTAAAATTGATCCTAAACCATGACAGTTTGCTTCACAAGCCTAGGAAGTAGAAAACCCTGTATCAAGAGTGACATTTCAGCCACACCTCCAGCCATCCATGTAGCATTTGTTAGGACATAAAGAGACAAAGAAGATAGTCAGTAGGGTAGCTTACTTCAGTCTGATGAATGGAATTAATGTAAAGGGAATCCTAAACCTTAGTTCCTCACTCCAGTGCTATTCATCTCTTTTTCCATATCAGTGAATCCTACAGAAAAAATGCATACTTTCTCAGAAGCTAGGAAATTAAATAAAATCATCATTTTATCTCTTCCTTTCCAGTTAAAGCAGTCTTCTAGGACATGAGAAGTGAAAGATCAAACCTGTAAGTTTAGCCTAAAGTCTCGTCTTGAACTTCTAAGGTAAATGTTTCACAAATGAACTTTCTTTATGTAAAAGAAGGTACTACATCTTTTTTTGTTGTTGTTTTTTTGTTTGTTTTTTTTTTTTTTATCATAAAACATGAAGGTAAACCCAGTATATGTCATAATTTTAAAACACCTGTCAAATTTTCTGAGATACTCCCTCACTGAAAGGAGCATTGAATGATACTAAGGTGTCAATTTGTGTCATAAATTATTATTTGAATTGTGGTCTAAGCTCTTATGAATTCCCAGAAAATATTACCTCTGAATGATTTCAGAAAGTTAATCTTCTCAAAACCAAAGTTTGGTTCTGATAATTAAAAGAGCCAGGCAATAATAATATAAATGTAAATGGAATAGACCTGTGGAAGTGTTTCTCCATTCTTCTGCTCCTAGCAGATATGGCTGACCAGGGCTTGATAATGACAGGTCTTGAAAAACTCCGAAGCTGGAGTTTGCACAACCTCTCACTACAATCTAACTCCTCAATTTACTGTTCTTATAGGGTAAAAGTTTCTCCTAATATCTTGTCTGAATCTCTTTCATTTCAATTTATGCTCCTTGTCATTGTTCCTTCCACCACATATCACTGTAAAGAAACCAGCTCATTTTGGTGACCTCAGTGTAGACACCGGGGGTTGCTACAACATGGCAACTGGTTTCCCCCTATTAAGTCCCATCTGCAAACCTTATGCACAAGTTCTCTATTCACTCCTTTGATAAAGATGTCTAAAAGACCAGTTCCCAGAATACGTTACTGTTGTGATTGTCACACTAATACCTTTAGAGTTCATCCCCTGTGATCCCAGTTCTCTGAAAGTCTGCTTGTGTGAAGTAAAGGATTAGTAAAGTGCTTCTTACCTTCCTTGGAGTTAAAAAGTCTTATCTCAGAATTAAATGCTACTCAGTCCTCATACAGCTGGTCTAATTCTCTACACATGAGATACGTAAGGAAACTTAGGCACTCCTTCCTATCTCTTTAGATGTTTTAACAGTATAACCAAGTCTTGTCTTACGTTGTACAGTCTCTCACTCATTATAATGAAATGTTTAAATCTTTATAAAGAATAGTTGAAACATGAAAACGTGTTGAACAGGGCTCTGGTCTCGTGGAAGATGTCCCTGCCCATGGCAGAGGGGTTGGAACTAGATGATCTTTAATGCCCCTTCCAAACCACAGCATTCTATGATTCTATGATTCACTCTAAGAGGTCCAAACTATGTTCTCTGAAAGCTTCTCAGAGCCTCTGTTTCCCATCTTCTAAGTAAGCATAACCTGTGAGTATTGCTGAAGTCTGGAGATTACTCAGTCTTCATATTACAATAACTTTGAATTCATAAACCCTTGCTGTGGAAAAAGGGCTGGGGACCCCATGGAAAGATGACTAGGGGTAAAATCAGAGGAAACTAAGAAGATATATTCATATCCTAACAGAAGTTATAATGGTACAGAAATTATAGGGTAAAATGCAGCTGCTACTCCCTGGATGGAATGTGATTAGCAGCTCCACGATGATTCCCAATACAACAGTGAGCACTTGCTAAGGAGAATGGAATAGAGGGTGAAGGTGAGTGGAGATAGCACAGTTAGGCTCTGTAGAAGTCCTTGCAGAGAGGGGAACTTGAAGGTACGTTGCAGCCAAAAAACCTCATAGCACCTGCTAACCAAAGGAGAAAGGAAATGTCTTTCTGCTGAGCCAACAATTGTGGTGAAATTGCTCTCCTCAGATGATTTTTGTTCATTAAAGACTAATTGTAATATTAACACACACTTCCATCCCAAAGTTAGCTGGCTCCAAGGGATGACTGCCCCCACGTCCCATCCCAGGCATGCACTCTATAGTTTTTTGACTGTGTCTTTAAAACCAAAGAAGGAGAATTTTACACCAGTCAACAACCAAGGTATGCTTGACTAGAGTCATGCAAGCTCCACCTAAACATAAAGAAATAGTATAAAAGTACGTTGAGAATGGGGGAAGTTAGGGAAGACTTCAACATAACTGCTGGGATCAGTGATTGGCTGAACCCTTTTTCTGCCCCATAGAGACACCTATTTGGTAAGAACCATGGTCTGCAAGTGCTGAATACTTTTATTGCATATTAGAGCCATATGTTTTTGCTTTGAACAGGTTTTTGCATCGGATAAAATCACTGGTAATACCTTAACTGTAACCTGTCACAATTTTTCTCTTAATAGAGTGTTATTCCAAAAACGATTAGTGTGAGACCTTCATGGGTGCTGGCAGCCCCTGGAAATGGGTAAAATGCTCAAATAAAATGAGAAGACCTGTTGAGGGTTCTGCATTGTTCTGTTGGCATATTTCCCTGAATAAGTCAGTCAAACCATCCTCTGATCCAGCAGTTCAGTGAGGGGTCCCCATAACGGGACACTTACAGACTGATTGGGAACAAGGGTCTCAGCTTTCCTGGTGTTCTGATAGACAAATGAAACACTAAGTGTTGAGGAAATTTCACCTTATAATGTGACATCTTCCCATGACGGGGGAGGCTGGGACTAGGGAATCTTTAAGGTCCCTTCAAACCCCAGAACACAGTAAATACTTTGACACATATATTCAGGTTATCATTATGTCAAAAGTATTTTAAGACTATTTTTGGAACTTTACTCCCCAAGAAAATCATAGTCTTTCATGGCGTTTAGATCAGGACCTAAGTGAAGTGTATCTGAATTAAATTCAGTTTTATAGAGAATTCAAGTGAAATAACATCATAGGAGAAAGACAGAGAGAGTGACTCTTTCACTAGCTGTCTGAAGAACCAAAACACATTCAGTGGGAATTAAACCTTCAGCATGGGAGAATAGTCTTAGTAGAAGGAAAAAAAAAAAAAAAAAAAAAAAAAAAATTCCCTTAATAAGTACCAAAAAGTGGTGGGTTTTTTCCCCCCACTAAATTATAATTATAGAGTATAAATATGTATTTGCATACAGATCTGACATATATGACATCATCAGAATACATTTTAATGTTTCAAATGGAATTGAATAGCTAAACATGCATCATTCATGAGCAAGATGCTGTGCCTGTCCCTGTGAAGACTTTAGCGAATCCCTTGGCTGCCTAGTCACAAATGTGACTGACATATAACTTAATACTTTTTCTATGGTTTGAGAATATGCCAGAATATTTTAAGTTGATTTTCTTTTCTGTTTTATTGTATTAGACCCTTATGTTCCTCTAAAACAACAACAACAAAATCATACAGCTCTCAGAAAAATACTTAAGACAAGTGTTATGTATGAAGTTTGGAAAATTTAAGATTGAAATCCTGGTTTTTTAAGGAATTTGACCTTTAAACATGATAATTTGTTGTCTAAATTATGAAAGTGAGTGTATTAGGGAAAGCAGCTTAACAAGGAAAGCTTCTACTATGTGATATTATACAAACTTAATGGATAATTAAAAGGTTTTTTCTTCAGCAATGTCTTTGCCTTATGTAAGAGATGAATGTCTAAAGTTAAGATTGCATCATCATTCATATTAGGTTCAATTTATTCTAAACAAACTCCTCAGAGACATAGAATACTTACAGAAACCTGAATATTTACAGGAAACTGGCACACAGATTTACTCAAAGCATATATTACTGGGAAAATTAATAAAAATATTTAATTAATTTTTAGATCTAGTTTGTGTATTACAGCGAAAAGTAAAAAAGTAAGTTTCTTTCCAGAAACTGAAAAACTGAGCATAGTTGTTCTTTATAAAAAAATGAGGAATTTTTTGTGGTTTGGTTGTTTTGCTAGCCATGCCTGCTGAAGCTTTCAGCCACATCACAGCTGTCCTGCCAAGCTGTGCTGGTGGCAAATGATGCAGTCTGAGTCATCTAGCTGCACCTCAAACCCCATTCTTAATGGGAAATGTTCAAACCTCAGCTTGCAAGAACATGTAGTAGGCAGCCCTGGCAGCTGGCAGTGGAGTGACTGAACCAGAACATTACAGGAGTCTTTCACTAACATCTAGAACCAGCAGGCAGTTCTCTTGTCATCTAAGTAAGAGTTGATGCATAGAATGTTAAGGAATCTGGAATCTTGACCTTTCAGCTTATCCTCATGGTGATAAAGCAAGAACAGTATATGTCCTCCACCAGCTGCTTCTTCATGTACATGTACTGTAGATACATATGAAGTCAGAATCAGTTTCTCCCAGGCACTGCAACTGTTTTCTGGTTGTCCAGCAGAGCCACAGGAGCAGGATCAGGGCCCCTCTCCCAAGAGCAGAAACTCAGAACCACCATTCCTGGAAATCAGTAAGGAGTAGGATCTACCCATTTACCCTGTCCTGTTCCTGGATCTTCTCTATATCCTGTAGCAGCTGAGCCATCTTCCAGCTGAGGTACCTAATTCTTTCTTTGCCTCAGTCTTTAAAGGTAAGACTGCCTGTTCTCCAGGCACCCAGCCCACTGAACTGGAAGACAAGGCCGGGAGCAGAATGAAGACCCTATAATCCTAAGGCAAATGGTCAGTGACCTGCTATACCACTTAGACACACACTAGACTATGAGGCTGGGTGGAATCTGCCCAAGGGTATGGAAGGAGCTGGTGGAAAAACTCTTCTATGCAGTTTCCAGCAGTCCTGGCTAACTGGGGAGGTCCCTGTTGGCTGGAGATTAGCAAATGTGATGCAAATCTACCAGAAAGGCTAGAAGGTGAATCCAGGAAACAACAGGCATGTCAGTCTGACCTCAGGGCAGGGCAAGGTTAAGAAGCAAATCACCTCTAGTGCTACCATACATCACTACTCCAAATGTTTTTCTACAAAAATAATTCTGATTTTAAAATTAAATATTAGAATTCTATTTTGAATTGCATGAATGAATGGAATTTAGTTCTAACTTGCCCTCAAAGAGAGACTAATTCTATCTCTAAACTTCTCCCTGAAAGCCACCATATCTTTTTTTCCTTAATGTCTTGATGCCGAAGGGGTTTTTGATTTTTGCTTTTCACATTTTGTAGATTTTAGGAACACAGTAGCTGTAGATTTTTAGTGGGTTAATATTTCTGGCTTCAGTTTAATGTCTTTCTATCATTACCCCTGCCCCAGAATGGGGAGCTCAAATTCTTTTAGTTGTTTAGTCTCTTTTTCAAGGTACAAGATTGGAGGATATCAGAATGCCCACAGAAAGAAACATAAACACAGGTCAGAGTGACCCAGGAACTGGAAGAACTCCAGGAGCCCAAGGAAGAGGAGCCGATGAAGACAGAGGGTCTCGACGACCCCAGTCCCAATTCCTGGGGGTTGGAACAGGGGTGGGACTGGGGCTGGACTGAGAAATGTGTAAAGTAATGAATGGAGGGATCATATTATAAAAGCCATGGAAACTAGGACTGGGGAGCATGTGCATGTCATCATGTATTCCTGTGTGCCATAGGCCTGATATTAAAGGACCTTTACTTTTTATCTTATCCCATACTACTGTGGCTCAGAGTCCTGCTTTGTGGGGGTTCTCTCATGGCATAAGTCTGCAAGTGAGAAAATGCTGGCCTTAAAGGTCATGATATACCATCACAATGAACACTGAAGAAATATATGTGTTGAATTACAGAGCTTTTGGCAATGTAGATCATGTGGACATAGAGAGCTTCCTTTGGAAACTTTGATTTACATATAGGAATAGGAAAAACAAAAGCTCTAAGAAGTCCATACTGCCCCAGTTGTGCATTGATTATTTTTGGAAAAAGACTGTGTGTTTTAGGAGGCATAATATCTTTAAATGGAAAAGTGAATTATTTTCCTGTTATGAAGTAATGTACAGGGCCCTAGATATATCATGTTACATATGTTAATAAGAAAATTTAGAAGGTATCAAGATTCTCTACGAGTATTTTGTATGGGACAAATGAGAGCAAATTTGACTCCAAGAGCTGTAAAATCACCGTAATATGATCTTAGACAAAGCTCTATATTAATGTAGTGTATGGCTTATCTGGTGTCCCCTCCATCTCCTTGTCTGAAGATGCCATATACTTTTCATGATTTGATTACCTCCTCCCTGTAACCCCCTCACCACCCCCCCACCCCCACCCCCTTAGAAATCCTGTATATTACTTTTCACTTTCATTTTAAAAACTGTAATACATATATAGATACATGTGTTTATATATGATACCTTTAATATTAGAGATATTTTTAAAAGCTTTGCTGTGATGGCTAAATGAAAAGACAACATAAACTCAAGTTTTAGGAAGTGAGCCTGTCCAGATTGTTCATTTTCTCTTTACTACATAGCTGAGAAACTTCATTCACTCCTTAGACCACTGAGTTACACTGAATATTCATTGGAATAAGAAATATGCAGGGACATTTAGAACATTTCCCCCCCCTCCCGATACATTATCTAGATTAGAAACCTCTAGCATATTTTAGCAATTCCTCTCAAATTTACATTTTGTACCTATTGAGAGACTCATCTTTTAATTAAAACCACAACTGTTTATTGTAGTCACTGGCTTTTCATAATTCTGCTACAATGTGAAACAAAGAGCTGAAATTAATATATATAAATAATATAATTTGCAATGTACTCCTTAAAAAAGTAACTGTGAGTTTTTTGCTCTGACTGCACATTGCTAATAAAGGACTGTGTTTCTCAACAGAAAAATTAAATTAGTTTTGTGTATACTATATTAATCAACACATGACATTCTTATTAGTTACTAAATTCCAAATGTCAAACAAGTCTGTTCTGATAAATTCTGAAGTACTAAAAAAAAAAAAAAAAAAAAAAAGAGAAAAGAAAAAAAAAAGAAAATATTGGCTAAGTGACAGGCACATAGATGGTGTATAGAAGTTTACTTGGATTTTTCAGATGGGTAGGAAGTAACATATTTGCTGTCATTGCACATAAACATTAGCTCCAAAGAGAAAGAAATTGATTGACCATGTCTGCAATCACATAATTTGTTTTTACATATTTATTTTTTTAACAAAACTTATAAAAAATGTTAAGGGTTAAGTTGAAGAGAGTACTGTGAAAGTGAGAAAAAGTAACAGTTAAAGCTGACATCTCTTTGCCACAGTGTGTTAATAAACTCAATAAACTGAGATAAAATATCTGTTAGTAAGGAAGAAGATAATATTAAAATATATATTTTTTTTCCTGCTTTTTAATGAATATGATATTTTGTGTTTACTAGTTATGGTAGATTAGCTTTAATGAAAAGCTGATCTCTCACCCAGCCACCTGCTCACTTCTATTTCTCAGCAGGATGGGGGTAGAAAATAGAAAGAATGGGAATGGCAAAGCAAAGACAGAGATAAAAACAAGGATATTGCTACTAATTATTCTCTTAGGAAAAAAAAATTAAACAAAATAGTTCTATTTATTACCCATTAAGTATAATAATTTTTAGAAGACTCAGGTGTGCTGTATTATCTGCACATCTTTTGAAAGAAACCTTAAGGGTGAAGATTCCCAATGTGTGACCTTTAGTTAGGTACATAAATTTCACAGTTGATTACTCTTCAAAAGCGTGACAATTTGCTTGTTTGTTTGTTTATTTTTCTGGTGTGGGGGGTTTTGTTTATTTATTTATTTACTTATTTATTGACTGGGAAAACTGCAAAAGAAACCTAGGTAACATTTCTTGTAACTACTCTTATAATCATCTACTGATCTCAGATGTCTAAAGTAGGAAAGCTATTCCCTCCAAATTGCTAAATGCAACTCAGACAGGAAAAGAGGGCAGTTGTGTTTAATATTAGTATGGAGCTTAAATTCTGGCAGTTAGCAAATGAAATGTCTTAGTACATCTAAAAACCTGTCGCTGGTTTTAATTCTACCCTCACTGAAGTAAATTATAAACCTTGCAGGGCTCCCTAGTGTGTTCAACAAACTTATGAATATTTCATTCTATGTGTTTGTGTTTTTCATTTTTCCATGTCAGTTTTGATTTCTTTCCAAGAGACTTGCTTTGTTGCAATGGCTGATTGTTGAAACAATGCTATTTCCTCTTGCCTGATTTATTTTATTTTCTGTCTTATTTTATTTATTAATTTATTTATGCTCCTTTGGTGTCACTAATGTTCAGCAGCTCAGGAGAATTTAACGTTACACTTACTGTTGTCCACATGATGCTTCATAACTCTCTTGTGATCTCATTTGTGGCTTTTCTAAGTGGTCAATAAAACATCCTTGCCAGGACAGAAAAAAATGTAATATATACTTTAACCTCAAGGAAAGACCGTATCTGATGGGTCAATTATCAAGGAGATTTGGGGTGTTGTGGATTTGTACAATTTAAACTTATAACTACTACTACTGTATCCGTTATGCTGTATCAAAATGTCCCATCAAATCTCACAGTAAAGATTTAAGAATTATCACACAGAAAAAATTGTCAATAGCTTAAGAATGGTATTTTCTTGCATGTAATGTTATTCAGTGTTGATAGATGGGAAACACAGAATTCCTGTGATGGAACTTTGTGCAACATTATATTGTTTTCACAAGTTAAAATGAATGAACATAATTCATTATTTTTCTGTGTGTTTTTGTCTCTTTGGGTTTTTTTGTCTCTAAACACTAACAGGGTGGGGTTTTTTCCCCCCCTGAGTTATTTCATTCCTCACAATAGAATATTTTTTTCAATATACAATACTTCCTGTTTATAGTTGTCTTAAGGAGTTACATAAACCTAAGTGAAATGTTTGGAAGGGTCTCCATTAGCATCATAGTATCTGGATTAGAAAACTGTCATTTGACCAAAACAGAAACTAGAAAGGTTCCCCCTTCTCGTAGCCCCAATTTTTAACTAGCTAAGCAAGCATTTTGAAAGTGGGAGCTATAGGACTGCTTCTTTTCACTGATTTTAAAATAGCTCGTATGTTAAAAAATGCTAAGGCATTTGAAAATTCAATTAGCCAAATTATTTCTTTTAATAAAATAATTCATATGACTAAAACTTCTTTCAAACATTCATTGTGACAATAGACAAGAAATAGTTTACTCACCAACCTATGACTGAAATCTGGTAATTAAAACAGTAGTCTGCAAAGCAATTATTTACCTGTTCTTTTATTAATTAATTTATTAGTAGCTGAATTCTGTAAACATACAAATGTCAATTTTTAGTGACATTCTCACTGTATGAAGTGGGTATTGAATAGGCATGCTGACAGTCAAGAAGCATTATTTTAAGATAATTTAATTTATAGTCACAAATGAACAAAACCAGGCAGATTAAAAATACCATAAGAAAAAATGCCAAGCTGATAAGTTAATCAAAGCAGAAATGAAGTCACCTGCACTCTTGTTCTATTGAAGGAAATTAATGCATAACAAATATAGAAACTGTCCATCCCATCCTTCTTATGAGCTGGAGGTGAAAGAAGACAGATGCATACTCCTTCTGTTTAAAGCAGGAAAGAAAGATTGGATAATACTGTCTTTCTTATTGAGAAGATAGGTGAAAATTAACTATTTCTTGCCCTATGTCTTTGACAGCAGCTCAGATTAGGTCCTGTGGTCACTCAATTTGAGGATGTTTTCAGATGGAAGATTTTTCTTCACATTCCACTTGCTTACATTTCTTTCTCAATATAGCTTGTTCACACTCACCCTATATTTTTTCAGCATAGTGGTAAATCTTCTTGAAACCAAAGTTACTGAGATTTCTTGGCATACTATTCTCAGGCTTTGACTTTAGAATGAACCTTTAATAAAATCAAGTGCTTTAATCAAGAGGAAGGCTCCCTTCTCCCTTCCTTGTTCTTTCCTGCCTTCCATGATTGGAAACTCAGTCTATTTCCACATGACAGACATGGGCTACTTGAGGATCCAATTCCTCCAGATCAGTGCAGGTAAATGTAAATATAGCCTGAGAGACTACACAACTATTTTACAGCTCAGTAGCAGAGAAATGAAAGACAGCTGCATGAAAACTTTGGCCCATATGACAGATATTTATAGATGTAGAATCACATTCTATTAGATCCAAATCCAGTGAATCCTTATGATTTTTTTCTACCATATAATCCCATGCAGATTTAATAGGGGATAAAGAAAATGTTTCAGGGACTTTCTGGATCTTTTTTAAAAGCATTCTTCTATGAAAGTCTAAGTAGAAAGTTTCAAACCTACTATTTCCTATTGCTGATTGAGAAAATCTTTGCTCATTAATTAAGTTGTGTCCCAGCATGGAATGTGTTAACACTTCAGTTCACAGATTTTGAAGCAAACTTTATCTATATCTATTACATTGTGCAAGATAGAGATCTGAATTTTCCTCCATCTCATGAAATTGAGTCTTTCTAATCAGTAAGGCTGGAAATGTATTTTAGTAGAGCTTGCTTTTATATTATGTATTGTAAATAATCCATTCCACTCTAGACTGTACTACTAATCACTGATCTGTTACTCTTCAAGCTTTTGTTGTGAACAATATGTAGTTATAAAATACACAGAGGCTTTTATTTAGCTACCATCAGTGTAAGATGCTTTATCTCTTAATAAAATTACCATCACAAGCAGTCTATAGAATATTGTTGAGGAGGTCACTGGTGCTGACTTTAGCTTACAGTATCAATACAGATACATGTATAAATTCCCAACATGTGAGTCCTTGTGTCACTACTGTTCAAAGACTCATGAGGCATTGGATAGAGAAGAATTAGGTTTTTTGGTTTGGTGTTCATGGAGGTTTTTTTGGAGTGTGTGTAATTGATTGACAACAAGTGAAATAAGATTATCTGATACAGGAACTGTTATAAAACATTCTGATCAAAATGAGAAAATTTAGTCTGGATATCTGAGTTATGATTATTAAGGAAAATATATATATTTTTTTTTAAATCTATTTTTTCATCTTTGTTTGTTCATGTTACTACTTTCACTGAAAACTTCTTCACCTGGAGATATAGCAAGCTATTTTCCATGGAAATAAAAGCTAACACAGTCATATCCTAACTGTATTCATGTATAATTCTGCATGACTGTAATTCCTCTCCAGTAAATGCAACTCTGGTCATTTTTTACAGTCTCATCTTTATATGAACATACAGAAACTGCTGAGTATTTATGTCATGAAACAGTTAGTATCACTTGTAGGATATTTTGCCTTAAGCTTTGAAGCAGGAAGATGGCCATAAGAAGATTAAAAATAAAGGAGCTAATCTACATACCCTTTGTTGAATTATAAATAAATGATAGTGTTCATTTTAAATCTTTAATTTAAATAAAGTATATTAGAATGCAGACTGTTTACAACTCTCCTGTTGCTATCTTTTCATATAGCTTCCCAACTTTTTTTGATGAGGATGAAGAAGAGTTATTCAGAAGCCAATATTTTCCTCACATCCATAAAACTCTTCTTAAAAAGTCTACTTTAGCTTAACTTAAAACAAAATAATTTTTACAATATTCATTGAATGAAGCACAGGGACATCAAGCAGAGGAATATGAGCATTTATGGACATAAGAAAGCTAATTGAGTGACTCCCAAATTCCTTGGGGATGCCATGTTTAAACCAAGTTAGGAAAGAAAATGCAAACACTGAGCAGTTGATACTTCACTTCCTGAATTACAGGTGGATCTGCTGGCTTGGTCCTGAGATCTTACTGGCTCTTAGGTAAACAGATGCTTCTGTTCACATTGTCTCAAACACAGGGTTTTGGCATGCTTTGGTTATTCAGTATAAGGATTTGAGCGTTTAATTTTACCTCTAACTGAATGGTATAGGTGGTCAGTAGAATTTTTATTTGCATCCAGGAAACCATCTAAAGACTATTCCTATAACTGCAGACCAAACATGTATATGTATTCATATATGTATTAGTTCAGCAACCAGGACCAGTTTATCACTGCGTGGGTGTGACCAAAGCTGTGTATTCTACACCCACTGTGCCATGTCTCACGAACTGTTAACAATGGACCATTTACAGCAGCTGCCCAGGGCACACCTGACCCCTCAGGCAGCAAGCTGGGTGTTAAAGAAGCCTGTGAGATAGAAGCCATGATAACTCCCCTCTGGGGAGTCATTAGCACCTTAACATCCTTCCTGAGGGTCATGTCTGCTAATGGGCCATCAAAGATTCCAAAAATACCACATAACTCAGAGAGTCAGATCACCTATTGTGGAACTCCCCACCCTGCGGGAGGTACTGGGTCTTCCCACCTGAACTTGAGGGTATATAATCTCGGGATTTGGACACTTCTGGGACCAATTGTTGGATCCAGAGAAGGACCAGAACCTCCACAGGACTGTGACCACCACTCTTCACCAGACTGCAACCGCCATCTACACCAACAGGATTTTTTCCTTTTCCTTTTCCTTTTCCTTTTCCTTTTCCTTTTGTCCTAGTTCTGCAAGCCAGAACCAGTTTATCACTGTGTGGATGTGACCAAAGCTTTATATTCTAAACTCTCTATGACATTTCTCATGAACTGTTAACAATGGACCATTTGCAGCAACTGCTCAGGGCACACCCAACCTCTCAGGCAGCAAACTGGATTTTAAAGAAGCCTGTGAGATAAGAGCTGTGATAACTCCCTTCCAGGAAGTCATTAGCACCTCCACACCCAGCCTGAGAGGTCATGTCTGCTAATGGGCCATCAGTGATTCAAAAAATACCCCATGACTCACAGAGTGAGATAACCCATTGAGTAATTCCCTGTCCTGGGAGAGGTACTGGATGGTCTCACCTGGACCTGAGGGGATATAATCTTGGGGGTTTTGAGGACTGGGGAACCACTCGTTTTATCCAGAGTAGGACCAGAACCTTGACAGGACTGTGATCACCACTCTTGACCAGACTGCAACCACCACTCTTGACCAGACTGCAACCATTGTCTGCACCAACAGGTTTTTCACTTCCTTTTACTTTGGACTGGGGGGAGCCACGTGGGTCTCAGCACAGGGGCTAACAAACACCATTGTGTTTGTGCCCCAGGGTGTTGGGTTATATTTCTGGGTTTTGTGGGTTAAAATCAATTTCTCTTTGCGTCATTGCATTTATTGTAATATTGTTATTAAATTGTAACTCTGATTTATAATCTCTTTCATGCTAGGTTTATTTCTCCTGCCTTTTTACCTTTAAACTAGCACATTTGGACTCAGGGGAACCATATGGGTCTCAGCACAGGGGCTATCGAACACCATTCTGTTTGTGCCCTTGGGTTATGGGTTATACTTTTGGGGTTTGAGGGTTAAAATCAATTTCTCTTTGTATCATTGCATTTTTTGTAATATTTTTATTAAATTGTAACTCTGACTTATAGTCTCTTTTATGTTGGGTTTATTTCTCCTGCTGGTTTACCTTCAAACCAGCACAATATATATACACATACATGCATGTCTCTCTGTGTGTGTATGAATGCATATTTAATATGTATATATTTATGTATGATATCTAATTTTTTTCAACGTATCTCTGAGAGAAATCGGACCATTAATGATTAACAACTCAAAACATTTGCACATTCGTGGTGGCATCAGGGTGCTTTGTGGAAGCCAGGTTTTGAGGCCAGTATGGGATTGTGGTCTTTACTCTTTGCTCATTTGCTGCTATTTTCCTCTGCACAGTTGTAAGACTCTCCTCGCCTCACTTGAGAAAGGTCTGATGGGGCAGGACTGGCTCAGCTGCACTGACACGAGAGGCAGCTGTTGTGTCATAAACCATGAAACACCCTTGAACTACCTCCAGACTAATTGATGAGGCCTTTCACCAGAGGACTGAAAGTTCACCTCTCCACACACAGGGGAGGTACCAGGGCAGTCACACCTGAACCTAAGTTTACATTAACCTATCGGACCTTGTGTTTCATGGGCTTGTTCCCCAACACCTGATCGATTAAGACCGTCACTTCAACCAATGGAACAATCAAGTCTTATCGTAGATCCATGGGTGATGATTATGAACTCTTATCCTTTTTTTTCCCTTGCTTTTCCCTTATACATTTTCTTCAGTGATAATTTTATGCTTTCATATTACCATATTACTATAGAGAATAATAACTAAAATGGCTATATACATGCTTTCCATTGTAACCAAATGGTTCTAAAACAAACCCTATATATACATATTTGCGAACATCGATCATTCAGAGTAATTTCACTCTAATCAACCCCAAGGATTCTATTAACAAGAACCTGGGTTACTGTTGCCTTCAGGGATGGGTTGTAAGAACCTGTCAGAGTAGGGGGAACACAGTAATGGACATCAACTTGCCCTAGACATAATGGCTGCCTGAATACACTTAGAAAGATCTCTAGTGTGAAAAAAATGTTTCTTTAAAAGTTTGTATTCTTACTAAAAGCTATACAGTATTAAATTACAAGGTCAATTGAAAGCTCCAAAAGGGGTTTATATTCACCATTTTTATAATTATAAGTTAAAAATTCAAAACTAAGCTAGAATTAAGTATGGTTTGTACAGGTTTAATTGACTACAAGGCAAGGGCACTAGAAAGGTTAATTAATATCTACCTCCTATGACTGCAAGGAAAAGTAAGCACTGCAAGAGGTTTTGTTTCTTATAAGAGCAATCAAGCATTTTATATTTAGTGCTTTGACATTAAAAAAAATAGTTTTTTCTGATTTACTTGAAAGCCTGATAATCATAAATATTACTTTGTCACTTGCCAGTAACATAAGGAACATAAAACTAAATTATTTGTAGTGTTTCAGCCAGAACTTTCCATACCTATGTCAGCTAGGCATTTGCCATATGTCAGCTAGGCATTGGTTGATCCTTTGAGTGATTTTTAAGATGATTAAAGTGGGCTGGTGAGACAAAACCAAAATAGATTCCTTGGCACACTATCAGCAGGAAACAAAAGTGTATATCAAATACACATCTTTTCATCTTTGAGCAGATTCATCCTCAAAGATGACTTCTTTCACAAAGAAAACCATAATTAACCAGATAATTATGTTGCTGGCTGACTTTCTGAATTAGCAGGAAAATGGCACTGTATCTAAAAATTATTTCCCAAGAACACATCAAAATAGTAGAAGGAAATTAATGAGAATAAAATATTTCCATCATTTATTGACATATTACTGACTACACATAACATCTAAACTTTGAGTCAGTTGCAAGGATTAGGACTTAGCCTAATCAACACAATATTAAATTTGTTTTTTAATTTTTAATTTTATGAAGAATATCTGTTCTGTGGAAAGAAGATTTTGCCAGATAAGGTACTGATGATACATGACTCCAAATTTGGATTTCTGTTTGACAATTTAAAATATTGCATCAAAACATGAATCCATATAATTTAACACTTCTGCAGTATATGGTTTTATAGCTAAGTTGTCTAGATGCTCTTTCAAATCAATATGCCCAAGTTAGCACGTGGACAGTGGAATTCATTTACTTTATTTAAATATTTTAACTTAGGATGACTTGTGTTATAGTGTTGTCTAATTAGTGAGAATAAAATCAAAGAAATCTCTACATTTGATCAGACAAGGTGGCATCCACATTTCCCTTTACCTTGTGCTCTAATTATTTGTGAATTTTCACATACTGGATTCAAGTTGAAAAGCTAGAATTTTTATAAGAACCAGTCTGAAAGCATTTAGGGACTCTGCTTCCACATTTCTATGCAAGGAAATTGTGATAAAACAATTATAGTGGTAAAGTCCTGGAACAGGTAGCCCAAAATGGTGTTATGTTTCATCTCTAAAAACATTCAAGGTCAAATTGAACAATGCTCTGAGCAACTTGATCTTGTTGGAGATGTCCCAGCTTATTCCAGGAAGCGTGGTCTAGAGGACTTTTAAAGGTGCCTTCCAATCCAAACTACTGTATGATTCTGTGATCATATAGGAAAATCCATCTAGTTCAGTTTATAAAGGTCTATCAGAAAGACATTATGTCAAGAGTATGAGTCAATAGAGCAATGCAGAAATAAATTATGTTTGCAGGTAAGTCAGCCTTTTGTTACCATTAAACAAAGATCCCCCCTATCCCCCCATCCCCCACCCCGTATTGCTTCCAATTAAATTTAATTCCTTTGACAATGTGTTAACTGTCATTCTGTGAGGCTGCTGCCACCCTATGAATCTTCTTTCCTTTTGTGTTTTTACTGTTTGTTTGTACAGAATCCCTTTCACATTGTCAGGCTGATGAGATATTTTGAGTGTGGTCTTTTCTGCTTTTCTGTCGGAAATCAATGTGAAATGCTGTGTAGGAATGAGGTAAAAAGTAACACTATTATAAAGCTGGCAGTTCTCTTCTCAATTATTCACATAGCATGGATTTTGTTTTCTTCTGCCTATAAAAACAAGTGCAGAGAACCTTCAACCTAACATATGCCCTTTCTTTCAAAGGGAAGTTAAAACTGTGGTTGATAGTCTCATAAAAATTTCTAGACTTAAGCTAGGCATGAAGTTATGCATCCTGAACGTAGTCTTATAATTGGAATTTAACCAACCCTATTAATTACATTTTAGTTTAATCCAGAATTTTTTCCTATTCTCATATTTTAATTTACTTTGCCTTCTTCCAGAAATAAAACTATCTATAAAAATGTTGCATATATATATATATATATATATTGCTAAAAGTTATCACTTATTGCTGGAGCAAAAACAATTGTTTCAAAATATGCACAGAGTGAAAGATTAAGGTTTATTCGTTGTATGATATACAGCAAGATATATAAGTGCTTTAAGGTAAGTTGAAGAGTTAATACTAGCAATTCTAGACATGCCAAACTGAAAGCAATAAAGCAAGGGGGGGGGGGAAGTGTCTTTCATTATTCTAAATACATGATTTAAAATTCATTACCTTCCTCATAAAACAGAAGAAAAAAGTAAAATAAATAGAAAAAAGAGAAGAAAATCAAATTCTTCAAAAAAATATTCTGTCTTCTGACTCTTTACAGAGAACTGGTGGTGTATGCTTTTAACTAATCACAGCATACTTTTTGCAAGTGTAATTTATGGCTTAAAAAGTTTTTGTACTTTCATTTCATATTAGCAAACCTGAATTTGAAGTACAGCTCTAACTACTGAAATATATAGCTCCTATTTGAGATTCAGCATATTTCTCAAAAAAAGTCTGCTTAGATTTGCTCTAGAAGTTTGTGAATAATACAAATTGGCTTTGATGAGGAAAAAGAAGTGAAAATGGGCTAAGGGAAAAGACAAGAAAAAGACAGTGAAGTGGTAAGCAACACTGATTAGGAATTACTACAAGTTAGTCTAAAAGTTTAAGAGAATAAAATATTCCCATGTATTGATGGACTTGCATTTACAAATTGTCTGAGAAATGCATTACATTTCTTTCTGCCATCTTACTGTTTTAATCCCAACTCATGACTCTTGAAACCTTCCAGTGGGCTTACTCCTACAACTACTCCTACAACTCCCCATTTATCCCTGCATTAATGAAAAACTCTTCTTAAGTTACTGAAAGAAATTCCAGTATGAATCCTTGTATTCAATGACACAATATTAAATGTGAGTAGAGCAAACAGAGGCAACTACCAGAAATCCAGCAGTTTTCAAAACAGCTCTCTCAGTAGCACACGAAGAGGCCCCACAAGGTATGCACAGAACTTTCTGAGACTGCAACAGAAGCTGAAGCAAATACTGATGGACCAGAAGAATACCATTATCAAAACTATAGGCCATAGGGAGGGAAGGTGTTTCCCTCCTGGGCTAGTCAGTCACTGGTGGGATGTGAACTCTGGTGTGAGCTCTGAGATTCCAAGTGAAGGAGCTGCTAGCAATGTTCAGCAAACTGCATACCATCTAGGGGGCTGAACAAGAGGTTTTTCACACAGACCTTGCAGAGACAAGAACTTGAGCCCCATGATGTAAGGAAGAAAGCATGAAAAGGAACTGAACTTCTCCATCCCATCATGGGGAAAGCTGGAAGTTTGTTTTGTTAATCTGCAATGTCCTAGTTTAGCAGGTGAGACCAGTTGGCACTGTGTGGGGGTGATCAAGGCTGTGTATTCTACTCCCTCTATTCATTTCCAAACAATGGACCATCTGTCACAGCTGCCCAGGGAGTCGTTAGCACCTTCATGCCTAGTCTGGAGGGGGGCGTGGCTGTTAATGGGCCATCAATAGTTCGGGAGTCCTCTATGACTCACAGAGTTAATCACCCATTGTGTGAGTCCCCGCCCTGGG
>JAWWEV010000001.1:75127222-75151094 GCA_035583235.1 Hafferia zeledoni | reverse complement strand
ATCTGTTTAACTTTTTTTTTTTTTTTGGCTTATTTTAATATCTATCCTGAAGTAAAAAGTAAGATTCAGCAAATGATGGATTCCCCGACAACTGCTGTAAAGAGGAAAATAATTTCATAGCTCCTTGAAGAAAAATATAGTTCATCAGTACAAACAAGGTAAATACTAAGGCTGCTTCCCAGCATAACAACTTAAACCTTTACACATCAATGGAAATACAACTTTTATTCCCACTGGAAAAACTTAATTTTATTTTTTTTCCTCAACCAAAGAAGAAAAAAGAAGTGACATGTCAGAATGGGAGAGATAATTTGAGCTAAATTTTCGATGAGGATATTGACTATTGAAGCTGAGAATTCCAGACAAAAGGAAACAGAAAAAATTATGCAGTTGCATAAGGAAGATAAGTCATCTTTTTATTAGCCTAACTGTATCTGTATTACTTCTGCATGGAATCAGTGGAGTAGTGGTCCAGACAGGTCAGCAGAAATATTAAATGGTTAATTCTTTACCCTGCGTATCCCAGTGGTTACATAGTTGGGAATCTGACCCCATATTTTGCTTACTGTAGAGAACATTTGCAAGAGTGTCCAAATGTATAGGTTTCAAAATATTCTGGGAAAATTTTGTTTGGGTGGCATTTGTTCAATTGTTCAATCTGAGATTAGAGAATTAGTTTAATTTTTAAATTAAGGTCTCGTCTTTTCTGAAAGCCGGGCTCAAGTTTCATACTAATTCCATTATGGAAGATACTTGGGGCCTTTCTGTGCACGGTTTGTGGTTTGTGTTTTTTTGTTTGTTTGTTTGTTTTCAGAAAGATGTTAATGCTAGAATAAAAATTACTCCAAAATTTTCATTTTGCAAGTTACTAAACTCATTTATTATTTTAGTCAGGAAAGGAAGCTGAAATGACTTCTAAATTACAGCATCAATAGTTGTGTAATATTTTTAGTAAAGCTTACATTGTTTGCTTTGCAAAGTTGGATTAACAAAATATAAAAAAGCCAAACACTAAATATGGTGTCGGGGTTTTTTTTTCTTGATTATATCTTTTCATACTCTGTCATCAACTGAGAATAAAATTATTCTCTCATACTGACAGTCACATCTGTCTTCTTAATGAAAGAAACTATGGAAACCTTTCAAGTTTTCTTATTTGAGTTAGAAAAACAAAGGAGAATGATAGATGCTCCATATAACACTGAGCGGTTATATGATTTTTTTAAAAGCTTCCATCACATAATTTTGCAAGATGAGCTATGAAGTTGTGACAGTGCATTTCAAATTAATTCTGATGTATGGAAAATGTAATTACACTCCCCCCCCCCCCCGCCAAGTAACAATAAATTCTAAAAGAAATAAAATAGGAAAAAAATTCAGTGTTAGAAACCATTGCAGTAAGACCATATTGAAAAACCCAGTAGCTCTATCCCAAGTAGTGAGGGGCTAATGAAGGGAAACCCTGATCCACAGTTCATTCAAAACAATGAGAATGTTCCCACATTCTTCATTTGTATTCAACGTGAAACATTTTAAATAAGATATCTATCAGATTTCTGTCTGTATAAATATTGAATATTAAAAAAAAAAAAACCTTGCCTTTACACTTATTGCAACTGTAATGAATTAGAAGGTGTTGGCTTTCACAGTTAATTTCATATTTAGGACTGCAGTGTTATATACACTGCCAGATAATTTCTGTGTTGTGCTGTCATTGCTGAATCAGGAAATAGGGCATACAGCCAATGAAGTGTGAATAAATAAAAACTATATACATGAACTCAGCATTAAGAAGCTGTAAATAGATCAATTTTTTAGGAAAGAAAAGAAAATGCAGAGTAAACTTCATGAGGAAATCCATACTCATTCATGTTCCAAATAAAACTTTACATAGACTCTGTTTCATCTGTTACTATTTTGGGAGTGTTCTGGTAGTAGATTGCTTGTTCTGGCACAAATTATTGCTGAATACACACTGTCCAAGCTCTGGATGTGAGCAGAACATCCAAAGAATCTTATATATTGGATCTATAATCCTAATATTATTTAGAACTGTACAGAAAACATTTAATTATAAGGTGAAGAATTGTGGTGCTAAATATTTCAATGTCGTAAACCAAATTGTTGTGAACTACGCAAATTTTCTTTTGATTTTTATTGTTTCAGCATCTCTAACAAAATACATGTCTCATGAAGTGAAAGGAAAGTGTTAAAATTACTAACATCTTACACATTATCTCTTTCTTTGCAGTTCATAATATATTCTTGAAAACTATTTCTAGGGAGGAATACAGATAACAGAAGGCTGAGCAGATGGTCATTTCCAACTTTATAGTTCCAGAAAAAGCAAGGGCCCTCATTGCTGCTGACATCTCAAGTTGATGCAAGAAGATGCCTACTATGTCAGACGAAAAATGTAAAAGATAGTCAGACCCATGACCAGGCAGCTTGGCACTTGCTGACAGCAGTTTGTCTGTGTGTTGAAATCAGAAGAAAAAATAGACCTAAACCGTATGACTGATTAAAAATCTGTTCATTTACTTTCTTTTTTCTCTCTCTTTTTTTTTTTTTTAATTTCTGCATAAATGAACAAAACCACTCAAAATATGATTTATTTAACAGAGAAAAAGAAATATTACAACCTAAAATTGACATCGTCACTCATATTTGTAGATCTGAGTTTGCAATAGAAGTGTTGGTCAGAAGGTATTTCTTTAATATTCCAAGTTAAAGTTCTGTCTGTTGCTTACCTTAAACACAACTGAGTGTAAAACTAAACCATATTTTCAAGAATGTTTTAAGTAATGTCTTAGTATTTAGTATTTAAAAGACAGTGCTGCATTTCTCCCTTAAAGGTGAGGATTTTGTTTTATGCTAAAACAAGAGATCCCACCATCCTAAGCAACTACAACTTGACATGATAACACATTAACATAGCTGGGACAATATTATTTCCTCTCTTTCCTACTGAAACATAACAAAAGTTTTACTAGTAACACAATGAATACATGACAAGCAGGATGTCACCTGATCTACTTTCCTACTAACTACTTTCTAATATATTCTCAGAAACTATTACAGAAGTGATAGCTTCTCTCTCACTTAAAGCATTAACATGAATTAGATTATCATGGACTAAACACAGCAGTGTTACCATAGAGGTGGTAGCAGCTATTCACATTTGCATAGATTTTTAACCAAAGTGTTTTGGATTCTTATCCAGTCTAACAGAAATTGACATAGTTCCCAATTCTAGGAAAGTACCTTAATCAACTGAACACTGGTAATGAGAATACTTGTTTTGCTACTCTTACAACAGACCTAGAAAGATCATATTGGGAATGGATGGCAGCTGTTCAGGGGTTTGGCTCAATGGACTGGAGCACATCAAGAAAGAAGACATAAAGTCCTTTATTTTCATTAGTTTATTTTTTAGGCTCCCCCCCAAATGTATGCTTAGTCAAAGGAACTGAACCTGAAACATCAGTTCTTTTCCCTTGGAAAAGTTTAGGCATGTCTGGAAGAACAAAGCTAAGCTTTGAGTCTGACCTTCTCTCTCATCAGTTTACTAAACTAGTTATTTTGAAGGGTGAAGTCAGAAGCTACTCCTGTTCCCTGACAAAGTTTCAGCTCCTTTTTTCTTACTTTTTTTTTTTTTAATTGTAATTGAAACTGAGAGATTCTGACATTACATTGATTTGTCTGATTCTCATCTTTGTACTAGCTCTAAAACTGACATATATAAACAAATGTTTATTTCTCCATGGGAACATAGTTGTCTTTTCTATTATATAAAGCCTGAGACACGTGATGTTTACACAATTTTCAAAGGTATTCAGGAAATATATTTGAAACAGGAGTATCACCCATATAAGCACAGAACTCAGAGAGAGCACCTGTCTTCTGCTATATAACTTCCTGTTGTAAGTTTACTGAAGATCAGCACTTGTTACTGTCTAATTTAAAGATTATTCTGGAATCTCATTGCAGAAATTGCTAGAAAGTTTCTCATTTCAATCCTAAATTTATTCACCCAATTTTTATCTGCATGTCTTAAAACATACTACAAGACTTTTACATAACAATCAGATTCCCCTTCCTCTGCAAAACGCACTGTATTATTAAGTAGCAGGATAAAACAGTTCATTAATTGCTTTGCTCCTTTATCATGTTTGAACCACAGATAAGTAAATGTTTATTCATTTCCCTTGTGTAAGTAGTTTATATTGCTAAATTCATGTAAAACATCAGTATAATATTTTTAAAGTCTTAGCATACTAATACAGAAATATTGCTGGAGATCAAATTGAGTTTCACTTGCGGTTTGGTTGCTTGACTAAATCTTATACACTATACAAATTATATTGCTATTTACTAATTAAAACTCACACATTATAATTTCAAGTGAGATTTTAACCTGAGTTGTAACTGAAATAATTGCGTATTTTGTAAGGGAGTCCTTCACTAAGGGTAGAAAAGAATAGTTACAAGTTTTAAGAAATTCTAGTTCTCTATGAACTATAACAAATAAAATGTCATTACACTCATGAAATGCTATTATTATTATTATTATTTACTATCTTTTTTGTAACTAAGTAAACCAGAATGGGCATTTCTAGCAGAAGCATTTTCACTTTTGTGTGAAACACCACTAGACACATGGATAAAATGTTAGCAAAGATGGATAAATCAGCATACCCAGAAGCCAGGTGACATGCTTATAGACTGAAGAAATCGGCATATGGGAGTAAAGCTGATGGAAATATTTCTAGTCACATGCTTCAGTAACCCAACTCAGTGAGCCAGATTAAAAATATCTGCTAATGGTGCAACTAACTGACATGTATTCACAAGTATATATTGATGGTATACTGAAGGTACATAAGTCAATGCTTAGGCACAGAGGGTGAGTAGACAGTGATAAAATTCTTTTTTTTCTTTTTATCTTTTTTTTTTTTTTTCTATTTTTGCTTACTATGTTAAACTAAGCAGGTTATTTTGAGGACTTTTCATTATGATTTTTGAAATTCTAATGCCAAAAATAGTTTTAATATTCCTCAAAAAAAGGACTTTATTTCAATCATAGCTGAGAGTCTATGCTTTTCTGGGTTAGTTTCATCTAGATGCATCTTGTTTAAAGATAGGCAGTCTTAAAGAAAAAAAAATAAAAAGAGGTAATTAAAGCAGAGGGAAGGTCAACAATTAGCTAACAGTGTGAAACAAAAGATTACAAGTGAAATAATTATAAATGCATTCTAGCATATGTTCAGCTGTAGGATTCATTCCTAGTATTTTAATAGTTTTTGCTTTCAAATTTTTAATGATCTGTTGATGATATGACCCTAGCGGTTAAAGTTTAAAAAATACAGCTTGGGGAGTTTCCTATGTTCTAAATATCTCTTATCACAACTCATATCCCTGTTTTACCTTTATGATAGGTATTTATTATACATAAAATTACAGTTTGTAGCCCTATCAGGAGTTTTATTTCTTTGACAGTGATTTTCCATTTCAGCTTTGAAAATAACCAATCGTTAATATACAAACAGCTGGCTCTTTGAAAAGTTGTTTTTTTTTTCTAGATACTTTGCACATGTTGTTTAGGCTGATTAGTGTTGGCACAATACTGGCTTTGCAATAGAGACTATTCCTTAACAGGTGAACAAATCATCTACTAACAGCATTGTCTAAGCTATGTGAACTTATTCTCATAGCCTTTGCTATGATTCCTGTACCACAACCCTGTGACTATCAAGGCATGGATGTTATCAGCAAAGTGTCTGAAGATATGTTAAATATACCATAAATTTATGATTCATGTGACTTGTTCAGAAGTCAAATTCAGCCACTCCTCACACTTCAGTGTCATCTGCAAACTTTCTGAGGATTATCATCCTGACCATTAATAAAGATAATTCAGGTATTTATACACACTGATATCACCTTCCTCCAAGACTTTTCTTTAGGTTAAACAGTATCAACACCCTCAGCCTTCACTTGTCTTTGTGAGTCCAGGTGTGATCTCACCAGTGTTGAGTTAAGGACCTGATACACCAGATTGGTGTGCTAGTGTCTTGGACTTGAAAGTGAAATGATGACGATGAGCCAAGCCTTTGTTGAAATTGTTGTTAATCAAATCAAAATTCACCTCAATCTCAAGCAGCAATTCAAGCATTACCTACTGTTAGAGTCAGTTACATTTTCTAGGTACTTCCAATTTGACCTTTAAGTCTTGCAAACACTACTTTTGGTGTCCAAGCACTCCCAGATGTGTGATTTTCAAGATGAAAACACTTGTCTTCCTTGACTCCACTTTAGACACATACTGAGCACTGTTGTCCTTGGATTCAGCACTAAGGGAGTAACAGCCAATTTTTCTGTAAGAGAGTGGCAATTTGAACTGAATCTAGACCTTTGTCTGTTTGTCTGAATTGATGAATATTCCACTTCTGGTTCCTTGATAACCCACCTTCAATAATTGACATAAAGGGTATTGCAGTTCAACTCTAAATCAGGAGTTCAGAATATCTTAAGTGCAGTAACACAAGTGAAATATTAGTAAAATTCATGTCAGCAGAGTAAAGAAGGGTAAAAAGCAACATTTCGTTTTTGGCCTAAATATTGAATTTGCATATAGGAACAAAAAAATGAAAGAAAAACCCATATCTTTATATTTGCAAATAGAAGATCTATTAATGATTGATTCAAATGGAACTGGAGTAAGACTCTATTTTGTGCAACCGCTAAGAGAAATTTGACATATAATCTCTGATGCCATGTTCCCTGTCATATTATAGAATGAGAGTGCTTTCAGTAGCATCCAAGAAAAACCTAACTATAGTGAATACTGTTATTCTTGGGAAATCCCATGCGCACAAAGCTGTACCTGAAAATGAAATGGAATTGTCTGAGCCAGTTACAGTCTTTGGATATCATATAGCTTTTGATTGGTAATTATGCACTATTTCAGTTATTCAATTTTCTAAAGTTTCTGAAGTAATGGGAAATTGTCATTTGTCTAGATATTTTTTACCTCCTTTAGAATATGTGAAAAAGCAAGTTTCTGTCAGAAAATTTTATAGGTTCCTAAGTAAATTACAGAAGGTGTGGTATTTATTAAGTTCTAAAATACTTCATCTCTTTGATGACACTCATCATTCCCTCAATAAATGAACAAATTTACTGAGTTTCCAGTTTACAATGACTGTTTAACATTTATGTTAAGAAAATATGTTAGTTATTAACATTGAAAAAATTGACAAATACACATTTACTGAAAAGGTCATTGAATAGGATATATCTGTATGGGAAGGATGTAAGTTAATTTCCCATGTTAAGTGTTTGGGTCATTACAGACTAATATTTTCCATAGCTGTGACAAACTAGTAGACTGTTATTATTGGAGAGAAATAATGAATGAGAATTTTTAACCACTATGAACTAGACATTTGTGCTTGCATTCCAGATCCTTGCAAAGTAAGTGAAAGCTTAACTTTGTCTTGAAAATGCAGTGACAAATAAGAAAGAGATTTTCCAGTATTTATGATGACCTAATGGTCCAATATAATCTAATATGGATATAACTATGACCTAATTTCTCAGAGTAGGAAAAAGCAAGAATTTTTTTTTTCTCTTTTGAAATCTTTCTAGTTTCTTAAACAGTCAAGATTCTTGAATTTCAGTGTCCCAATCACTATTTCTTGCAACATAATAGATTTTTTTCTTCACAAATATCTTAGTGATGTTATTTGAAACAATAATATGTGTATAATCCAGAATGTTCACTGTAGATTGTTGGACAATTGCAAACTGCAATCAAGTGATTAATGATAAAGCTTCAAATTATTTTTATTTCTTTTTTGCACTGAGAAAACTGCACAGTACTTTTTTTTTTCCTTTACATATTTCTTTTTAGTCATCTTACTCTATGCAATGAATGAATAAGGAAATATATATATATATAGACACACACACATATATATATGTATATATACATATACATATATATATATAGGTTGAGTAAGAGTTTCTGATGAAAAAAATCTTATAACATTCCATAAATAATCAAAACCATTAATACAGCAATATTTCATGAGTCAGCTTTTTAATACATCTAGACTTAGTTTTCAACTAGAACAAGTCTGAGAAACTAGTACATGGAGAAGATGTGATATATTTGTTCAAAATCACCACTCTCTTTTTGTAGTAAATATGTCAGATATTTTCTTCAAATAAATTAAAATATAATACACAAAATATTAGAACAGTGTTTTTGTTTGGTTTTGTCTCTAATATTCATGAAGACCAGAAAAAAAAAGCAAACATGCATCAAGTCCCCCTTTTATCACACTCTTTTTTTGTTTAGTCTTGCAAGTGACATGTCACAATCTCTGCTTTCAGCTCTTCTCCCAGCTGAAAGCAACTGACTGAAAATCCAACTATGTTCGGAAAAATTATTGTATTGCCATTGTTATACTATGAGCATGTCCTTCATATGTGTTTGGTTCATAGTGAGAATCACTATGTGTGTATTAAGTACAATAAATCACTTGTACCAAAAGATAAACTTCTCTAAAATGGGAATTACATTATGGAGTGCTACATCTAGATCTTGAGCCCCTCACATAAGAAAGAATGTTGGAATGAGTCCAGAGGAAAGACATGAAGTTGATAACAGGGTGGGAGCACCTCTCCCAGGCTGAGGGAGCTGAGGCTGTTCAGCCTGTAGAAGTCTCCAGGGAGACCTTATAGCAACTACCAGTACCTAATGAGGGTTTGCAAGAAGTCTGGAGAAGGACTTTTTACAAGAGCATGTAGTGATAGGACAAGGATGAGTGGTCTTAAGTTGAAGGAGGGTAGGTTTAGATTACATACAAGGAAGAAATTAATTACTATGAGGGTGGTAAGGCACTGGAACAGGTTGCTCAGAGAAGCTGTGAATGTTCCACCCCTGGAAGTGTTCAAGAACAGGCTGGATGGAGCTCTGAGTAGCCTGGTCCAGCGTAAGGTTCCCTGCCCATGGCAAAGGGGTTGGAACTAGATGGTCTTAAAGACCCCTTCCAACCCAAACCCATTTCTTCTTTTATGATTCTATGTTAATCAATTCGTTCATGAAAAAGTGCAATACATTCATCATTTTATAACACCATTAAGTTCCTACCCTGGAAAACTCAAAAGATTCCATTTTGCATTATTATTTAATGATAAGATGCAGAAACTGAATGAATGAAAATTTTACTTCATTTTGCATTTCTTGGCAAGAGGGAAGTTAATCAGTCCATAAAGTCTATGGTTTCCATTCATCTTCAAAAAGCAGTCAATTCAGCTATAGCACAGTTTAACATTTCCAGAAAGTCTATCACCTTCACAAGTTAAAACTTAACAAAAGATTGTACTGAAAAATTTAATAGACTTAATGAAAACTGAAGAACAAAAGTGACAAAAATGTCTTTGAAGATGTTTTATTGTAGCCACTTTATTCAGTCTTTGCATTAATGGTTTTGTTGTGATTTGCATTGTCTTCTTTGTAACGAGAAAAGAGATGCACGATTAATATCTACAATATTAAGAAAATCATCTCACAAAATAAAGGTGTAGGAGAGCAAGAGTTGTAACCTATAAAGTGCAGAGAAAGAAGAAAGTTTTGTAATTTATTTGAAATTTGGGTTCTTATTTAAGCCTAAGTTCCGTCTGCCTTATATTACAAATTTTGTTTTTTTCCTTAATACTCTACAAGAAATCTTTATTTCAGAGGTGAATAGTTATTTAATCTACACTAGATCAGGTTGCTTAAGGCCTTGAACACTGCCAGGGTTGGGACATCCACAACATCCCTGGGCAACCTGTTCCAGTATCTCTAGAAACTCACAGTAAAGAATTTCTTCATAATATCTAGCTTAAATTTCCCCTAAATTTCCTCTCTTTCAATTTGTACCCATTATCCTTGTCCTATTACTACAGACATTTCATGTCCTTATCACAATTCACAAATTTTTGTGGTATTTTTCCCCCTTATCCTCTAGATGAAGAGGGATACAGAGCTGCTTGGTGGACACCTGACAGCCAGCCAAGTTTGATCCCCAAGATTGACACTTCATCATATAATACAAAATGTCAAGAGCCAAAGCAGCTAAATTGAAGCTGATTTTAAGACAGTGAAACACCATGTATTATCTTGATATTAAGGAACTAGAAAAAATATCTATCTTTCAAGATCAACTTGATTAATATTTGAATCTACCCTAAAGCTTTAAAGTTTTAAATTTTTGTTTTTCTGAAAGGTTTTTTCTGTTACTTACAAAACAAAACAAAAGCTGCATTGTCATACCTGTTGTACTCTCAATAATCACCTAAGCAAATTACCTCATCTCTCAAGAAACAAGAAATTATTGTCCAGAAGTGTTAGGAGTAGTTTTTGGTTAGTAGTTTACAGTGTTTGCAATAAGATGGATTTTCTTATTATGTTGGTAAAACTTTAGAATAAACAATTGTGAAATAGTAAATTTAACTACACAGTAGCTCTTGTCAAGAAAAATCTTCGTACTGTGGTCAAAAATTTGTGTTGGCCTGCTTTTCTGCTGTTATTAGAAACAGCCTGAACTGTATAGTGGTATTGAGGTTCAACACCTAAGTAAAAATACACCTGATAAACACTGAATTGAAATATTATGGTAATTTCCCTGTAAAGTTTTGTCTGTAAATGAGATTGAATTCTCTGAAACTTGAAACTGTCTCCCTACTTATTATTTATGTATTTATTTTATTAATAATGTACAACTGAGTTTTAGCCTTTCTTGTCGTTTTGTTCCTATCCTAGAATACTGAAAAAAGATTTACTCTTGGAGCAGGCAGGTAGCTCTCCCTTTGTTTCCCTGAAGGAGTTATTTCACAGGAATAATTTGTTGAAGGGTAATCTCTATTAGAACTTTGTTAATTTTCTCTCCATGGGTAATGAGAACAAAGTAGTACCTGGCCTATTATCTGAAAACCCATTTAATTTCAAAAAAAACTAGGATGCAAGTTTAAGCTTCTTACTTTTACAAAGAGTGTTTTCCACAGCACAGTGACCTTCATGTGGATCATCAGTTTCTTTAAATTATTTCAGCAACCAACTGTAAACAAGAATGAATGTCATCACCAATATCTTAGTGCAAATTTGATAGGTTGTGGGTTTTTGTTTGTTCCTAACTATGCCATTTTAATTTAATAGCATGCATCCTGCTCTGTAATCTCCGTTAAAGACCTAATTCAAAATTAGTAAGATCAAAAAACCAGAATGGAATAATTTTAAATCCTGACTTGATGACATAGTTCTGCTCCAGGTTGTAGTATCTAAATAAAGGAGCATAAAGTGGGTGTTTAATGAGGGCAAGTTCAAGTTCCCCTTCATACTTTCATTTTTGTCAGTGGAAATCTAGAGGTCTATGAAATAACTGAAACACAGGCAGATGCCCCAGAGTATCTGAGCTAAGCACACCAGGCTATGAGACTGACTCAGAATATATGAGATACCCATTGTCATCTTTTGCCACTGCTCAAGGCCAGAAGGAATATCTTACAGAAACTGAAATCGCATTAGTTATCTGTCTTTATGCAAATAAATACCACTCTAAGAGTAAAATTCAGTTGTCTTCTTTTAAGTATCTAGTGTCATTTGAGATGCCTTGGGCTAGCAAAAATATGTTACTGGAAACCAACATATTTCTGAAATAACAGCCAGAGATTTTACGTACTTGGATGTGGTAAGCTTTTTTTTTATTCATACCTGAATACAGAAGACCCTTGGCCGAAATGTGTGATTCACAGGTTCAGGTATCTTTTATCTAAGAGCAGATTCAAACATGCATCTTTCACCAATCTGTAAATTATTTTCAGTGATGGCATGCTCCACTTATGTTAAACCTGTGCAATTTAATTTAAATCCATTTAGCTTATAAATGACTACAAGAAAAGAAGCATTATGGTACAGTTTAGTAATTGATTTCCTTACTCTGCTGGTTTTGGTTGGCATTGAGTGAATTTTCTTCATAGTAGCTGGTATGGAGTTATGTTTTGGATTTGTACTGAAAACAGAGCTGTTAACATAAAGATGCTTTTGTTATTGCTGAGCAGGGCTTACATAGAGCCAGGCTTTTTCTGCCTCTCGCAGCAACTCACCCAGTGAGCACTCTGGGGATGCACAAAGAGTTGGGAGGGGACAGAGCTAGGACAGCTGACCTCAACTGACCAAGGGAATATCCCATACTGTATAGAGCCATGCTCAGTCTATAAAGTGGGGGAAAGAAGAAAGGGGGAAACATTTAGAGTAATGGTATTTTTCTTCCCAAGTAACTGTTACAGGTGTTGGAGCCCTGCTTTCCTGGGGATGGCTAAACACTTTCCTGCCCATGAGAGGAGGAGAATTAATTTCTTGCTTTGCTTTGCTTTTGTGTAGGGTTTTTGCTGTACCTACTAAATTGTCTTTACCTCAACTCATGATTTTTCAAACTTCTCTCCTTCCAGTTCTCTTTCCCATGACATTAGTAGCATTGAGTGAGTAGATGTGTAGTGCTTAGTTGCCAGCTGGGCTTAAACCACAACACATAAAGGCTCAATTTTATTTTTTTCTTTTAATGTGGTTTCACATTCTATGATGTTATTTTGGATTTAATGCCAAATATTCCTAACAGTGTAGCCAGTGTAACTATTTGCAAAGTAATATCCTACTGAATAAAATATGATTAAAATCCAACTCAAAGGGCTGTATTTCTTCTTTCACTAAATAATGTAATCCTTCCTGCCAGCAACAGAAACCAGGAAATGGCCAGGGGTGGCCCTTTGTGACATCACAGGCACCTTTCAGGGCCCTTTGTGACATGGCCATGGTGGTGCCATGAGCCCTTTGTGACACCACAGAGCCCTGCCCTGCCCCAGCGGTATATAAGCAGCGCAGAGCTCAGTCCAACTCCAGGAGCGGATCTCCCAGGAGGGAGCAGCTCCCTAGGAGTCCCTCCCCCCTCCCCCCTCCTTTCTTGAATGAATAAAAATTAAAAAAGTATTAAAATGAAATTTTATTTTATTTAATCCATTTTTCCTTCCTCTGACAAAGAGCTGTCCCAATGGGAAGATGTCACTGGCAAAGGGCTCTCCCAAGCCAATAACAACAATGACAAGAACCTTTCCCAAGGGGAAGACAGCAGTGCCCCCCTGCCCTGCTGCCCACTCTACTTTTGGCATAGCCCATGTTAACACCTCTAATGGTTAATCTGCCATCAGCAAACTGGTGATCTACTGTTGCTGACCGGGCTAGAGGAGTTACACACCGACACGATGTCAGGCAAAACTCTCTCTTTATTCAAAATACCATCACATATATGACCTCTGGTCTGACTCCGCCTAGGGGCCAGAACCTTTGACCCCATTGGCTTAGGCTGCGTTCCTGGACATATATGGCAATGTCTGAAACCCCTTAGAGAGGGCGGCACCAGTGTGTGCCATCCTGCAGGTAATTTTCCAGCCTCTCTCAGTGATTGGGCCACAACAATCTACCACCCAGACATGTAAGAGCAGCAAGATTTCCCAGGGTGATGTTGTGTGCTTTTCATGCAGAAAGTCCCTTCATGTTGGTGGCACTAGGCTGAAGTTCTGCAAAGCTTTTTTAGAAAGTCTCTCACCATAACACACAACACACTTTCTTTTACAGTTCTACGTCATTAGACACAGGAGTGAAGAATTAGCAGCTTGGAAACTATAAAGTCAATTAAATTGCATTTAATTTTTCAACTCTGGGGATCTATTAATTACTCTGCTCTTACTGGCATGGGCTGTGATGGTACCAAGTTCAGTGGGAAAAGAAATCAGTGTGAAGATCCCACAGAGAGATTAAATGTGGTGGGGCTCTTCACACTTTCCTGCCTGTTTCCAAAGCTCAGGTGCTGTAACACTGCAGGCATCACATCTCACAGTACAGCTAATGCAGCATTCATAGGCCTCACTAAAACCTTTCAATAGAACAACTAGTACAGCTGGAAATGCATCCCCTTTTTTGACCAATTTTTATCTTTTGTGGGGTACAGAGGGTTTGCACATAATCTCTCCCCTCCTCGGAATACGTTTCTTCTTCTTGCTGTACTAGGTAACTTCTTTCTCATTCCTGTCCTTGGTTATATCTCTTGTGTACTCCACAGGTACCATCTTTATAAGACAGTCTGATTAACAGAGCATCACTGTAATTCCATACATTTTCAAATTACTAATTTCAGATTATTTTTGTGTAAATGTAACACAGACAAACTGGAAAATGATCATTGATTGTTTTGTTGAAAATATACTATTGTCTCTTTGTCATCTATAAAATCAGAAAATAATTGGATTATCACACTAAAATGATAAAAAACTATTCTTCTGAATGTTAAAGTATGAAAATTCTGTAAGACTGCAGAAAAATGGCATCTCATAGCTATAGTCTGAAGTTTTTGGTGTTTGTGATAACGTAACTTCAGAGATTAAGGCAGTTAAATGCCACCTTGATGCCCAATCCCATCAGATCTTGGAAGCTAAGCAGGGTCAGCTCCAGTTAGTACTTGGATGGGAGACCTCCCGGGAATATTGGGTGCTGTAGGTTCTGTTCTGAGGACTTCCCTGTCACCATCCAAGCTCACTTGGCTGTGGCAGATGAACCTTAGGAGTTAAAGGATGGGGTCAGTTTTGCACACGCTGTGCCTCACCTGAAAAATCTACTGTGCAGGCTTGAAGGACACACCCACGTGGGTAAAGCCCTTCCCAAAATCTTCCTTTGCAAAGCCTAGCCATAATAATGATTTTCAGAGATTACAGCAGAAGTGACACTGTGTAGCTAAACTGTTTAACTCCAATTCATCAATAACATCAGTCAGCATTATCTGAGGATAGGGCTTAAATGTTTTCAAAAATAGGAGTTATGGGGAGATTTTAGTGGAAATTTCCATGACAGTTCTGAATGAATTACTTATGATCACTATTAACACAGTGAATATCAAATGTGTTGAACATGGTGGGACACTTAAAATGAAACAGAGACACAATAAAATATATTCTGTCATTATGAATTCATGTGGTGCTAATTCCAACAGCACGATCATAGTTAATTTATTTGGTATTTTCATGGGTGCAACATGCATATGTTCTGGTGGAGATGCAATATAAGTATCAACAACATCTTTAGTGTCAATGTTCTGTTTTATTTACATCAAAGAACACTAAATATTTTGAAAATTATTATTTCACTATATCAACTAGTTTGTTTTGGGTTTTTTTTTGGTAAATGACAGATAATATTGATTGCCTTTATCAATAAATCCAAACCAAGTGAAATGAAAAAAAAAAAACAAAACAGAAGAAAGGGAACTGCAATTCACACTCACTTAACACTATTGTTTTCTGGCCTGTGCTAGCTGAGGGATCACATTCCTGCTGTTCACAACATGCAACAGTATAATGAATTTGAGTGGGATAAGTTACTGAAGAAATTAACGTAACTTGTTGCTTTCAATACCAAAAAGAAACTAACCGTATACAGAAGGAATACAAGTACTGAATAGTAATCATCCAAAAGTATGATCACCGTAATATACTAATGTTAGGGAAAAGCTAGTTAACATAGGGGGAAAAAAAATGAAGTAGCACCACAATCCATGGTAGATTTAAAAATAATTCACAGGTTAAATTCACTATCATCTTCATTTGAGGATGATAGACAATTTTGGATAAAGTCCTCATGTAAGCTCAAGGTATTATGCACCCCAGTGTAGCTAGAATGAAAAGCAGAATGAAATGAAAGTCAGTCACTGAGGTAAGGTGATCTGAAGTCATATCCAGCGTGAAGCAGCAGATCTTGCTGCACAAGGGAATTTTCTGGGGTGGCAAAACACCAATGAAGAGGGGAGATAAGTCAGGTGCTGGCAGCTCTTGTGGGACATGCTGATTAGGCCTGGGAATAGTGGCCACCCCCACATCTGCAAGCAGCTTTGGGAACACAAGTGACAAGGAACACAGTGATTAGAACAAGCAAACAGGACATGAGGTGTACAGTGAGGGCACAGTGCAGCCATTGGCACAACACTTCACTTGGGAGGGCACACAGAGAGGTTTTTTTCACCCTATCAGCTCAAAGTGAGTTCAACTTGTGGTCATCACCCTCTCACGAAAAGAGCTTAGCTATGGTATCCACCTGACAAAAATCCATGTCTTCTGAGACCCACCAGAATGGATGGGGCAACCCAGACAGAGTTTCCATAAAAACATTCAGCTATCCACATCTAAGGCTGCAGAACGTGACAGTAGTGAGAACAACTGTGTGAGATGTGGCCAAGTGGCCAATATTTTCAATCTGATGGCAGAACTATGAGAAAAAGTAGAAAGGTTAAGGAACATCAGGGAATCTGAGAAAGAGAGACTGGTGGAACCATGCTCTGCCCTTCCTGAGGCAGAAACACGAAAAAAAAAATCAAGGGGGATCCTGTATCCTTCCCCTTCCCCTGCCAGGCAGAAGATAATAGCTCAATGAAAAGGAATGAATGGAAGGAAGTCCACATTCAAGGTGGCAGGCAAACTTTCTCAGTGCCTGCCTTGCCTTCCCAAGTGCCTCTGTACAACAGGTATGACATTTTGGATGTGATATGGTGAAGTGGATTATGCTCCACTTCCACCAGAAGTGTTGTCAAGGTCAGAAAGGCCTACCACTGTATCACAAACAAGGATGAAAATTACTTTAGTTTTGTAGGTTACTCCTTTTGTAGGGGAACAGAGGGTCTAATATGTTGAAAGAACCCTAATCACAGGGAATTCTATTGCTTCTATGGGGCCTGGGTGAAGGACATCACCATGAAACTTCCCAGCTTGATACAGTGCTTGGACCTTTATTCATTTTTGCCCTTCCATGTGAGTGGTGATGAAACTGTAACGCAAACTCCAAGAGCAATCAAAGGAGACTTCAGGACCTTGGAATGGTAGTAGAATAATCCAGACTAAAGGCAATTTTTTCCTCTCATCTTCCAGTTGTGGGCATCAGCCATGGAAGAAACAAATTCTGTCTATTCAATGTGACTTTGTGGCTTGTGTCACTGCCAAAATTTGGGGGGTTTTGATAATGGGTTGGTCTACATGGCACTAGGCCTTCCAGGCACATGTCATCACATGAGAGTCACCTTTCTCAAAATCGGAAGAGGATCTTTGCTCACAAGTTGACAGGATTCATTGACAGAGCTTTATAATAGGCTTGAAGGGACAGGGTGTTAGCAAGGGCCTTCAGTCTGTTTCTCAGAGGTGTGCTGTGTATACTGGAGCACACTTGAAGTCTTACAGAGTTGAACCAAGGCCTCCTGAGGTAATGGGAACTACTAGGGAAACACAGGTGAAATACCTCAAAGAAATAAATGTGTGTTCCTCTAAGAAGATGACATGATTGGCAGCCCAGCAGAGATGCCTTTACATCAATGAACACAACAGGGGCAACAAACAAGAGTTGAAGGCAACTGAGCCACTAGAAAACCACAATCTAGTTGCCATTACTGAAGTTTAGTGGGATAAACCTCATGACCGGCAAATGGCTATAGGCTATTCAGAAGGGACAGATAAGGAAGAAGGGACAGAGGGTTTGCCCTTTACATCACAAAACAGATAGACTGTGAAAAGCAGGCTCCAAACAACAGCCATGAGTGCAATAAAAGCAAGAACTAGAGACCAGGGCAACCAAAGGGAACCTGGTTGGTGGTGTTTGCTACTATAGGTGGCCAGATTGAGAGGAATCTATTCAAGAAGAAAAAAAATATCATGCCTCTGTGGATTCTGACAGCACCCCGTTGATCCTCTTCTTGTGATCTTCTAGGTGGTGAAAGTCCCAGTCTTGAAGTGATGGTTGCAGTCTGGATCCATTGAGGGAAGTCCAGGGTGGTGGAAGTCGATGGGGGTTTTATTTGGCTGAGACTATGAGAACGCCTCCAGTACCTCTATTGGGATGGGAAGTTTTACATTGGATGATGTCATACTGAATCTCAAGATATTTCAGGAGTCTGTGACACCTTCTAAGATGTTACAGATGCCTTTTAGGTCAGCACATTTGAGTCAGTTATGGCCCATTACCAGAGACAAATACCTTCCTATGAATGTTTCAGTGCTTCCCTAGAGGAGAGTTATCACAGTTAAGTTATTTGTGTAAGGACAAAGAAACACTACACCACCTCACAGGATTTGCCTATTCCCTTATCTTGTTCAGCACCCAGTTTGTAATCTGAGGTGTCAGGTGTGCACACCCTCAACAGCTGGGTGGGTACTTTACTCATCATCACCCTGCATCTTGATTGTTTGAGCCATTAGCATTCCAGTCTATCCCACTTGTGAATACATTCTTCTGGGGCAATTGAGCAATAGTACGGCCTTTATCTTATCTCAAGCTCCCATCACAGTCCAAATTAGTCCATGTTTGGGGAGGTGTGGGCTTCTGTGAGCAGTTGCTCTTTTCACATTGTGCTACAGTGGACAAAAGTCCGTCAGTGATTTTAACAATGTTTAACCCACTAACAATTTCTGTCATTCACAGGTGTTCCTTCTGTCCATGGCAGTGAGGTTTGAACTAGATGATCTTAAAGGTCCCTTTCAACCCAAACTATTCAATGATTCTGATTCTAAGACCTTTAAAGGTCCCTTTCGAAACTAGTCTATGATTCCTGATTTATTACATAAAAGTTACAGCACCTTCTTTCTTTCTTTCTTTTTGTTGTGTTTTTTTTGTTTTGGTTTGGTTTGGTTTGGTTTTTTTAATGCAACATATGGTATCTAGTTGCCTGCAAGAAATTATTTTTTCATTCCTAAAGTGATACAAAACCAATAGGTCAGAAAAATCTGCAGGGAATATTTCTTTTTTAGTATATCAACATCTATCCAATAAACTGTGAAGATCTTTATTAATTATTCACAACACTTTTTTAAAAAAAAATTTTAATTGAAACCTCCTAATAGAAACAGTGATTAGCCAATTAAGCTATAGCCCTGAGGATCAGAATTTACTGGTATACATATTGTACGCATATGCTTTTATTTCATAAATGGCAGCAAAAGTAATGTTTTAGATATTCACTATTGAGCGTAAAATAAATTATGTTTCAAAATTCCTTTATTTACTTGTGATTATTAATATTTTTAAAATGTTTTCTTTTTGTTTTATTCTTTTATGTACCAGGATATCTTCAATGATCCTCATGGCCTCTACAAGATTACATATAAGTCAATGTTCAATTCACTAACATAGTAAAAGTCCTGACCTTCTGAGCTACAGCCTGTATATTTTCATGTTTCTTTTAAAGTAGAGTTAGTATTGGTACAGCTTTTAGCATTTTATTCTTCTACCAACTTACTACACAGAGTGTTTTCATTGCCAGTGAAAAGTTGCTTAGTTAGATGCTTTTACTCATGTTAGAGTACCTGGGATGAGGCTTAATTCATTGTATATATGTTCAAAATTTCTTTCAAGTAATTTCTGCCTTAATTTTGGACCAGTTTCTTTTAAATAATTTTGTCCTCAGAGTAAGTGTAACACACTTAAAATTCCTCAGGGAAACTAGAAGGAACAAAATTTTAGAAAAAAGAAAATATATTTGTTCCAGAAAACTGCAATATTTTCATGGTAATTACTGTGACTAATCTTAAAAATTATACCAGTTTACCATTTGAAGAGATGAGGTAAGTAATTTGGCCCTTGTTAAAAGTAGATATCCTGTTTTGATTCTGGTTTTAGTGATTATTCCAGTAAAAGAGATTTAACTGGATGTCAGTTAAAGGTCAAATCTTCTTATGAATTAATTCAGTGCAAGTTTAAGCCTTGATTTCATCAGGACTACCATTTAATTTTAAATATTGTCACAAGCTAAGCCTAGCAGGGTAAAGCAACAATACATTTTAAGTGAGTTTGATCCTTTCTATTGAACATGAATTTGGAGTATGTTGCAAAAAACTGCTTTAAACAACTGAACTGTGCAGAAGTGCTATAGTATTCAGTACTAACAACACTGCCAGCCACTGACATGGCTAGACTTTGCGAACGAAGATTTGGGAAGGGCACTACACACGTGGGTGTGTCCTTTGAGCCTGTGCAATGGATTTTTCAGGTGAGGCACAGCGTGTGCGAAACTGGCCCCACCCTTTACTCCTAAGGTTCATCTGCCACGGCTGAGCAAGCTTGGACAGTGACAGTGAAGTCCTCAGGACTAGAACCTACAGTACCCTGTATTCCCAGGAGGTCTCCCTTCCAAGTACTAACTGGGGCTGACCCTGCTTAGCTTCTGAGATCTGATGGGAGCAGGTGTCAGGATGGCGTTTCACTGCCTAATAAAAATAATAATTACAAAAAAAAATACACCAACCATGAAAAAAATATATATATATGTATGTATGCATGTATGTTTTATGAGCATCACATTCCCAAACCGAAAAGAAAAAAAATGAAAAACACCCCTACAACCTACAAACAGGATGGCACTGGAGCTCAGCTAGAAGGTTAATTTCTCCCTTACAACACTTATGCAAATTCTAACAGGCATATAGAAGCAGGTCTAATGCTAACTCCTCCAAAATAGAAGCAAAGATGTGTTACTAAAATATAATTTGTATTCTGAGTAAACATAATATTTTCACACCTTGTATGTTCATGCAATCTGCAGACAAGCGATGATGGAGGAAGGTTTGGACACCTAAGTGTGAGGTCAGGAGTAACCCTAAGATGCTTACCTGTGCAGTTCTGCATGGTATACACATTTCATCTATTTTGGTTGTTAATCTGATGTATAAAATAGATTGTTAGGATTTTTTAAAATTTTTTTCTTAGAAGTTCCTAACTTGATGCTACAGTCATGAAGGTGTTTGCCTGGAACGGTTAATTTTTGCGCTGAGTGATCTAAACCTTTAGTGAAGTGAGCGATGGAAAAACAATAAACAAAACAAACACAAACCCCCAAAATCAACCAAACAGGCAAAAAAATTTAAAATTATATTTTCCTCATGCACACACATGCATACATCAAGACTAGAATTACAGAACAGAATCATGGCAACATTTAAAATATTAGTATTAGAGTGTGTGCAAAAATAGCCTGTTTCATGTAGTGTTAATGTGACATTCAGCTAAAAGCATAAATTCCTGCAATGCCAGATGGGTAGTCTAAATAAAAACAGGAAAACTAATGTTCCATAAATAATAATATACAGAGAAAAAAGAAAATGTATAACTAAACGTTATTCTACTTCCTATTTTTCCCTGAGTTTCAGAGAAGTTTCTGGTAAATCTTTTTATAATGATCTTTTTCATAATCCCAAATACAACTTTTTTAAAGAACGGAAAAATATTCTCTAGTTGTCTCATCTTCTTTTGAAAACAGGAAGAGAAAAGAACTGTTCATATAAGTAATGTTTATCTTCCCTTCCTCTTCTCAGAGGAGTTTTATTCTTTGTCAAAACTTCTTTTTTTAATTTTTTTTTTAATTTTATTTTGTAGTAACTACTATCTGGAACTTACATTTATATAATTCCAGTTTCATTTACTCTTTATAAGCTTCAGTGTATAGTTTTCAAGTATTTATGCACTTTTTTGAACATGTAGAAATTCAAGAAATATATTGGCTCATGAGTTGTCTGTCAGCTATACCTGAAGTGCCTCAAAATACCTATATTCACTACTGAAAGGATTTTCAATGAATGTCTTTCTAAAATAGACATTTGAAGCAATTTCATGAAAATGTATTTTAATACTATGGTAGATGTCAAGACTCACAATAAAAATTATATGCTTCTATTCTAATGTATCTATTGCTTTTTGTCATGATTGTGTCTTTATCTGCAACAGAGGTTGTAGAAGTTAATTTTCTCTTGAAAAAGGAAGTGTTCCATTCTTCTATTCATCTTGCTGGCCCTCCTCTGGATTCACTCCAACAGGTTGATGGTCTTCCTGTGCTGGGGATCCCAGAGCAAGAGGCAGTACTACAAGTGGGGTCTCACCAGAGTGAGGTAGAGAGGCAGAATGGCCTTCCTCAACCTGCTGGCCACACTGCTTTTGATGCAGCCCAGGATGCAACTGGCTTTCTGGGCTGCAAGGACACTTTGCTGGCTCATATCCAGCCTCTCAACCACCAGGACTCCCATGTCCTTCCCTGCAGAGCTGCTCTCAATCTGTTCCTCACCCAGCCTGTATTGATACAGGATGTTTACCTGACCCAGGTGCTGCACCTTGCACTTGGTCTTATTAAACCTCCTAAGAGGAGGTTGGAGCTTGTCCAGGTTCCTCTGGATGACATTCCATTCTTCAGATTTGTCGACAGCACTGTTCAGCTCTGCAAATTTGCTGAGACAGCACTGGATCCCTTCATCTTTGTCATTAATGAAGATGTTAAACAACACTGGTTCCAGTAGAATCCCCTGATGGACACCACTTGTCATTGATGTCCATCAGAACTCTGAGCCATTGACCATTAACTACCCACTAGATGCAACCAATTTCTTTTTCATCTAACTGTTCACTCATCAAATCCTTTTCTCTCCAATTTAGAGAGGAGGATATTGTGGGGGATCATGTCAGAGGCTTTACAGAAATACAGATAAATGGCATCTGCAATGCTACCCTTGACCACTGATGCAGTAACTCTACTGATAGAAAACCACTATCAGGCAGAGGCTGCCCTTCCTGGAGCTATGTTAGCTGTCTTCAATCAGCTCCCTATCCTCCATGTGCCTTAGCACAGCTTCTACGAGGATCTGTCCTATGATCTTCCCAGCACAGAGGTGAGGCTGACAGATTGGTAGTCCCAAGATCCTCCTTTCTACCCTTTTATAAAGAGATGTAATGATTCCCCTTTTCCAGTCACCAGGGACTTCAACTGACTACCATGACTTTTCAAATATCATGGAGAGTGGCTGGTCGACGACATCAGCCAATTCCCCCAGGACTCTCGGATGCATCTCATAAGGTTACACAGACTTATGTACGTTCAGGTTCCTCCTGTGGTCATGAACTTGATCTTCTCTTACAGTGGGAGGGAGTTTGCTCCTTCAGTCCCCATCCTGCAGTCCATCCACTTGAGAGGTGTGGGAAGAAAGGTTGTGATAAAAGAATGAGGCAAAAAATTGTTTGAGCACCTCAGCCTTCTCGTCCTCCACTGTTACCAGTTTTGTGAGGGGTTTTTTGACCTTCCTTGTCATCTGTTAAATGTGATCTGCACCAGCAGCTTTTGCATTCAGAATAGGATCAGCTGGAAATTGTTTAGTTGACTTGGTGTATTCTTTATCAAACTTCTTCCAATTGACTTTTGTTGTCTAAATCACAAGTAATTCAGTGGCTATATTTTTACAAAACTATGTTCTACATTTATAATCTTAGGGGGAAAAAAAGTATTTCAGATAAATAAAGATTATCAGATATTGTACAGAGTATATATCAGATGAAGAAAATATTTCTTTGTATCCATCTAAAAGGAAATATAATTTACATCATATTAATTTGTTGTTAACATTCAGATTGACATTATAGTAATTAAAAAAGCCAAACTGAAATCAAGTGATGTTTTACAGCTGTACATAACCCTCCATGGAGATATAAAGAAGCCTAAATTTATGAGTTTGGAATTTTTCTGTCTGAGGGTGTTGCCATTTTGAAGGAGATGAAAACTGTCATAGGGCTGAGCATGCATTTGTTTTGTGAGAATCTTATAAACTTCAATTTATTTATCAGCACAGTGAACTCCCAAATAGACTAGCTCTGACAGACAAGATGCTGCAACAATTCTCTCTGTTTTACTTTACTGTCATGGGTTTGGCCAGGTGGGCTAAATTTAGGCTTTAAAGTTTAGATTAGGCCTGAAGTTGTCAGGTGACTTGA